>CM075292.1:3900531-4613141 GCA_037672795.1 Lagerstroemia speciosa
AATTATTTTGATTGATAATAGTTACAGAAACTGCTCAAATAACTAACACTACATTTTTAGTTTGTCACATTTATCTAAGAATTTCTTGAGTCCATAGGATAATTGCTCCACGCCTCCCAAATCCCTTCCCGAAATTTTCTGTAATCCATTTATTTTTCCCAATTCTTTATCATAGTAATCTGATTTTGTTCTCATTATTGCGATGGCTAACTTAATAACCTTTTTCACCTATAGCTTATTTTAACCATAATCTCTGAATTTCTGCATCAAAATGAAACCTTTCCGTAGTACGTATTCATCAAAGTTCTTGTTAAATAGACCCTCTTATTCTGTTATTGTCAGCGGCTACCATCTTTTGTACCTAATATGTTTGGTATTTTAGAGATCCCAGTTCCACGAATTCTAAATTTTGCTTTATTGCAAAATTTTAAAAATTGTTTTGCATCCTTAATCCATATATATCTTTATTACCATAAATTTCTAAGAGGCGAGAACATCATACATATAATGAATATATTATCTGACGATATTTACATTGCATTGCATATCAATAAAAATTAGTTATTTCTGTAGTTTTTATAAAAAATTCTTAAAATAATTGAATATTATTGATTCGTAATACCACATAAATACTGTAATGTGATATATCTGTTACATAAAAAATCTCTCTCATAAGAGGCAGCTTTGGTCTATCTTTTCACCATCAAAACTGCCCCCAACTCAATTTGAAATATACAATCTCTGCACAAAATCACTATCGCTGTTTTACTCTATCAGGTGTTATCTTCTTATCTTTCCCACATTTTCCCTCTCCGCCTTCAAAGAACTTGCATCCCCATTTTCTCACAGTCAGAATATCCCTTCCTCCTGAAACCTCCGGGCTCCTCCCAAGAGTATTTAACACCCTTTTTTTCTCGTTTAAGGAGTTTTGATTTATGGAAAAGACGCGATTCAATCAATTCATTCAACTCACACGTAACAACTTTTCTATATTTTTTTGGTTGCATTGGACGATATACATCGTGCGTAACACGAGCAAGACCACTTATATTTAATAGACAACCGTCTGAATAATATTCAAATTTCATGAATCCTTACCGAGGCTACTTCAAATCTAAATGGTTTGTTTTTTGAGATATTTTTCCATCCAAATTTTTAGTAAAATGGGATTAAGATTAAATTTGATCACAGGCAATTTTTATGATGCCTTATCCAAGGCAATTGTAGAGGAAAGATTCTTAAATTTTGGATCCGAATTCTATTATGTGGAATTAGGAACCAAAATCTACCTATAACATGTATTATACTATAGGTTTCGAAAACCTGTTGAAACATATCTTTTTTCTCTTCTCGTTACAATAGTTTTACTAATATATAATTATAATTAATAGGTTTTACAACTAAGAAACCAAAATCAATGACCTTTATAATTTTATTTTTACTTTTATTAGTTTAGTATGATAAAGCAAGTTTTATTACATATTAATTAATTTTTTTATAAATATTTAATATGTTTCGTTATTACTTGTTACCTGTTCCTAAATTCTATTAACATTTTGAATGTATTTATTGAATAGACATAATTATTATGCCAAATGATGTCGAGTTAGAAATTTATCAGTATAACACGAGAAAATAGAGTTTGAATAAGAAAGCTCTAACGAATTAATTTTCGTTATATATTTGATTCCGGCACATGTACCAGCTGCAGCTACAAATGCTAAACGGCCCTATTCTCCGCAAAATGACATTGGAGACATGGGAAATCATCGTGCAATACCAGCTGCAACAGTAGCCTCTAACAGCCATATTTCTATCAAAAACCATCACTAAAAAAGGAGAAAAGACGGGACGGAGAGCAGCTGCAACAATGGGCTGTCTATGGTTCTATTCTCGTAAGAATACGGAATCAAAACCACAAGAAACCGTCAAGCAAAGATTAGCAGCAACTGTAGGCTCTAAACAGCCTCATCTTTATCAAGAATACCATGAAAATAAAGGAGAAAAATGCAGCAAAGTGTAGCAGCACAAATCTGTAGACTAAAGCTCTAATCTCTCCGAAAGCGATATTGAAAATGGGAGATATTGTTGAGTAAAAGGACTGCTGCAACTATGAACTCTTATGCAGCCTATTCTGATAAAAAATTCCATGGAAACAAAGGAAAAATTCCCAGCAAAGGGCAGCTGCAATGACCAGAAAACTCAAGTTTTAACCTCCTCAAAAGCAATGCTGGAAACGGGAGAAATCTTTGAGCAAATGGTTGCAGCAACCAAGGACTCTGTGCAGCCCTATTTTCAAGGAAAATGGCATTCAAAACAATAGGAAAATCAAGCAAAAAACAGTTAAACAGAACCTAGTACTCGATGAGAGAAACTGTATTTCAGATCAAAGGAAGACAATGACAGCAGCACCTACTAAGTTACCTAAGTTCCAGCATCAAGGCAAATAACAAATCAGCTAGAACAAACATTTCAGTCACCAATACATTTGCATCATTGACAGCACGAACCACCGTTCACCTAAGGCAAACACTTCAACCATCAACATCAGCATCATCAACAAGACAAACCACAGAGCTGCTCACCCACAGCTATCCCTGAAGACTTGGAATCATCGACTAAGAGGAGGATCAACTCATCTGAACCATTCAAACCACACATCATGGATACGCGTATCAGCAGGACATGTATAAGCTTAATCGGCTCACAGTCATATTCGAAAATTCAAATGTCAACCCCAAATGCAAATGCAGCAACCAACCATCCAATTCAGCATAATCAAAGCGAAGTTGTCGGGACTTACCTCACTTACCGATGAGACTCACGCTATAGATGGGTCAGATGGCAGCGAACTCAAACTGCACAACTGGAGTGAAAACCGATCATGATTGAATCGCGACAAAGCTGAGCAGCGGAGTCGAGCAGAGATTAGTCACGTGAGCTGTAGGACTAACGGCTCGGGATAGGGGAAGCTCGGTGAGGAAGGGCTTTACCAAGGGCGGCCCAGTGAGGACGGGCTCGAGCAGGGAAAGCTCGGCTTTGAAGCTGGAAGGTCGCAGTGGCTTGGTGGAAAGAGGAAGAGCAGGGGTGGCACGGCCAGCGTAAGGCTCGGGGACGGCCGTGGAATGGGGACTCGCTTAGGTGTGGCTGAGCTCGGTCGGAGAAAGTTGGAGGATGGGCAGGCAAGCTTGATCGGGACGACACGGTACTCTAGTTCGCGAAGAATGAATGGCCAAGGATGAGGCGTCAGGAGTCGGGACGGCTAGTGCAGTGGCAGATCCATCGGGGAAAGGATCGGAGGCTTGGACAGTGGAAGGTGGAGCTGAGGGAGGCGGCCGGATCGTGCTCTATCTCCTCCGTTGAAGCCGCCGGAAGAGGTGGGGCAGAGCCTCCCGCTCCCGAACTCCCAGCTCTCCTCCTTGCTGAGGTCCTTTTCCCTTCCAAAATAAAAGTCTCCCCCACATTGAAGGGTCCCCGCGCCCCCATTAAACCCTACACCTTGTTCATATAAAATGGAGTGTATTTTATTTGTTACTAAAATTTATTCAAATAAAATTTTATTGGAGAAAAAAATTCAGAAAAAGGCCCTGGACTATACACTATATAATACTTCAAGTACATTTAATTTCTACAAACCCTTATAACTCCTTGAGGAATAAAAATTGTTCTTTTTTGACCTTATTCTCAAACTCATTGACATTACATTCCATTTTTCATTTGAAGTGATAACTACAAGAAATTGGCCAATTTCCGTGAGTGGCATTCTAACGGAAACGCTATTTTAATTTGATGGAATTCATCATTTTCCGTGAGATTTCCAACAGATAGGTTCTTACGAAAAAAGCATTTTCGGAAAATGGGAATTTAATGGAAATCTCAAGGAAATTTTCCATGAGAAATATGCTGATGGAAATCTCATGAAAATTTTCATAAGATTTCTAATAAATATATCTTACAAAAATCCGATGCAAATAAATTTCCAACTAATTTCCAATTTATATATCTCACAGAAATCTCACGAAACTTTTCGTAAGATTTCCGATAAATATATCTTACAAAAATTAAATGAAAATAAATTTTTGACTGATTTCCAACCAATATATCTCACAGAAATCTTATGTAAATTTAATAAAAACCCACCATAAAACAGACGAAAATAGACCGAACATCTAAAGATTGACTTTTCGAATTGCACTATAAATTTTGGCAAAAGAAGTTGAACAATATTTATTTAAAAATTTATCAATTTAATTACATACAATCAACTTTAATAATAAACAATTGTAATTATATTATAATTTATACAATCTAATGTCAATTACAAATAAAATACATTCAAAATCGTTAAGCATTTGAAGTATCCCATGAGAGCTCCCCAAGACAATGGGAATCGTCCCGAGTTTCTTGACTTTCTCGATATAAGCACTCTAAGTTATAGTCATCGGTTCGATCCCAATCGAGGATCTTCTCCTAGAGCAATAAGAAAGCTCAGATTTGTCACTGGCTGATAGCATCCAGCTCTACTTCGCCCTCTTTGGCCACGTCAAAAGAACATTCTTGCCCACTTTATCTGTTTCTTCATGAAACTCTACCGCTGTACATTTGACCTAGTCATCTATCCCCATAATATCTCATCAGTCCTCCTGCTCCACAACATAAACACAAAACAAGGAAGATCCTGAGCTTATGAAACTGAACTCTCCAAAGAAATTTAACCCATTTTAAACTAATGTTTTTGCTAGCAAAAAATATGATTTGGAAACACTTTTAATTCTGTCGATGTCCAAGTTCTCAACCTCATTTAGAATATATTGGAAAAGAGATGCTTCTGGATGATAGCCTCCATTGGATGATTCATGATAGCCCTGTTGACAAATTTTGCTGCACGACCATCACTATAAAGAGAAATGGATCTCAAACTCATTACTCTGGGGCAAATTTTCAGTTAAATCTCGATTGGTTAATCCCAGTAGGAAGTTTGGTACTTTGGAATCAACTAACCCTCAGCCCAATTCTCAGTGATTCCCAACTTAAAAGAATTGAATTAAGCACGCATAACACCATAAAAAATCGGTATTGAACTCAATAACCTAACACCAAAGAAGGCCAACATTAATGATGTAAATAAGATGCAAACAATTAAACAGTATCATATGTCAGAATTTCAGTTCAAGCACATTAATGAGGTGTTTGGATTGATGTAAAATAAAGATTTTCCATAGAAAGTGTACTACTTTACATCCAACTTTCCCATATTTGCATGGAAATTGGGATGTAAAAATATTTTTCCCGGGCCTTTTGGGTTTCCCGGCCTTTCTTCCTTTCCTTGGAAAGAGAATACCAAGGTTGTAGGTTGTAAAATGATTTTACAATGTTAAAAGACTTCATTTACCCTTATCACATCCAATCACTAAGAAAAGGAAAAGGGCAATTTTGTAAATTATATTTATTATCAATCACATCAAATATTATAATATTATATCTTCAATAATTTTTCCACTAATTTAAAATATTTACCAAACACAACAATTTCATATTACAATCCAATTTTCATGTAATCTATTGATTTTTCATGTAATCTTATTTTACCTCGCAATCTAACAATACTTGAACCAAACGCTCCGAATGGAAATAACAAGAAGCCTGCTGCAGTCTGTAATTATTTTACCCCGTAATCTAACAATACTTGAACAAAACGCTCCTAATGGGCAACAACAAGAAGCCTGCAGTCTCAAATCAAGATTTCAGAACCTCAAAGCCTTGTCTAGTACCTGAGGATCAGAAGCGCTGAAACAACATAATACTATAAGATTAATCTGTTAACAGAAGCCAAGTTGCAGTTAGATAATACAATAATATTAAAGCATTATACTTACAAAACTTGCTGTATTTTTTACAAAAGTGGCAATAGTTAAAGGAGAACATTACCTTTTGGCAAGCAATTGCACTTGTTCAGTAGTATCTCGGCCATTTCCTTCGTAATTTAGCCCCTTTCATAGAAGTCGAAGAAGGGAACATCGCTTGAGTACTGAAGACACCAACGTTTTAAGAGATGCATGCACAATTGTACAGGTCAAAGCGTATAAACTAAAAGTCACAAAATGCATACCGGAAGAAACGGGTCTCCCGAGCCCAGGACCTAAAACGAGACAGTAATAGTACCGGGCAAGTGTAGAAGCCCTGTATTCCTCTGCTTCCCCTGGTTAGATGTGAGTCCCTTAACAACAATGAAGCAGAAGAAGAGGCCGGCGATAATGACGGAGGAGTAGGAGGCCCGTATGGAGGCTGATCGAGTAGATAGAGGCTCGAACGGAGGTGGACTGAGGAGGCGGAGGGCAAAGAGGCTTGCACGGACGCAGCGGCGGCGGAGGAGGCTCGGAGGGAGAGAATGAGTCACGGATTGTGGAGTTGGCAGGAGGACGGAGGATTGAGGACTTGTCAAATTGAAAAACAGAAGGTGGCTTTAAATTTCGCTAGGGTTTCTATGATGAAATTTGAGCGGGTTTCTGGTTTTAATTTTCCAGAAGCTTTCCGTGGGATACATTCGGCCGCTCAGTGTCAGTTTTATTGCGCGAGATTTCAGCCCATGAAAAGTTCTATCAGTCAGTTACTGTTGACTTTCAGTGGAAAAATGTCGATCAGAATACTTCCGTCGGGCATTTCTGACGAAAATGTCACACTAATGTCTCCGTCAGCTATTTTCCATTGGAATTCTAACGGAAACTTTACTTGCAGATGTTTTCGAACGGAAATCCAATGGAAAAAATCTGTCTGTTCAATCTAACGTAAATATCTCACGAAAAATAGCCAATTTCTAAAATGTTTTTGAACTTGGCCATGACGCACACCAATTTTTTCAACTATATTAGATCTTTAATGAAACAATATTTAGTACTAGTTATTCAATTCGTCTAATGTATTTTTAGTTGAACACAAAACTCAAATATTACGTAGTACAAGATGGATGAAACGTTACTGCTATTGCTCTCTTTATTTATTTAGCAAAAAAGTTAATCTTTCTTTTGCAGTGCATGAATTTAAAAGGTGATAGAACGAAAAAGAAATAAAATTCATAAGAAATCTCTCCTTAACGAAAATTAAATCCATAACATTTTGGTCTCCGTTTTAGGGCGGTTCCTCAAATCCCCTGTAATCTTCAAGTCAATTTTCTATATGTATAGAATAATGTAAAGAATTATCTTTAAATTTTAAAAATGCCACGCCAAAGCATGCTTCGAAAAGAAAGAAGGCAAGGCCGACACCACAAATGGAAAAATATTTTGATAGTACTGACCTGGTAAAAAATGAAAGATTAAATATGGGAATTATATAAATAAAAGTTTAGAACCTTGTGGTAATTGTGTGAAAGATTAAGAATTAAATGTGACCTTATTGAGATTTGCATTTGAAAAAAATTATAGTATGACTCATAAGATGCGTGTAAAACGAGAGAACACGTACAAGAGAGTTTTATTTTTATTATATCGAGGATAGCCGGTTTAGTCTAATCAATCCCTACGTCCTTACTGGTCCTAACAGGATTCCAACCCCCTGGATTAAGTTCATATTTTTCCTGTTTGTAGCTATCAATGCTCCTTTATAAAACCAATACAATTTTTTTTTGTGCACGCTGGTATTCAAAAGCTTATTAGACTACTGACTAATCCAGTTCGAGCCGGGTCGGCCTATTTAAGGGGTAAAGCTCTCCCAGCATGAGTTTTCTTCATCCACAAAAACTTGAACGCGAGACGTTTGCTTGAGGGGAACAAGTGCCTTATCACTTGAACCAACTCATGTTGGTAAACCAATACAATTTCAGGGAAGCAAGTCGAGGTCTTTTCAAGATGTTCTCGTACTAAGAGTAATATCTGATTATTAAAAAATAAAGCACAAGATGAGACTAGAAAAAACAAAATACCAGATTTATTTCTCTTGGTACATAGTCATTCGGAAATTTTAAAAAAAAAAAAAAAAAAGGCGTGACCCTCTTTGCTTCCATAATCATATTTGACAGGAACTCATCCCTTCCCTCCAGGGTTGTTCAGGGCACACCTTCACACCAGGGTTTCACGGGGCATATATGGATCCAATCAGGTTAACGAATTCATTGAGTATGACAGCTGTATACAAATCCGACCAGGTTAAACTCCCCTAAAAAAACTCACGAGTCTAGCAGCCTTTGAAATTATGAATATGTCCTCTCATAATTAGCGCAATTAAACCACTTAAAATCGTACGTATGATTACTTACACAAAAATTCTTAGGTTTTTCAGATTTTTTCAAATTGGAGATGTACATAATGAAATTGTTTATTTGAATAGAAATGAAATATTTTAGGGGAAACCATTTTTCATTCATTTATTTTTTATTTACTATTTATTTCCTTTTTCTATCTTTTCAATGCCTATAACATTATAATTATATTACTTGCAAATGCATCTTTTCATACAATTCAATCTCCCCCAACCTCTCCATTCTACTCTAGACCAGCAGAGCTTTCACACCATCCTCAACTTGATAAGCAAGACACTCTCCCATGAGGATCAACTCGCCAGCACCGGCGTTAAAAGCCACCAGACAGCCATTGACCTGAAGCACGTCCCCACGACGATAGCTCCAAAAACTCCACGCCCTCTGCCCCTAGCCGCCTAAGCCCCTCACCATGACAGACTTCTCCCCAGCCCCCATGCATGGGAGTAAATATTTAATATGTAATATATAATAAGTTCATTATGTAAATCACCGTTCAGATCTTGACATGTGTAAAGCTAATTCTCGGAAACTGTGATAATTTTATACGTGTCAAGATTTGATAGAGTTTTATACAACAAGTTCGTTACGTATTATACAATGAATATTTATTCCATGCATGGCTCCTCCCCAGCTCCGCATTAGGCCTGGCAAACTGTGTCGTGTCGTGTTTAAACGTGTCGTGTCTAAACGTGTCCGGGTTAGAAACTCCGATGATCTGGATATGACACATTTATTTTTCGTGTTTAAACGGGTTCGTGTCTAAACGGTCGTGTCTAAACCGTGTCTAAACCGGGTTGACCCATTTAATATAAAATAAGACATATATAATTATACTCTAATAATATATGATGTAATTACTAAAATAATATGTATTGATAAGTAGTACAATAAATAGTAAGATTAATCAATTATTGATCATGTATGCATGTAATATTTTAATATATCATAAAATTTACATATATACATTATTAAATGAGTCAATATATGTATAAAAATAGTAATACATTTAATAAACGTGTTTAAATCGTGTCGTGTCGTGTTATACAGGTTCAAACCCAGTTAAACACGTTTATTTATCGTGTCTGTACAGGTTCGTGTCTAAACGGGTTCGTGTCTAAATAGGCTTGACCCAAACCCGCCTAACTCCGTGTCGTGTCGTGTCGGGTTACCGTGTCGTGTCAGTAATTGCCAGGCCTACTCCGCATGGTCTATCAAGGCGTCTCCACCGCGCACTCTGATGCAGCTAAAGGGAAAGGCCTACCCTACCCTACCCTAGTCTGTCCATGTTTCTAGAATCGGACGGTTCTAGTTCCGTGGCCCCTTAGAACTGGCCATAAACCTTCGTATGGAAGGTTATAACAAGTTCGTTATATAAATCATAGTTAAATTTTTTAAACGTACAAAATTTTTATAATTATTAATATTTAACTCTACACGTATCAAGATTTAAACGGTAATTTACATAATGAATTTATTTATATTTTACATCACACATTAAAAATTGAAAATGTGTTAAAAAAATTCAAAAACCTATGTGTAGGTAGGCTGACAGGGGGAGGGGTGGGATGGGACGGGATGGCCTGGAGAGGGAGGATTTAAAAATATATGTTTTTTTTTTTTTTACTTTTTCGGTTTGGGAGCCTGTAGAACCAGCCCCGAACCTTAACCCTTATGGTTTGAGAATGGTTTTCAGTCTGTTTCGATTTTGACCAGGCCGGTTCCGGTTCCAAACCGGCCTGTGGCCATGCCTACCCCTACCCTACCCGGTCATCTTGTGCGACCAGTTTGAGGTTGCCCTCGGAATCTGCTTCGAACAACTTTCTCGGCCACTAACACTGCTGGTAAGAGGATCATAAGCTTTGCCATTGATGTAGGTTGTAGAAAATGATGGAAATAATGGTTTGGTGCAATTTGGGGCTCGGGGATTCAGAGTGGGGTTAAGGTCCGTGCATGGGAGTCCGTGGTGGACAACATACACGAGAAAATTGTACTATTAGTACAAAACTCGCTAATATAACATTTTAATGCAAAACATTTTTTTTGTGACTCTACGATACAAAATATTTTTAAAGTGTAACATTTTGGTTACAAACTGTTAAGTTATCACTAACACTGCTAATTGGACAGATGTGGCAATGTGATGTGGATACTGACATGGAAAGTTAGCTAACTTGGCACCATAAGATAAATTTAAATTATAAAAAAATAATAATAAAGAAAAATAAGAGTTTTAAAATAAAAAATTAATTTTAAAATAAAAAATGAAAAATATCCATTTTAAAATATAAAAAATCATGAATTGATCTGAAAAATTCAAAATAAGATTGGATATATTTTAAAAAATTGATAAAACATCTGAAATTTTCAACGATCAATCCCTAAACTTTACCAACACATAAGACCATCCTAAAACACACAAAATATATTAGAAATAGAACTGAAAAATTTTGAATATAGGTTGGAAAGATTTTAAGAAGTCGAAAAATGACCTAAATCGATCCGAAACGATCTGAAATTTTTATGAACCCACCCATGGACTCTACCAACATGTAAGACCATCTTAAAAGGCTCAAAACACATCAGAAACGGAACCAAAAAATTTGGAATAAGTATTGGACAAGTTTTAAAAGGTCTATAAATGACCTGAATCGATTCGAAACTGTTGGAATTGTCAAGAACTGACTCGTAGACTCTACCAAAACCTAAGACCATCCTAAAACACATCAGAAGCAGAATTGAAAAATTTAAAATAGGGGCTGGATAAATTTTAGAAAGTCGATAAATGATCTCGAATTAATATGAAACTATCCTGAATTTTCAAGAACCGCCTCTAGACTCTACCAACACCTAAGACCATCCTAAAACACACAAGACACATAAAAAACAGAACTGAAAAATTTGGAATCGGGGCGGAATTGGGGCTTGACAGAGTTTAGAAAGTTGATAACTGACCCCGAATCGATTCGAAATGATTCGGAATTTTTCAAGAACCGATCTTTAGACTCTATCAATACCTAAGACCATCCCAAAACACACAAACACATTGGAAATGGAATTGAAAAATTAAAGAGGGAGAGATATCGTGAGAGAGTGGATCGAAGAGGGAGACAAGATCAAAAGAGAGCGGGTCGTTGACCGCGTTCCGAGCAACGGTGGTCGGCAGGGGTACTACGCTCCTGTAAAATCATGGGGGTTTTGGGGAGAAGATGAACAATGTACTGAACACTGTTCACTCTCATTCTCTCACTCTCTTTTTTTTTCCTAATTTTTGAAATTTTAATTTACTTTTTTAGTTAAAATGTAAATATAAAATAATAAAATTAAAATAACATAAACATAAATTTAACATATAAAATTATTTTATTCTGATTTTTTTAATTCTATTTTGATATATTTTGTATGTTTTAGAATGGTCTTAAGTGTTGGTAGAAACTAGAGATAAGTTTTTGAAAATTCCAATGTTTAATCAACTTTCTAAAATCTGTCCAGCCCCTATTCCAAATTTTTCAGTTCTATTTCTGATGCATTTTGTGTTTTAGGATGGTTTTAGGTGTTGGTAGAGTCTATAGGTCGGTTCTTGAAAATTCTTGATTGTTTCGAATATATTCGGAGTCATTTATCAATTTTTTAAAATCTGCCCAACCATTATTCTTAATCTTTTAGTTCTATTTCTGATGTGTTTTGTGTTTTTTTAGCATGGTCGTAGGTTTTGGCAGAGTTTAGGGATCGGTTCTTGAAAATTTCAGATTGTTTCAGATCGATTTGAGTCATTTATCAACTTTTTAAAATCTGTCCAGCGCTTATTCCAAAATTTTCAGTTTTATTTCTAATGTGTTTTGAGCATTTTAAGATGGTCTTAGGTATTGGTAGAGTTTATAGGTCGGTTCTTAAAAATTCCAAATCATTTCGGATCGATTAGTATCATTTTTCGCCTTTTTAAAATCTGTTCAACACATATTTCAAAATTTTCAGTTATGTTTCTTATGCATTTTGTACGTTTCATATGGTCTTAAGTATTGGTAAAATTTAGGGGTCAGTCCTTGAAAATTCTGGATCATTTCAGTTCGATTTGGGATGTTTTATTAATTTTTTAAAACTTATTCAGCTTTATTTCATAATTTTTCAGATGAGTTCTTTTTTATATTTTAAAATGAATTTTTTATTTTCATTTTAAAAATTAATTTTTTGTTATGAAATTCTTATTTTTATTTATTTATTGTTATTTTTACAATTTAAATTAATTTTATAATGTTACGTCAACTAAATTTTCACATCAGCGTCCACATCATATTATCACATCAGTTCAATTAACTGTATTAGTGAAAATTTAATAGTTTATACAAAAATATTATATTTTAAAAATATTTTGTATCACGAAGTTATTATATTAAAATATTATATTGAGGAAAGTTTTACACCAACGGTATAATTTTTCCCGGCACGCACCCTTTTCTGGACTCTAGAGGATCTGGCTCGGTATTGCTCGGGCCGAGACCCAACATGAAACTGATTTGCCATGCTCGCTGAAGAAGCGAGCTGCCAACTGTAATGCATGCACTGCCAAGGAAAGCATGCTCTTTCTTTTAGTCTTGTAAAAAATACAACATACATACATATATATATATATGTATGTGTCTGTGTATATCTGAGGCATTGGCCGGTGGAGAACGAAAAGGATAATAGGCCGCTGGGCGGGGCCGGACCATGGGCCGAATCTGAAGAGCATTATTGCTTAGCTCTCGGTGGTGTGATCTGCTCCCGGTTAGCTTAGCTCTTCATATTGCTTAGGAGTCGAAACTGGACCCGGATTATGAGGAAGTTTTGTATGTAATAATATTATCATATGATAGTACTTAGATGATCATATCAACTAATAAAATTCATCAATTTTTATTGTTATTATAAAATCTTAAAAATGGATGTATATTATTGGTTGGTATCACCACCGTTACACAGAAAGACTTCCTAAGTATGAGCGGCGATGGAGTCTTTGGTGATCACAATAGGTTTTAGAATGATTTGTGTGATTAATTTCAATATATTGAGATAGAGAATTACTATTCAGAGTTACCAATATGATGAAGAAATATGATATAAGGATTCAACAAAAGTACTCAGTACATGAATAAAATGGGTTCCACATAAAAGTCTAAATCAATCGAGAAGAGTTACGATCTAAGATTTAGAAATCGATCACGCATGATAGAGTTAAGTTTCACGATATAGGGTATCATAATCTTTTCGCTCTAAGTAAAGCATTGCAATTGAACTGCCATGTAATAGAGCATGGACTGTCACTATTCCTCGTCGAGATGACTCTTAAGTTTTTAAATTATCATTTTTTTATCTACAAGATTTTATTAAAAAAGAAGAAGGAAATATCAAATCAAATTACCAATTCACCCACATTGGTGTAGCCCCTCGAGTAGGCTAAAATGCCTGCATACCCAAATTTAGGTTGTCATTTCCATTCATCACTGCCAAAGAATCTCTTCCCAAGTCTCACCACCTAGTGTGTTGGGAAAGCCGCACTCCAGAGAACAACCAATACAATGACATACTACACTACTACTACTACTACGTATTCTTCTTTTGCTGCGCTAGAGTCTGGACCTGGGAGTCTTCTTCCTTGACAAAATTTTAACAGATTATAGTACTTTTAGATTTTGAACGAGCAACATCCAATTAAAAAGGATGGAAAAAAGATGGGAAATAATGAGATCTCTGTGGGATCAGATTCAACTTTTCACTGATATGATTATACATTACATATTTAAAGTGGATGAGTGATACTCACCTAATATTTAAAGTACATATTTTCTCATATGTTTTTTTTTTATATGAAAATAAGTATAACATAAGACAGAATTTAAGCGTTTACCTCAACTCATCAAGATGTCATGGACGACTTAAAACTTTAAAGGAGGTTTTTTTCTTTAAACTTATATATCTACATCTTTTTTTCCATTACAAGGCCTACAGTTAGGTGAGACGACAAAAACTACCGGGGGCCTTTCTAGGATGAATGAGAACTTCGAGGCCTTGATTTGAAATTAATTTCTTACCTACGGTACACCGTTGATCAGACAGTGCATTTTGATCGGACGGTTGAGAACGAAATATAAAAGCATCATAAACCCTACCCTCTCTCCGGCCCCTTACCGGCCGACTAAGCTTCTCCCCATCCCTGTCTCTGCATCGCACTCCCCAACGCCTCAGCGAAAATGGTGATTCTCTCCATTGGTTCATCCCTTTGTCAGGGGCTTCGTTCGATCTCTATTTCATTTTCTTCTCATGTAATGTCGGTTTCTGATTGTGTTTATCATGTTTGATGTGCAGCCTTTCAAGAGGTACGTTGAGATCGGGAGGGTCGCCCTCGTCAACTACGGGAAGGAGTATGGAAGACTCGTCGTGATCGTCGACGTCATCGACCAGAACCGAGTACGTGTCTTCTTCCCTTCTGTTTTACTTGATAATAACTTGCTGAGTTATAGTAATCGGGTTTTCTGTTCACATAAAAAACAGCTCTTAGATCTATAGATTCTGTCCTGTGTCGATTTAGTTGATGGTCTAGTGGCTAGAGTTCAGTTCATTGCTAAGTTTTGTTTACATAAAACGCAGCTCTTAGATCTGTAGATTTTATCTTGTTGACGATCTCCTGGTACTTTTCATGTGGTTTCTGAGTCATTTTCTAATTAGTTCTCTCGTCATTAAAATCTCATATGGTTCTCAAAGGCCATTTCTTTCCTTTCCATTTTCTGCTGTCAACGTGGGGTTAATTATTCAATTCAACATGGAGTGTTTAAAATTTTAAACCCTTTTACTTGAGTACGTTTCTTTTTGTTAGGAGCCCCATTATCCGAGATTGGGTCTTTCGTTGGCTAGAAAAAATGTGCATATTCACTTTTCTTATGTTAAGAATGGTTCTTTTT
This sequence comes from Lagerstroemia speciosa, assembly GCA_037672795.1. Classification (NCBI taxonomy): domain Eukaryota; kingdom Viridiplantae; phylum Streptophyta; class Magnoliopsida; order Myrtales; family Lythraceae; genus Lagerstroemia; species Lagerstroemia speciosa. Next base: position 3,915,718 of record CM075292.1, read on the forward strand.
ATGTAACGACCAAAAAAAAAGGAATGGTTCTTTATATGATGCTTAATGGTGTGGGTATACCAAAGGGGATTATCCTCAACGCGTTTAATGTAATCCAATCTCATAATGACTCCTTGTCTGTAAAAATTTGATTTGGGAAAATTATCATAAAAGAGGGGGAGATGATAGGGAAAGAAGAATGGCCATTTTTATCACAAGTTTCTTGCTCATTTCACTTTAGTTACAGGAATGTGCTCAAAGGTGAGAACTCTTATTGTCTGTCTTGTTCATGCGACTTTCAGTTTTTTGAAGGAAGGATTCTATTTGGTTGTCGCTATCATCTATCTCTCAGGAAAAATGTGAAATTTGTTCATCATGTAAATTTCTGTTTCCTTCTTTTCAGGCTCTTGTTGATGCTCCTGATATGGTGAGAACTCAAATGAACTTTAAGAGGCTGTCGCTCACAGACATCAAAATCGACATCAAGAGGGTACCTAAGAAAAAGACTCTTATTCAAGCTATGCAAGAAGCTGGTAGGCATTGATGTTCTTCGTAATAATTTTCTTATATGCCTGTCCAGCATGCTTGTTGCACTCTTCAGTGAATGATTCAACATGTTTGATTGGCAGATGTTCAGGGTAAATGGGAGAAGAGCTCTTGGGGCAGGAAGCTTATTGTTCAAAAGAAGAGGGCATCCCTTAATGACTTTGATCGCTTCAAGCTCATGTTGGCCAAAATCAAGGTTTGATTTGGTTGCTCTGCTTTTTATTACAAAAGACCAGATTATATAATAACTCCGTGGAGGTGACATCTTAGCATCCTACTTTACATGCTGACTCAAGAATGTCCTTCCACCTCGAATTTTATGTTAAGAAGCTAATTAATGTGATGGATGTCTAATGTACTACAGAGAGGCGGACTGATCAGGCAGGAGCTCGCGAAGTTGAAGAAGGAAGCTGCATCATAATTCTCTCCAAGTCTTATTAGAGTCTTTTGAGATTTGTGATATTCTGACATTGACCTTTTGTTGGTTATTTTTCTCTTGGATTTGATGAGTTTTGGATGCAGTTTGAGGGTAACGTTTGTTTTGGAATATTGAAATCACTTAAAGGTTTAGTATTCTCGGTGCATTGCAAGTTTCAGATTGTGTGATGTCCTTGGTACAAAATGAAGCCCCAGGCTGAAGGAAGGTTCTACATCCGGTCACTAGAACCTTCAAGAACATAATCATTTCTTTTTATTTTTACATTTGCTTTATGACTCTCTGTCTAGACTTAAAATTTCTCGAGAGTTAGATGTTTAGCAGAACCTTAGGTTGCTCACAGAATGTAACAGACTGGCCCCTTAATCAATTAGAGAATTAATGACAAATATAAAAAAAGAAAGAAGAAACTTAGAAATGCCCCCGAGCAAGTTATGGGGGAAGAAGGAAAAATTTTATCCTTCCCCCATAGAAGTTTGTTTTAGCCCCTTATCAGTCATCCTGTAGTTTCATGTCAAGGGTTCCTTTGGGTTCGCCTATTCGCTGTACAAAACCCGACTATAGGTGGAGGAGCAGTTCTAGGGCAGCGATTGTCCGGGGAAATGTATTCCGCTAGCCCCTCTTGATGTTCTAGTTCAGTTCCAAATAATTGGTAAGGCGTGCGTTCTGGAGAGATTGATCACTCAAGCTAGGGGGATTGGAATGACATTTGGTGGGAGTAACAGGGAAGCTGATGAAATTTTTGCTACCAAGGATCTTCCCAGTGATCCTAATTTGCGGACACTGAAATGTAATGTGAGGCTTCTTCCTTCGAACAAGAGACTGTGTAAGCTCTCTTGAACCGACGGTTCTACAAATGTGAAATTGTTGTGTTCTTGTGAACATAAACACGCTTAACAACATCATAGACTCGAGAGATATGCACAAAGCCAGATATTGTCATATGAATGGGAGGCATCATGCTTTTATGGACTGAGGAAATACTTGGCAAGGGTTGTTGGTTCTACCCAGCAGGAAATACTTACAAGCTTTGAACTCACTTGGATGCTAACATCTATATATGCTTGCCCCAGAATGGAGGAAAGGTGTTTGCTCTAGGAAAATTTAGAAGTGGTTGGTGGATGGTTGATGCTTCCTTGGGTGGAAATGAGAGATTTCAATGAAGTTTTGGGGTCTTTTGAGAAATTTGCTAATCTATCGGGCAATTATGTTTTTCCAGATTTATCTAGTGAAACACGGGTTGCGTGCTGATTTACTAATATTTACTATCATTTCAATATCGTAAGCTAAAACCTATCTTAATTGTTCATAATTGCAGATAGAATCATAGTATAAATATCCATAAACCGTCTCTATATCGGCACTATTGTTGATGCACCTAATTTATGTTATTTGGACATAATTTAGCGATTTACATAATGTGAATTTTTGTGTTAACTAATGATACCATTCATGCAGTGTGTCAATTTACACTCCTAAACAAGCCATATGACCATTCATACTTCATTATGCCCACAAGTCTAAACACTTTCTATAATCGCTTGCATATAATTCATTCAATTTGTCTCATTTACGAATCGACATGTTTACTATTCTGAATCATGTTTGAAGATTCTTACCATGCGGAGCACTGGTCTTTCTACTAGTAGCCAGTAAATAAGTGGATTCATCTTATAATTCAATGAGTCAATCTTAATAATAAAATCTCTACTCTTATGGGGTTGGCCACATAACCACCACGTATTTCCAATAGATCGACTCCTCTTCTATATCCTCATATTTTTAAATTTGTCAAATGTCACCAAGAAAATAAGAAAAAGCTAGTTTCTTAAATTGAAGCCAAAAAAACAAGTAAGAGCAGTGTTTTTTTTTTTTTAAACAATTATTACACGATAAGCCGTTCTAAGCATGAAATTGTCAATTATTCGTCCTATCATAAAAATTTAAGGTGATCCAAGGAATAATAAGATGATTAAGAAAACATGGAGCTGGCCAAAGAAATTAAATTTTATATTTGAGTATATAAGAAAAGAGTTGTTCAAATTAAATAAAAATGAAGCAGAACTAAGGAATTAAAAGAGCTTCTGGTGAATAAAGTAAATTTTTTTGTAGAAGTTGAGAATGTTGCATGGATTTGGAGAATTTTAAAAGAGCGAAAGGAGATAATATAGTTGAGGGAATCATGGGAAATAATAGAGAGAATCACGAAAATAATTAATAGAATATGAAAAAATTATTAAAAGGCTTATGAGGAAACTCTTTTTCATATCTTCTATTATTTTACTTTAAATTAAATTTGACTAATTATAAACTAAGTTTGATTGAGAGCTTTTTTGAACTTACAAGTATGACCAAAACTGTTTCTGGTTACTTAAAATAATAGAGATACTGACATCAAATTGATTTCATTTGAATGTAATTGCTGAGTAAAAAATTCATTCTGATTCTTGCGGGAAATTCATTTTCCCCATGCAGAGGAATCCAATTTCTCTCATAAAATTATGGAATCAGAGAGTCAAATAGAATCTACAAAGCCTAAAATAAATTTCCCTACAAATATCAAGTAAATCCCAAAGTTTGCGACTCAAATTTCATTTTTCCAAAAAATATCCCACAAAATTACTGAGCATTGCAATCTTTTACCAGTATAAATCATGTAACAAGAAGAATTTTGTATATGATTAAATAATTTAATAGATTTTTTGATATATTGATAAATTTTCATTTCTACATTTCCTTCCATTTATTCAATTTATTTTGATTGTATTTCGTAAATTGTTATAAGTGTTTTTATTTCGAATATCTAAGATTTTAAAAAATAACAATAACAAAACAAATCAAACTCCAATTTCAAACTAAATCAGAAAGAAATTGAATTTTGTCATTCAATTTTCGGTTCTGCCCTATACCTTTTCCTTTTTCGTTTCCATTTCTGTTTCCGATTCTTATTCTGCACTGCAAACCTGATCCCCTAGCTTAAATGCAGTTGCAGACTGTATGTCACACAGAATATCAACAGCAAGACAAGAATATGAAATGCAAATACTTAATCTATATGTTTTGAATTTCAAATTCATTAAACAAATAGCAATAAGGGGATACTATAATTTGAATTTATTTAGACTTGTCATAATTTCAGACATTTGTTGCCTTGCAGCTTTTCATCCAGTGGCTTTAGGATCGATCATACGTAAGAAAAAAGATAGGATGCATGGTTTGTTAGAGGCCAGAATCTACACTGAATTATACACAAAAGTCGACCAAATGCAGTTTGGAATTAAGAAGAAGAGCAAACTAAAATATCTAAATCAGATACATAATATTCTAACGATATTATGTTAAATAATAAAATATGATCTTACTATCCATATCTTGGATATTCGTATCAACAGAAAAGATATAAAAACTTCATGCCAAAGTTCATATAAAGGGTTATTCGTTGGGGAAAGATTGTTGTTCTTAGTCGGCAAAAGAAAAAGAGGAGAATATGGAGCTGAAAGAGACGAGTTTGACAGAAATACCAATAGATGCCTTGACCGAAATCCTATTGCGGGTCCCTGCAGAGAGTCTTCATCCCTTGAAGTGTGTCTGCAAGAGTTGGTACAGATTGATTCATGATGATCGTTTCGTCAAGTCGCATCTCGAGCTTTGGAGATCAGAGCGCCTGATCTGGCCGTTGAAACAGTTTGTTTTTGGGAGGGAGTCTCGGATCACCTTTCTCACGCTCAATGTTGAAAACCAAGCAGTGAAGACCCATCGTAGTGAATTTCTACTGGAGGACTGTCTGGTTGCTGCTCTCCCCCAGCTTCGGATGCGAGTCCATACCCACTTCTGCGCTAACCTTACACTCCTCGACTCGTGCGATGGTTTGCTTCTATTTTGGGTCACCGATAGGTGTTCCGGTAGGGACAGAGCAGGCCACCTGCTTGTCTGCAACCCAATCACAAAAACACACAAGCTTCTTCCTCAGTGTGACTCCTTCAAGATGCAGAAATTCCGATGGAAAATAATCCGCAATGCAGCTCTTCAGCAGCACGAGATAGTTGGGATTGAACATCCACATGATATTACACCCGCCCATGCTATTAGATGCTTTATTTTCAAGTTACATCAAGGGGAAGGGCAGGAATCGACTGCGTGGAAGGAGTTGTGCACTGATATACCTCGGAACTGTCGTTTTTCACATCTGGAGCCTCCGGTCGTATCTGTAGGAAGGAAGGTGAGTTGGTTGATAAACCTACTTAACGATAACGCAAAGGTGGAATCAGCATTGCTGTCACTTGATCTTTCAACAGAATGCCTGATGCTTGCAAGAATCCCACCCGAGATGCCGACTTCAAGGCACCTGACTTGGTTCTACTCAGAGAGGGCGATGTGCTGCTGTTTGCGCACTCCGTCTTCCAAGGATCCCGAGCTGTGGGTTGTGAAGGATTTCGACCAACCTATATGGCTTAAGCATCATGTGATCAGGGACCCTCCTAAGGAGTTTTATCCATGTGGGTGCTGGTACGGGATATATTTGGAAGATGAGGGCAAGTTGGTTATGAAGCTCTGTTGCAAAAGGGTCGGGTTTGAGTACCGCATGAGTTCCCGGGAGTGGAGGAGGATTGCATTTCTTGCTGAAGGTTCATTAAATACCGATGATGGATGTAATCTCTTATTTCCTCATGTTAATAGCCTACTTAGATGCGATTGACTTTGTGGGAGGTTACATCGTCTGCTGCTTAGTGAAAATTTGATCAGAATAAAAAACAAACAAGGTCACATTCAAGTCATTATCTTTCCTCTGTAATAAAATTATTCTGGATTTCTGATATTGATAACTCTTACACTGATCGGTGGGCTTTATCACATTCCCAATGGCCCCTCGATTATAAACGCGGCCTCTTCCTAGAGCCTCTCTATGTCTTTCCCTTTACCATTTGAATATAAAACAAATCTGTTATGCTATGATAATAATCGAGACAGGATAGGTCCTTGGTTACAAAGTTATAGTTAACGATCCTACAATAATATAAAAAGAGCACGGGTCACTCTGCCCCGGTGCGAATTGAGATGCAGACGGCCCTAAATCTGATAACCTACCGAGGCGAGAATCCAAGTGCTCCTTTTCTGTGTTGGATTATCTCTCCGATTTGGAGGATGATTTGGGCTCAATTGATTCGGTTTCGTTAATTTGGACAACATATACAGCAACGAGTGACAGCTCAAAGTAGCGCAGAAAACAGCGAACAACTAAGGGAAATTTATTCAGCAACTGTTCGGGAAAAATAAAGGAAGAATAAAGCAGTTTTTCAGAGCTAGCAGTGTGAGATCAAACCTCGAACGGAGTTGCAAATGAATTCTGATCGGGACGAAATTTTGACAGCAGACTAACAAATCCTACAGCTAAATTATCAACGGTGGAGATTGGATTTAGAATTCTGTAAGTGCTTTTTTCGATCTGATTCGTGAAACTATTTTTTGGGACGAAAATTGTGGTGATCCGTAATTCTTGAATTGGGAGTTAATCCTAGTTATTCTCTTGAAAGAAATTATAGTTAAAAGTTGATTTGGTATAGTACTGTGATTTTTCCCCACATTAGGGTTTTCACGTAAAATTTTGGTGTTCGTTTTGATTGTTACTTTCATTATTTAATTGTATGTAGAACGAAAAGATTTCATTCGCTGAATTATCAATTATGAATCGGACTCAAGCTTTACCAGCAGATTAGAAGTCTTTGCAGTATTGGAAAGCCGTAATAGAATGACAGTCCTGTTAGTTAATTAATGAGATAGAGTTATTGTTATCGGACAGGATTTTGGAGTTCTGTTTCTCTGGGAAAGGTTGAAACAAACGTTCAGCAAATACAAAAAAAAAGCATAACTTCAGTAAATAATTGTATTATTAATTTTGCATTTGATATGGAGACCAACATTGACCTGACGGACTCCTAATCGGCCTTATCGACACGACTCGATAGACTTCCAATAGATCGGGAACTCCGTCTTTTGAATGTCTCGCTAATTAATATGTCACCAATTAGAGGTGGCTTCTTATGAGAACAACCCAGTGACTGGGTCCGGGTGCCCTTTATTTTTCTAAGGTACCCGGACTATACTATATATAGGTCTGGTTCTTCCATTTCAAATATGTACCATACATAGAACTCATAAGATATCATATATTCAGGATATCCTATTGGAACATGTTTCTTATTTATTATTTTACCTCTATAATATGAATGACTTCAATATTTTACATAATCATTATTATCTCATACAATTTTTTATCATAATCGCATATGTATAATTTTAAGTATACTTGCAATATATTAAATACCATTCATTACTAATTTTAAGTTATAACGATATTTTAATATGAAAAATTTATCAAATAGGCATAATGATTATATCAAATGAAAGTTTATCAAGTTGCAAATACAACGGTTTAAACAATTTCTGAATTAGAATTCAAATTAAAAAATTATGAACGGTTAAAATTAGCCATGCTCAAATAAGTTAATAGGTTTCATTCCAATTTCAAATATCCTATGTACCGGAACCGGAACTGACCGGTTCATTGATTCGTCACCCGGAATCTACCTATCTATGTAGAGATTATTGGGTGGGTTCTTACCAGTTTTAGGTTTTATCCGATATCCGTGCACAACTCTTTTGAAAGTTAACTTTATATATTGAAAAGGATATTAAAGAAACTTCAAAACCTTAAAATGTTTATAATTAATTAGGTAAATTTGAAATTTTAAGAAATAGGCAATGGCGATCTTGTAAACTAACTCGTTACTACTATTAGCAATGGCTATGGAGCATGATAAGGTACTTCATCTCTATTCATTAAGATAAGAAATACATTCCCCATTGTGAAATTCCTATTCAAAATCAAGTTTACAACCAAACTATAATACAAAAATTCCATCTCGAAGTCATCTAAAATCGAAATTTCATGTCCGTGCCACCAACCAGATCTCTCTCATATCTCACATCTCTCTCATATCTCTTCTATGTCCCTCTCCTTCTACCTACTGATACTCCCCCTCATCCTTTTCTTCATACTTTTTTCTTTGATATCCTTTCTCACATGGGTATTGAAGAGCTGATCCGAGCTACTGTACCTGGATTTGACTTTTTTTGCAGGAGTTTGAAGCTCAACCCAGATCACAAGGGAGTCCACAGAGCTGTAGACCAACTCGTTAATTCCAAGACCCAATGGACTGGCTGAGGCCCTGGAAGACCCATCAACATTCAACAGAGAGCCATCACAAGCAAGACGAGTTCTATGTGTGCTGCTTCAAATGTCCGAAGAAAGTGGTGCAATCAACTCAGCTGTGGTGAAACTCCGGTGGAGTCAGAACGAGTTAAAAGCGGAATCCACTGGATGCACAAAATCAGCCGGCACATAGACAATTTTGCAGTCATCACATGTTTAAATGACACTGCAAGAGTACGGATCGTTGCCATCAGACCAATCTGACAAAAAGCCAATGGAATCCAACGGGAAAGCGAAATTTTTGCAAGAAGACCACCGGAACTAATGTCACAGAAAAACCACTGTGAAAAATACCGCACAAAAATTCTAATGAAAATCCTGGCCGAAAATATCGCCAAAAATATATCATGGAACTCCCATGGAAAACATCATCCAAAATTCTCTCGTAAATCTAATGGAATTATCGTCTGCATATTCTCATGATAATCGGACGGTAAATTTCAACCAAATTCTCACCTCTTGTTTTGATGAAAAATTTATGGAAATTTTATTTTGACTAATTGCTGATGGTGATTTCTGAATTATCTGATGGAATTTATCGTCCAAAATTCCTCCTGGCCAAATAAATTTTGACTATTTATTCTGATGAAATATATGGTCAGAATTTTAATTTTGATTGATGATTACTGACAACCAAATCTGATGAAATTCTCTGTCGAAGATTAATTTGCATCTTTTTACGGAAGGAAATGGACAGAATTCTAACGCATTTTCTTCTATTTTAATGGGTGGAAATTCAAATTATAGCGCAGAATCCAAATAAAATATTCATCAATCCCAAATGTAAATAAAATATAATCACATAATCTTATGCAGACAACAGAAAATGGACGAAGAACGTTTACAGTCGAGTCTCATAAGCCGACTCAACCGCATGGTTATCATTATCATTTCGCAATTGTGTTACATTTGCAGGGTGGGACTCGTCCATAACAACTATATAGAGGACCTCGTAATTCCTCATTCACTGGGGTAAGTTGCTAACGCATTTCTTGAATTTTTGAGTCCTATGTGGCTGTTGGGTTCGAAAGATGAGAAAGATAGTAAACACGTGGAATGAGGGTAATTTTTCTGTGTCCCTCATTGTGATTACATGGAGCTCTTATATACAAGCAAGAGATGGTATAAATTAATCATAAATCAACACAAATCACGGGATATGTAATCTCCAGGGTATGGTAGCCTCAGAGGTACAGGCCAACTGCTTTGGCATGGGTGAGTCGCCAGGTATAGGCATTGCAGCGTACAGTGGACTTCTCCTTTGGGCCTCGGTGGGCTGTCCTTTGGCAGGGGTGTGGGCTCACGGGCCATACCCATCACTTGCTCCTGAGTTTCACGCGCTGCAAGGCGCGGGAAACTGATTTGAGGTTTAGGAGGTGTGAGATTGCCCCTGAGGTGACACGTGTCTAGGAGTTACATCATGAGGTCTAGGCACCTAGGGCAGACAGGGGCGTGCCGTTGTTTCTATTCCGCTGGTGCATTGATTATCCTCTCGTCCGTTCATAGTCAGGAGAAATTCCCACTCTCTTCACACTTGGCTTTTCAGATCCTCCTTCATCTCTCTCTCTCTTGCTCCTGCTTTCATGGCATCCTCCAGCTATCCTGCTTCATCCACTGGCAACACAGGTGAAAAATCTTCGAGAGCAAGCTTTCTCCTTCTCAATTTCTTGTTGCACTAAAGCTAGGAAGAATAGGAGCAGATTTCGCTCCTCAATTGAAATCGAGGGCGAAGAACCATCAGAGCCTCGCCTAGGGGAGTTCGCAATCTTCCCTAAGCATATTAGGACTGGCCTGCATTGGCCATTAGCGGAGCCGGTGGCAGCCATGCTGAGTATTACCGCCTAACACCGGGACAGCTTTCCCCAACCTCCTGGCGTGTGTGGACCGCCTTCTACCTTTATTGTAGGGAGCAAAAGATAGTGTTTAGTAGGTTCCTATTTAGGTTCTTCTACTTGCTAATCCAAAGATCTGAGGATGGCTACTTCCATTTCCAACCATGCCGCAAGAAGTTTTATGGGGCTCTAGTGACGAACTATGGGTCTACCAACTCAAGGTGGAACGACTCATTTTTCTTCATGAGAGACGCCGAAGGTTGGAAGTGGCACTAAGATCCCAAGAGGAGTTCCACAATGGGGATCCTTGGGGATCTATAAAGAAAAAAGAGCGAGCTCGTACTGAGAAGTTCTGTGGCATGAAGATTGATGCTCGGATCATTATTACTGACGAAAACCTGCTCCAATATGGTCTCATATCTAAGGCTTCTTGGAGATGGAGCGTCGATGTAGATATGTGCAGGCTATCCAAGGACGTCTTGGTAATTTTCTAACTCTTTCTTTTTTATTTTTTCAGCGAATGGTGAGTGGACCCCTCATCTTAAAGAACCTGTTGATGCAGGAGAAAGCATTGCAAGGGATCTAGAAAAGGAAGTGGGGTGAAGTAGAGGAAGACGTCATCGCGATCTCCTCCTCCCCAACACGGGGGGTTAGCGGCACTATGCCAGAGGGAGGAGTACCTTCAGAGTCGAAGCCTAAAGAAGGGGAGGGGGCGATGATTCGGAGGGCTCATAGGGTTCAGACCAGGGCATCCGTTCTAGATAGCACTGCTTCCCCTGCTATACCTCTGGAGGTGGATGATCCTCAGGTGGCAGCACATGATGACTCGGCGGCGCTAGTGCCTATGGGGTCAGATCTTTTGGAGCAGGGTGAGCCTGCGGAGGAGTTAGAGGTGCAGCTAGCAGGGCAAGGCCTAGAACGTACTGAAGGATCACACTCTCCATTGCCATCTACTGAGCGAAGTACAAATCACATCGAAGAGGTAGATTCAGTGTCTTGCTTGCTTGCTTGCGAGTGTGTGCTAATGCTGTCTTTTTGGTGCAGGAGCCTATCACTATGGGGGCATTCCCATCATCGGGGGTCTCTTGGCCAACATCGAGACCCAGCTTCAGCTCACTGACGCCCTTCAACGCTGCCGAGCGGAGCTTCCCTCCATCGAGTCTTGGATGAGCTATTCACATACGCCCGCTACCACTCCTTGGTGGTAGGTGCGCTTTTGAAGCCTTTGATTCTGTATTGCATAGGGGTATTTACCTTGGTCATTTGCAGGGAGCCATGGTTCCCGGGATGTTTATGGAGGCAAGGAGGAAGGAGCGCTCCGTCGTACTAGAGCTGGAGGGTCACGTTAAGTGCCTGACCAAGAAAAGGAGCAACTAGAAGAAGCAGCGTTGGGAGATGCGAACAACATCTAGGGCTTGAAGACTCAAGTCAATGCCGCGGAGGAGGAGATATGCAAGGCTAAGGAAGAGGTGGAGGCGCTGAAGGAGCAGCTAGCGGCGGCTCAGGCCCATTGGGACAGAGAGTGCGAGGCTTTGCAGCAGCAACTCCTAGCGGAGAAAGCAGAGATGGATAGAAGCCAAGCTCAATGGGTCACTGAGATGGAGCAGCTTGAAGCCCAGGTCTGTGAATCTTCCTTAGCGTTGTCACGAGCGGAGGTGGAGAAAGCAGTAGAGATACACATGCCAGGGAAGAAGCTGTGGAGTCTAGCGATGCCTTCTTGGAGGAGCTGACAAGGCGCTACGGGAAAGCTCTAGAGGAGTCACTTACAACACTTGTACCTGAGCATCGAAACTTCTGCTATCCCTAGCCTAGATCTCCTGCGCTAGCTGGACGAGGTTTGCTGCGCTGCCTCTTCGCTAGAGAGTGAAGGTGCTCAGAAGTAGATAACTGTAGCGAATTGTGAATAAACCTTGATTTACTTACTAAAATCTCCCCACTTCCTTTCTGGCTATTGTTTTTCGATTCGCCAATTTGATTCAAAGTAATGCGACGCTTTTCCTCATGTGGGATATTTAATTCAAAGTAATATAACGCTTTCCTCATACAAGATCCCGATAGCATGAAGCATTGCACCATAGTGAATAGTCGCGAAAGACCCAAGCGATGTGATGCTTCATAATGTCGATCGATAAAGATATAATGAATCGTAATGGATCCCAACGATATGATGCTTTCTTTATCAAAAGCATAAAGGATCCCATCGGTATGACTAACCGAACCTTTGCGAATGGTCGCAAAAGGCTATGTAATGCGACACTCTAGGTCAGTTAATGAGCATTTCTGTTTTGAGTGTCGCTGGAGTCTGAATGTTTTTTGAACATGCCCCTAGATCGCGGAGGTCTTGTTGCCCCAAGGTCGCTGTGGTCTTTGAACGCTTTTTGAGTGTGCCCCTAAGTCGTAGAGGTCTTGTTGCCCCAGGATCATTGTGGTCTTTGAACTCTTCTTGAGCGTGCCCCTGAGTCGCAGAGGTCTTGTTGCCCCAGTGTCGCGGGGGTCTTTGAATGCTTTTTGAGTTGCCCTTGAGTCATAGAGGTCTTGTGGCCCCTTGGTCACTGGGGTCTTTGAACGCTTTTGAGCATGCCCCTGGGTCGCAGAGATCTTGTGGCCCCTGGGCCATTGGGGTCTTTGAACGCTTTTGAGCGTGCCCCTCGGTTGCAGAGGTCTGTCGCCCCTGGGTCGCAGGGGTCTTTGAACGCCTTTTGAGTGTGCCCCTTGGTTGCAGGGGTCTTTTTTTGTTTTTTGTTTTTTTGGAGCGGCGCAAAGCAAGAGCTGGCAGTTTAACAGAGACTTATCCTTCAATGCTAGAATTGGATTCATCAAAGCAAACGACAAGCTAGATAAACATATAGCAATGTACTTAACAAAAGAACTTTTTGAGCACCTCAGCGTTGAAGGTTTGAGGTAGTGTACGTCCCTCCATGTCTTGTAGTATGTAGGCACCCGAATATGGGATACTGGTCACACGATGTGGGCCCTTCCATTTAGGTGTGAGCTTGTTGACTTGATCTTGTCGCATGAACTTGTGCAGGCGAAGGACGAGGTCACCGATACTGAATTGTCTTGCACGGACTCTTCAGTTAAAATAACGCGCAGCCGATCATTTTGCCTTCTCTATGTTTTCGAGGGCGGCCAGTCTCCTCTCTTCTAGGAGATCTAATTGTTCCCCCCGCGCTTGGTCGTTTAGCGTCTCGTTGAAGGCAGCCACCTGTGGGTATTGATTGCCACATCCACGGTGATAACAGCTTCGGACCCATAGACAAGGGAGAATGGCTTTTCTTCTGTTGCAGAGTGAGGCGTTATTTGGTATGCCCACAGGACACTATCCAACTCGTCGACCCCGGATCCCCCGAGGGTGGTCAACCGTGTGCGCAGTTCATGCAAGAGGGTTCGGTTAGTGACTTCAACCCGACCGTTCGTCTGCGGGTGGGCAACTGAGGCGAACAACTGCTCTATACCAAGCTCGCGGCACATTTCCTGGAAAGTCCTCCCCCGAAATTGTGTCCCATTGTCTGAGACTAGGATTCGAGGAATGTCAAAGCGATAAACCACATGCTTGAGCATGGACTTTTTTGCCGCCTTCTCTGTAAAAGTGGCAACAGCCTCAGCTTCGACCCACTTAGAGAAATAGTCGACTACCACAAACAAGAAGCGGCGCTGGGTTGAAGCGAGAGGGAAAGGTCCTAATATATCCACACCCCACTGTGCAAACAGCCAAGGGAAGATAATGGATGATAGCTCCGTGGGGGCTCGGGTTGGGTTACGCTCGAACACTTGGCAAGATGAGCAGACTCGCACCAGGGCTCGAGCATCCTCCATCATGGTGGCCCAATAGTAACCCTGCCGGAGAGCTAGTCGGGCGATGGCCTTCGCTCCCTGATGACTCCCTGCTATCCTTCATAAATTTCTCTGAGCACGTAATTTACGTCGTCGGGGCTGAGGCATCGCAGCAAGGGTTGAGAGGTGCCGCGTCGATGGAGGACCTCATCAAGCAAGGTGTATCTGGTGGCTTGCAACTTTATAAACTTGGCGTTAGTGGGGTCATCTGGCAGTTGATCCCTTTCGAGATACCGAATGATTGTGGTCATCCAACTCTCTTCATATTTGGTGCAAAGCACAACCGTGGGGGTGTACATTTCTGAGACGCATTGCTGCTCGATGAAGCTAAGGGTAGAGTATGCTTGTCCAGAGGCCGTCTTACTAAGCAGGTCCGCGAGGCTGTTGGCCTCCCTTGGTATCCGTATGATCTTTGCCGTATCAAATGTTGTATTTCTTACATCAAAATTGAAACCTTTATTTATATTTAATTTTGGTAAACTTGCAATCATGGCCTTTTTAATCTTATTTACCATCTCATTAATATATCATAAATATGTTAGTGTACAAAATCAAGACATCTGATCGAGGTGAAATTTATATAGCACGAAATGAATGAATATTTTTATAACTAATAGCAACACTTGATAACATTTTTTAAAAATAGTACTAGTTTAAAAGATGATTTTTCATTTTTTTTAAATTTCACTTATATCTCTCTCATAATTTTTGTCATAATTTCTTCCTATCCTCGTCTCTCTCATATGTCGTTCTTCCCATCCTTCTCTCCACTCCTTCCTTCTCCTCAAGCCCGCTTTCCACGACCATCCCTTCATCTTCTCTGCCCCTTCCTTTTCCTCCATCCTTTCTCATGATCTATCTGTCATTGTTGCCACCGTCACGGTCTTCGTCACTGTTATTATCGTCATTGCTCCCTCCTTTCTCCCGAGTTCTCCATCATTGTCATCATCGCTATCACCATTGTGGTCATCATCACAATATTCCAACCTGCGAGGTTGTGACCTTTCAACACAGACATGGTTCCTGTTATAGTTACAAATAGGTCCTGGTATAATTATAAAAAGGTTATGATATAATACAAATAAATCCTGATGCAATCAAATCTCTCTCTCTCTCTTACTGTCTAGAGACAGAAAATCCTCTCTAAGTTAGAGCATCACTTCCTCCCTTCGTTGGAGCCATCTCTCGTTGCTTTCCCCATCCAACCTCTTTGTCCACCCACAGCTATTCACTGCACTCTATCTACCACATTGCCCATTCAGTACACTCCTCTGCTGGATCATTAGAAATGACATTTATAACCCCCAGCGACCCAGCAAGAGGAATAAATTAAAAGCTCTGAGAAGAGGTCTCCAATGAGAGATCAGAAGCTGTCAGGAGAGTGGTTTTTAAAGGCATAAAGGAGCTACGGAATTCAAACTACTGCCATAGAAGATACAACTCCAGAAAATGTAAGAGGAGGAACTACAAGTCCCACTAGAGGACATGTTCAAGGTTCAAGTGGGAATAGAGGACAAGGAGGAAATCATGGAGCTCTCAGCGAACGAAAATCCCACTTGGAGGAAGAACATGTTGGCACTGATAGCTAAGCCCCATGGGTTCAAACCCCCTCCCATAAAAGTGGTGGCCTCACACCTCCAAAAGGCATGGAGATTTACAAAAGGTGTCACTATCATGCCAAACAAGTACGTAAAAAACACTCTGGTATGCTTCTTTTGTGATCCCACTAATATGCAGAAAGTAGAGGAGGCAGGTGCTTGGACTATTAGAGGAGCCCATATAATGTTGGGAAGATGGATGATGGACGTGGCACTAGAACATCTTACACTTGATTCAGTAAATTTTTGGGTCTAGATAAGGGGTATACTACCTGAACTTCTATCTATTTGAACAGAGTATCAAAAGAGTTGCCTCCAGAGCAGGAGAGGTTATCAATATCGATTGGAAGGACTCTGCAATTCCTAAATGGTTCACTATTCCAAGAGCATTAGTGAAGGTGAAAGTAGCTGAGCCCCTGAATCCGGGTTTCCCCATAAGGAAGAAAGACAAAAAATCCAAGAGAGTAAGTTTTAAATATGAAAAAAATTTCCACGTTTTGTTATGACTGTGGTGTCTTAGGAAACGATCAAGGTGCCTGTTCATTGGAAAAGCTGGCTGAACATGAGGATTATGGACCTTGGCTAAGGTATGACGAATCATTGGATATTCCTACCCCGGAGAAGAAGGATAGATGGGAGAAGGAAGAAGAATCGAAATCTGAAGGAAAGCGCAGAGAACCGATGAAGCTTGCTCGTGAGGATGGGGATAGTAGCACAAAAGGGGATGTGAGTTCAAATTACACAACCCCGGAGGATAAAAATTTAAAATATTTTGTAGCATTCCAGAGGGGCTGGAAACCCTAATTCAAGAAAGGACATGGAAGGTGTTGCAGGTGGATGAGAATGTAGAAAAAAATTCGGAGGCATTTAATGAGAAAGGAAAGGGAATGGGAAAGGTCAGTGCAAGACGAAAAGTTACCGTTGATAGAAGCGGGAAAGGAAAAGGCCTAGTAGACTCTGCTCAGCCCCCACTAATGGGCCTAGGCCAAAACCCAACCTATTATGCTAGGAGTCTGGGAAATGAAGAGGCAAACTAGGGCCTGGCCCAATGTGAATCCCATTATGAGGGGATGGAAAACCCTGAAGAAGAAAATATGTGGCCTGTTGTAGTCGAAACAATAAAAAAAAAGGAAAATTGATGTGGAGCTGAGAAACATGTGAGGAAATGCCTCAGCCTATGAGGTGTACCTGCATAAACCACATACAAAAGCTGATGCGATGATGGCTTTGGATGCAGAACAGGTCAAGAAGGTGCAGCACACGCAGAACCACATCTACATTGTGGAGGAACCAAAAGATAATTCAGAATTCGATCACATCCAGATGGCCGAGGAGGCGGGCCTTATCAAGCCCCCGCAGTCACCATGAGCATGATAGCTTGGAATTGTCAGGGCCAGGAGGGAACTCGACAATTCAATAGTTAAAATCCCTCCAGAATAAATACAAACCCGGTCTTATATTTCTTGTAGAAACTAAAGTAAATGAGGAAAGATGCAACAAAGTGGCACAAAGACTAAACATGAAAGGGATATGCTGCGTGGAAGCCACAAACACTGCTGGGGGGCCATGCCGATGTGGCAGGAGGAGATTGAGGTAAAAATTCTCATTAAAAACTCATGCATCATTCATGTGTGCATAGATCATGAAATCCTCCAATCTAAATGGCTCCTAACCTGTGTATATGGACCTCCTTATGCCAAACTTAAAGCATCCTTTTGGGAGGATCTAAATAATATGGCTGAAAACATTTCCGAACCTTAGGCCTTAATAGGTGATTTCAATGAGATATCTAATTCTTTTGAAAAAAGGAGGTAGACGTCTAGCCAGTAGCTCTCGTAATTTTTTGGAGGACTTCATTTCAAACTTAGGATGTATAGACTTAGGCTTCATGGGTAACCCCTTTACTTGGAGAAACAAAAGATTGGGTATGGCACATATCAGATAAAGGCTAGACAGGGCATTGGCCAATGAAAAGTGGAGGTTAATCTTCCCAAGAGCAGGAGGAACTCACCTTCCAGCAGTAAGATCAGATCACAACCCAGTCCTTCTTCAGCTGTGGATGGAAAATGAAGCAAAGCCTCGACCATTCAGATTTGAAGCCATTTGGACAAGATCAAAACAGTGTCATGAAATAATCCAAAAGGCTTGGATAGACACAAGGGTAGGATCAAAAGAACAAAAGTAGGGCTGTAAAAATCGAATATACAGACCTTTGGCTGCTGTAACCAGAAAATAGAATAGATACAGAAGGAGCTAGATGATATCCAGCAAAAGAAGCCTATGCTAGAAAACAGACAAATAGAAACAACATTACAAATTGATTTAGAGGAACAACTAGCAAGAAAGGACCTCCTTTGGAGACAAAAATCCAGAGAGCTGTGGGTACAAGAAGGAGATAGAAACACCAAGTTTCTTCATCTATCGACAGTGATCCAAAGGAGGCAAAACTAGATAACAATGATTAAACGGGCTGACCAGGAGTGGGAACATGGAAGAGAAGGGATAGGGAATTATTTTGTGAGCAAATTCTAGGAAATATATGCATCATCTTGCCCGGAATTCCCAGAATATATGGAGGAGCTATTCTAGCTAGTTACTGGGGAAGAGGATAACAAAAACATCACTAATATCCCAACTGAGAGGAAATACATAGAATAGTCAAACAAATGCACTCTCTAAAAGCACCAAGACTAGACGGTATGTCCCCTATCTTTTATACACACTGTTGGAATATAATTAAAAGGGATTTTGTGGAAGCTGTCCAGAGTTTTTTTAAAGGGGGATTCATGCTTAAACAGTTGACTAGCACCTTTATCACTTTAATCCCCACAACAAAAGGAGCTTGTACTATTGATGAATTTTGGCCTATTAGCTTGGGGAATGTTTGCTATAAAGTGATATCCAAAATCCTTGCTAATAGGCTAAATTCTTTTCTGGAGAAAATTATAGCCCCCAACCAGATTGCTTTTGTTGAAGGCCGATGAATAAATGAAAATAGCATTTTGGCCCGAGAAATTATGTATTTAATGAAGAAATCAAGGGCAAGGAAAGGTTGGGCTACCATCAAGATTGGCTTATCAAAGGCTTTTGATGGAGTGGAATGGCCTTTCCTTTTAGGGATCCTTAAAAACCTAAGTTTCAACACACAATTCATTCACTGGATCACACAATGTATCTCAACTACGTCTATGTCAATACTCCTAAATGGCTCCCCCCATGGTTTCTTCAACCCAACTAGAGGACTCAGACAAGGTGATCTCCTATCCCCTTATCTTTTTATAATTCTTATGGAAACTCTGTCGAGATAGCTATATCGGGCTGAACAGAGAAAGGACATAACGTGGGTTAAAATCAGCAAAAGGGGGCCACCATCTCCCATCTGTTCTTTGCTGATGATTTAATAATTATGATCAAGGCTGGGGTGAATGAAATCACAAATTGTAGAGCCATTCTAGAAAAAAATTTGTGATTGGAGTAGCCAACAGAAAAAATTTCACAAAATCTGGATTGCATTTTTCAAAAAATGCCCCACCATACTTTAAAAGAGAAGCAAAGCAGATCATGGGGATGAGAAAGTTGAAGAGGGATACAAAATATCTTAGAAATCCCCTGTTTTAAAAAAGAGAGAGACAGAGAGAGAGAGCTGAATCCTTCCAATTCATTATTGAAAAATTAAAAGCAAAGTTAGCATCCTGGAAAACCAAATCCTTGTCATGGGCAGGAAGGGCAACTTTGCTTAGATCCTCTTTAAATAGTGTTCCAAATTACACTATGTCCTTGTTTAAATTGCCTAAGAAAACATGCAAGAAAATTGACCAGTTGAGCTGCAAGTTTTGGTGGGGAAAAGTCAACTCAGACACCCATTACTTTGCCCCAAAAAGTTGGGAATACCTATGTCAAGCAAAGGAGTCTGGAGGCCTAGGGTTTAGAAAAGCATAAGATCAAAACAAGGCACTTCTTTCAAAAACAGCTTGGGCACTATCAAAAGAACCTACCAGTTTGGCCATGAAAGCTATGAAAGCAAGTACAAAATTTTTTTGAATTCCTCACATAGAACTAAGAACCACTAGTCAATCATCTGGAAGGGGTTGCAAGAGTGCAAGGACACATTGATCAAGGGAAGTTGTATCAAGATTAGAAATGGCAAATCCACCAAGGTATGGTCAGACAGATGGATTCCAGGTACTTCTACTCCAACTCAGTCAAATATACAGACATCATACTTAAATCAAGATATCAAAGTTTGTAATCTTATTCTAAATGAACCAAAAAGATGGAATATTGAAGTTCTCCAGCAGCTGTTTGATGAAAATACCATAGATGCTATCAGGAAAATACAACTGACCCTGATGATTCAGAGGATGAACTCATTTGGACAGAAACTACCGGAAGGGAACACTCTATAAAACCATTTTATCTCCTAGATCAGAAGCACATATTTTCAAACTCAAACCAGAATTTATGGAAGAAACTATGATGTTTGAAAATACATGAAAGGTTTAAAATCCATTTATGGAGAATGGTGAATGGATGTCTCCCCTGGGTTGCAAATACAGACATGATATGTCCCATTTGCAAGACAGGCTCTAATCAATTTAAGCATCTCTTCAATGAGTGCTTATTTTATAGAGTCAATTGGAGAGAATCACCCTAGAAGCTCTGGTCCATCCCACATCCAATAGACTCGCAAATGAGTATAGTAAATTTCATTGTAGATCCTCCTAAGTCTTTTATGACAGACGTGATCAACCCAGAGCAGTTTAGTTGTTTTGCTACAATCTTATTCTATTACTTATGGGAAGTGCGTTACAAAGCCATGCATGAATCCCTAAACCCTTCCCTGAGTGATTTTATTGCAAATTTGCACAGAACTTTCAAGGAGCACAACAAGGCCACCACAACAAGATGCATGACAGCAGACCCAACAGAATTAGCAAGTCAAAGTGCTACTTGGAAAATCCCTTTAGGAATAATAGGTGTGCTCATAGATGCATCCTGGAAGAACAACATGGCTGGATTGGCAGGAATTGCAATGGACCATCTGGGAAGGATGTTCAGAGCTTGGACATAGAAAAAGCAAGCAGCCAGTCCTCTACATGCAAAAACAGAAGCCATGATCATATCTATCAAATTGGTGGGCTCAAAGAACTGGAAGAAGATCAAGCTCTTTTCGGATTCCATTCTACTAATAGAATCAGTAAACGGAATTGGGAGACTCAATCTACAAATTAGAAGTGTTGTTAGAGATATTCAAGCTCACCTTCAAAATTTTGAGACGTGGGATTGCACATGGATAAATAGGAATGATAATCTAGTTGCTCGTCGACTATCTAGGGTTCATGGAGGGGAAATAGCAACTACTGGCCTCCGTGTGTTTGATGCCATAAAGGAGGTTTTTTTTTTTTTTTTATTTTTACTCTGAAGTCCTCCCTCGATCATATCTAGTGTGAGGCTATAGCGGGCTTTTGTTTTCAAGCCCAAGGGAGCACCTGGGCCCAGCTGTGGTCAACTGCTTGTTTGAATATATGAATATTATTATTTAGCAAAAAAAATCATGATGCAATCTAAATTGGTATAGGCACTATTATAAATATGTACCAATATAACATTAATAGATTATGTACAGTTAAATATAGGTCCAAAGCAATATAAATAGGTTCTACTAGTTCTCTAAAGTTTCAAACACATCTAAACTTAAATAGGCTCTGGTATGTTATAAATCGATCTTGATATTTTACAAATAAGTCTCAATCATTGTCCAAATTCAAATACAAATCCTTAACTTAAATAGGTCACGATATGTTATACATAGATCCAGTATATTATAAATAGGTCTCGATAGTTGTTCAGGTTTTCAAACTCTTAACTTGATGCTCGAACTTGCAAAACCGATATTTAGAAAAATTCAACCAAATCAAACCATACCAACTCCTCCATGTTCGACAAATTACGGAGAGAGAAAATATGGAGAATGTTGTTAGAGAAAGGTAGAGGGGAAAGGCATAGGGGAAGCCGCAGAGAATGGCATGACTTGATGGTGCTCAGATTCAGTCTCTTGAAAGTGTAACTCTCCGTTTGTGAGCTCGGTGGATGTGGTGGCTCGTGATGGTGAGGCTCGGGCGAGGAGGAGAGGGAGCTACTACTGCAGCCTATAGGATGCCGAGAGTGGCTTAAGAGAGTCGCGGACGGTGACGAGGCCAATAGCTCGATTGTGAAGGATTTTATTCTTGAACTGAGTGAGTTTGATCCAGTGCTCGTTTTGCTTATTCGGTGAGGGAGGTGGGAGAGAATGGCAGGGAAAGTGAAAAAAAAAAAAAAAGAGGGAATTTGATTTTTTGAGGGGGAATTGCTTCTTCAATAATAAAATAAGGGTAAATATGATGTTTACTCTAAATTGATGTCATTTTTAAAATTGGTTATAAAGGGGTGCTACTTGTATAACATAGGGGAGGATAAGCGCTAAATTCGACTATTAACACTATATGATTCTACAATTGAAAAGAATGCTAAATTATGCTTTAATTAATTAGATAAAAACAGAAATTTTTTTTTGATATCATTGGTATACAAATTACGTGATTTGTTATATTGTCTATTATTTCATTAGTGTAGCATGGACATGTAACTATATAAATTAAGGATATTTATTTTCCAGGATTAGAAACAATGTCTAAATATGTGACGAATAATTAATTGCTCACGCTATAAAAATAATAAAAATATTATATTATTGGTTAATTATTTAATTTTGAGATGATTAATCTAGTAATGACCTGCTAATGAAAAATTAAAGATGCCCATTTCTAAACTATTGTAAATATTAGAGAAGTTAGGTCTACAAATTTTAACTTCCTCCTGCTGTGGGAATTTCATGGGCCTTTCAAGCCCGATATTGCCTTTGTAAAATTTATAAGGTTAGGCCCACTAAATTAGAGCAGCCCAATTATAGGCCTAGTTGACAAAATCCAATAGGGGAAAATTTGAAATTTCAATGTTTGATTACTGGAAAGGCCGTTTTCACGAAGATAAAAGTGAAGAGAGGAAAACTCCTCTCTCAAAATTTTTACTTAATCTCTCTCAATTACATATTTTATCATCATCCTGCACGTCTTAACTTTCAATGAATACAATTCAAACTTGAGCATTGCAGAGGGCTCAATTCCCCCCCTTGAAGGTTTACAGAACATTGGACAATGACGATAGCTTGAACGTGCTCTTCAACTATGACAAATTTAGTTCGAAATTTGAACTTTAGAAAATCCGATTTGGATCTCAACAAACATAACATAATACATCTACAATCTTTGTCATCGTTGACCTTTATGCCTGAACTGAAATTGAACGGGCTCCATACAGGAGGGATTTACCCAACACAAATTAATGGTCAATGGAAATTTTATAGCTTAGGTTACTCAAGAATGACAAAGGACGAACACTTTCAGTTTAACACCCAGCTATACTTACCACTAGAAGATGTTCTCAATAGACCACTCAAAATGGTAATGGCGAAATCTCATGGGCACAAATTAGTAAGAACAATGTACTGAATGAATATAGACATTGATTTGACATAATAGATTTCACATATGTTTTCAGCTAATACCTTTAAAAGCCTGTCAAAATTGATAGGCGATAGCTCTGAAGAAGCCTCTTTCTCTTGATCAAGAGCTAAAATACCAGAAGTATCATCCTAAAGTGAAAAAGACTCCTCACTTTTGTTGACAATCTGCAGTTTAGGGCCCACCATGTCTAGCATAACCCGAAAACATAAAAACTCAGTAAATTTTTTTATGAGCCCAGTAAATTAAACCAAACCATGAACATAAATATGTAGAAAACATTTACCTAAATGGCAGACAATAAGTACCAAATAGAACCTTTTCCATGGAATGATGATAGTTGAAACCTATGGCACGAAGCTTCTTGATGCTCTTGATTGTAGCCTTTAAAATATCCAAAATATCTTGGTGATGTTCGAAGTCTCTCCAGGAAAATTCATATCTAACAAGTGCAAAATCAATATTATTACAAACAACTTGCACTGGTTCCATGCCCTAACCTCCGTCTGATTTCACAGCAATAAGAACAAAGATGAAATTGATATTTCACAGCAATACTTAATTACCCGATATTCCAGCCTTAAGGTAGCCTGAGATAACCTTGATTGAGCAAGACTTAGGGCCGAGAATCCCCACATTCTTTGTCATTGCAGAAAAGAAACTCTGCACATGGAGACAGAGAAAAGCGAAATAAAGGTCATGGCTATAAAAAATGTGGCTGTGGAAAACAATCAACTAAAGTAGTTCACTTGACATGATATTTTAAGATATGATATTTATAATGCAAGGTTGTCAGTCTATCAAAGCTAGCTACTAAACAGTAATTAACTATTAGCTTTGGACCGTAAACAATTTGTAAGATAAATTATTTGAAACTTGATGATTATTTTCTAAGTAAAGCATGATCATAGGCAGTATTATGGCAACACATTCAAAAATTGGAGGAAACAGGAGCATGAAGGTAGAAGCAACTTGAAAACTAAATGACTTCTAGTGAGGTGTCTGTCAACGGTATATTCCAATACAGGCGAGCCTTGGGTAACTCTTGTTGCTTCAGCGACTTGTAAGTGGTGTCTTCTTATTCCCACTTTCATACCAAACCGACCTATTTTGCATCATAAATTTCAGGAAAATAATTTATTCAGTTGAATAGAGAGAAAAGGTGATTCACATGGTAATGGTTTCAAGGAAATTAAAGATGTCAGCATAGGCATATTCATATATCGTGTTCTAGTGAATAGGTTGGAAGACCTATAAACCTTCTGCAAATCGTTCAAGAGCATAACCTTCAACATATAAAACATTAGGCATTGACCAATAGAGAACTGATGCATTAAGAACCCGCTAAAGTAAGAATATTCAAGAAATGAATAAACCCTAAATAAGACACAACAGAAAGTACGGTCGGTTCTAATGCGCTTCGTAGATTAATCACGTACTACATTAGATTTGTTTGAAATAAATAAATAATGAGAATAGAATTACCGACAAAGTAAAAATTATTCAATAAAAAAAAAAAGAACATGGTAAAAGTTAATGTAATTGCCTGAAGCTTCAACATTGATATTAAGGGGTCAAGACCAATAGTCTCTCTCAACATAACCTATGTTGAAACATATGTGATAAAGTGGTAAAAAAATTGAATACCAGACAAAATTGAAGAACTTACACACCTAATTAGATGCACTATTAAGGAGGAGATTGTTCAACAATTGAACAGAGTCTTGTGATGGATAATTACAATAAATACTTCCCAAATAATCAAACATGATAATTCCCCTTTGTTGTCGAAGCCAATTCCCATGCAGACATTCCATCAAACAACTTAGCTATAGGAAGCAAGAGGTTTTCAAGAATAGATACTCTCAATTTTCTTATTTACCGAACAATTAAAAGCACATATCATAAGGATAGGATATCAAGCAAGGAGCCAAATAGCATACTGAAGAACACATTACCTAGTAGGAAGTAGAAAACTATGTTGAAAGCTTTTAACATGCATACAGGTAGTGTAGCCATCCCTAGCATTGCAAACAGAACTGTGTATACAAATCCACTGAGAATAACATTTGGAAGATAATCTCTCATAATCGATCTTCATCATAGACTGTAAAACAAGCATAATTTACGAAGGCAAACTCAAAGATAACATTGAAAACTTTCTTGAAATGCAGTGATTAATGACTAATTGATAATTACAACAAATTCCTCCTCCAAACGTCCACTAAACAATTTCATATCAATGAAAACACCACACAAAATGTCCTTCAGGACTACTCAATTGATTGAGATATACTAATGTTATGATAGTGGGAGATACAATGATTTTTCTGAGAAGTTAAATATAAATGGATCATATACCTCAATTGGGTGAAGATAATTGATTTTTTATTTTATGGGCAGTATTTGTTGTTGTTGTTGTTGTTCTTCTTCTTTTTTTCACTTCTCATATGTTCCACTTATGATTATTATGGTTGAGTCTGGAGTTCTTTAGCTGAAGTTTTATAAAGAGAAATTACTATAGAAATTAGAAACTCCTTTATCTTACCCTGTTGCGGACATTTTCACTGCTTTAAGATAATGAGGATAAGAACTTTTGCATTGAATCATATCTCTAATTTCATGTATGGGAGATGAATCAGGTAACAGAAAACACAAGATTACCTGTGATGGCGATCCGAGAAGTCATGCAAGCGCCTAACCCCTCTTCTTTCTCCGGTGATACTTCTAGTAAGGAAAGGATTTCGTCAAAAGCTGATGTAACACAAACCCAGAAGAGCCGGAATCCGCTGAAAGCAAACTCAATCACTGGAGTTGACGAGAAATTGGAGAACGAGAAGGGGAAGAAAGACACAGAATTTGCAGCTTTTGAAATAGAAAATGTGAGGTTACCTGCGACGGCGATCAAAGAACCCGAGGGCAAGCAAACAGTTGATACTTCTTCTCTCTCCAATGATACTTACAATTTGGACATCTTCTCTGCTGGTAGTGAAGGTTTCTTGGTTGCTTGCTGTCTTGTTCGAGAAGGGAGAGGGACAGGATCTGCCTAGCAGAAGAGAGGCAGGTGTTTTCCACCAGAAAATGAAAGAAAAAAAATGTGGATCTCCCGTGAAAGGAGAGCAAACTTTTGTAACTCTTCTTTAGCTATAAAAGAATATAGATCCACCGAGAGGTGGGAAGCCTTAACCGGATGTGTAACAGGTAAGCCCAAAGGGCTATCCCCGTCCTGTCAGGGGAGATGCCAACCATCTCTCCTCTCTACCAACGCTATAAAAGCATATATATTCGAGCAAAAAATAAAAATAAAAGAAGAGGAGGACAGCTCAAAGGGAAAACGGAAAATAGGGAAGGCAAGGAGGCTTCAGAGAAAAGATTGATGTGGCAGTATAAGAGAAGGCAAACGTGGCTGCATGAGAGAAGCCCCGTTACCCAATTTTACTATTTTAAAAATACAGATATTTACGTATTGCAAATGCTATTAAAATAAGCAATGAATAAAAATAAGAGGTAAAGCAATGAATAAAAATAAGAGGTAATGTTTAACAATAATTAGGGGGCACAAAGAGCGTTTGGTTAGAGTATTGTTAGATTATCGGAGAAGGATAAATTATAGAAAAAATAAAAATTTTACATGAAATGTAGATTGTAATGTAAAATTGTGATATTTGGTAAGTATTATTAAAATATTTGATGCATAAAAATAACAAAAAATAAAGATTGATTTTACCATAATATCCACCCATCCATGGAAGAGATTGAGTTTGGAAAAGAGAGAAAATAGTTATATTGGAAAGTTAAAAATGATTGCCAGCTTGAGGTGGTCCCACCTCTACAATCTAAGATTGCAAACTTTGTTATGGTGTAAAAATTTTACACCGAAAGTACTGGAAAACATCCAATGCTGGAAATTTTACAACCAAACATGACAAAGCATGATGGAAAGTTTTAACATTCCATGGAAAATATAAATTTTACTTGCAATTAAACACAACCAAAAGGTAATATGCACGCTCGAGGACCAAAATGGAACGACGGGGACCATTCACTTTACAATTTTCACACTTAAATGTATTTCCATAATTTTTTAGTGCAAGCAGGATCGAAACCGTAATAAATTAGAAAATAAATTAAGAAATGCAACAGCTAGATGTGGTGGCCCCAATTACATCACCTAATAATAAGAGATCAAGACCTAACGGATAACAATTGAGACAACGAGTCCTCAAATATAAAGAAAGAATATGATTCACTAGCCAATTTGTGCATGTGTTGCTATGCCTGTAGGTGTGCTGCATAACAACTGCCCAATCACGTCCCATAATAATCCTTTGAATATCTCTTAAAAGATCCCAAATCTCTCCTGTTAATTTGCATTGAGAAGTATGGGCCCAGGAAAGCGCCTTAGAATCCATTTTTAGGGTAACATTTCGAGGACATATCCCAAGTGATGTCTCAGCTAATCATCATTGCCCAAAGTTCAACATGAACAAATGAATTATGCCCGCAAACTGTACAAACCTATCAAACCACCTTCCTTCATCACCTCTAAGTATTCCACCTGCTCCAGCCATGCCCGGGTTCCCTTTGGTGGCTCCATTCATACAACTTCATCCATTCAACATTCGCTTTCTTCCATTCAATGTCACTTCATATCCTCATCGACCTTCCAGAAATTCCCTCTGTTGATGCCACATCCATTTCGAAAGAACTCGTCACCTACCAGTAAATCACCACCACTGCATCCATCACATGGTCGAGTGAAGCAGGCTCGAAAACAACCTTGTTCCTCCACTGCCGCATGAGCCAACAGCTCACACTGAACAAATAATGACCGCGATAGGTCATAAATCTGAACAAGAGGCTTCGAAAGATTATTAAGCGGCCACTCCCCTCTATCCTGGGAACGAAATTACTATATACCTATAAGGTGATAAAAAAAAAGATGGAATAAAGAGATAGGGGAAGTTTCACTAATAAGAATTGAACCAAAGATATCTTAGTATCAAGTCGAGAGGGGTACCACTGTGCTAAACTCTTCTTCCCATACAAAACAATTAGTTTCATTCTAATATTTGTTGCAAAGATTAATTTTATTTACAATCTTTCCTTTCAAAACCTAAAAGTCCCTAACAAAGGTCTACATATCCGAGAGAGTGTCTTGTATAATAGTAGGGCTGGCAATTCGTGCTGGCCCGGTGTTTTCGGGCCGGGCCAGCCCGGCACGAAAAAGTTGTGGGCCGTGCCAGCACGGCACGGGAACTCAGATGGCACGAAATCACTAGGCCCGAGCACGGCACGAGAAAGTTTCGGGCCGCACGGCACGGCACGGCACGGTGGGCACGAAAGCTAAAAGACCGGGAGTGGGTTTAGTTGGTTCGGTTTTGTTTTAGGCTTTTAGGTGTTGGTTATTTTAAGCCGGAAGCGATGAGAGTTTGGGAATGAATATAATTAAATTATTTCACAGTAAATTTAGTGAATGAATTATTTCTTATTGTTCTAGATCGAGATTCGGAACATGTTAAATATGTTCCGAATGATAGATAACATTTTTTTAAATTTTGTAACGGGCTAATGGGCCGGCACGGCCCGAATGTTGTGTGGCCCAGCACGCCCGAAAAAATAAATGGGCCGTGCCGGCACGGCCCGAAAAGAGAAGGGCACGAAATAACCTGGCCCAAGCACGACTTTTTCGTGCCGGGCTCGTGCCGGCCCATCGGGCCGGGCCCAATTCTGCCAGGCCTATATAATAGATATATCATGTGACAGTACTGACGTGATGTCACAAATCAATAAAATTTTACTATTTAAAGATTTTATAATAAAATCATAATAATAAAATAAAACAACCTTAGAAATATATGAATCTTATTAATTTGTGACATCACGTCAATACTGTCACGTGGTAAACTCGTTACGTACCTTTCTCTTGCATATCCACGGAAGGTATGGTTGATGTTTGATATAAATGGTCCACTAGCCGGTAACAGTCTAAATTGACTGTAAATAAAAATAGAAATTTTAATAAATAATTATAAATGGTGTCAAGCCATCCTTAATGATGGATTGACGGTTGCTTTTAATTCATTAACTTTTTCAGAATTCACAAGCTATCTTGTTGGAGAAGAAAGAATAAGAACAAAAGACGTACTCTTAGTGCCGTGGCACAAAGGTCTAACTAACAACAAAGAGGATATAAACTCGATTCTTACGGTGAGAGTTAATCATGAAAGAGAAAACACACTGTTTAATAGTATGCCTAACAAATAAGTTTTCAAAGTCGCATCTTAACATGTATCAATGTAAAGAAAATTCCTTTAATCTAGATAAGTACATTAATCAAAATAAACTAAGCTGAGCACTAGGAGACATTTAAACATGTCTAACCAAAATATATTTGATAAAATAACACATTTAGGCTTCCCCAATCTTATAACTTCAATGTTAAGTCCATCAGTCTCAAATTCGTTTCATTCTCAGCCACCCTTGGCCACATCATTGCCGACATGGGTTGCTCTAGCTGTTGAATAAATGGCCTAGTGCAGTCACTTGGAGATTCATCCATGGTATTGATCCGAGGGCGTTCTAATGGCATGAACTGTGGCCTCACTACATGGCTGCTCCTGTGAATTGGTGCGGGCATTTGCAATGAAGGACGAAGAATCGCATGGCCTCCACTGCAAAAACTAGGATTTCTCTCCTCGCTTGCCATTGGTCGGAAGCCACCATGAAGGCCGGCCCTGCTATTTGGTGGAAGAGAAAACCCCGGTTGGGGATGGTTGGGAATGGCATCTCTCGCAGTGAGAGGGATGCCCGATCCATCACTCATTCTTGAAATCCCATCATCTTTTACCGTGTGTGACTCCAAGTGGTTGATGAGGAATCGACTGTTCATGAATATTTTACCACATAGACGACATGCGATATGTCCGTGTTGAAGCCTTGCATGGGCATAATTGATTCCACGCACCTGCGAAGATACTCTCCTTGCATTCCATACAAAATAAGCCATTCAGAATTTACAGCGCCACAGAGAGACAAAGAATGAAATAGAGAGAATATGGTTTTGGCCTTCTCAAATGGGGGTTATTTATAGCGGGGATTCTTCTTTCTTTCCAATCTCGGGTTTCATGCAAAATTATGTTAAGTAATTTATGGTTTATGCAAGTATTAGCAAGTAAATTATGGGTCATTAATGTTAGTCAATGCTTTGCCATTTGTTGCAAAATTGTGTTAGCAATTAATGTATGCTTAGAATAGATGACAAAGTATTAATTAGAGAATCTAGGAGAAATGCTAATGCCTTAGGGATTGCAAACTATTGCCTTAGACGAATTATAGCAAGTTAATAATCGTATCAAAAAAATCTTATAAGCATTTTTTTATTAGAAGGAGAATGTGTCATTTTCGAGCTAGAGCATCCAGTTAGGGAAGAGATAATAAAATCCCATAAATATGACATTTGATTCGTTACTGTAAAAAACATATATTATAATTATTACATTATACAATTAGAGAATCTTGATGCTTCGAAGAATTGGTATCTTCACAACATTTCAATTTCAAAACATCCCGCCTACTCATTAAAGTTCAAAACAGGTGAATCAATGCAAAAAATAAAAAATAAAAAATCAAGTGCTTATAATTTTTCAGCAAAACTTCAAGTACTTACTAGTTTCTTGATAAACTATTAAGTACTTTCTATACTATTCTATTGTAATTCATTATATATTATATATATATATATATATATATTGGAATCGGCTCAAGTGAACAATGGCTACTGAGGAAGGAAAAAAAAGAAGAACGATATATTGGCTCGTGATAGTAGGATATCGTCTGTACGTCTACAGGTAAAGGAGAAGCGGCAATCTTCATTAGAGTATCAAGGATGGCAGAGTATAAGATGGAAACCCCGTACCCCAACTCTTAAAACAATGAAGAGCCTATCTGAAAAATACCTAATCCATTTCGTCGCAGATTTGCGAAAGTATTCATATTTTGGATCACTTAAAGTTTTGATTGAGTTTGGATTTTACAAAGGATTATATTGCAATTTAAAGACACATCTAGCAATATGGCTTGCTTACTTTACTTACGTTTTAGCAATCAAAATACATTGGCCATGATGCATAGCAGCAATATAATTGGTTCTTTTGCAATCTATGCACCCATTTGTAATTTTGTTAAATTATTTGTGAAATATAGAGAAGATTTTTGATTGCCTAGAAAGGCATGAATTTAAGTGAAATTTCCACTTTTGACATGAACTTTTTGGCATCACCTAAAAAGGCACAAACTTTAAGTCATTTATCCCATGTGGCACTCTCTATGAAAAATAACGTTTTTATTCGGCGCAGCATGTTAAATTGCTTACTTGGCAAACGGTTGCTAACATCGGCAATCGGCACGCCACATGGACGAGGGGATTGGGCACGCCACATGGATGAGGGGATTGGGCACGCCACATGGACCAGGGGATGCCTAGTCGACTGGGCCTTCTGTTTATATCTCAGACTTTGTCCCTATCTTCTCTCGTAAGCTTAGAGGCTGCTAAAATAAAAATATTAAGAATGTCAAAAAAATAAATAGGAAGAAGGAATAATAAGTTCACTGAAGGGGAGCCAGTTCAGAGACGGGGTCTTAGATGGAGAGCAGTATGGCCAACGGTGGCGAAGGATCAAGGGAAGTAAAGCACAGGGGAGTGAGAAACTGGCCATGGGCCTGTGACGTGGCGAAGATTAGGGACCTAACAAGAGGAGCCACGTGTGGCTCGAAACATTTGACATGGCCGAGGAGGTCGCTTAGGCCTACGATGCCAAAGGTGGTGGAGTTCTGAGGCTCCAAGGCCAAGACCTACTTCCCCGTCTCGCTGCCGTGATCGATCTCAACAGCATCATCCTCAGCAAGGGCAGTGCCCGTGGCCGCAGCGGAAAAGGGAGCCTCAGCCAGAGCAACACCGTCAAGTCTTCCGGGTAGGAGCCAGCAGCAATGGGTGATTCCTTCCTTCTATATCTGGACCTCACGTACCCCGGCGGCTGTCACGACCCGAATCAAGCCGTGGCTCGATTCATGGCCATGGCTAATAATGGTCAATCAAATAAGGTTGCGTAGACGTGTAACTCGTTTGAAACACTGTAGTGCATTGAATCAATCCTATTTCTTTCACACCCAATTAAACAACTCGTACTTGATCATTCAGAGCAAACTATATCATAAGAAACTCAATTACTATTACAACTCTTTTACTTGCATTTATATGTGTACAAGACTTGAAATTAAGTTCATACTCATGTCTTACATCCTATGTAGACCCTTGAAGCAACTTACCCAAAAGGATCACAATGGCTGACCACTATATGTACATTCTATCCAAACGGACAACTTCAAAAACACTTCTAGGTACATCCACCGCTCCTAGTCTCGAACTTCAACTCCTATGATCTGAGATGTTAAAATCAAAGGGGTGAGCTTACATTGCTCAGTAAGTTGACAATCCACAGTTCAAACATTAAAATCCATCAACTACAATGAAAGCTATTCGGCACAATCATTTCAATTCATAATAGAAGCAACATTCAATCACCAGAAGTATTCATACTTACTTATAGGCACCATATAGGTTTACACAGGCGACAATATAACTTGATTATGCAAGATCATGTAATTTAGTGGAACCATGAGTGAGTGCAATACTCAACAATATCTAATGATCTATTAGTTTTGTGAATGCATGCACGTTACCAACTGGTCAGTGGACCTTCCGAGTAATCGTAAACATTACCAACCGATCAGTGGTCCATTCATCCCTTTCGGGATCACATCGTATTATCGTGCTCCTCATGGAACCTTCCGTGTCATCGTTTTTATAACATATACCAGCTGATCAGTGGCCATTCGTCCCTCTGGGACATCCCTCTTGAGGGATATTCGTATCATCTATCCCTTGCAGGATATGCATATGCTTGCATGGTATGCATGCTTCAATCACTTAGGCACTTCTATAGCTAATCATGTGGCATATTCATGTTGCACATTCATGTCAATTAAACATATCCCACTTTTATGGGAATCAAAGAAATGTCAGCAATATGCCTCATTCACATAACCATTCAAAATGGATCATCATCTTCGGCAAGCTTAATGGAGCTTAATCATACTTCTTAAGAATAATTATACTTATCTTATCATGCTAATCCAGCTTATGACCACCTAAGCTATCTCACAAAACTCTTCAATGTAGTAATCAAATGTTACTAATCAAGCTTGGTACTTTCTAGTTACACCGATTAAAGCTTAACACAGCAATGAAGCATACAATATCACGCTAATCATGCTTAGTTAAACTTAATTATACTCATTAACCCCTAATCACAACAGTTTAAACATGACAGATTAGCAAACATCATTGATCCATTAACTCAACCACATATTAAAATATTCATCACACCAAGCTAATGATGCTGAAAATATATTCAAATACATCTCTAGAATACCATTGATCCTTGAATCAACAGCAATACTACTATACCAATTCAACGAAGTAAATTTCGTAACTGACTTATATACACTAATCACCACCTACTTAAGCTAAGAATGATCATAGCTAACATTAAAACTAATGAATATTGATGTTTAAGCTGTGAAAAACCAACTTACCTATGCAAGGCTTTCGGATCTCTTCTTCCACCTCCGATCTCTCTCTCTCTCTCTGTCTCTCTCTATTGTTTGCTTCCATGGATGCAAATGGTGATTAAAGTGAGCTATATTTATCTGAAGAAGAAGAGCTAGCTGAGTTATAAGACAAGTGTCACCACACCCCTACACAACTCTTTTTGTCTTTTTGCTAATTCTTTCCCCTAATACTTTATGTCATTTCCCTAAATATATCATTATCTAATTCACAAATTCATGCAAAGCAGAACTGGGCTGGAAATGGGCTTCATTTTGGGCCTAAATCCAAGTAATTATATCAGACTTCATGGCCCAATCCAAATACATCATAGGCCTTTAGATGTTTTATGTAATCTTGGCCAATTGCTAAGCCTAATTCAATAATCTAACTCCATTTGATCTTCAGTTATAGTGCAACTCAAAACGAGATATGTTGTAATATTAAGATGTGTCTTAGCCCAATCTAAGAGATGAATATGCAAAAGAGCATTTAGATTCAATTCAGGTTATAAGATAAGCAACTGTAACTTTTAGATCTAATTTAGGTGTATTGGCAAGTCGAGTTATAAAATGTTTCCCTTTAGATCCATCTAGGCATATTGGTAGTGGGTATCACATTCTACCCCCCCTTAAGAGAATTTCGTCCTCGAAATTTGACGTATCTCTCTTAGCAAACAGATAGGGGTACCAATTCTTCATATCCTCCTCACGTTCCCAAGTGGCTTCATCAATATCATGGTGTTGCCACTGAACTTTCACCAATGGAATTACCTTCGACCTAAGCTCTTGTTCCTTTTGATCCAGAATTTGAATAGGCTTCTCTTCATATGACATATCCTCTTTGAGCTATATTGGTTCGAAATTAATCACATGAGATGGATCTGGTTCATGCTTCCTTAACATTGATATATGAAACACATTATGCACATTTGCCAACTTAGGAGGTAATGCCAGTCGATAAGCAACAGCCTCGACTTTCTAAAGTATTTCAAACGGACCAATATACTGTGGATCAGCTTTCTTTCTTGTCGAACCTCATAACACCCTTTGGTGGAGACATCTTCAAGAATATATGATCACCTTCCTTAAATTCAATTGGTCTTCTCCGATTGTCAGCATAACTCTTCTGTCTGTTTTGTACTATTTGTAGTCTTTCTCGAATGAGCTTGATTTTGCTGTTTGTGATCTGAATCAACTCCGAGCCCATTAGTTTCCACTCACCAGCCACTTCCCAACAAATTGGTGTCGGCACTTCCTTCCATATAATGCCTTATATTGTGCCATCCCAATACTACTATGATAGTTGCTATTATATGCAAACTCCACCAGAAACATATGATTATCCTAGCTACCACCGAGGTCCAAAACACAAGTACGGAGCATATCTTCGAGAGTCTGAATAGTCTTCTCTGATTGGCCTTCTGTTTGAAGATGAAAGGCAAAGTTGAATTTCAATTTTGTTCCTAATGCTTGTTGCAAAGCTTTCCAAAAATGTGATGTAAAGCGAGAATCCCGATCGGATGTGATTGTGATGGGCACTCCATGTAGTCGGACAATCTCTTCAATATAGATCTTTGCAAGCTTGTCTAAAGTGTAATCCACACTGAGAGGAAGGAAATGAGCAAACTTCGTCAGCGGATCAACAACAACCCATATTGCATTATGGCCCATCGTAGTCCTCAGTAATCCTTGAAAAAAGTCCATCTCACATCTTCCCATTTCCACTGAGGGATAGGGAGCAGCTGCAAAGTACCTCTAGGTCTCTAGTGCTCTGCTTTAACATGTTGACAAACCAAGCATTTTGATACAAACTCAACAATATCCTTCTTCATACCACTCCACCAATAATGCTCCCAAAGATTATGATACATTCTTGTGCTGCTAGGATGAACACTATACGGAGTTCGATGTGCTTCTTCCAAAATACACCTTTGGATGTCTATATCGTGCGGGACACAGAGTCTTCCCCTGAACCGCAATATACCATACTCCAAAACATGAAAATCAAGATTCTTCTCCCTATTCTTAGTATCTTGAAGTGCCAATAATTGAGTGTCATTCTGTTGTGCTCGCTTAATTAATAATGGTTCAATCTTCATTGTAGCTAGAATCACATTACTACTCTTCACAAGAAATTTGAATTCTGAATCCCTTGCTTCTTCAAAGAGCATCCATCCTTTAATCATCAAAGAAACTAGAGAAGCTGACTTCCTACTCAATGCATTGGCAACAATGTTGGCCTTACCTGGATGGTATAAAATGGTGCAGTCGTAGTCCTTCAAAAGATCCAACCATCGTCGTTGTCTCATATTAAGCTCTTTTTGTGAAAATAAGTACTTCAAGCTCTTGTGATCAGTATATGTATCAAACTTCTCCCCATAAAGGTAATGCCTCCATATTTTCAATGCAAAGACAACGGCAGCAAGTTCAAGATCATGAGTTGGATACTTCTGTTCATATTCCTTCAATTGTCTAGATGCAAAAGCAACCACTCTTTCATTCTGCATTAGAACACAACCCAAACCCTTATGTGAAGCATCAATATAGATCACATATCCTCCAAAACCAGATGCAATCATCAAAATGGGTGCAGTCATTAATTGCCTCTTCAACTCTTGAAAACTCATCTCACATTCATTTGACCAGCTAAACTTAGCACTTTTCCGTAAAGTCTTGTAAGCGGAGTAGCAATGTGAGAAAATCCCTCCACAAACCTTCTGTAGTAACCTGCAAGTCCCAAGAAACTTCGAACCTCAGTCACATTGGTCAGCCTTTCCCAATTGATTATAGCTTCTATTTTGGATGGATCAACGCATATGCCTTCCTTGGTAATGACTTGTCCCAAGAATACAACCCTATCAAGCCATAACTCACACTTGCTAAACTTGGCATGCAATTGGTGCTCTCTGAGCTTCTGCAAAATAATTCTCAAGTGTTCTTCGTGTTCTGCACGACTCTTAGAATAGATAAAGATATCATCAATGAAGACAATCACAAATTTGTCCAAGAAGGGCTTGAACATTCTATTCATGAGATCCATAAAGGCTGCTAGTGCGTTAGTCAAACCAAATGGCATAACAAGAAACTCATAATGACCCTATCATGTCCTGAATGCTGTCTTAGGAACATCATCTCTACTGACTTTGAGCTGGTGATACCCTAATCGAAGATCAATTTTGGAGAAAACCTCAACCCCTTGCAATTGGTCGAACATATCATCAATTCTAGGCAACAGATACTTGTTCTTCACTGTTACTCTATTCAATTGCCTGTAATCTATGCATAGTCTCAAGGATCCATCCGTCTTCTTTACAAACAATACTGGAGCACCCCATGGAGATACACTAGGTCGGATGAAACCCTTCTCCGAAAGCTCTTGCAATTGCTCTTTTAATTCCTTTAGTTCTACAAGACCCATTCGATAAGGAGTCTTCAAAATAGGAGTTGTTCCAGGAAGCAACTCAATAGAGAACTCAATTTCCCTATCAGGGGCTAGGCCTGGTAATTCTTCTGGGAATACATCTGGAAATTTTCTAGTAATAGGAACATCATCTATGCTTACCTGTTTCCTTTTTATCCTCTACTACATAGGCAACGAAACCCTCACACCCCTTGCTAAGTAATTTGCTAGCTTTAATATATGAAATCAAAAAGCAAGCACCAGACTTCGTATTTCCCACAAAATAAAACATAGGTTGATTAGGAATAGTAAATGTAACTATTTTCTTGTTACAATCTAGGCAAGCATGATAAGTAGAAAGCCAATCCATGCCTAGAATCACATCAAAGTCACTCATTGGTAAAACAATCAAATCAGCATCCAAGTTCCTATCATCCAATTGGATAATGCATGATTTGTAAACTGTATAAAAAATCAGGGGATCTCCGATAGGAGTGGACGCTGGACATTGCTAAATGGTATCCCAATGGTCCAGGATTGGTCTTCAAATGTCGTGCAAAATGAGGCGAGACAAAGGAATGCGTAGAACCGAAATCCACCAAGATATAAGCCATATTACCGAATATCTGAAGGTTACCTGTAATGACAGAATTTGAGGCTTCAACGTCCCTCTTCGTAAGAGCATAAACCCTTCCCTGTACATTCGACTTTTGTGCCCTCGCTCCCAAGTTAGTCGAATTCTAATATTGCATCTGGGGACAATCTTTGATCTTATGGTCAGTTCCTCCACATCTAAAACATGCTCCCGATCTTGCACGATAGGGTGGCCGGTGGGCTTTTCCACATTTATCACATCGGTTGTAATTCTGTTGAAGTTGCCCTTTATGTATCAGAGCCTTTTCCTTAGACTTCTTAAAATCATAAGTCTTAGGCTTCAATTGTTGAGAATAAGAAAAAGAACCCCCTCTCTTTGTTTTTCTGCCCTTGCTCTGAATGATATTCGACTATATCTTTATAGACATCATCATATACTCATAACTTCAGCACAACAAGTCTACTCCTAATGGCAGGTCTCAAGCCCCTTTCAAACGTCTTAGCTCTCTCACATTCATCAGTAATAAGTTGAGGTGCAAACATGGATAATTCTGCAAAACGAGCTTCATATTGATCCACAATCATATTGCCTTGCTGTAGCTTCAAGAAATCGGTAACCTTTTGATCTCGAGCACAAACAAAAAAGTATTTCCCGAGGAAGACCTCAACGAATCTCCTCCAGGTAATAGCCTGACCACCAGCCATAAGTCTCGGCTTCTTTGCTTTCCACCAATGTTCGACATTGCCTTCAAGCACAAACTCAGCAAAAACGATCATATCCTCTTCACAACAAGTCAAGGCTACAAATATCTTCTCTAGCTTATTAATCCAACCTTCAGCTTCTGCCGGATCACCGGTCCCTTGAAATTTAGGAGGATTAAGTTTCATAAACTGTTCCACAGCACATCTGTTGACAGTCTCAGCTTGTTCACCTTGAGCAGTATTATCCCGGTCATGTTGAGTCATTTGAGCCCTCATAATGTCCGCCATTTGATCCAAAGTATGAAAAATACCTCCAATTGAGGATCTAGACTCCTGCTATTTCCCCTCATTCTGATATACC
This sequence comes from Lagerstroemia speciosa, assembly GCA_037672795.1. Taxonomy (NCBI): domain Eukaryota; kingdom Viridiplantae; phylum Streptophyta; class Magnoliopsida; order Myrtales; family Lythraceae; genus Lagerstroemia; species Lagerstroemia speciosa. Next base: position 3,954,500 of record CM075292.1, read on the forward strand.
TTAAATGCAAGCAAGATGCACATAGATTGAATAAATCATTCAAACATCAACCCTAGACACTTGACACAACTAGACAAGTCCAGGATCATTTTTTTAGCCTATTGCCCTGATACCATAGATGTCATGACCCGAATCAAGCCATGGCTCAATTCATGGCCATGCCTAATCATGGTCGATCAAATAAGGTTGCGTAGACGTGTAACTCGTTTGAAGCACTATAGTGCATCGAATCAATCTATTTCTTTCATGCCCAATTAAACAACTCGTACTTGATCATTCAAAGCAAACTATATCATAAGAAACTCAATTGCTATTACAACTCTTTTACTTGCACTTATATGTGTACAAGACTTGAAATTTGTCCATACTCATGTCTTACATCCCCTTGAAGCAACTTATCCAAAAGGATCACAATGGCTTACCACTATATGTACCTTCCATCCAAACAAACAACTTCAAAAACACTTCTAGGTATATCCACCGCTCCTAGTTTCGAACTTCAACTCCTATGATATAAGATGTTAAATCAAAGGGGTGAGCTTACATTACTCAGTAAGTTGATAATCCATAGTTCAAACATTAAAATCCATCAACTATAATGAAAGCTATTGTGCACAATCATTTCAATTCATAATAGAAGCAACATTCAATCACCAGAAGTATTCATACTTACTTATAGGCACCATATGGGTTTACACAGGCGACAATAGAACTTGATTATGCAAGATCATGTAATTTAGTGGAACCATGAGTGAGTGCAATACTCAACACTATCTAATGATCTATTAGTTTTGTGAATGCATGCACGTTACCAACTGGTTAGTGGACCCTTCTCAGTAATCGTAAACATTACCAACCGATTAGTGGTCTATTGATCCCTTCCGAGATCACATCATATCATCGTGTTTCTCATGGAATCTTCCGTGTCATCGTTCTTATAACATATACCAACTGATCAGTGGCCATTCATCCCTCCCGAGACATCCCTCTTGATGGATATTCGTATCATCTGTCCCTTGTGGGATATGCATATACTTGTATGCTATGCATGCTTCAATCACTTGGGCACTTTTATAGCTAATCATGTGGCATATTCATGTTGCACATTCATGTCAATTAAACATATCCCACTCTTATGGGAATCAAAGAAATGTCAGCAATATGCCTCATTCACATAACCATCCAAAATGGATCATCATCTTCGGCAAGCTTAATGGAGCTTAATCACACTTCTTAAGAATAATTATACTTAGCTTATCATGCTAATCCAGATTATGACCACCTAAGCTATCTCATAAAACTCTCCAATGTAGTAATCAAATGTTATTAATCAAGCTTGGTACCTTCTAGTTACACCAATTAAAGCTTAACACAGCAATGAAGCATACAATATCACGCTAATCATGCTTAATTAAACTTAATTATACTCATTAAGCCATAATCACAACAGTTTGAGTATGGCAAATTAGCAGACATCATTGATTCATTAACTCAACCATACACATTAAAATATTCATCACACCAAGCTAATAATGCTGAAAACATATTCAAATACATCTCTAGAATACCATTGATCCTTGAATCAACAACAATACTACTCTACCAATTCAACGAAGTAAATTTTGTAACTGACTTATATACACTAATCACCACCTACTTAAGCTAAGAATGATCTTAGCTAACATCAAAGTTAATGAATATTGATGTCTAAGCTATGGAAAACCAACTTACCTATGCAAGGCTTTCCGATCTCTTCTTCCACCTCCAATCTCTCTCTCTCTCTATATATATATTGTTTGCTTCCATGGCTGCAAATGGTGACTAAAGTGAGTTATATTTATCTGAAGAAGAAGAGTTAGCTGAGTTGTAAGACAAGTGTCACCACACCCCTACACAACTCTTTTTATCTTTTTGCTAATTCTTTCCCCTAATACTTTCTGTCATTTCCCTAAATATATCATTATCTAAATCACAAATTCATGCAAAGTAGAGCTGGGCTGGAAATGGGCTTCATTTTGGGCCTAAATCCAAGTAATTATATTAGACTTCATGGCTCAATCCAAATGCATCATAGGCCTTTAAATGTTTTATGTAATCTTGGCCAATTTCTAAGCCTAATTCAATAATCTAACTCCATTTGATCTTCAGTTATAATTCAGCTCAAAAAAAGATATATTGTAATATTAAGATGTGTCTTAGCCCAATCTAAGAAATGAATATACAAAAGAGTATTTAGATCCAATTCAGGTTATAAGATAAGCAAATGTAGCTTTTAGATCTAATTCAGGTGCATTGGCAAGTCGAGTTATAAAATGTTTCCCTTTAGATCCATCTAGGCATATTGGTAGTGGGTATCACAGCGGTGGCTTCCCAACGGTGCCCGAGATTATCTCCTTCAACTCGATTGTGAAGGTGATGAACACAAAGGATTGGCTCTACCATCAGCTGGCCGGTTTTGACCGTGGTAAAAAGGCAAAGGCGGCAGCAGTCTCCCACAACGACTCCAGCTCGTCCTTAGCTGTTGATTCGGACGACTAGAAGCAGCAGCTAGGACAGCTAGATCTAGATCTCAGGTGACTGAGCATCCCCTCGTCCATGTGGTGTGCCCATGTCAGGAACAATTTGCCAAGTAAGCAATTTAACATGGCATGTCAAATAAAAACGTTATTTTTCACGATGCGTGCCAAATGGGATAAATTCCTTACAGTTTGCACCTTTCTAAGTCACGTTGAAAAGTTCATGCCAAAAGTAACAATTTCACTTAAGTCAGACCTTTTTAGGCAATTAGCTCTTTTTAATTTTACCTTCTCATATTGGGTGACTTCACCAGTGGAGTAGCGGGAAACCACCAGTCCTCAATTGAAAGCAATCATCTTGGTAAAAAAATTAAATACATTTTTATAAGTAAAAAAGTAAGTACATTTAGCTCATTCTAACATAGTAAAAAATTCTAATTGGATTGCTTTTATTAGTAATAATTATAATAATAAAATAGGTGATTAATACTCATTTACTTATTTATTATAATTTAATTGATATTTACTCACATTACGTAATGGAGTACGATAATCTAAGAATTATATCGTAAAAAATGTTAGATAGTCTTATATTACTAAGTATTTGACAATATTTAACAAAATTTAAGTATTTGACATGAAATAGGATTTAGTACAATTGGTACTGCTTTCACCTTGTGGCCAAAAGATCTTGGATTCGATCTTACATGTGAAACTTCTCATGTTTCTTTTGTCTCTTTTTCCTTCTATTCTTTTTATGCTTATGTGCCTCGTGTGGAAAGAAAAAAAACACTACGTATTCGACAATAAAGCTGCCCGCCCTTACACCGGCAACATCATCTCTCGGTTTAAGACTTAGAAATTAGCCGAGGAGACGTGCGGTAGATTGTAAGAGATTGGACATATCACGTCAATAATTAATGGTTAAATATATGGTGAAGTTCAATCTGAAAAATTTTCGGAAAAACTTGATTTATTCTTCAATCTTTTCTTACTGTTCTGTTTTAAACCTAAACGTATTTTGGGTTGGATTTAATTCCCTATTTTTTTCTTTTAGGTTCATCCACGGTCCTTTTTTTCTAATCATTTTATTAGTAAAGAATATAATTATGAAAAAAATGCAAAATAATAAAACACCTCTTAAACAAAATCGAAGGAGAAAGAGAATGGACTTGACCCTACTCCTCCAAGGTTGTAAATACCCTATAATGCTCTAGGTGACTTCCGAGAGGTAGGGGCTTGTTGATGGACTACCTCTTCCTCTTCATACTCTTAACTATATTTACCCTTTTTTTAATTTTATTATTTTTAAATATTTTTCAAATAGTTGGAATTTTTAATAATGAAATAATGAGAAGGATTAAAAATGAACCTTAAAAAAAGTTGAAGGTTGAATTCGAATCAAATAAAGGTTTAGGATGAAAATAAAAAAAAATTAAAGAAGGGTTGAATCAAATCCAACCTTTTATGGAAAAACTTTTAAAAATTAGCTACATTTTAGAAAATTTCAAAACTTTGTACATTTTGCACTAAAATTGAAACATTTATTTTTTTTTTTTACCGTTTGATAAAGTTGCAATAGTTGCTTTTCTTAAAACTTATTTACCATTTCATTTGTATATCATAAATATGTTAGTGCACATATCCAATACATCTTACTCTAGAATTAAAAGGACGCTAAATTATGCATTAAATAATTAGATGGAGGCAAAAAAGAATAAAACTTTGATATATTTAGTTTACAAAATAAGTGCCTTTTGTATTATCTATCATTCATTTCATTAAAGTAGTATGAACATGTCACTGTATAAATTCAAGATGTGTTTTCCAGCAGTACAAGCATCGTCTAATTATATGCTGAATAATTAAATGCTTACACTAATAATAATTATTTTTTATATTATTGGTTAATTATTTAATTTTGAGATGATTAATTTAGTAATGACCAGCTAATAAAATAATTAAGATTATCAGTTCTAAACTATAGTAAACAGCACTCCAAACTTTAACTTCAACCTATTGGGGGAAATTCATAGGCCTCGAGCCCAAGAGCTCATTCATAAAAGTTTGAGTCCACTGAATTGGAGATGCCCCATTGCAAGCCTAGTTGACAAAATCAATATGCAAAGATTTGAAATTTCAAAATTTGATTATTGTTTGTAAAGGCCGCTTTCACGAAGATAAAAGAGAATATAAGAGAGATGATTAGGGGAATAGGCAGAAAAATCCTCTCTCACAATTTTCCTCCTCATTCTCTATCAAATGCATGTTTTATCGTCATCCCGCATGTCTTGACTTTCAATGAATACAATTCAGACTTAAGTATTTGAGAGAGCCCGATGTCCCCTTTTACAGGTTTATGAGGCATTGGACAGTGAAATGATAATGTGAAGGTGCTCTTCAAGCTACTCTACGATAAATTTACAAGATATATGAAAGGAAAATCAAAGACTATCTAATCTCCAACTTGTCGACTTTACAAGAGGCGAGGCCACGATTCTCTTCAGTGTTTGCTTTGGCTAGATGACAGTTATCAATGGAGATAAGATTTTGCAAACTCATCAAGGCAACAAGACTGGTTAGCCCATTTTCACGGCAGTGGAGACAAACAAGAAGTTCACCAAGTCTGCAAAAGTCTTGTTACCAAGTAAGATGGCATGTCCATATAACTTCCAAAAGGATAATTACTAGTAAGGCTATCATATATAGCCTTTCAAAGAGCAAAGTCCAATTAGATTTGCTCTGATGTTCATTTGCTCTAAGTTATGGACGTCACAATTAGTAGATTAAGAAGTACAATCACAAACCCAATAATCCAAAAAAGACAAAGTTTGTCTTTATAAAAAACAAAAATTCTAATGTCCCACAGTGAATTTGAAGAACAGTTAATGGAGTTAATAGCTAGGAGCACATCGGAGACCATTTCAAGCTTCCTCCACTCATAGTTCACAATTATAGTGGCAGCTATAAGAATAGCTTTTGCTTCTAATTGCGGGGGGTTAATGCATAGATTTTTCTAAACCAAGACAGAATGATTCTTTTATGGTCTGCAGCAATGACAACTAAGCAACCTTCTCCTTCTGACCAAGTCGCATACTAATGTGGCCCATCCTTCTTCCATCTAATCTTTCCTTCTAGGGATATTGTGTCTAGCATTGAGTTATCGTCATACACAAGCTACTTTGTTAATCCATGATACTATGCGATCTCCCTGAAGTCCTTTTAACCTATTCAAGAAGGCAAATATTTGAAACCTCACCTGCATACATCACCTTGTTCCTCGAGTTCCACATTTCATAACATAGTTGAGAGCCAAAAATTGTAAAGTTTGTGGCATCATATGTATTTCATTGGAATAAAGGATGCTCTAAAATTCAACCAACAAGATCTGTAGTAAAGAGGACCTAGGTCTTAAGTTAACAAGATGGTATAACACATCTCTCCCTTAAGTAAGATCTCGGGGTTTCAACCTTATAAATAGCGAAAATTTACATTGGGAGAGTTTCACACCGTAGCCACCTAACTCAAACTAGATCAGTCAAAGTCTATTGGCTTTCTAAATACCTATGGTACATATCGGGGGGAAAAAAGATGAGTTAGGGCTACTCCATATCTTCCATGGTGATTCGCTCCACATATTCGAGCAAACAAGCATTTGGCAAATAGGTGTGCAAATTTGTTTGTACTAGCTTGACACAGGGGAATAACTCTCCCATGTGCCCAAGCTTGGGAGACATTGACTTATCATTCTCCATATATGACTTTTTTAATCTCTCGTGTAATTTTGACTTCCATATAGACCACAAATTCCATCATTTGCTTGATTTGTGAATCGTTGATTTTGATCCGGCAAGTAAAAAGTCTTTATTGAGTGTTATGCTGGTCTCTTAGTAGTCTAGATGAGCTCTTCAGAGCTTCATCCTTACTGAAGTGTATCTGAAGAACGTTAATAGTTGTGACACTTTAAAAGAAGTTAAAAATTAATGGAATGCTCCATCTCTTTTGCTAGAACGACATTAAATCTCTAATTGTGATATGCACTTGAATGAGTCTGCCACGTCGTGTGTGAAATAGACACTGGAGGCTCCAACAACACTATGATATAAGGGAGGATCATCGAAAGGTTTTCCATCAAGAGCAGATAGTTTGGATCCCACTGAAACTAAAGAGCTTATAGACTTTGACTCAAGCATGAAAGTACAATCAAGGACATCATAAATATTAGCATGAATTGTTACTTTTAGCATGAACTTTTTCGCATGACCTAGAAACGCACAACTTTAAGCTGTTTGTCCCATTTGGCACGCTCCGTGAAAAATAACGTTTTTATCTGACATGGCACGTTAAGTTGCTTACTTGGCAAACGGTTGCTAGCATGGGCACGCCACATGAATGAGAGGATGCCTAGTCAGCTGAAATGTCAATTTTTCCCCCAATTGTTGTTTGACAGTTCGAAAGTCAAAGGGCATTGTTGTCATTTCATTTGCCAGACAAATCTCCAAATCATATCTTCAATTCTCCGCCGCCGCTGATGGTCCACCTCCACCACCACCGGTGCTCTACCTCCACCGTCGCCATCTACTACCCTTACCCCTTACCTCGTTGATCTTCTCCGACAACCCTCTCTAGTGACACCCTCTCCTCCAGAGACCCTCTCTCCTTCAACAACTACACCAAGATGATGGCGGGTAACGACGATTGTAGCTTGAGGGTAAGCCGTGCAAGCGCCAGGTTGTTCAAGAGCAACCCCCAGTGGCTCAAACCAGTAGGGAGAGAGCGACAATGAACCCATAGGCTTGAGAAAGAAAGGGATGGATGGAAAAGGAAGGGTGTTGGCCGAAGTACCGGTGAGGCGACAACCGTGTCTCTCTCTCTCTCTCTCTCTCTCAACTGGTCCTCGCTTTCGTTTGAAGAAGATGATGAACAGTGCAGTCGATTGGGCATTCCCTCATCCATATGGCGTGCCCTGCCAACAACCGTTTGCCAAGTAAGCAACTTAACAGGTCACATCGAATAAAAACGTTATTTTTCACGGGGCGTGCCAAATGGAAAAAACGACTTAAAGTTTGTGCCTTTTTAGGTCACGCAAAAAAGTTCATGCTAAAAATGGCAATTTCACTTCAATTCAGGCCTTTCTAGGCAATTAGCCCTAAATATTATTAGGAAAGGTTTGTATATCTCGATATTATGAGCTGGCTTGTATGATATTATGATAGAGCTGATTCTTTGTATATTCTAATTTTAATGATTTTCTTTCTTGTATCAACTTTTTCTTCTTTAAATGGTCGAGGAATAGATTAATAAAACTCGAGCAGCCTTCTACTATTTTGTTATCTATTATCTCGAAATATTTTGATATAGTATAACAACAACGTTCTGAGACTGACTGAGAATATTTCAATTCTATTCTACTTCTCCTCACAAACCCTAATCCAAGGTCAAGAGTCAAAGAAACAAAAAGTTGACAAGGTTGAGTCTTGAACCGGAGAAGATAGGTTCATATGTAAACATTGTGGGATGGAAGAACATTGTTGTGGGCCACATTCCAATACGACAAACAAAAAGATCTATGTAAGCAATGCATCAGGCATGCCAAGGAACGGAGGGCTTGGAGCCTCTAAGACTAAAAGCCCAAATCATGCCCAACAAGCGCACTCAGCCCAACTAGGATCAAGCCTACTTAGTCAGGATCTAGAAAAGTAAAGGAATTTCTCTCTCTAATGGAAATCTAGGAGTTTCCCAATTTCAATGACTACTGAGTCTAATTGGGGTGAATGAGTTTGATTTTGAGCCTTTGCCCGGTAAAAATTTCGTGTCGATTAATTCTAATGTTGAATGGATAATTGACACGGGAGCCTGAATGCACATAATCGAAAATATTCAAGGGTTGGAGATTTCTGGGCCATTGCAGGACCTTCCCTTCTAAATGAAAACTATATTTAGGCGATATGTATTTGATTATCCCTAAATGATGTATTATTTGTACAGGAATTCAACTGTAATTTATTTTTGGTAACAAAATTGTCCAATGATCTTGATTGTCATATGACATTGATATCTAATTTATGTTTTATACAGGACCGCAACTCAAGGAAGATGATTAGAGGTGGTGTGCTTTAGGGGGCTATTGCCAACAACGTGTGGCAAACTCAGTCTTTGCATATGAAGTGATGGTCAGTGAAGAACATTGAAGACTTTGATATGCTTCACGTTGAGTTAGAATAATGGGTACTACTTTATGCTTTGGCAAAGCGTTGAATAAATTTTGTGACATGTGTCATCGATCAAAGCAAGCTCTATCAAAAATTCCCAAATAATACAAATAAAAGTGATTGTTTATTTGAACTAGTCCATTGCGATATATGGGATCTAGACAAGGTGCCCGAGTTTTGAATAACATTGTTTTCTTACAACAGTAGATGATTATAGCAGAGCGATGTGGTTATGTTTGTTGTGCGAGAAGTTGAATACCCATCAGACCCTTATTGGTTTTTCTAAATTAATCAAGAACCAATTTAATTGTTCCATTAAGTCTATATAGAGCGATCATGGCAGGAATTTCTGTCAAGGGAATTATAGGAGTATCAAAGATAGTGACATAATTTATCAGACATCGTTATTGACAGTCCTCAATAGAATGGCTGAGAGGAACGAAAACATTGCCATGTGTTGAACGTGGCATGGACCTTACACTTTCAAACATCTCTCCCCGTGAAATTTTAGGGAGAAACTATATCCACCGCAACATATCTCATCAATCACATCCCACCTCCCATCCTAGCAAGTAAGAGTCCCTATGGAGTTTTATTTGGAAAGATACTGCTCCACAATCACCTATGAGTATTCGACTTTCTATGCTATGTATATAATAAGTCTCATATGAGAGATAAATTTGGAGAAAGATCCTAACGATGCATTTTTATTGGCTATCCAAATGAGAAAAAGGCTTGGCGAGTATACAACCTCGAATCTGGCGTGTTTCTCATTTCCTGAGATATAATGTTTTATGAGAAAATTTTTCTATGTGAGTCTAATACAATCAATTCAAGCTCGAAGAGAACAGACTAACTGACTTACGCAGAGCAGACCCATATAAGTGAAGGGGCAGAGGGCCTTATGCATGAAATACTCGAGTTCACGTCCGAATGTTCAAGAGATGTGGAGGGGTCCATCATAACACATAAAAATGAGAGAGGGCAAGCTATAAGAGATGAAAGTGAGGTTGAGGAAAAAATTGTGCCCACTCCAAATCGCCTAAATGAGAGGAATGAATCCACAATGGAGAAGCCCTTCTTGAACAATGCTTCTAGGATAAGGCCTAAACTAGGACCCATTAATGGGCCACTAGGAATCGGCTCGTGAATTCTTAAGAAGATGAGACTCAAGAAACTCAAAACATTGACTGGAAAGAAAAGGATCCACTTATGAAAGGAAGCTACCGACACATTTGAACGATTATATTTGCCACATAGCCAACTACGCCCACCCCCAATGCTCCCGCACCTCTATCAAAATACTCAGTATAGATCATCCTATTGAGAACTTTATTTCGTATACAGGTGCTTCAAATGCAAATGCATGCTTTTTAGCATCCATAGATTCTGATTTGGAGCTCACGACCTATAAGCAAGCTATGCGGGACCTGAAATGATGTGCAGCCATGGCCGAGGAGATTCGAGTACTTGAGCTTAATGGCACTTGGTCAATTGAGAGACTTCCTCTAGGTAAATATCTAGTGCCATGCAAGCGGGTGCTCAAAATCAAAAGAAATGCTAATGAGACTATAGAGTGATACAAGGCGCAACTTGTGGATAAGGATTTACCTAGTAGAAGGAGTCAATTTCCATGAGATTTTCGCGCCCATGGCAAAACTCGTGATAGTCCACTATCTATTGGTGGTTACTGTAACTAGAAGGTGGAAAATCCACCAAGTGGACATCCATAATGCCTTCGTACATGACAACTTAGAAGAATAAGTCTAAATGAGTTTACCCCCTGGTATCCACTCACCTATTCCGGATAGTGTTTGTCTATGGGTGTGCACGAACCGGTTCGGCCCCCGAACCGGTTTCGAACTGAACCGAACCTAAAAAAAAGTTCGGTTCGGTTTGGTATAGTGCGTCCGAACTGTAACTGGTTTACGAGGAAAAAACCGGATTGTTTTGAACCAGTTCGGCTAACCGGTTCGAACCGAATTGGTTTTAAAAATCGGTTCGGTTCGGTTCGGTTCAGTTTAATTTTGAACCGAATTGCACTGCTTTTGTTTTTAAAAACAACACCTAACCCGTGAGCCATTGCCGACCCATAAGGCTTGCACTGGGGTTTACCTGAGCCCAGAGAACTTTCAAATAAAAAAGCCCAAAGAACTTTAAAATAAAAAAAGCACAGAAACATCGAAGAAGAAAAAGAAGGCGGCTGTGGATGCTGGTAGCGTCGGGCAGTGAGCAAGACCACATCTGTAGCAGTGTCGGTCAGGACCGTCTCCAACAACGTCATCGGGCAGCGTCATCTCCAACAGCAACAACGAAGGTGGACAGCATCGGAAGGAGGACCGCTCAGGACCACCATCTCCGGTAGCATCGAAAGAAGTAGGACCAACGTCTCCAGTACCATCCTCTCGTCTCTACGCCGCCGCTTTTCTCCGGTGAGTGCTTCGATCGAGTCTCCTTGCTTCTCCACTTCAATGGTTCTTTTTTCAGTGAGACAAAAAATTAGGGTTTCGAATTTCTTACTTGTTTGATTGAGTGGAGAAAGGTAAGAGGAGGCTTCATTGGAGGAGGAAGTGTCGACGAGGCTTCATTGGAGAAGGTGTTCGAAGATGGAGGCGGCGAGACTCATCGGACATCGTTGATGAGGGGTGCCAAAAATGAAAATCTCACTATAGCTTCCTTCTGTTTTTTTTTTTCGGCCAAACTGTGGCTTCCTTCTGTTGATTGATGGATTTTGTGTGTATATATTATTTTTATTTATTTATTTATGTAGAACCGGTTCGGTTCTGTTCGAACCAGTTCACTGGATTTACTGAACTTATAAACTAACCGAACTGGTTTTTAGTCTAAAAACCGAACTGAAATAGAACCGGTTCAGTCCGAACCGGTCTATTCAGTTCGGTTTCGGTTCGGTTCCGGTCCGGTTCATTCCGAACCGATTTTTATGCCCAGCCCTATGTTTGTCGAGTACACAAGTCACTCTACGGTCTTCAGTATGCATCTCAAACTAGTTATCTATGGTCGCAAATGCTCTTCAAATGTATGGTTCCATCAAACTATTGTGGACACTCACTCTTCACTTTTACTAAAGGTAATGTTTTTCTTTCTATCCTTGTCTATGTCGAAGATCTCTTGCTCTCGGGGAATGATTCCCAACACTATACTTACTTCAAGGCATATCTTCATCGATGTTTTTGGATCAAGGATTTGGGGCAAGTAAAGTACTTCTTGGGCATTTAGACCACTTGAATGCCCTCTAGGTTATTTTTGAACCTGAGAAAATATGCGCTTAGCATACTTATGGAATGTGTAAGGCTAGGATAACAGTTGTCTCCTTTCCCAATGGAATAGCAACACAAGTTGTCCAATAATTTATGTTTCTTAATTTTGAATCCTGAGATTTATTGATGTCTTGTTGGCTGTCTAATTTATCTAATGATCACAAGGCTAAAATTAAGTAACTCTATCCACATTTTATCACAATTCATGAACGAATCAAGGCAAGGACATTGCGACGCAGTGATGAGAGTCCTGAGGAATATTAAATGATCATCAGCTCTAGAAATTCTTCTCAAACCCTCGTTGTTGCAACCGGCTACATATTGCAACTTGGATTGGGCAAGTTGCCATATGATTTGTCTTTCCATCACTAGTTTCTTTACGTTTGTTGGGAATTCCATTTCATGGAAAACTAAAAAGCATACTACTGTCTCTCATTCATTATCAGAAGTGGAATACCGAGCCATTACCGCCACAGTTAGTGAGCTACTTTAATTGTAGAACCAACTTTCATTACTTTGGATCTCCTTTCAAAAGCCAATATCCAAGTGGCATTACACATAGTGGCCAACCTATTTTTTCATGAAGGAATAAAATATATTCAGATTGATTATCATTTCATGCGAGAGTACATCAAATCTCGAGTAATATCACTGGCTCATGTATCTAATCGTCTACAACTTGTGGACATTTTTACTAAAGTATTCGGTCAAGACCTCTTTCAATTTCTACTTCACAAGTTCGGAGTTCGTAATTCTTCCTCTCCAACTTGAGGGGAGCATTAAGAAAGAATTTTATATCTCGATATTATGAGCTGGCTTGTATTATATTAGGATAGAGCTTATTATTTGTATATTCCAATTTTACTATTTTCCTTTCTTATATTAGCCCTCTTCATCTTTAAATGGCCAAGGAATAGATGAACAAAATTTGATTAGTTTTCTATTTTTTCATTCTCTAGTATATCTAAAATTTTGATCAATATATTTGCATTGAGTAAGATATAACCTGGCAGAGCCAGAATAAACCACCATGACAAGAAAAAAGGTGAAGCGTGCCAAGGTCCTTAATGGTAAATTCTTTGTTGAGAGCAGCCATAAGTGTATCAAAGGGGGCATCTGGCGAACCTATCAGAATACGATTATCAACATATAAGAGGAGAAAATGATATATAATGAGCTTTGCAATATGAAGAGAGAATGGTTTGCTAGAGAGAAAACAAAGCCAAGATCTTAAAAAAAAATGCTAAGTCTTTCGAACTAGGCTCTATGGGCTTGCTTAAGTCCATAAAATGAGTGACACAGTCGATAAACATGATTTGTTCATGACAAGGCTATTTATATCCAAAAATCGAATGGTCTAGATTAGAGAAACAATAGTAGAAGGAATAATACGTATTGTTACTGGCTTTATGACTGAATAAATGTTTCAGCTTAGTTAATTCCTTCACATTGATTGAACCCTTTTGCGATGAGTCATGCTATATAACCTACAAAGAGATCCATCGCCTTCTGCATGATTCAAAAGACCCATTTGCAGCCAATCTTATTTTGAGATGAGGTAGGGGACAAGATCCTAAGTGTGATTTGATAAGAGCACTTGAAATCCCTCCTTCTTTGTGCCTCATCAATGAGAATATTTTCGGGCCTTTGAAAAGAATGAGGGTTCCTAAACATCAATAGAGACATGAAAAGTAACAAGATGTCTTGAAATTGGTAAATCTTCAAGAAGGAAGAGATCCATCACGTGAACATGTTATCATGTGATTGCCATCTCTCGTAGGTCTCATTGAACTTGGAGACTATTCTATGTTTTTTGGAGGAGCGGCAGTCAAATTATTATTAAGTGCACTGGGCAATACATAATTATCAAGTGGGCCATTTAGGGGCGGTGGTATAGGAATATGAAAGGGTGAGGTAGAAAGAAATAAGGAAGAAGTGGGAGAGGAGTTATCAATAGATTGCTATTATTTGCCAAGATTTTTTTTTGGCCAAATATTGTCTGCTAGGATGGATTGTGTTACTTTGTATGAAGAAGAGTTCTCATTAGGACTAATGAAGATTCGTCAATAAGCAGTGTCCAGACACTTGTAACCATGATAATTTAAACAATAACCAAGAAAGATACAAAGATGAGAATAAGACTCAAGGTTGTGATGGGAATAATATTGCAAGTATGGATAGTATAGACATCCAAAGACTTATAAGGTAGCATAGTTAGGTTTGTCACCATATACAAGCTCAAACAAGGTTTGAAAGCCTAAGGAATCACCATGTATGACAATACTCTCTCCACCAAATGGTGCCTAAGGATTCAATTTAGTTCTTCTACCTAATCTTACTAAATAAACAATTATGACTTTTCATGTGTAGACGATATTTGTTGGAAAATTTGGTATTTAAAGGCTGAACAAGAAATTGTCCTCGAGAACTACCCAAAAGGTCATGTGTGTCTATTTTATGCAAACCAACTAGAGAAATAGTTGATTGTGAAATAGATAGAATATTAACACGGTTGACTATGCAATAATGCAAATGCTCTGTGGAACAGACTATGAATATAGATAGATGACAATCTAAAGATACATATATGATAAAGTTAAAAGTTGACACAATCGACTAGGTGATAATGTAAGTGATTTTGATCACTATTTATGTTAAACTCGAATTCAGTCACAATAGAATGTGTATTGTTATAGCATAGCAACATTGAGGAAGTGTTGGGTTATTATTGAGCCTTTCATGGCTAATTATTGTCACATTGTTTCGAATTATAGTGCTTGTTCTCGGCATATTACATTGCACATTGTTTCAGATGGTGTTCAACATTTGTTTAAGTTCACTGCGACTGTTCTCTCGTGTTAACTTCATCGTTGTGAACCTTATATCCTAGAAGACAGATGTGCAATGTTTCCTCTAGCATGACTAGGACGGGACAAATCTGTTTTAATGAATTTGTGTCAAAGAAAGGCCTCAATTTCTTTTCATATCTCGCTTTGTAAATTTCATTTGGTTCATCCATCTTATATTATATTATATATATGTTAATTTTATAATATTATTTTCGTATCCAATTGTTTATACCTCTCTTATAAACTTAAGACAAGGTTGTTTATGTTATATCATCACCGAAAAACTGAAAAATAATTCTAACAAATATTGTTTCTATTTATTTCAAATGTTTGGCCATGTTTTGAGATTCGGCATTTCAAATTTAAGATAGTCCTAGATGGTGGAGTTGGTAGATACAGAACTTATAAATATTTACTCATTTTTGTATGTTGTCTTACAATATAAATAAACATTCTATATAATGTATTGTTTACATTGTTTCACACCATGAAGAAGTAAGAGGAACAGGTGTTCTCGTCCCTAAACATTACGTTTGCCATGCCCTAATTATACATACAAGATTCAATAACTCTAAATAGTACCCTAAATCCATTCGTGATAGTTAAGTTATATCCTTTATTTAACGTGGCAACGTTCACCCACATAAATTCTCATGAAGGCTTTTGGATTTGCCTAAATTATTGGACTGATAGACTATTCATATGTATATGTATATGTATATGTATGTATATATGTAATATAATATATGGTATAACGTTCAGGATTTTCCTTTCATTTTTAATTTTTCAAACTACCCATTCACGAGAAATTCTTAGGTGATCCTACCTCATCACATGACGTGCGGAAGTACTAATCAAAATGTGACAAATTAGCAAATTAGTATTAATCACCGAAGCACTTACCATAATTAACACTAATAAGAGCAATTTAATTAATTATTCGTCATCACATTATTGTGAGGTAGGATCATGTAAGATTTTTTCACCCATCAACATATAAAATTAACTTGTTAATATCTGTTAAATCAAAAAAGATGAGTATTATAATAAATTCACCAATATTTGACGACGAAATCTTTTTTACTATCATTTTCTCTCTTTTACTTCACACATTTTTCCAAATATATCGTTACAAGATTTATTGTATATAAAATCACTTTATTTTTCTAATATTTATTAACTGATCAAATTAAATTTACCTGAAAATCACACATTTTAATCATTATTTATAATTTAAACTTTGATTAATCATTTATGTCTTCACTTTTTTGACAATTTTATTAAATAACAAAATCTGTACTTAGTAGGGTAGGCAACAATCATGTATAAAATAATTATTTGAAGCAGCCTCCTAATAATCAGAAATTGATCATTCTCAAATAGTGCACTTATCGGAGACAAATATATGATATGAAAATATTTAAATATCTAATATGATTTGGACAATCTTGAAATATATTTGTTATCTGTGAGATTTTATATTTTAAGTAAAGAATATCTCCTACATTTGATGTATGCTATTTTTTATGTGACAATTTCATTTAATATTGTCCTCTCTATAAAATTTATATAGATCTGACACTTTAACTTCTTCGGGTATGAAGAGTGGACGAGCCAAATAGGAATTTTGAGCACATGAACTATATGTTTTTTCAATGTACAGTGGATGAACATATATAGACTTAGAAAAAATAGAAAGAAGAGGGGATAAAACAAATAAGGAAAGTCGGATGAGTGAGCTCAAATTCAAGACTTTTAAATCACATGATAAGAGTAATACTAAGTGTATAAAGTCATCTTTCCCTTAATTTTACAACTGCAGTGCAACGAGTCCTAGGCAGACAGCACAAATATTGCACGCGCTGAAGATAAAATGAAAAATACTAAAAAAAAGAGAGAAAGAAATCAGTTTGACTGTTAACCAGATACACGTACAGTAGCATTATCGTCTTCAAACCAAAAAAAAAAAAAAAAGACACACGAACAGTAGCGTGGTTGTAGAATGCACCTAATACATTCGAACCAAAAGATAGAATAAATTAAAATAAAAAAATACGTGGAAAATTCTCCATCATAAGTTTATTAATTAGTAAATAAGATGGTTGGTAATAAAGAAAATTAAAAAGCAAATATCTCATGACATAGTGGATCCTCCAGCTTCTAAATTTATCAAATAATTAAGCCACTAGCATTGGATCCTCTCTTTCTTCTATACGGAAAAATTGTGCGTGACACTAGAATGCTTTCCGTTGGATAAATTATATTCCATCAAGATTTCATTTAAAAAAAATTAATAAACAAACAGCTGCTCATTCAGAATTTTAATAGATGTTGGATAATTCATACTTGATTCATATCAACTCATTTTGATTTTTAATTAGTGTTGAATAATTCATACCCGAGTTAGATCAACTCACTAAAGAGTAATATTATTCTAATCATAATTTTTTCCATTCATAAGATACGAATTCAAAACTTTATTTACCGAAAAAACTTGCTAACAGTACTTATTAGCTTGGGTTGCCTCGTGGGACTATTTGTTATTGTGCCACGGGAAACTTCAATAGACAAATAAGAGGTTTTCTATCCTCTCCCGGACCTACACTACCTGATGGACATATTTTACATAGACATCATGTGCATTATTCATTTGATAGTGGCTAACATAAACACTCGGAGTAATAGATTTTCCAAGATGGTCGAAGTTGATGATCCGAAAGAGTACAAAGGAATCAAAGACAATGGAATGAATTGAGTAATTTAACCTTGTATGTCATATCTTTTTACTCTATTGCACTCTTAAGAATTAGCATTCTACTGGTAGAGACTTTTTCTTTAAATTGATTAAATAACATTCCTTGAGCAAATGTATGAAATAATTATTCCATCACTTCTTCCAAGTAAATTCCTTCATATAGTCAAAGTGATTTGAAAATTACTAATTTTCTCTTTTGTTACTCTTGGTACGCTTGAATGGAATGGAATAGAATGAATATTTTAGTCTTCCATTACATATATTTTAGTTAATCACACTCACAATGGTTAGTTATGTGCATTTCATTAGGATATATTTCCTTATCATTTTGACAAAATTGAGGTTTCTTGGAAGAAGTTAGGGAATGTTTATTCCATCACCTCTTATAATTTTATTCATTCATATTTCTAGAGAAACATAAAAAATTACTAATTTTCCTTATGTGTTATTCGTTTTACTTTATAAAACTTATTTCATTCTATTTCTTCTCGCTCTTTCCTACTAAACATAACTTTAGAACAATGTAACTGACCTTTCATTCGTCAAGTTTAAGAAGATAAATTGAGTATCATGTACCGCCTCGAAGATGAATATTACGACCAATTCTTTTCCTCATCGGGCGACGACGGCAAAGCGGATTTGACACAATGTGTGGCTTGGATAAAAAAGAATAGATATCAAATAAGACGACAAGAAGATAAAAAAAAAAAATTTTTATTAAGTACAATAAGAATCTTGTTATTTTCATGAACTTATTGGATGTTCACATATTAGGAGAGAGCAAATTTCTTGTTATCAAGGAAAAACAAAAAAAGAGAGAACACGTTGTTATTTTTCTGATCCTAATAAATTACTTATCTCCCTCTTCTTCTTATTAAGAAGGAAAGAAAAAAATTACAAAGGTGGCAGGACAAGGAAACAACATTAACGAGACCTACATATTATATCATGTTTTGTGCTTGAAAAACTAGGTTGTACACATACACATACATAAACTGACAGTCCCATACTACTGGTTCGAATCTTATTTTATTTTATGCTGTTTTATTTTATTTTTGGCCCGTAATACTGAATTTCGTAGACAATTTTTTTGGACCAACTTGGCTTCTTACTCGGTGAATTACCAATTTAGCCCATTGAAAGATGATATTTGAAAAAATAGTTGAGAAAATTTGGCAAAGATGTTTCTATTTTATATTAATTTTTCATCATCGTAAGTTAGAAATTCTTCAAGATTAGATCTTCCGCGAGTTTCAAACCGTCAATTCCTTTTACAACATTTACCCTTCCCTCCGACAGTCATCCTCCTTAGGGGTGTAATCAGCAAGAAACATGAAAATGACCCTCTCAAACCAATTATAAAATCAGATCCCGCAAGATCGACATCGAGTTTTGTTGGTCTCTCCCTTCTAATCGGGTTCTCCGATCAGGATTCATCGAAACATAGTTGTCATATCAATCACAAGAATTGATTGTTAATCACATCTCCATCTTTATAAGGTGATTCTACGATAGTTACCATTTTAATTTTTTTGCTATGCAAAGAAGGAGATAATAGTGGTGGCAATCTAGTCACATTGCTGCGTAGTAGTTGAGTTTTTTTATTCAATTGTGAACATTAAAACAAACTGAATAACTAGTACTAATACTAACTTATTAATATAGTACCACCAAAGGTTCAGTATATATATATTTTTTTTTAATTTGTCCATGGAAGGTTTTAGATATCATAAGAAAATTCTAGGCAAAATAAGCTGATATCTAGTTTGTCTCTTTATAAATTCCCAAACATTGGAAGCAAATATATGTTCCTTTCAAGAGGACATGATTATGAAACTTGATGCTTGTAATAGTAGAGACAAGGAAAACTTAAGAATAGTTTTTGACATAGCTTAGCTTATAATTCAGTCAGGACTCAGGAGTAAGTATTAAATTGAAGCCTAATACCAACGAAGATTGGCGCAAGTGGAAGGGGCTTGTATCGCTTAAGCAGTGGTGCCGGGTTCGAGCCCCTGTGAACGCAGCAGACCTTCTTGAGAGGGGTCCCCGGGAAACCGCCCGACAGTACCCCGAATCCGGATTAGTCGGCCAGCCTTCGGGTACCGGACACCGGGTGGGAAACCAAAAAAAAAAAATTGAAGCCCAAGCTAGTCCCTATAACTAGCTTCTCGGTACTCACATCCCACCAATTATCTGTCAAACAGTGGCTCAAATTTAAGCTAATTGATGGGACTAATTTACATAATAGCACAGTAATTATTAACCTTCACCAAGAGAAGATAAATAGAACAGATATTTTATGATCAGTCATTGAACGTTTAAGTAAGATAAGAAAAATAATTTAAAATTATCAGATTTTTTAATTTAAATTATTAATTATAATTCGATTAATTAAATTAGTAAAAGTATGGCTTAATAATTAAATTGTAGAGTCTTCCGGAAAAGAAATCAGCCTTTTGGAATTTCTTTATCCGTCTTGTCTTGGGAGCTCCTCTTTGGCAGACGACAGTGAGCAAATGAGTTATTATATCATCATATGCATCACCGAAGAACAGTAATCATTAATACAATCAAAACAAAACATTCTATTTTGTATTTCTTTTTTGTGATTTTTTATATAAATTCAAAAATTACATTTATAGAAGAAGCAAATATAATTAGTTTTTTTTTTTTTTTACTTACGAAGTGATGCGAAAAGCAAAATTAACTCCAAGCCCTATCAAATAATTAGGCATTGTACTTAAACGATTCTTCCATTTGTATGGCTAGTGCGAACAATTTACGTTGGTTTTGAGAATCATCCCAATTGAGTTATTAAAAATTTCTCAAACGAGATGAGTGAATAATTTTGAAAAGTCATAGAATGAAAATAAAAGATGAAAAGTTTAGAAGATGTCCTTACTAATTAGTAGGGCAAAAGACGCACAGGAAAAATCATAAATTTTTATCAGTAATGGCATATAATCTTTACAAAATTTAGTCTTTTCACAAGATTTTGAAAGGGAAGCTCAAAGATCACTGGGGTCCCATGTGAGGGATGACAATGATGCCGCAAAATTAAATTCATAAAATGATATGCTCTTGTGCTAAAGATTTCAAAACATTGCTGAGGGCCACATGAAGCTAACTATTACTTTTAATTGTAATCAAAGTATATGTGGTTCACTACTCTTCTTTTTTTTTTTTTGGCTACAATGTGGTTCACATAATCATAAATTTTATTTTATTCTTTTAAAACATTTCCCTCATTTTGTTGGGGTCCCTTTCAAATTCTTTTGGCCCCTCCCTCTATTTTCCGTGGCTCGTGCAATAAAATACAAATATATGAATCGGGTCATCTTGAGCCCGAATTATTGGTAAGTGTCAATAACAAAAAATCATTTACTATCAAATTTTTCATTGATTCTGTATTATGAAAGCTTATTCCCAGTACTCCCAATACTGTTTAGCGAAACAATTGGTTAGGCTTGATATTACAATTTTACAAAGAAGCATGCTTATCATCCACTGGAACATAGTGCGTGTTTGTTGAATGTATGATATACAGTAAGAATATGGTTTCTGCTTTTGAGGGAGGAGACAAAGTGGGATGAACGAATCCGGGAAATATGGCTTTTCTTTTTTACTACGACGTCGAATATTACATAACATCAAACTGATGAAATGACTTTTAACTTATTGACCAATCAGTGTATCTATATATTTTAGGGTTTGTGATGTGAATGGACGACACTTATTTAATGATATCTCCTCCTTGGGGGACACAAAGAGAAGTTGATATGACACACTGCAGAAAATTTAATTTCAGATCTGCATCATAAATGGGCTATAAAGTTTCCAAATTCCACTTAAAAATTATGCAATATTTGACCCGGATGAAAACATATATAATTGGCTTTTGTTTAGCAATTCCATTGTTTATTCCAAGATGAAATATGCCTATCAAGATACTGCCGATAGGAAAATAGCATTTGAGTCTCACATTAATATATATGCGCGCGCGCACACATGAAGGTTTGAATCC
The DNA here is from genome assembly GCA_037672795.1 of Lagerstroemia speciosa. Taxonomy (NCBI): domain Eukaryota; kingdom Viridiplantae; phylum Streptophyta; class Magnoliopsida; order Myrtales; family Lythraceae; genus Lagerstroemia; species Lagerstroemia speciosa. The sequence continues at coordinate 3,976,134 of CM075292.1, forward strand.
ATGCTGATGCTAGAATGATACATTAACAATATCTTCTTATTGCATATAAATATTTTTTGAAATATACAACACCATAAGGGAAATAAATGTATGAGATCATTAACGCAAATGTCTGTGGCGGTATATAAGCATTCAACTAAGAAAGCAAAATCAGAATTGAATAATCATAGCCAGTAAATCAGAACTAAGCAACGAAGAGAAATACAAGAGTTTCATATGATAAATAATTTCAAAGAACAGCAAACGAGATTACCCTAATTAATATGACCTTTCAAGAGGTAATAAGCTGAACGTCGTTCATATAAACCATCAACCATATATCGTACCCAAGATAAGATAATCCTGGATCGGGACATGGCACCTTTTATATATCCTCTACTTGCATCCAGTTTAAGGGTGAAGAAAAGCCAGCCATCAGCGTCTCTCATGGCGGATTGCCATCAGGCAGAAGGGGCTGTCCCGGGGCCTGAGGAGCCGGCCTCTTCCTCTTCTTCTTCTCGTAGCTCACACCCCTGGCCTTCGCCTGGGAGTCCCGGACCTCCCGCAAGTAGAGCCTCACGGCTCTTGCCCCGAAAGGATTGGCCTCAGGGTTGCCGCCGTTCTCCTCATAGGCTGCCCGGAGGCGGCCAACAAGGGCGTCAAGGCTGCCCCACGCCTGGCGGAGAGGGCACGGGCATGGGGCAGGCGGGTTCGGGTGCCCGAAGAAAGGGCAAAGCTGGTTGTGGACCTTGGTCTTCCCGAACTGGTCGAGGTACCGGAGGAACTCCAGCACATTGGCGCCGCTGCAGCGGGAAAGGGCCAGAGGTGGCCTATGGTTTTGCAGGTACTGAACAAACGTGTTCCAGTCCCTACGCTTCTGGTTCTCGTACCGACTCAGGCTCGTGGGCGAGGTAGCCGACGAAGACACGGATGCACCAGCGGAGGCAGAAGCACTGGCAGAGCCACTCCCCATAGCAGTGGATGGGGTGATACAGAATGCACTGACGTCAGGATTCGAAAAATCGATGTCTTGGAAAGAATCCAGCGTGGATCTCTTTGAAGAGACAAGGGTTGGAAGATGACGAAGAAGATGAACAGATCAACAAGAAACCCAACAAAAGAACTTTGGTCTGTGAATTATACGATCAGGAGAGCTATTTAGGGATATTGAAACAGACGCGCACACACACAGAGATGCAGACACGCAGAGGATATGTTATCTTCAAATAGGCTAGCTAGGTTTTCTTGGAAATCTCTTTCATATAAATGATTGACCAAAGCATAGAAAACGCTTGAAAGGTGACGCAGCAAGAAGTTGGGGGAGAGGATCTAAATCTGATCTTGCATATTTCTTTGTTGCCTGAGAGCAGCTTGATATGAATAGAGATTTTGTAATATGTTTCTTGCCCAAAGGAGGAAGCACCGATGAGCTCTTCCAATCCAAGCTTCTTCAGTCTTAGAGAGAGAGAGTGATGATGGGGACAGCGGGGGGAAAGGGTATTTTAGGTTAAAAAGTTTCGTAAATAGAGGATGGAATAACATGATTTGGTTGGTTCACCCCCACTCCTTTTCTTGCACTCCTCGACAGCGCCTTTGCTAAAATGACCATGTTGCCCCCCAATAATTTTCACCTTTCTGATTCAAATCGTCCACCTGGAACAGAAAGAGAGAGAGTTTATGATCATTTTCGGCCAGCACTCAAGTACGCTCAAAGCAATAATAGAAGAGAATTTTCGTCTCTCATCACGATTAAATTCTTCCATTAAAACGGTATCGTTCACTAAACTTCTTATACACTTGCATACCTCAATATAATGATCTAGTTGAAAGGAGGAATATGCAGTTGTGCGGCGAGGGCTTTACGTTTTCAAGCCCACTTACTGATAAAATTCTAGGGTGAGTGTATCTTGACCAAGACTTAGTTAATCAACCACACACCTACACAACGACAGTGTTGGATAGAACACCTGCTGGGATCTTATGTGGAAAACCACCCTAGTAGCATCATATTCATCTATATGGTGGAACCCAAAGAGTCTTGGTTCTAAAACTAGTTATTTTTGACGTGATATAATAATACGGCACCGCACGACATAGAGTTATGAGGATTTAGATTAAGTCTGCTTAGACATGCACCTATTTAAAATGATAAATAACATGTTTAAATAGGTTGAACCGTGTAATCCCATAATACATGTTTAAACACATCTACTAAATGTATTTCATTATTTATCTATTTAATGCATTTATATATAATAAATTTAGGAGGTGTAAAATAGTATATAGATAGCATGTTTGACTATCAACAAAGTATGTTGAATGGTAAGAAATTGATTGATATTGCTTATTGTTGTCCTAATTATCTATAAACATTATCATTTTAGTAGTCATCTCACATATCATTAGAATACATTTATATATATTTTAGACATATTATATTAAATAGGTCAATCCATCTTAGACACGGCTAGATACGTACGACCCGTTTAGACACGATATATAAACGTGTCATATCTAGGTTATTGGGATTTCTGACCCGAATCCAATTTAGACACGATATATTTAAACACGATACGACACATTTTGACATTGTTACTTTGTTTTGTTTTGTTTATTTCTAATATGTGGGATTCCTAATACTCTGTTTCCCTCTTTATCTTATCCTCATCTACTTTATAATTGAAAAGAAGTGATTGGTATAAAATTGAAAAATTGAAGCGAATCTGAGAGATTTTTATGCTAATATCTTATCAGAAAAGAAGATATTATTATGGAATTCCTCTGACAGATTGAAGAGAAAGTTCCCATTCTTTTGCTCAATGCACATAACGGCCTTGCGCTGCTCATTAATGCCTTCGACTGTTTCCTTAGCAATGAAGGACCAAATGCATTTTAATTAACCTAATTTGTGATAGTAAGCAATTAGGGTTTTCCTATCAGATTATGTAGTATTAATTTTCTGTTTGGTATTAATCCTATGAAAGAAATTGAGGTTCTGTTTAGCACCTACGAATGAAATGGAGTAGAGTCAAGGAGCATTTAATCTATTTATTCCTCTTTTTTTTTCTTGTCTACAGCTTTGAAAGTTATAATGCATATTACGATTTAAATAGCTTTTTTCTTAAATTGATAGAATAAGATTTTTTTTAAAAAAAAATAGAGGATGCACATTTGTTTCTGTTTCACCAAAAAGGTGGACGTCAATAGTTGTGATCTTGTTACCTTGCTATTCAATGTTTAAGCCCGTGTTCAATCGCAAATATAATAGATTGACATAATATCTAGTATAAATATTAACCTGTCAGTGTAACAAATCTAGTATAATTCAGGTGTCTATGTAGTTCAAGATTGTCATTTTCTTTTTCACTTTTTTCCTGTTACAAAGAAGGCGATAATTCATTAATCCTCCAATAAGTAATAGGAAGAGGGAAATACAAGGACACCAGTAATTGGAGAATAAAACGCATGGTTTCTTTAAGTTCAAGTGAAGACAATGCCTCTCCATTAATCTTTTTTACAAATCTACTGTTTTAACTTTTCGAGTCTCATGTGAATCCGTTACACGTGTTAAACAAATCGGATTCGGATTCACGACAAGTTGCTTCCAGGAAGCCTTTTATCAGTAGAAAGTTTGTTTTTTCCTTTACATGCAGTTGTTTCGAAAACAACTAGTGCGTCCCAAGTGGCTGATTATTTGGTCTATATAAACTGAAACATTAACTATACTTAAAAAAAAAAAAGGAAACATTAACTATAAACCGGGATTTAGGAAGCTGGACAGCAACTAATCCGAGCAACTCAAATTTGCTTCCCCTTTTGCCTTCCATTTTTCGATTTTCCCGCTTGTACAGGAGAAAAGCGCAATTATCATAGAGTTCATAGCCTTAGTAATTGATCATCAGATAAAACATGAAGACCTTTACAAACAGTATCCTAGTATTCTGCAGCGTAGCTTGGCAAGTGTTAATTAATCAGAACGCCAAAAGAAGTGAGCCTTTAAACAGAAGCAACTGATTCAAATCCAAAGAGAATTACGGCCACTTTTAATTTCTAGGACTAATCTAATATATAACCTCTTGTAAGCTATAACATTCTATGTCTCAGAAGAAGACGACGGTACCGTTTCTGTGATTTCTCCAGATGGGGTTGTTGGGGTGCTTGAAGGTTGAACAGCCTTCAAAAGCGGGTACTTCTTGAAGACCCGATCTTTGTTCTTCTCCCACCACCCCTCTGCCTGTTGCTCAGCAAACCTCCTCTTACTGAAAATAGATGCACCGGTCAGAAGACTCTGTGGGTGGTAAACATGCCATCAGCTATGCAGAGTGTGTGATTTCATAAACCTATTCTATCCAAATGATTCAATCAGTAGTTGGGATATTTCAGATGGAGTAGAAATTAAATTAAATTTCCCCACCTGAATTTAACTCTGTGGAAGGTCTTGATACCATTAGGCAGAAGATCAAGAGTAATGTAGACCCCGGGCTCAAATTGTTCAATCAACTGCATGACTCCATTACTCGATGACGAACTGACAAACTTATACCGATTTCCAGAGGGCTGTTGTGATGCACCTTCCTGTACGTTTGCCAAAGACATACTGTTACTGTCCTTATTTGTGATCATGGATTGATCATTGGCCCCTGTTGAATCTGTATGGTGTTCCTCCATGGAAATGCTAGATTGAGGTGAACTGTGTTGGTCGACTTCCAGATTCACTGGGATGGAAGAATACGAGCACGAAGAAGGTACTCCAAATGTAGCTACAAAATCTTCTAGTTGGCTCTGTAGTGACTTGAAGGACTCTCTTTCTTCTCCCTCAGCAGGCAACTTGTCAGTCATTTCTTTCAGCTGAATGATGATGAAGTCCAATTAAAACAGAGATATTATAAGATATTTTGCATGCAGAAAAGCACAATCTCTCTAATAGAATAAGGAAAAGATTGGAATAATGACCTCAGTTGCAAATTCAAAACACATGATCTGCTTATTATGAAAATTTTTTCATCAAAAAGACAAGGCAGCAAGGCTGAACGAGATTTACAATATTCTTTATTTTCAGCATCAGATTGCAACAGAAAAAGAAATTAATGATACTTAAAAGAACGAAGTATTGAACATTAAAGGGAGTGCAAACACAACTTAGATAAAAGATGACTTAATTCATTAAGTGATTCCAATTTACTACATGGATTAAGTTGAATTACATTTTTATAATTTTCCCCTTCTCTCCCATGTCCCATCCTGAACCAACTTCTGCCTAACTTCAAACACATTCCATTCAATTTAATCAAACTGGCCGTAAGTTTGATAATGATTGAAATATCCTGAAAACTGTTATTAAAAAAAAAAAAAAAAACCAGTACCCGTGGCCTTCTCTATGGGATCATGAAAATATAGCGGCTGGTTTTACCTGAGTTGCAATTGAATTCATAATTCCTTTAGCAGACTTAGAACGAGAAGATTCAGTTGCAGCCACCGAGGATGCTTCCTGGAAATTCATATTCAGTTTCCTTATCTCAACGTCCTGAACATCACATTTCTGTGTCAAGCTTTTGACCTGAAATCAACATTGCAGCAACTCAGGTCTTAGTGAAACTAAGGAACTACAGTTTATGTTTCAATAATGAGGATGGAATTTCAATATTAAGAGACTGCAAGAGATGCAGGTCCCTTACATGGTTCTGCAACTTCAATATCTCATGGTTCAGAAACTCATTTGTCTTACTAAGGCTATCAATCAGACTCCTTGAGAATAAAGGAGTCACCGACCTTGTAGGGCTTGGTCTCCTTGAGTATGGGGAAGAGGATCTTGAGCTCAGAGCAGACTGAGGGGGGGCAGTAACTACCGGCTTCAATGCATTCTGGAGGGCACTCAACGAACTAGGAAATGCAATATCTTTGAGCTGTAAAAGTGAAGGAACCTGGGAAGCTCGTACTATGGAAAGGGAGTCATTCTTATTCCTAGGGTTTCCAGATTTAACCTCGATATACTTGACCGGCTCTGCGGTGGGAGTAAGCAGGATCCTAGAAGACTTGACCTCTCCCCTGTCGATTCTCTCTTTTGTGTCCACAGAACGATGTGGTGCAGTAACCCTTCTGTTCATTCCCGAGTAATTACCTGCCTCTGCTGCTTTCAATTTGGTAAAACAAACGTCACAAACACGATGTGGCTTTCCAGGAGTTGGAGCCAAAGCCGCTTTTAATGCTTTCCTGGAGCTGCAGGCATGGCAGTGGACCAATCCACAGTTATAACAGTTGTGCCTCTTTCTAGTAAAGCCAAATGGTTGCCTGCAACTGGTGCAAACTGACTGGTCTGCCCCAGAGACCCATTTGTGGATACATATAGCAGTAGTAAAATTCGCCCCGCATGCTATGTTCTTCACGTGCCTATCTTTCAGTGCTTCCACCAAAGTGGGGACTTTTCTGTCTTCCACATCCCCATGGCCCAATCTACCATTAGTGCCTTTTCCCCAGGTGTACACTTCACTTCTCGAAGTTAGAACGGCAACATGAGATGCCCCACAAGAAATCTCCTCCACAAATTCACCCACCAATTTATCTTGGACTAAGCAAGGCAGCTTTCCGTCAGCAGTCGCATTCCCCAGCTGGCCATTTCCAGTGCTACCCATAGTAAACACGTGGCCAGAGGTTGTAAGAGCAATGGTCATGGTATGTCCACAAGCTAGTTGATGGAAGTTATAGTCAATAAGAGAGGAGACACAAGTCGGGGACAAGTAAGTGTCTTTGCTACCATGACCTAAATGGTAGTTGTCACCGTTGCCCCAAGTAAAGAGCTTCCTAGATGAAATATTCCCACCAGCCTGGTTCATGACTTCTACAATGGCAGCAGTGTGCCACACCCCACATGCCACCTTGATAGTCTTTAGTCCACTAAGAGATTGAACTTCCCTAGGATAGGCAACACTTAATCGATCTCCATGACCCAAAACTCCAAAAGCACCATCGCCACAGGTATAGAGCTTCCCGTTAGAAGATGCTAAAGCAGTGTGCCAAGTGCCACATGCGACAGAGAGGATCTGGATTCCTTCAAGTGTGCCTGAGACTCGTTTAGGCACCCAATGGCTAATGTCTGTGCCATTGCCGAGAAGTCCAGCATTGTAAGTGCCATCTCCCCAAGTGTATAAATCACCCAAAGCAGAGATTGCACAAGTGTGGTATTCACCGCATGCAACAAAATCAACATTGCTAACTACCAGGAACTCAACAAGATGGGGGCGACTGAAGCCCCTGTCAAATCCATGCCCCAGTCTCCCACCCGATTCCTCACCCCATGTAAAAACTTCACCTTGCCTTGTTACGAGAGCGACATGTCGATTACCACAAGCAATTTGATGAACATCAAGGACTACATCTGATTCCAATGCTCTAGGAATAAGCACGTCAGTCTTTCTTGGAGCTGCGTTCAAAGAAGATGTTCCATCAGGTAACACCACATCATACCATATCTCACCCCAAACATAAACATCTCCTAATGATTCTATGTCATCTTGTCCAGATCCTCCACTCGAACAGCTTGGAGTGCTTGAAACACTTATTCGAAAACCATCACCACCAGTACTTGTTCTCAATTGCATATTTGCTCGTTCTGAACCCACATCTGAGCTTCCTAAGCTAACTAAATATTCACGGGGATTCAACTCAACAGACGTTCTACCACGAGCAATACTTGAAGAAAACTCCAGTGTTGGATTTGAAGAACGTCCATTTTGGAAAAAGTCACCTCCATCATGCAACTGCAAATATTTACAAGGAGATGTTCTATAATGTTGATAGAGTATATCATGTGAAAAATAGATTATACTAGACACCAGAATTGCTCTGTGCAAGAGTAGTGATAAATTTTGTTAGTCTTTATATGTTAAATACACAGTGACAGGAAAATTTTCTTGATGAACGTTAGCGAGCATGAGCAACTGAATTGAGAAAGAGAAGCTGGAGAGATGGGAAGGAAGAGAGAGTTGCGAATTGAAGGTAGTGTACAAAATTTGAAAACTGATTATTTATTTACCCTATGTTTAATGCGAGGATTGATCAGCAATTTTGGAGACAAAATCTATGTAGGATAGATGAAAGCCTTGTTTATTAAAAAAAAAAAAAAATAGAAGCTGAAACTTCCTGCCCACTATTCTCATTTCGGCACCCTCTCTTAAAACTAGTAGAAATTCCACGATGTAGATAGTGTGGCACATAAGCAATTTAAGAAACAAATCTGCATAGGAGGACAGCTGGACGCTTTTGTCAAAAAATGGAAACTGATTCTTCCTCCTAGCAAACTCTATTCTCATTTCACCACCTCATTTGAAGCCATATCCATGATGTAGTGTAGATCGTGTGATACATAAACCATTGCTGGGTCAAGAAGGGTATAAGAGGACTCTATAACATTGTAATAGCTAAGAAAATGAAACCGGTACTAGAAAAATATTCAACATGCACGGTGGGTCAAAACTAGGAAATTGAAAACCGAAAAAACTGACCAAGAGTAGCTCGAAAAAATCAATTGTTTGGATCCTACACAAAAATTGGTCAGTTTTTTAGGAGAGGAAAAATCAATCAAAGAAAATCGAGTCCAACCTGTAAAACCAGCGAGGCTTGAACCAGTCCAGTTTCATATATATATATATATATTTATTTATTTGGGAGTATTTATGTTATGAGTATAATTAATTCTTAAGATATCAGTAAAAAATAGTAGCATCTTATCCAAATAAATATTATAGAACATAAATTTGATATATGGAACGTAAATATTTTATCCATTTAGAGTCTTAATATGTAAAGATGAATTATTGAGCCTTCATTGTTTCTTTAAATTTGTAGAAATTTCAAATTATTCAATTGAAATTATAATTCCAACCTAATTGTATCAAAATTGGGACTCGAAAAAAAAAAACCTGAAAAAACTACACTCGAGGCAGTTGGTTTCTCATGGCCTTAATAAATGGTTCTCAGTAAGGTTTTTTAGACTTTAAAAAACCAGCCCAAAAAGGTCGGCACTTGACTATTCACAAAAAAACCTACTTGACCCATATCACTTCTACCTTGAACTTGTGATAGAAAGCCTCTATAAACAGCCTTCCAAAGCTCATGCTAAAAAGAAAGTTTTGATGACAATAACGGTTAACTGGCAGAACTAAATGATGAACTAAAATTTTTTTAAATTTAATTCAAGTTGAAAATAGAAAATCACACTGGAATTTTCAGTGTCAAAACCAGGTATGATAGCTGTACTAAAGGAATGTAGAAGTTCTGGACAGAACTGTTTACTCACATCAAAGATATCGCTTCTAGTACGTCTATTACGCTGCTGTCCAGGTAAAATCAATGCCTGAAGTCCTGCAAGCCACACCTCTGCCTCAACTTTGTCCTTGCAAATCTGCAGCGAAATCATTCAAGTTAGCATGAAATTTAACAATTTTTATAAATCAGGAACACAAATGTCACAAGCAGAACTTCCATCTTACTGACCAGATCTAAAGATCTATCGCCGTTATTATAAAGAAGTGAAAATGACAAATAATCCTTCTCTGGGCGCAGATACCTTCTAAACACAGCCTGCAATCACAACTATGAATATTTAGGGCACGGAAATCTGCAACAAATTGCTGCTAATACGTAATAACTTACGGTTCTTTGTCCAGGAATTATTCGTGAGACAGAAGAAAGTTTTAGAGTCCTTTCCTCTCCATGTGATAACCAGATCAGAGTTGTTTCATCCTGTTAATGCCACTAAAATTCAAATTATTCATAAATTTGAAGCAACTAACATCTACAATGAGTATATATAGCTTGACGAGATGCAGCAACAAGTAAAGATGGATTTGAGAAAAGTTTTATAAGCTTTCGACATCAAATCCAACAAAATGCAGGCATTGCACAAAAAATATCCAACATAATCTCAGAGCCGATCAGATAATCCTCTATTATCAAGATGAATAGAACATAATGCTCTAATGGTAATGAAAATAGACTCACCGTAGAAAGCCTGAATGGGCAAAACTTCGGCTTTCCCTTTCGACTGTACTTGATTAATTGAGTGCCTTTTTTCAATGCAATGATTGCCTTCAAAAATAGATAAATATAACTGCTGAGAACTAGATACTAATCCAGATATTCAACTCCGTAAAGAAGACAATTTGTGGCTTTGTCATGGATAAGAAATTTCAATCATTTAATATTATATGATATGCTTATGCTCCAAACAAACAGCAACATAGATCAAACATCATAATATGATACATTCGATTTTTCTTACCCAACATTTTAACAGCAACAAATAGCCAAAATTAAATAAAATGAGGACTACTGCCACGAACTAGCTCTAATGATCCATAGTTCCAAAAGTTTATATCATTTTACAATGGAAGGTTTTGATAGCAAGTAAAATAGTCAATTGTTGGTCATTGCTAACTAAGAGCTTTAAGGATCCTGTTTTCTTCAAACCCAGTAACTATGGCACCAACGGTTCTTCAGACTTTGGTTTGTCCTTAAAATTCATTATAATCTTCTTCCATTGAAGAATGCATTAAAGAAGACTAAACTTATAGTTCATATGACGCAATTTGTGAAATTGTGAGATTGTTAGAAGGTATCACAGGTGAAGCATGAGAAAAGCTGCAGGAGCTACTTTCAAAGAAAACAAACACAAGAACAGGAAATCATTAAGTCCCCAGAGAAAATAAGAAAATATGATTGTTTAAACTTATATATTGCAAAGGAGCTTGAATATATGAGATTTTCATTTCAGAACATTTACTGTTCTACTAAAAAACTTAAGTTGCCACACTGTATACTCACCATGACTAGTCAGACTCGACACGTCTTAATATGATAGAAAGCTGACCGTCAGCTTGGAAATGTATCAATCGCAAGCAACCAGTTAAATATCTGAACAAATCTCTCTAGTCAAAAGTAGGCGAAAAGTTTGAATACGACTCCCAAATCAGTCTGCAATAGATTGAGAGCATGCTGCCATTTTTAATTTCATTTTCTTCATCAAATTTCAGAAAATATGAAGCGGATCTAATTTTACCTTATAGAAACATATGAATCACAAATATGATTAAGAAAAATTAACTCCATGTCCTTTTCCTGCTGAGGAAGCAAAAGCAAGCTTCACTTCACACGTCAAGATTGAAACAGTGGAACTCACTTGCTCAATATTGCGTTCAGAATTGGCATAATTGACAGGATCAGCCATTCCATCTGAAACATCCGTGCATCGACGGACAAAAACCGTGGCGGCAGCTGCGGCTCCGTGTCCGTGCCCTAGTCCTCATAGATGCATATGCTGCTGCTGACTGCTTTTTTTTGTCCGGACTGCCCTCTCTGCATCCAAATCCGTCCTAGCAATCTCATTTAACAGTCGAACCAACCGACGAATCGCCGCCACATCGTCCGCTAAGCCAATGGCGATCTCGCTAGCTCGCTCGTCAGCCGATTATCCGACCAAAAGTGGCATGATAGCCGGCCAGAACTCCTTCAAAAAGCAAGTCGTTCGATTGATCGAGTCCTTGAGTTCTCTCCGGAACTGATCAAAACTCAGATGCTGTGAGAGACAGAGGGAAACAGAGAGAGACGGGGGAGGGATGGAGAGAGAGAGACAGAGAGAGAGCTTAGGAGCGTTTGCAGTTGCGAAGCAAAGTTAGCGAGACATTGGCGCGCTGCTCCAGTTTGCTTCCATGTATTCATTCTGACGTCTTTCCCTTTCTTTGGTTTCTTTGCCACGTGACGTCAGATGAAGTCGCCTCACCTCGGTCTACGTTTCCTTCTCGGTGCATATCCTGAAAGCTAAAGTAAATTTTTTCTCTCTTAATCTCTATTACTTTTAAGAGAGAAATACAGTTTTGATTTCCTTTTTCATTCTAAAATTATCTCCAATTTAGTCTATTTTACAGCTAATACTAAGTACTTAATTGTCCTATAAATACTTACTTTATTTCAACTTCTATCCATGATCCTTTTTTCGGACTTCTTTTACTCCTACATTCACATGCAACAGTTACTATCCTTTTTTTCTTTAAGGCAATTTTTTATTCTGAAAGTATATAGATTTTTTTACAACTATGATTATCTAAAACTATACATGGGAATGAGATAATTCGGTTAATTCATTTAATTCAGTCATAATATTATTTTTAATTTTTTCAACTGTATTCGATAATGTTTACCGTACGTAGTATGAGTCATTCACTTGTAAAATATTATGCTAAAGGCACTACAGAGCAGCCACTAACAGTCACAAATATCATTTTTAAACTTGGATCGAATCAAAAACTTATCAAGGTCTGGGTTCACATGTTTATAGGTTCAACCAGAGTTTAATGAATCCAACCAATTTTTTTACAAATAATAATATAATAAAATAAATAATAATAATGTAAAGCGTTGTTTTTTAATATTAATTGTATGTGGCCAAAAAAATAGTAATTTTATCATCAAGTTCATTTATTATGTCACCGTGGGCCCACAAAATTTTCGGCTTGTAACCATGTGGCCCATACGCTCAGAAGAAAAATTCTCACGCATCCTCGACCTTTCCCCAACTTCACGCTTAACTCTCACCAAATTCAATATCGGTCCTCTCCTTCTTCAAGACTTTTCATTTGGCTCTAAGTTAGATTATGTTTTCATCAATTGTGCTCTTTTTGGAGGGGAAAGTACTCCAATAAGTTGTTAATTGACTGGAAATGGAGAATTGGGGATTGGCGGAGTCATTTGGGATCCATATAAGACTAAACATAGTCCCCATCCACCCTATGGGGCTTTTCTCCGGCCAACAGCTCCAGGGCTAGGTCTTTGAATGCTTCAAGGCAAAATAAAACTTCCTGACTTTGCCTTTGTAGGCTTCAAGACCGAGGTAGAGCTATATGTCAAATCGAAGACTCAAAAGCAGTGGAGAAACTGCACCGGGAAGAAATCAATGAAACTCGATTGCTTAAGAAAGAAGTTGGGCAAAAGAAGCTCGATTGCTCAACTCGAATATAGATTGAAGTGAATCTATGAGAGTGTAAAGATGGAAATGAAGAATAGGAGAAGATTGGCTGCGGTTAGGGTTCCTTCCTTCCGTCTTTCTCAACATATGAATGGCCGGTCTTTTAGCTGATTAGATGGGTTTACTCAAACCCCTTGAACCGGATGGCTCACTGGGATCAACCAGATTTTGAATGCAATCTAGGTAATACTAATAACTGGACCGAGCTAATGGCCAGTTCCCAGTCAAACTGATTCAACTGACTTGGCCCGGTCCAGTTTTTAAAACTCTGGTCACAAGCAAGTAACTAGAGATCAAAGCACAACGCTTGCAATAGGCCATCAGCAAGGTCTCATGGCTTACCATCTTTATCTGTTATAGGATAGGATACTCATGTGCTACCTATAGTTTTGTGATTTTATGAAATGGAGAAACCTGTCTCATAAATTATCAAATAAGATTCATTGCAATTAACATTTTCATTATTTGATTTGTTAAATTGTTGAGGGCAGATCGTTTGCGAGTCCACAACTATGTGTAGAGAAGACCATCGGGTTTGTCTAGTTTATGTCAAATATTATCATGGTCAAGATGCTCATATGTTCAAGAAATTTAAAATAAAATATGAGTTATGTATGGTAGAGATAATGGGAAATATGATAGGCCAATAACCATAACCACACACTTTATTGAGTTGAGAAATCATCTAATTACATAAAGACCTATTTATAGGTAAAGAAGACTGGATAATCTAAAAAGTATATAACAAAAAAATCAAAATACTATCAAACAAGAATTCAAAAATTTTAAAGATACCAGATATTATATCTAATTGATATAAAATCTCTAAATATTTTATTTTATAATAATCTAAAATAGTATCTCTAATATTCCCCTCTATATGAACGTGGAATTGAAAAAAATTTCATCTTGCAAAGATAAATTCAACTTCATGATCTCTTGGATTTGATCTGTTGAGTTTTCATCACTAGCATGCACGACGACAAACAAAAGGAGTTTCTTTTACTCCCAAAAACTCTCTATTTCTTTTCTTTTTATAGAGGCATAAGATCTGTGAACGTAATTTTAAAACACCAATTTAATTGATGATAGCAGCAAACTCATCTCAATTGATATGCGCTAATACTATGAAGAAATTTAAATAAAATATGAGAGGAGTATGGAAGAGATGTAGAGAAATATGGCAAGCCAATGGCCATAACCACACACTTTATTGAATTGAGCAACCCATCTAATTACATAAAGAAGCAACCTATTTATAGGTAACAAGGATAGGATAATCTAGAAAGCATATAATCTAAAATATCAAAATAATATCAAGTGAATATTTAAAAATTATCAAAGATACAACTAACATATCATATTAATATGATATTAACTCATGCATATTAGAGAAAATGAATGTAGTGGACGCTCGTGAAATCAAAATTACTCAAGAAGAGGCAGTAAGCCTGACCCATGCAAGAGATAATTGGGACTGGCCAGATAGGCATACAAACATATTAAGTGAGGGGCATACTACACTTGATTATTTGCACTAAGCTACAAAAGCACAGTGGACTGGGAATACACAAATTGTACAGCAACTTGATGATAGTACTTAGTAAAGAAAATTAGTTAGGAAGTGATGATTGCTTGCTCATTTTTTGGATTATGTGTGTCACACCGCAACATTCCCCCTCTTGCTCACCTGTTTCATCGAAATTCTCAGGTACGCTTCATCCTAATGAGATTTTTTTTGTCATATACCTGTGCTTCCAATAATCATCTATCATTCTTGGTTGTGGTTGACTCTAATGTAGAACCTATAATTTATAGATAGACTGTTCGAGATCCCAAATGGCATGCAGCCATGGTGGTAGAAATTCGAGCATTAGAGCTCAATAGTACATGGTTCATTCAAAAGCTTCATGTTGGAAAACACTCGGTTAGTTGTAAATAGGTATTTAAAATTAAATGACATGTCTATGGGACAGTCGAGTGCTACAAGACTCGTCTGGTAGCCAAGGGTTTTACTAAGATTGAAGGAATCGATTTTTCAGAGACATTCGCCAGGCCGTGAAACTTGTTACTGTAGGCTGTATATTACTATAGTAGTGGCTAAAGGGTGGGAGATTCACCAAATGTATGTTAATAATGCATTTCTACATGAAGACTCAGAAGAACAAGTGCATATGTCATTACTGTCAGGATTCTCATCTTCTACTAGTGGAAGCATCTATCAACTGCATAGATCAATATATGGACTTGGGCAAGCTTCAAGGAACTAGTTTTCTAAATTTGCAATGTCATTTCATTTGTATGACTTCCAGCAGGCAATTACGAACCACACTCTTTTCATATTTTTATGAAATGAAATCTTCCTAGCGGTTACCTTTTTTTGATGATATGTTATAGTCGACAATAATTCTCAGCATTGTGCCACACTAAGTTATCTTGTTCAAGGTTCCTATCAAGATTTGGGATCCTTGAAGTATTTTTTAGGTATCGAGGTGACAAGGATGAGTTATGGGTTGTTCTTAAATTAATGTAAATATGCACTTGATATACTTTCGAAATGTGGAATGATGGGGTCTTGACCATCTCCATTTCCCATCAAAGAACAACACTGTAGGCCTCAAAATTTTTTTATAATTAATGAGCCTTAAGTCCACAGGTACAGGAGCCAGTCCAATTAAATAAACTCATTAAGTCATAGGCCAATAGCCCATCTTCTTTTCATCTTCTTTCACTGCTTCAATTTAGATATTTTGGGCGGTCCCATTTTTCTCTTCTATTCGTGAACAATACAAATGAACAATACATAGAGAGAGAGAGAGAGAGAGAGAGAGAGAGAGAGAATGAGAGACATAGCATGGTTCAAAGGAAAAATGGAGAGGGATAGAATGAGAGTTTACACTTGGATTCTTCTAAAGTCTATTCGTGAACAATACAAAGAGAGAGAGAATGAGAGACATACCATGGATTGAAGGAAAATGGAGTGGAATATGTAGACATCTGATTTTGACCGATCAAACCCCATTTCATTCCTATTAGTTTCCAATATTTTTATTTTATTTATTTGCATTTCTTTAAATTTTATTTTGTTTCATATAAAGATAGAAAATAAAAAGAGAAAAAGCGAAATTAAAAAAAAAGAAAATAAAATTACATGAATCGTGCACTGTTCACCTTCTTCTTCATCAAGCCCTCCCCGGGATGAAATTTTCAGGGGCCACGGGGCTCCTTCTTGGCCTTGGAGAGCTGGTTGACAACAGCCACGATGGCAGAGCTCGTCCTTTTCGTGCGTCCGTCCCGTTCCTGGCTCCATCACATTCCCGTCTCCAATCCCACCTTCATTCCATTCTCCGTCACCGCCTCTCTGTCTCCGGCCACTTTCACTCTCTCTCCCTACCTTTCGATGCCAAGTTCATTGATTTGATGCCATGCACGCCTCCTCTGACCTCTGACTGTGTCAGTCATTGATAGGCAGCCATTCTTGATTTCTCGACCACTCTCTCTCTCTCTCTCTCTCTCTCTCTCTCTCTCTCTCTCCCCCTCTCCCTCTCTCTCTATCTTGGCCGTCGGACCGGCTATCGTGCATGGCACAGCCGTTCTGACTTGTCGTACACCGCCACCGTGTCCTAGTTGCCTCTATTAACTCGCTCGAGCCTCTCCCGTCTCGGCTGTACCACCTTTGCTAGCCCTGTAACTCTGCCATCACCCTCCTCTATTTCTTTGTTCTACATTGTGCATTCCATTCCTTTTACTTTCTATTTTATTTTATTTTCTTCTTTGTAGCCCCTAAAATTTTCATGTGTGTTTCAGTCAAACCCCTCGACACTTCCTCTATAAATATGTCTCACATTCATTTGCAAATACACATACACACACATTGAACTTACTCTTGAATATCCACACTTGAATTAGACTCATGTGTTGAGCAAAAATTTAAGAACACTCATCCCATCCCAAACTTGTTTGTCTTCGAAGCCATCACCGATCCGAGCTAGATTCCGACACTAAGTTGGAGTTCTTTGACGATCCGAGCCCGAGCCCGAGCCAGAGCCAGAGCCAGTCAACGAAATTGAGCCCGCCGCCAATACGAACCGAGCCCGTGACTGACTTCGAATTCGATGCCGATCCGAGCACAAGCTCGAGTTTGTGTGAATTGATGAGTCCTCCACATATCCTGAAGACACCCGGATTCGACGTCAAACCAAGCCGAAGTCCCGTTCACTCCTTGATTCGTCACATCGTTGGTTATAGGTATAACTTCTTGATTGGGATTTAGGTCATGTCCTTGTAAATAGATTTTTTTTCCTTTTCTTTTCTTCTTTTCGAAATAAATATTTTGCAAAAAAATAGAAAATACAAAATGAGAAAATAAAAAATTAGGATTCATGTTTTCGTGAAGAAAAATGGAATAGGATCCTTAAAAAAAATGGAAACTTGTTAGTTAGGATTTTTAGAATGAATATATATTGTTCATCTTTTTAAAGAAAATATAAAAATGATCAAATGTAAATAAAAATAAAAAAATCAAAAAGGAAAAAAAATTTATAAGAAGATCAGGGAAAGACTAAGAAATGGTTGTGCAAAAATCATGATGATGAATGGACCTCCCAAAAGTTTTGAGATTTGTTTTATTCGACCCAACAACTTTTTTGAAATTCTTATATCAGCTCGGGGAGTCAATATTCATTTTAAACCAGGACTAAATGTTTCCCAGAGTCTAAGAGTCGGTCTTTGAAAATTTTGGAGCTTTTTGGATCGATTTGGGATCTTTTATTTCATTTTTTAAAAAAAATCAGCCCCGCCTTGTCCTGAATTTTTCAGCTGTGTTTCCAAAGCTTTTGTGTGTGTTAGAATGGTCATAGGCATCATGAAAAATTAGGGGTCTGTTTTAGAAAAATTCGGATTGTTTCATATCAATTCGGAGTCTTTTACCATTTTTTTTAAAATCAGTCCAGATTTATTCCGAATTTTGCATATCCGTTCTTGATGTATTTTTTGTGTTTTAGAGTGGTCTTAGGTGTTGCTAAGTTATAGAGTCGGTTCAAACTTTTGAATCGTTTCGGATCTATTCAAGATCGTTGTCGTACTTTTAAAAATCAGTCCAGCCTTACTCGAACTTTTCAAGTCAGACTCCCATATTTTTGTGTGTTTTAAAGTGCGTTGAAGTGTCTCCCAAGACTTATGGTTTGATCATTAAAAATTTCCAAACATTTTGGTTCAATGTGGGGATTGTGAAGTAAAGTGAATTAGTTTTCGGTAGAATCTTTGAGTCATTCAAGGGTAGATAATTTTTCATATTTTTAAGGTCTTGAACGATTTAACTCAAATTTTTTGTCATCCCCCCAATTTTTCTTGTTCTTATTTTAAGTAAGAAAAAAAATTGGTTTCAATTTGAATGAATCTATCGTGCTCAACTTGATCAGTGTAATTGTTGTTGAGGTATTTTCATTGATGTGTGTTGCTTTGATTACATGTGGCATTGGGAAAAATTAATGTATTGAGTGCATCAATGTAATTGGGAGGGTGCGAGAGAGATGATGATGGATGTATGTAATCTCGATAATAGTGGAAACATTTACTCCTACACTTAGATTAGGATGGTTAGTAGCATGTTAGGGTCGTGATACGAATTAGTTCTGGACCATCAATTCGAATTTCAATTAGGGAAACACTTGAACAAATTAAAATATGCAAGTAAATAAATGACCTTGACATAGGGACAAGTACCAAGTTTGGGCATATTTTGGCTCTCGAGCTTCAAGATATGTACTAGGACCTTTGGACTCAAATCTCCATTCCAAGACCAATAAAACCTAGGTGGTTGGCATCATGATTACTTAGTGACTTAGGCTCCTAAACGGCCTTGATAAACGGTTTAGTGGTGACTCCAATCCAACCCTGATTTAAAGTCCCAAGTTAGGCCTATCGCATGCCTCACTGATTCTTTTTCTCAAGTTGGAACTTTCAATGACCGACAACTTGATGACTCCGCTGGGGACTTTATGAGGGTCTACGCCCCATAATCCCCGGTTGTTTGTTTGTGCACTTTACTTTACCATTGCATACCCTGAATAACGATCGAACCCAGATTGTACGAACTTCCATAGGAGGGGGTTAGTAGAAGTACGCTTGTCATGGGAGCTCTCACTGGAAACAACTTTGAAACACCTCCGCTCGATTCGTAAGCCCAAAGTACCCTAAAAGGGGAACCGAGGACACTGTTGATCGAGGGCCTTTTAGCACCTACCCTAGTACCCGACCTTCATGCATTAATTGCTTTGAATGTGAATGTCCCTTTGTCTTCGTAGTGTTTTTTTAAGGGTAGAAACAATTGTAGAGGTGGGCCATTCAAGTGGTACATTTCTAATTTTTCTTTCCTTTTGGTTAGAAATAATGTATAGGAGGGTAGAAAACAATTATAGGTTATTCTTTTCTTTGGGGGAGAAAATGATGTATAGGTGGGATATATGAATTGTAAATTGCACGAGTTGGTATTTTCTTCCCTTACCTATTTAACTTCTTGCACTTGCATCATATTTTCGAAAATTGAGATTGCCAATACTACTTAGATTCATAGGTGCTAAATTGACTTTGATCCATTCATAGATGGCGACCTTGATCAACTACCACCTCCCCAACTTCGAGATGACCCAGTGGTGGTAAGATCTTACATGTCTAGAGTAAGATTATGTCACAAGTGTGGTGGGAAATGCCAACTCATTAATTGAGGTCAAGGTAGACTGGCACGCTTACAGAATTCTAGGATCTCACAAGGATTGTCTTTGACATAGCGGGGCATGAATTAGTGCCAACCCTAGAGGAGTATTGTGGACTCATATCCACCCCGACTTGGGGAGGTGGATTAGTTGTCCCACGCTTAGACAGTTCCCCCAAGAAGAATCTTGATCGCCTGATAGGGGTAAAGGGAAAAAACGTAAAATCAATTTTTGATAAAAATTGCAGGAACCTTTTGACCTTGAGTGATTTAGATGATCTTTCCTCGCACCACAAGGGACAAGTGGTGAAAGGATTTTTTTGACAATCATATGCCAACGCTTCCATACTCGCTCTTTTCGGAACCTTTCTTTTTCCGAAGACCAAGCGCTCATTTGATGCAGAACTTGCTAACATTGTCCTTCAGGTGGTTGAAGGCCGTGATTACATACCCACTCTACTTGCGGAAACACTAAGGTCAGTTATTCATGCAAAGAGCCATGGAAAGGGAATTTTGGTTTGTCCCATTTTGCTTCAAATTTGGTTCATAAGCCACATTCAAAAAATTGGCTCGCACTTTCCAATTTACTTTTCAAGTGAGAATCGGATTACAATTATTTGGAGAAAACTCAATGTTTTGTCAAAAAAACCACATTTTCCAGCTTGAACCGCTTGAGAATGGAAAGCTTTTCTCTCAAAGGCACAATCTAAGGACTTTTTATGGAAAGCGCATTGGTTTTTGTGGAAAAAGAGCTTCTATTAGATGTCAAAATTTCAAGGGAATTCCACTCTTGGGATACTCTGGAAGCTTGTTCTATTTTCCGACACGTGTTTATCGTCAATGTGGGGGACTACAAGTCATACCACTTGTCGAGGACGAACATGACCTTCACCTCAATTTTCAAGGAACTCTCTCTTGTGGTAGCCAATGGTAATTTGGAAGAAGTCAAGTGGCTTTGGAGTACACACGAGTATTTTCCCATTACATTAGTGGAACTTGACTCCAAGGAGCAACGGATCTACTCAGCCACCCGCGAGTACATCCATGCCATGGATCCTGAGCTCCTTTAGCTTCCTCTTGATCCGAACAAGGTCATCGACCCTCCACCTCCAAATCGTGGTCTAGTGTGGAGCGACCACTACCATTAGATGGCTATCAAGGAGAAATAACAGTGCAAAGCATGGCTCAAAGACGTAATTTGACTTCGAGATAAGAGAGATCAGGCATTGGAAGAGCTACAATAGACAAGGATCGAGATGGAAGTCGTGTAGAAAAAGGCGCGATTCGAAGATACACCCCGACAGGACAAGACCCAAGGGGTCTTAGGATGATATTTAGACATGAGAATCTTTGTTGTTTTTCAAACTTTTTTACATTATTTTACCGGCAAAATATAACAAAGGCTCGGTGATTTATGAATCAAAGTAGTGTTTGACCAAAAATGATTTCTCATGCATCAAGCCTTCTTTTTCAAGCCACTAATTCCAACCTTTTTTCTTTTGCTATAGGTACCATCTGGGGGGCCATAGCCTGATACGAACAAGATCAAGAGCGAGGATGGAGGAGCAAATGAACTAGGAGCAGCGCATCACCGGAATGGAATAGACCGTCGCAAACCTCTCAACCCAGCTTGATCAGTTGATTAATGTGTTGGCTGCGCAAACTCAAGCCCATGGTAATGTAGCAGCTTCACCATCGCAGACCACTCCAACAGCAAACTCAGCTCCACCTGCCCAAAATAATCCTCCTATCCAAGCACCACCCAATCCAGAAATAGCCCTCCCCAACCCCACTCAAGATGTTGGAATCACTCCCTTCATTATCTAAATGAGCTCACAACCAGATGAATCTGAATAAGAAAAAAGAGTCAAAAAGGTTGAAGAACGGATGAAGGCTCTCCAAGGATATAATGTATATGGAGGAAGCGACTATGTGGACTTGTGCTTGTTCCCGCATATGGCGACACTTGAAAAGTTTAAGATCCCTGATTTTGAGAAGTACAATGAGACCACCAGTCCTATCACCCACTTGAGGCTCTACTGTTTAAAGATGGCCAAATACCATGAGTATGGACAATTTATGATACATATTTTCCAGGAAAGTCTGATAGGGCTGACTCTTTTATGGTTCGCCCAATTAAAGGTAGCTGACATCCCAACTTCGGAAGATTGGCTAAGGCTTTCAAGAAGCAATAGAGTTTCAATTTGGATACTGCCCCAACTCGAGCTGACTTACAGGCGATGACAAAGAAGGATAATGAGTCGTTCAAGAAGTACGCTCAAGAGTGGAGCACTCAAGCCGCTCAGGTCCAACAGCCCTTAATAGAGAAAGAGATGGCATCTCTCTTCATAGAAACACTATGAGCACCGTTCTACACCCACATGCTTAGTCAAACCTCCACGACCTTTGCTAACCTCATTAAGGTCAGAGAGCGAATGAAGAAGGGTATTCATGAAGGGAAGGTTCTAGACCCATCCAAGGCATCATCTTCTGAAGCATTTAAAAGACCGAACCCTCCAAAGAAAAATGGGAAGGAAACTACCGTGAGTATGGTTTATCAAGTGCCACCGCAAGTCACTCCTGCTCAGATTGCCTACCCTCAGGCAACTCCATCGGTGCAACTTGTAAATGTCACACCTAGGGATATCGTTGTCACCAACAATAGAGCAAATCAACAAAGGAGGCCTCCAAGGCAGTTTACCCCGCTGCCTATCCCATTGTCTCAACTATTTCATGTGCTTAAGGAGAAGGGATATGTAGTGGAAGAAAACTGTCGTCCTGACCTAATAAACCCAATCAAGACCTAAACGTAGAATGTGAATTTCACTTGGGCTTTTGGGGGCATTCGATTGACAATTGCTCGAGGCTGAAACACGTAGTCCAAAACCTCATAGACAAAGGAAAACTAGCCTTCAATGTTGTGCAACCACCCAACGTCGACTCTAATCCATCGGCTCATACCTCCACTTCACATCAGACTATCAATATGCTAGAGGCTTGCTCTCAAGAAGTTCCTAAAGGAGGATTGGTGGCCGTGTTGACAAAATTGGTCATTGACTATGTCCCTGCTGAAGTACCACAGGCTTTCAAAAATGCTCTTATTGTTTTGAGGTCCCAGCTCCCTTCGCTTATGAAGACGATAGCTTGGATCTATGAGGTAAAAGTTGTCAATGCCAACGAGGACAAGGAACCGCTAGGAATGAAACACTCTGGTCGTTGCTACATCACACCGGACCTGCAAAACAGGGGGAAGATGGTGACAAAAGAGATGCCCAAGAGAAAGATGACTGACGAGGAAGTTGTGGCCTTTGTGAAGGTGATTAAGGTTAGTGTGTACAAGGTAGTCAAGTAAATGGGCAAAACTCCTGCTCAGATTTCTCTTGTAGCACTCCTTTTGAACTTTGAGCCACATAGGGAGGCTCTTCTCAAAGTACTTAACGAGGCAAAAGTTCCAAGTAAGATCACAACCCATCAAGTCAAAAGTATAGGGGGATCAATTTTTAGCAATCAGATCTTATTCGCGGATGAAGAGTTAGGACCTTATGGGAACGAGCATGCGAAAGCCTTGCATATAGTCTACAAGTCCAAAGGCTTCATCGTAACTAGGGTGAGGGTTGATAATGGCTCTGCTCTCAATGTGTGCCCACTCCAAACGCTCAAACAGCTCCAAGTGGACATGTCTCAAATTCAAACCACTAAGTCTACTTTAAGGGCATTTGATGGAACTCGTCGTGAAGTAAGTGGTGAGATCGGCCTACCAGTCGAGATAGGGCCCTGCATGTTCAACATCACTTTCCAAGTCTTGGACATTCCCAATGCCTTTAGTATGTTACTAGGACGGTCATGGATGCTGCCGGTGCTGTACCTTCAAGCCTTCATCAAAAAGTCAAATTCATTGTGGACAACAAACTCATTACTATCCATGGTGAAGATGACTATTCCATCTACAAGGAAACAATAGTGCCACACATCAGGGATGCTGATGAGGAAGCCCCATCTTACCAAGCTCTAGAACTGGTCTCTATGATCAGAGATCTCGGTGAGCCTCGCCCAACACTGCCTATCGTATGGTAGGGAAAGTCTTGCTCGGGAATGGTTTCACTCTCAGTTCCAAACTGGGTGCTCATGGACAGGGAATCCACACTCCTCTTATGTTGGAAGGAAACAAGAAGAAGCATGGCCTGGGCTTTCACCCGTAGAAGCCCGAGTTCATGAGCACATGTGCCAAGAGGGAGCTTTGGAAGCTTGCACATTTGAATATTATTGATAGCCCATTTGAAGACACCATGATACCGACTAGCCCCGCCCTCTTCCAAAAGCCACTTCTCATCATTGGAGGGGATGTGGAGGAGGTCTGAGCTGCACCCTCTAGGAAGACCGGTGTTGCATCCCATGTTGGGGCTATTCTAGAGGAGACGTCTCGGGAGCCCCTGATCCACCCGCTTGTAGGAAACGGGAGCTACCCAACTAGACTACAGTTCCCATCCTTCTACTCGTGCCTCTTGATGTGTAAGAAAGATCAGAAAATGATGTTACCCGCACATGGTTGGCCATGAGCTCGTGACGGATGAAGGGATATTCTCATGGCTTACCTTTCTAAAAGAAATCCCTTTATGAAATATTACATGCTTTGGTCTAATCTTCTTCTATTCCTTCTATCATTATTCTCAAACAATTGTTGCATTTTTCCCAGGTACCTAAATGACAAAAGATGCGATAACTCAGTTCTTCTTCAAGAAATTCTTGACGACTCCAACCCAATACTTCACAAGGATGAGTCGTGTAAGGATGACGCCCTTACAAAGATTGTGGAAAGTTGGGAGTGGTTCGAATAAAAGAAGCCTATTACTGTTGACGCTACCTACGTGATCAATATCGGCATAGAAGAGGAGCCACAAATGCTTAAAATTGGGGTTGGTCTTAATGAAACCCAACGTGCTTGAATGATTGATTTATTGAAGGAATTTCAAAAAGTATTTGCGTGGTCCTACACGACATGCTTGAACTTGATCCCAAGATAGTGCAACAATTTTTACAGGTAGACACCATTAAATTCCCTCATGTAAGGTAGCTTTTTTGTAAACAGAAGAAAGATTTGATTCTACAAATAAAGGAGGAGATCATGAAACAGATGTGGCTTCTTGGAGGTCAGTAACTACTTAGAGTGGGCAGCTAATGAAGTCCACGTCATGAAGAAGAATGGAAGAGTACGAGTTTGTGTGGACTATTGAGATCTCAATAAAGTTAGCCCGAAGGACAACTTTCCGTTACCTCACATTGATGTGCTCGTTGATAACACGGCACGTCATGAGATGTTTTCCTTCATGGATGATTTCTCAAGTTATAATCAGATAAGAATGGTGGAAGAAGATAAGTCAAAGACGACCTTCATAATCATGTGGGGAACATTTTGTTACCAAGTAATGCCCTTTGGGCTCAAAAATGCTGGTGCCACTTACCAACGTGCCATGGTCACCTTGTTTCACGACACGATGCACAAACAGATAGAAGTCTATGTGGATGACATGATTGCAAAGTCACGTGAAGGGGAGGACCATCTAGTGAACTTGAGCATGCTCTTTTAGCACCTCCAAAAATATAAGCTCAGACTTAACCCGGTAAAGTGTGTTTTTGGAGCCACTTTAGGAAAGCTTTTGGGGTTCATTGTCAATAAGAGGGGCATAAAGGTCGATCCGGATAAAGCCAAGGCAATCATGAATCTACCCCTGCCAGCTACAGTAGGAGAAGTAAGGAGCCTGCTCGGGAGATTGAATTATATAGGCCGCTTCATCGCTAATCTTATTGATAAGTGTCAACCTCTCTTTCAGTTGCTATGGAAAAATACCAAAATAGAGTGGGATGATTATTGTCAATGAGCCTTTGATACAATAAAGGCTTACTTAGCTAGCCCTCCGGTGCTAGTCCCGCCCACCCCAAGTCGACCACTCATCATGTACTTAACCGTGCGTCGAGAGTCCTTAGGCTCAATGCTGGGGCAGGTGGATGAAATGGGGCAAGAAGAACGAGCCATTTATTACTTGAGCAAGAAGTTCACTAAAGGAGAAGCATGATACCCAGAAGTGGAAAGGTTATGTTGTGCCCTCAGAGGGGGAGTTCAATGTTTACATCAATATACATTGTACTACACCATACATCTAATATCCAAGATGGACCCATTTCGATACCTGCTCGAGAAGCTTGTGTCAACTTAGAACTTGTCAAAATGGCAGGTTCAACTGGCCAAGTATGACATCCAGTATGTGCATAGGGTATCAATGAAAGGGCAAGTCTTGGTAGACCACATTGCTGAATTTCCAATTGAAGATGATGAGCCACTTAAGAATGAACTCCCAGATGATGGGATCTTGACCATGGAAGAAGAATTAGAACAACTACAAGGGTGAAAGATGTATTTTGATGGGGCAGTCAACTCGATAGGATATGGGATAAGAGCGGTACTGATTTCTCTACAATGTTGATACATCCCAGTAGCTGCCAAAGTAACGTTTCCTTGCACGAACAATGTGGTAGAATATGAGACATGCATCTTGGGCTTACGAGCGGTAATAGATATGGAAATTAGTGAGCTCAAAGTGTCTAGCGACTCCATGCTTATCATCTTCCAGAGGGTGGGACAATGGAAGACGAGGGATGCAAAGCTACTCCCTTATCACTAATACCGGGAAAAGACTTCAGAGGAGTTTGATCATATTAATTTCTCCTATAGCCCATGAACTAAGAACCAATTCGCCGATGCTTTAGCTACACTCGCTTCAATGGTGTGTGTCTCAAGTGATAACATGATCGACCCTCTTGAGATCAAAGTTATTGATCGTCTCGTACATCGTTGCATGATTGAACAAGGAGATGAAGCCCCTTGGTTTACAGAGATTAAAAGGTACCTTGAATATGGTCAATTCCTGGATGGCTTAGATAGGAATGACAGGAAGACTATTCATCTGCTTGCCTGCAATTACTTCTTGGGCGGGAAAGTGATTTATCGTCGCTCATTTGACACCACTCTACTACATTGTCTGGCCTCTAAAGAAGCGCAGCAGTTGATGAGTGAAGTCCATAAAGGGAGCTATGGTCCTCACATGAGCGGACACATGTTGGCAAGGATGATCATGAGAATGGGTTATTTCTGGTCGACCGTGCAAATAGATTGCATCAACCACGTTCAACACTGCCATCTTTGTCAAATCTATGCAAACTTGATTAATGCTCCTTCAGGCGAATTGCACCCGATGTCCTCACTGTGGCCTTTCTCCATGTGGGGAATGGATATCACCCAGGGCATCTAATGGACATGTCTTCATCTTGGTGGCCATCGACTACTTCACAAAATGGGTCGAAGCCGAGTCTTATGCTGCACTGACCGCTAAGGTGGTAGTTCAATTCCTCAAGCATAACATAGTGGCTCGTTATGGTGTTCCTAAGAGCATCATCACGGATAATGCGAAGAACTTCAACAAGGCAATCAATGAACTTTGCGAGCATTTCAAGATCAAGCACCACAATTCTTCGCCTTATTGACCTCAGATGAATGGTGCAATCGAGGCTGCAAATAAGAATTTGAAGAAAATCATCGAAAAGATGATAGTGACTTACAAGGATTGGCATGACATGCTCCCTTGGGCTCTCATGGCATATAGGACATCTATCCACACATCGACAAGGGCAACTCCCTATTCGCTCGTATATCGCACCAAAGCAGTTTTACTTGTGGAGGTGAAGATCCCTACGATGAGAAACCTTGCGGAATCAAAGCTTGAAGAAACAGAATGGGCTAAGCTATGATATGAATAGTTGAACTTGATTGATGAGAAGAGACTAACAGTGCTATGCCATGGCCAATGCTATCAAAGGTGCATGGTTCAAGCATTCAATAAGAAAGTGCACCCACGTGTATTTGAATCAGGAGACTTGGTGCTCCGAAAGATACTGCCCATAACTCCAGACTCACATGCAAAGTTCACTCCCAAGTACAAGGGACCTTATATAGTCAAGAAGGTTTTCTCGAGAGGTGCCTTGATTTTAACTAATATGGATAGGGATGAGCTCCCGAGCTCTGTCAATGCTGATTTTGTAAAGAAATATTATGCTTAATGTATCACACACTTTTAGACACTATCCACTATGTGGCTCCAGAAAGAGAAAAAAATAAAAAAGAGAGAAATGGATTCTTGATAAAGACCCAATGTGACTCACTATCCTATGGGAGAATGAGAGAAAACGAAAAAACTCCTGCTAGGCTGAAAACCCGAAAGAGTCTAGGCAAAAATGAAGGAATAGTGTTGCGATTGAAAACCCAAAAGAGTGGTCATAGCACAAGGAGAGTGAAATATTCCCTTTGGGCCGAAAACCCAAAAGGGCGGCCTAGGCAAAAGTTAGGGAACTTGAGTGGTGTTGCTAAATTCTAACAAGTAGCCGCAGCAAAAGGAGAGCTATTGAGAGAAAAGTAAAACTAAAGCATGCTTGCTAGGATGTGGTACTCCACCCATTCTAGGCAAAAGTTAGGGCCTAGATCACTGCAATAAACAACATGTCCTCAGGATGAGCAAGGCATTATTGTTGCATCACGCCATGTCAAAGGGAGTCTACGTGCATAATTTGAGAAACTGCTAAGGGCCTACACGGTCTCAAAAGGGAACCTCTTGGAGAAGAACTGAGTTATACGTATCCTTGAAATTTGGGGCAATCTCAAAAGACCATTTGAGTTCTTTTCTATCTCGTAAAAGCACTCTCTTGAAATCTTGGACCTCCGTAGGACCTCAGTCAATCCCTGAATCGACTACAAGCTATATATCCCTTACATCTATTCACGAACTCTTTTACTCATCTATGTTATGAAGGGTCATAAGTGAGCTGATGAAAAGCTTGGTTAGTAACTCTTTCTTGCAGTTTATCGGATCATACACCCTTTGAAATGTTTTCCCGAGGAACAACCAAGTGTGGCTCTGCAAAGGGAGTAACAGGGGTTGTGTCCAGTGACCACCTTAACTTTCCGTCCTATGGATTCAAAGTTTCATGAAAGAATCAGGGGTTTGCAAGAGATGTTCTTATGGCCATACCCAGAGTTGGGTGTCTCAGCAACCAGAAGCATAGGGAACACCAATTTCAAGCACGACCACAACATCATGATCAAGACCAAGATCCCTCATCCTCATCCTTCATTTGATCATTGCATGATTAATTGAGAAAATCTCTTTTTGATTAAGACGTTCTATAAAACTGAACACATTATAAATGTCTTGTAAATCCATCTTCTCTGCTGTAGAGACACTTTGTAAAACTGCCAAATGGTATGAGTGTCTTGTAAATCCATCTTCCTTTGGTTGAGACATTCCGTAAAACTGCCGATGGTAGGAACATCTCGTAAATCCGTCTTCTCTATGGTAGAGACACTCTGTAAAACCGCCAATGGTATGAGTATCTTGTAAATCTGTCCTCCTTTGGCTAAGACGTTCTGTAAAATCACGATGATAGGAACGTTTTGTAAATTCATCTTCTATATGGTAGAGGCAATCTGTAAAACCGTCGATGGTATGAGTGTCTTGTAAATCCGTCTTCCTTTGGTTGAGATGTTCTGTAAAACCGTTAATGGTAGGAACGTCTAGTAAATCTGCCTTCCCTTAGTTTGGATGTTCTATATAATTGAACGCAGTAGGAACATCTTGTAAATCCGTCTTCTCGTCAGTGGAAACATTCTGTAAAATTAATTATAGTGAGAGTGTCTTGTAAATCTATCTTCCTTCAGTTGAGACTTCTATAAAACTAATTACAGTGGGAATGTCTTCTAAATTCATCTTCTCTTTGGCAGAGACACTCTGTAAAACTACCGATGGTAGGAGTGTTTCGTAATCCATCTCCACTCTTGTGAAAACGTTCTATAAAACTGAATATAGTGGGAACGATCCACAAAGTCCTTCTCATTTCGAGCACACATAAATTATTGCATATGTCTTACTGACTGATGTTTCCTCACTTGCAGACTTGAATCGAAGCACAACTCACGGATGACCAGCATGAGAAAGTTGGCTCATGATTGAAGAAACTGGTTCTTTGTTCGTGGATTTCCCTTATTTCAATACATTTTTTAGGGGAATAGGGCTACATATTGCCTAGTCATTGCAGCAGCTCCTTGCTCAGCATTATTGATTTTCAATGACATTTTTGAGAGAAAAAATGGAGTTGTTTGGTGACTGAAATTGTAGCTGCTCTCTACTGGGTGTTTCCCCTTGCTTTTAGTACCTTTTGGATAAAGAACAGGGCAGTTAATTGTCTATTATTGATGTTGATTCTTTGCCCAATGATTTCCCATATTTTTTATGTAATTGTGAGGGGAATAAGGTTGTTTTACCTTCACTATTGCAGCAGTTCCTATCACGACATTTTTCCATTATTAGTGTCATTTTCATCGAGAAAAGGACCGTGCACATCCAGATAGTACAACAGCACCTGGCTTGACATTTTACACTTGACTCAAGTGTCATTTTCATCAGAAAATATGGTTGCAGTAGCTCCTTGCTCACTTTTTTTTCCTTCGTTTTAATGATGATTTCAATACAAAAATGGTTGTTTTAATATCCGTGGTGGTTGCTGGTCATTACTCGAGGATTTCTCATGATTTCGATACCATTTCCAATGAGAATAGAGCACTTATCCACCTGATTTTGTAGTAGCCTTTTGCTTGGAGTTTTCTCTTCATTTCTATGACACTTTTCGATGGAAGTGGGGCTGTTTATTATATGCTGCCTTAGCTGCTCCTTCATGGTCATTTCCATTTAATTGGAGTACTGTTTTCCTCGAGAAAGGGGCCATGCATAGCCCAATTGTACAGCAGCTCCTTTCTCTACATCTTTCTTCATATGAGCGTCCTTTTAGTTTAGAATAGGCGCCTTCATATCCAATTATTGCAGCTGGACTTTACTCACTTTTCCCACTCGATTTTAATGTCATTCTAGTTCAGAATAGAAGCCATTCATCCCCTGTTGCAGCTGATACGAATTGGTGATTGTTCAACGTATGCTTCTTGTCTTTTTAAGCCCTTAGGCTCAAGTTCTAAGTCCATCACTCGCTGCTGCATTATCATGGTTATTTTGATCTTGTTTTATGTCATTTCTAGGCTCCTAATGTCTTGTTTAATCCTGCCACCCACTGCCACTATCATGGTTGTTTTGAGTTGGTGTCGTGTCATTTTTGGGCTCCTGATATTGTCTTTAAGGCTATTGCTCATTTCTAAATTATTACGGTTATTTGGTGCTCGTTTTGTGTCATTTCTTAGATCTTAACTTCATGTTAAAGACTTCATATTATTATGATTAGGTTGGCTAACACATTTTGAACTTCCATGACTGACTTTTTGTTCCACTTGCGCCTTGCACATTAGCTCATCATTTTAGACTCTCTGCATTTTTCCACCATTTAGGACATTCAACATTTTAGTTTTGCACTTAGGATATTTTGCATGTGGTTGCTCATCTCAGGATATTTTGCACATTAGCTCCTCATTTTAGGGGTTTCACACAGTAGTCTATTTTGTGCAATTGCCTCTCACTTTGAAATCTTGTGGATTTTGCCCTAAAGATTTAATTATTTGCTTTTGATTTAGGCAGGATTTGGGAACTTTCATGTACTTGAGCAAACGATTGTAATGGGGCGGGTAGAGTGAGAGAGAGAAGATAACTTCATGTAACCTCAAAGTATAGTGGAACCCTTTATTTTCCTGCACTTAGATTAGGTCGGATAGTATCATGTTTAGGGCACGTACTTCGATTATTGATATGGCATTTGGACCATCGATCTGAACTTATTAGAGTAACAATCGGGTTAGTTAGAATGTTCATGTAAACAAATAGCTAGATTTAGGGATGGGTACTGATAT
The DNA here is from genome assembly GCA_037672795.1 of Lagerstroemia speciosa. Lineage (NCBI taxonomy): Eukaryota > Viridiplantae > Streptophyta > Magnoliopsida > Myrtales > Lythraceae > Lagerstroemia > Lagerstroemia speciosa. The sequence continues at coordinate 4,007,727 of CM075292.1, forward strand.
CGGGTGTGTTGATTGGCTTGCGAGCCTTTTGAATGCAACAAGACCCCCGAATCCAAACTTTGGTTCAAGACCAACAAATAAGAATCTAGGTGGCAGTATCATGCTCCCTTAGGTAAATAATGGGTTTCTGATCGACCTTAGGATTATTCCTTAAAAATTATTAGTGGCAACTCCAAAAAAAATCCAAACACAATCAAAGTCCTAAGGTAGGCCTCGTGCGCACCTATAGCCACTGGGGCTAACTTCAAGTCAGAACGATTTCCAGGTCCGACAATCAACAAGAAGGTCCATATATATAAACTCAACCTAGTATTAAGTTCACTGATTTGTACCAATAGCTTGATGAGGGAAGTGGAGTAACTTGCGGTATTGAAGACTAGGAGATTTTAGTACTATGAGGAGTACTTGTCGACCAAGATTAATGTTCCTACTACATGCCAGCCTTATTTTCCATCTCCTTGAGAAGTTTCTTGCCACTATCTAATTGGAGAGTTTACCCCTACTTGATAAGCTATAGTGGTATTCATGACAACAACTACTAGCAATACGTCGCTCATTCTATCAATCCAATCATTTTGTTCTTTTATTTGTTACTACTAAAGCCCTCCATGGAGAGGCTCAACCACAGGAGAACATTTTTTAAGTAGCTTGGTTTCATTATTTGCATGTGGAGTCATGTTAATCTTCATAGCAGGAAGTTTGTTTCCTTCAAAATATTATTTTCCCATGTTGTGCTAGACAAAGAATTGGAATAAAACTAAACTTGAATGCTGAAAACGATTTGCATCATTGAAAAACATACCTCACTTTGTTTTGATGGAAAAATTTTACACATGCTTGAATGGTTCTAAATTTCTATTATAGTTTCACTGTTTTCACAAAATTGTAAATACACAAAATGGATTTTAAAATAGATAGAAGCATTTAAAATTTCCATGAAAACATGGTAAATATAACGTCCATCTATTTTTTTAATTGATTTTCATATTTAAAATCTTGCAAGGGCAATCATACTGCATAAAAAATTATAAACTATTCAAATCTACAGAGAATTTTCTCATAAAATAAAGCAATGTACTTTTTCTAATGATGAAAATCTCTTTTATAATTGTAGTTTGATTTTATTATGATTCTATGTCTAATACAATATTGGGGAATACATTATATGGATGATAAATTTCCTACTATGGTTAGAGGCATGACTCCATGTGCGATAAATGAAACTGAAGTAGTAGAAGAACGTCCTACGGTTGTGGATCCTCCCCCGGGAAAGTTACAACAAGAACAATTAAAGAAACAAGAAGATGTGATTAATAGAATGAGCCATGACATAATAATATTGGCTGTTGTGATTGCCACAATGGCTTATCAAGTAGTGATAAACCTTCCAAGCAAACTTTACAAAGAGACTTCTAAGGTATATGGGCATTTAGGCGAGCATGTAGTAGGAACATTAATCATGGCTGATAACACGCCTCATCATAATACAATCTAATACCATAAATTATGTGACTTCCCTTAGCATCATACTACTATAAATTAGTGGACTTTGTGCAAGGCAGAGTCTATACATCTGGGCCTTGTCAGTGATCACTTGGATTGATTTTATGCGACATTTTCCTATAAAATTTCAATAAAAGCCACGCAATCATGTGGAAATAATTTCGTTGATAAAGTAAATCTTTCTGTGCATGGAGGTTTTAGTCGCAGTGATGGTTGTGGCTCCCATAGTCCACATGATCAGACTCATGGTGAACATGCTAAGTTCCACATTTTCAAACTATATACTTGTTTGACAACCATCGAACAATTCTCTTTTTATATTTGATAGTGACTTCACTTTTCATGTATTAATCGAACTATAGTTTATGCATCTAGAATATATACACTATTGAATTTTCATGTATCAAGCAAAAAAGTTCAAAAAAATTAATATATGTTACATCAAGGGCTCGGACATGGACTAACAGCAAAACTCACAGTTTCATATTACTATCTTACAAGTGGAGCTACAATATTGTCATATATTTCGATTTTTGTAAAGAAAAGTAGTTAAGTCACATTCTTCTATTTGATGATTATTTTAAAAAATTTATCTTAATTTTAATATATTCATATATATATGACAATATAAAATACGTCCCTTTCAGTTTCAAATTGAGAGATCGAGTGAGAACTTTTATATATTTGATGGTAGATGATTGTTAGTGAACTAATAAAAGATACCAAGCATTGGAGCTCAATTCCTCTCCAACTTGTGGATCCGGTTACTCATACTAAGACAACAAATGTCGGTTGAATCCAGTGAACTCCTAGCAAGCTGGCTGTGCCATAGTTGAGCAAGAGCTTTCAGCATCTCCTTTTGTTTGTACACTCTGTCAAAAGTAAATAAACAAGCTTTTTGTGTCAACTTTTTGCATGGCACGTGGGCAAAACAATATTCATGGTGACGATATTTCTTAGTTTCTGGTACACATCGTGGTTTCAAATTTGGGATTGTGCTGTCTATAATCGACATGATGAGATCAAAACAAGTATTCTAAACTAAATCTAGATTTAAGATAAAATAATTCGACCTGAAAAAGAAACTGAGACTTTAGAACGTTGTCTATGAATAAATAATGCAGTATCAAATTCGAAAGATTCCTGTCGATCTTCTAATGTAATTCACTAGTTTGACAGATAATTATTTATCACATCACCTTTTTTCTCCGACCTAATTATGATTTCAAGGACGATTGACTCTCAGCTTTGAATATGCTTCCGAGAGGCTTCAGATGTTGCCCGCTTTCCTTTCTCTGTAGCCTTACGATCTATTTGCTTTCAAAAAAATGAGGCTTTCACTAGATTTCTTCCCTCAGAGGCTTTAAATATTGGAATTCCCATCGTTTACGGTTGTTTCTGTTCTACTTTTTGTGGTTAGGAATTGGTCATTTGAGATGGTTTGAGTTTAGAATATTTCGAGATCCATGATCCTAGTACTCTCAATTGACTGAGAGGTGATCTTCCATAACACAACAACAAAAATCAACTTGTTAGAAAATATTGAAATATATGTTAATTAAAATAGATTGAAAATTCAAAGATGGATAAACCTGAAACATGAAATAACAGGCAAATTGTTTTTAGAAAACACTCTTGATGAGGCAACGCAAATAATCAGTCTAGGATACGACGCCTAACAAGAGAATCATGACTTTCATATAGAGTAATGTTACAATCTATATATTCTTAATCCATCACCTTCAATTACATGTAATTCAATATAGCAGTCAAATTATTTATGTTTCTTTTAATTAGTCGATTTTTGCTATAAATAAGAACTTCCTTTATTTTTATCATTATTATTATTAAATAGTAATGGACTTTTAATCAATGCTTCTATATCTGATTTCTTCCTCCATTATCTACTATTATCATTAATTTTGAATTATTATTGATAAATATAATTTTTATACAATAACATTATTTATGGAAAATTTTACCACTGTTTAATGGGACGATTCTGAAACTCCCATCTAGCATCATCTGGAGAATAAGAATCTATTAAAGTTGATTTCAGCCTTCATTTATTATAAAGAGTTCTAAATATTAGGCCGTCCGAACTTTTATCAACTTGCGCAAGAGCCTTTTATTTTCTTTATACAATAATGTTAAATATGATTCAAAGGCTAAATCACATTACATGTTGCTTATCGTATTTTTATTCTACTTGAAGATTTAAAAAAAAAAACATTTTTAATGCTAATATATAAAATATTATATAAAAGGGTCTCTACCAAGATTGAGAGGGCGAGTTGGAGTTCTATATACTTGCACAAGTGCTTTTCATTTTCGTTTAAGGTGAAAATGTAAAAGTTTGATGAGCAATGGAAACTTTAAGGTGATAAAAGTTTGGGTGTTTCAATTTAGTAAACAAGCTAATTCATATTACATGTCAATTTTCAATTATATTTGAAGATTTGAAAAAAAAATTTTCTTTGTAAACGTAATTGCTATGTCTGTTTCATATCTTTTTCAGATGTCTTAAAGGATCTTACAGCGCTAATAACAGCATCATGATCAGGGGGACGTAGGGGTGAAATTATTTGGACTTTTTTCAATATTAGAGACAATTTTGTTGTCAATTTAACAATAATATACACCTTTAGGGATAAAATTGATAGTTAACACTTAAAAATATGAGGCATGTATTTGATAGAAATCATTGAATGAATATTATCTAGCTTTTTTTTTGGATGAAATGTTCATTCCATAGAATTGAATATAAAAATCTATCCCAATGGAATGCATCTTATAATTCAACAAAGTATAATCGAATGAAAAATGAAATTAACGTAAAATATTAATTTGGTACCATTTCTGCGCATCAAACATTGCCTTATTTATGTCCGTTTTAATTAATCGAGATACTTTTGCACAATCATTTTTAGTTGACAGTCACCCTTCTCACCAAATTAAACCGAGATGGGCATTTCTTTTTCTTCCTTCCTGAGACTAATAACTATACGAGACATGACATTTGCTTTCGTACTCGATAAATTTTCCACAAGTCAGTCATTTTTCTTCCGTTCTCAGTCTTAATTGAGTAAAGCTCCACGGTCGGGCCGTAGAGATGGAGAAACTTCATGAAATTATGATTCTTGCCATAGAGATGGGGAAAATTCGTGATATTGTAATTCTTCATCTTACTTTCTTGTAGAGGTTTGCCTTCCTGAGCAAATTTTATAGATCAATCCCTGTCGGACCTAAAGAGATGTGAACCCATATGAAAACCTACTCTAATACCATGTAAAATATATGTTCTGACTTACAAGAGGTTGAGTCCGTTTTCATTCAAAATCCTAAACTGTTAGTTAGTTATATTCAATTCTCTTATAAATCCAAATTTAATCTATGAATTTGGGATTTATTCCTCAACAAATATCTTGCAATTAGAACTTTAAAGTTCCATATATTTATGTCAAAATGAATTAATTGAAATTAGTTCGATACATTTTTCTTTCGGTATGGTTTCAAGTTCAATTCTTGTGAATAGAGAAAGTTCTTGGTTGGGGAAAGTTTACCCCTTAGTGGATCAGGTGGATTCAAATACAAATTAATTAAGTTTTATTAGATTCCTAAATATCATATGGCTTTCAAAAACTCTAAGTTTTTGGGAAATTATGGAGAGAAACCGGTATTTCTAACTGTACTGTTTAGCATAGTATAGAGGCATTTTGTAAGTGAATTGATCATTCAACTAATATAAAACAGTTACTTATAAATAAAAAAAACTAATGCGCAGCAATTTTAAGTAATTGAAGTAATTTTTTAATTAATTTTTTAGATTGTGGGGGTGGTTAGTTGTTTGGGAAAAATAAGCAAGTAAGCCCACTCTTCTTATATAATAGGTACGGACCTATTTTTCTGAAAAAATCGAAAAATCAAACTGAAACGTTGCATCAGATCAAATAATAATAATAATAAAAAAAAAGAACCACTCTAGCCAATTTTCTTTTTTTTTTTTTTGGGTCGTTTGAGGTGGTGTGATTTTAGATTATTTTGAAATCTTAATTCTTGGTACTCTCATTTCACTGAATTCACTCTTGCAGCTCGACGATGAGAAGAGTAGTCAACTTTGTTCCCTAAATTGTGGCTAAATTGGATCTGACTTTGGGTGTGCATTTTCTTAGTGTGATCAAAGGCAGACAATCCCTTATTAATATTTGTGCTAGCTGTATGTATTTACTACAAATATAAATTTTCTGTTGTAGTTCTTTTTTTTTTTGCTGGGAAAAAAAATTGCTGCAGTTATTGGTGAAATGGCTAGAGGAATTTATAGACATATTATATGTCTTTTCTGAAGCCTTTCTATATTGATTGGAATTGAATGTAATCAGTGGACAAAATCTAGTTCCTAAAAACTTAACCTAAATGTACTTATAGATGCATAACTCCAGAGTGAACATGGATTTGATTGGATTCTTACCTTGTTCTTACTCTGGAATTTGTGTTGTTCAGCGTGAGGTTGGAATCTTTTAACAACAAAAGAAAAGTCAATTAGGGACAACATTTTCTTTTGTTTTAAACAAGCTTTTTTTTATATTTCCGTTGCCAAAAGCAAAAGGTTTGTAGCCAAATTAAGACCTTTCATCTCCAAATATATATATATATTAGACACGAACTCGTACTATGCTCAAAATTATCAAATATATAGTTGATTATCAAATTATACTTTTTAGTTTACATATGTTTTTATATTTTGCAATTGCCATGAATAAAAAATAATATATGTAATTAAAAAAAAAAAGAAAATTAGAGGGTTGTTAGCAGTAGTTATAGTTTTAAAAGTGATTTTACCATTTCATTCATTTATCATTTTTACAATTTATTTATCAAGGACATTTTAAGAATTTTAAGAGTGAGACCAACTCTTTTTGTTCTCACATATAATAATAGACAAGCAAATGACTTGTACTACGCACGAAGGATACCACCATATAAATTTCAAAATAAAAGCTACCGTGAAGAAAGAATAGGGATAAAAACTGTCATGAGGGAAAAGTAGGAATGGACGGTAGGTGAACGCTTCAAAGTATTTGAAACAACAATAAAATATTGAGAGATATAATATTAAGCAAATTAGGGTAATGTGCAATATTGGAATAAAAAATAGACCAAAACCACATTGTTGTGATTTAAAGTGATCGATAACATATATATTCATATGTTTTATATTAATATACTATTCTGCATAACTTATGTGTTTGTTACAAGAGAATACATATGGTGGTCCAAGTTATACCTTTGCGCATATATTACACTAATAAAACATTGTCAATGTGGAGATGAGCATTTGAGTGAGGGTACTTTTATACAAGGCAGTTCGAGCAAATACATTGGAATATTCGTAAATCGCCAAGAGAATGAGGTGGGCATGCTTAACTTAGGAGTAAGAGCAGTTCATTTAAAATATTTTTTGAGATGGAAAAAGGTACATATCAATCAAGAACCATAGTAGGGACTATAGATATGAGCCCAATGAGAAGCAAATATTTGTGGGGAAAAAAACGTAAAAAAATTATATAATTTCTCGAAATTTCCTGAATTATCCTTTCATTTTAGCCTAAAAATCATGTGATTTACTCTTTTTTCCTTGTCTGTCACTAATTGATTTTATGATATAATGCCATCAATCATGTGATTTGCTCCTAGTTGACATTTTCGATTCCCTGCTTCGGTCTATGCATCTGGTTCGTCACACCACACCCAATCACACGTAACGCCAGCCGTTGGCTTCCTGTCCCCGCCCGCTCCCCCGCCGAGGTTCGGCAAAAACAGAGCAGTGCACGGGAACCAAACAATATTTCCTCGAATTGCAAGAGTGCCCCTGCATTGCAATATACTAATCCTCACTTGTATATATCATTCAATAATATTGCCTAAATATTGAATAACCATGAAAATTGGTTGCTCGCCTATTTGATATCTGAGAGCAACATATTCACATATTAATGAAAAAGCTTGGCTTTACTGAAGATGGGTGGGCACATGATTAAATTTTTACGAAGTTGATCTCACCTATAATTCGATCAAAATTGCTCATAGGAAGTTCTCATTATCTAACTACAACTTTATCTCGAAGTGGAGAACACTTTATCTTGGTAGGGTCATGCCTTGAGGGGTTTTTTGTACACCATCAATTGACAATAGACAGAGATCTTGTTGAGAAATGGAGAGCCAATATTGATGGAAAATTTTAAAAGAGTTGGGTTGAAGATTTTAAGAGAGAGAGCTGTCTTGGTTCGGACTTCAGCAGCAGCCTAGCAATGGGAATGGCGCACAACCATGTCGCACCGTGATGCCATGACCGAATGGAGATCATGAGGCAGTACGGTAGAGGCATCCATGGGAATGAAAATTGAGAATTCTAAGTTCTTTCGATCTCTTTTGTTACCCTTCTCTGTCACTTTTTTTGGCATTTGAAACTTGATTTCATCCTTTACATGTGGTAGTTGCTGACTAGGTGCTCGACAAGGGGACTGTGACGCCATGACCGGATGGAGATCAAGAGGTGGTACGGTAGAGGCGTCCATGGGAATGAAAATTAAAAATTCTAAGTTCTTTCAATCTCTTTTGTTACCCTTCTCTTTCACTTTTCGCTGCATTTGAAACTTGATTTCATCCTTTGCATGTGGCAGTTGCTGATTAGGTGCTCAACAAGGGGACCAGCTTTTTTGTAGCCGGAGTGGATGTGTGTGATTCAGCCAGTATTTTCTCCTTCTCTTCTTCATTTCACCGGTTTTACTTTATAAATTATGATCGAAAGGGATAATGCTTTTAGAAGGGGGAAAATAAAAACAAACAATGTCAGAAGTGGGATTTGAACCCACGCCCTCTCACGAGGACCAGAACTTGAGTCTGGCGCCTTAGACCTCTCGGCCATCCTGACTTTATTGATAACATGTCAAGAAAATTTTTTAATATAGGAACAATTTGTACGATCGATTTTTCTACCCCACATTTACCTCGATGTCCATAACTGAAGTGATCGTAACACAAACCGTACCTTCGATTATAATATCAATAATCTCACAATTATATATTAATTTCTATAACATTATCAACATTTGTAAAATGTATTATGAATAGAATAAATATGTAATTAAAAAAGAAAATTAGGAAGTAATCATAACACATTTAAAGTCTTCAAAAGTGATTGAGGAAATAGAGTATGAAAACTTTCACTAGTAAGATTGAGTCTAGGAATTCAGCACAAAAAAAAAATCGAATGTAGGACTTCTAGATCACCGAAAGTAAATAGTATAAATTATACTAAACTCTCTTTCCCCTCATTTGTCACTTCGAGGGCATAACATTTTCAATCCCCATGACTCCAACCCCACTGAAATGAACTAACTACCATCTCTTGACTCTAAAAGATATGATACACAAAAAGATTGAACATTTTCCGTTATCTTTTCCATTTTCATCGAACATATGCATGATATAGTTTTGGTTCGAAATAGCTTAAGGTCTTTCAAGGTATTCGCCCACTGTTCGTCAAAAATATGAGAGTACATATCAAAAGCTTGCTGTTCTGTTTAGACTGACCTGATATACCTATACTAAACTTGTCAGTCTGGCCTGTTAGACTAGTTTTCTTCATCTGAGTAGGGTACGACCATAGAATCAAGGGCTGAGTTTCGCAGCAGTCTCTGCCTTAGTAGATTCCTTGTATTAGCCTTCATGGTTTCTTCAGCTATCTGATTGGTGACTCCAGCTAGTCTCTTACTCCACCTAACTCCTGGTGCCTTCTGACGATTGCTCAGGCTGTCGTTTTCATTGTCCGGCTCATGGGAGTCGAGACTTACCTCACTCTCTTCCTCCTCCATACCATCATATTCACCATCCTCTCCATTATCATCATCATCCTCTTCAGGTACTTTACGCTCATCGATTAACGTCTTGCTACTTGTAGAATGACCTTTGCTGTTTGAATTTGTGTCCTCATAGGACTCCCTAAGGGAGATGCTGTCTTCCACTTGGAGCTCACCCTGATTGCTTTGTTTTCTACACTCCTCACTTGTCTTCCCCTTCCTGAATGACAAGCAATAAATTAATACACGCATATTTGCTTCACTATTAACTAGTAATGGTGAACTTGCCATTTTTCAAGCAGTGACTATCATCCCAAAACCAGACATTCTTAAAACTCTTTCATGCCAACAAGCGACAAAAGAGAGCCCCTAAGCCAATCAGTTCCAGAACCACATAAACAAATAACCTTTCTGAAAGAAAGGCCTCAAATTGACTACAACCCTAATCCCACACTACTTATAGATCCATTATATTCCTCCGCTGCAAGCAGATCTTTTAGATTAGTAAAGTGGAACACCCGTGAGAGTCATGGATCAATATAGCCACACATAAAGAACAGCATTACGAAACTTTTGGTGATCTTACTCTGTCACATGTATAGCTTCATTGATGGCACGGTCATAGTCATCTGTTTCCACATTAAAGAGTTAACGGCAGATGTGTTAAACACGAAAAGAAAAAGCAAGAGCTCTAAGAAAGTTCCATTCCATACCAAATGTGTAACTTATAAGCCTGCGACTGCGACGGGATCGAAAAGACAGGGACGCATAAGAACCTCCACAGCTTTTAAGAAGAACCTTTTGCTTTTCCCTCTGCATTGCCTTCTCTTTCTTCTGCTATTCAAGAAAACCATTGCGTTCATGATTTGCTTTAAAAGCATATGAACCTGAGAACTGATAGTACTCACAGCAACAAAAGGCACCTCAATGACAAGGAATTTAATCCAGGGGCTGTGTCAGCCCCTTATCATTGTCATTGAGTGCCTAAAAGTTAATAGCCAAATGAAAAACTCAAATGATGAATATGAAGAGCTTGCCTTCTTTAGTCTCCGGAGCAGGGGAATCATATCAGACTCTATGATCCCGCTAAAGGCAATTTTGGCTCTCTCTTTGCTTGATGCAAATTCATCCTGCATGTTCAGCCACGAACAGTGAGAAATATGGTTTAGCAGCAAGTAGTAAAGTAAACAAGTTCAGATTGCCCTTACTGCAACATGATGAAATTCATCAAGATTAGTAGCAAGGGTTTCCCACTGAAAACTCATAGGTGGTAGAACCGGACGCCCATTATCAATCCTCTCCATCTTCAGTTTAATGTTTTTTGGTAGATTTGCCTTGACACTTGCCCTGTACAGTCTATGCCCAATGACAGCATTCCCCTCATACCTACTTTATCAAAACAAAACTATCACCACTGACCAGGATAATAGCAATAATTAAAACTCAAGGTAATAAGTACCAATAGGAAGTCTCATTTCCATCATCAGCAACTTTTTCTTTGCGAAAACAAGATACTTGAGTTCCATCTTTAAGAGCATTGTTTACATGGGAAACTGCATCATCTTGCTGCCAAAAATATGAGCTGAATCACGTTATGGTTGAGCAAAAGACAAAAACGTATGCAGCATTGAATAAAAATGGAGGAAAGTGCACTAGCTACAATACTAAAAGGACTTTTCACCCAAAAAAATAATAGAACATCTATACAATGTCAAAAAGATATGTATAATGCTATAAGCGAGGCCCCAACCTCAGCTCGAAGTTCACAAAGAGCTTTCAGAATTAACAGGCGTTCAATCGGATCAAGTCCTTTATATTTGGATATCTCCTCTCTGTTAAAGCACAGAATGCCACTTGAGCATCGGCCTGCAGTACAGATGGAGAGAAAAAAAGGCCAAACCAAGGGGAAAACGTAATATAGTACCAACCCGTTAGCTGCTTCTAGAGGAATTTCCCCCTCAGCAACCTACAACGAGAGAGAATAATGATGCAACCAACTACAATAATCATAACCATGATTAGACTCTCTATAAAACTCATAGCTGACTTACCCACGGCCACCATGCATTGAGTTTCTTACGAAGTATGGTCACCCATGCATCAGAACAGTCCAGAGCCTTGCTCACAGGCGGTATACCCTGTATAAAGCAAACCAGCGCAAATAAGAGGTCGGCAGCTGGGGAGCTGCAGCGGCTCGAATTAGAATTATTAACCAAGACCTTCAAAAGCTTGACATGTAGCTGCGCAAGCGAGCTGTTGGGCCTGATGAGACCCATCTCAATCTCCTCAGCAGATAGCTTTGGAGCCTTTTCCATGATTGGCTCAAAAACCTGCGATTCGATAACCAATTGATGAGGCTGTACATCAGGATTCATAACACAACATGTCAGGGAACGTAAAGTTGATGTCTGTGTTTGAGATATAAACATCAAATCCAGCAGGTCTCTAACATCAAAAGAAGCAAAAGGCGAGATTTTCACAGTGGCTTACGCATAAGAAGTTGAGAACAGAAGCGAGCTCCCATCGCTCCCGCAACCTCCTCACTTCCTTCTCTATCTCTACGCCTTGCCGCTCCAAAACCACCAACTGCTCGTCGTTGCCTCCTTCCTCCGCCATTGACATCTTCATCTCTCTTCCAACGGTAGCTTTGTCCTCAATCGGCGCCGGTCTCCGGCGACGCTCGGGCATTTTGCGTTGTTCGAGAGCAAGCAAACCTAAAGACGGAGTGGATGGGGGGCAACTGGTTCTAGAAAATGAGAGAGGCGGTTGAAATCCTCGAAGAAAGGAGTACGGACGAAGCAAGACCGGGAGGGAAGAAGGGAAAATGGGAGGGTAAAAATATTGTCTTCCCGCCTAAATGTTTTAACCCCTGACTGAACTTTGGTTTTTCCTTTGACCGCGGTTAATATTCAAGTCACCAAACTCTGTCCGCGGAGATCTTCTTCTTCTTCTTTTTTTTTGGTTAATAAAAGGATTTCATTCATTCAAACCACCTAGAGTACAAACTAGCCATTGTCTAAGCAATGCTCAGGCAAAATGACATCCTTGGGTGTAAATACCCCCAATGAAGTCTACATACATGACATCTACCACCTCTGATGGGTGTTTATCAAAAAGCTCAAAGGTATCTTCCATGTCCCGTCCAATCCTTGCAAATGCATCCGCGATCTTGTTGCCTCACATTAGATAAATCTCCTCTGGTTGTGGTGGAAGTCCCGGTTGAGAGTCCTACAATCAGAAATTAAGGTTCTCAATTTAAGGTTCCGATCCGATTCCAGTTAGTGGACGTAGAGATTTCCTTTTATTCCTTAGAAGTTTTTCTTTAAGGATAAATTAAGGAAAAATATCAATTGTACAAAAAATTTGACTAATATTATAATATGATATATAATTTTTAACATATTAAAGAATGGTATAAAATTTTTGAAAAGTTGACACCGATGATAAAACCGTTAGTTATTTATTAACGCAGTTAGTAAGTGGCTCTTACATGGCTATTGACCGGGAAAATGAGTGACATGTCAATGAACACGTTGGAAACAAAAAGCACCATTGATATAAAAAATTTGATAATTAATAATTTATACTATTGATATTAACTTTTCAAAATTTTTGTATCATTTTCTAATATTTTAAAAATTTTGTATCGTATTATAATATTAACTAAACTTTTTATACCATTGATACTTTTTCGATAATTACATGAAAGATTATGACCTTTTTCAAAATTATTTACTTTGTCATAACCTTTAATCTATTTTTATAATCTAAAGGATTGCTCGAAATAGCGTCTTGACCATATGATGGCACCCGTCCAATTTCTTCATTATATATACTAGAGCCCGACCTGTGAATGCATACATTTTATTATTTAATAAATTTGATGAGAAATAATTGTGTGAATGACTTAGCTAAATCTTAATTATAGTTATTGAGAGATAAAATTTAGTTTATTTTAGTTGATTTAACCCCAAAGAATTAACTTTAGTGAATGAGACATGCGTACAACTCATGTAGAAATCCATAGTTCAGAGATTCCAACATACTAAATGTGCTTTGCACATTGACTGACTCGGATCCATCAGCTTGCGGATAGGAACAGATCCAGAAAATCAACCTAAGGGTGCAAAACTTAATATAAAGGAAAATGACAAATTTTAAGGGGTAAATAATGTAATTTAACAAAAATATGGATAAATTTGATAAAATTTGTATAAATTGTAGAGTACTCATGAGCTCGTGGAGAATAAACTCTTCGTTATAACAAAAAAATTAAGTGATTTTGTGTATAGTAAAAAGGGTAGAAAGAGAAATGAAGGAAAATTATAGTAAAATGACAAAAGAAAATGAAAATGGATAAATATTTGAAGAATAATTACACATTAGTAAAATTTATATCTATATGTCAATGGGTAGTTTGGAAAAGTGAAAATAAAACCAAAATGATGTGGTGTTTCCATATATAATATAGATAGATATACAAATGCAATAAAGTGAGGAATGACATTTTAAATAATAGTAGACCCATATACAATTAGTTTTGAAATAATTTTAGTTGAGGATATTTTTGGAAGTGGAAAAGTCACCGATCTCCATTCTAGAGCCATATTATAATGGAAGAATATATATATATATATATATATTATTTTTATCCAACAATAAATAAATAGCACTTGGCTTGACGGGCCTTCTCCTAAAATTATCACACCCGACAATAAATAAATAATACAGAGGTTCGACACAGCTACAGTTAGCTCTTCTTTCTCTTCATGCTTTGGTAATTGACATGGGTTGGGCCCTTCCCAACACGGGTGGAATGAAAAAAGTCCGAGAGTAATAGTAACAGAGTGGAATCACTTTTATGTTTATTTTTTTGCTCAAGACTTTTATGTTTATTTATTTTAATACTTACTGGGCAAGAAAAATAATCGCACAGATTATATAAAAGAAAATATTCCAAGCACGATAATAAGTAACACTCTATAACGCCATTCAAATTTTCATAAAGATATTATATGATTAGAAATTAAATACACCTAACATAACTAAACATTAAAATATTCAATTGGCATTCTACAAACGAATGGGCACGCTTTGGGTCGTAAATTTTCTGGTCTCTTCTCTAACTTACATTAACAATCATTAAAATTCGAAGTTTTACTACCTCGATGCCGCCTGATAACTGGTTAAATTAAGTAAAATATACTCCAGTTACTTCCGTAGAAAACCTATTATTACATTCACTATCTCCGATCTTTTCTTCTCCTGATCAAGCACTTTCTCCGATCTAATAATAGCTAAACTTGACATAATTTTATTTTTCACAAATTGTTGTTAAGGCCATTGTATTTTCTCTGTTCAGTGATGACTAGCAGTCCATGCGGCTCATCCTGACATGTAGCAGGCATATAAAAAAATCACATCATCATTCCCTTGAAACATAGGCAAATTAATAAAAATTTAGAAGAAGAATAGGAAAAAAATTTAAAAATAAAATAGAATAAAATATAGAACAATTTTAAAAATATTATGAATTTTAAAAAATAAAGATATAATTAAATAAAAAATATATTAACCATAAATAAAATTTGGAGATAAAGAAGAACTTGAAATTAGATAAATTAGAAAAGTGGAAAGTAAAATTTTAAAAATAAAAATTTAAAATAGAATAATTCAAATAAATGAATAAAATAAAAATAAAAATAAAAATATTCCAAAGTTCGATAATAGAATTCTAAAAATAGCAATGAAATTAAACTATAATGCCTTATATACTATCACATTTAAAACAAAACTTGCCATCAATCCTTAAAACTCGAGAATTGAGTAGGGAAATTTCAATTAAAATGCTTATCATGTCCCATGATTAGTTATGGTTTGAAAGCTTTCAAGTTCTAATCCAATCGCTATTAAGTTTGTCAAGCTCATGGGGTAACTTACCTTGTCTATGGAAATCCAGGTTCCGATGTACCTATTAAACAAGATTAAAACTAGATTTATGCAGATGAAATTATAAACTTTTATGACTTGTTTCATATATAAATTGGATGATTTACCCGCTACGTCATGTGGCATAATAGAATTCCCTACATTGTCACGAACTTCAATAATAGTGAAAATTGTTACGTGCTTTATTCATTTTTCTTCATACTGCCTTGAGGACTAACATCATTAACATTTCAATTAAATCTGACATGGCAAGTTAATAAGGCTCGTGATGCATAGTTGGCACATATATGACATGTCACATTTGTTAATTCCTTAAAAATATTGAAAAATTAGATACACATAAGAAAATTTTAAAGATAGATAAAATATAGAAAAATTTGTAATATAATATGAAATTTTTAAATATAAAAAGTAAATATATAATTAATAAAAAACAAATATCATATTAATCATAAATAAAAATACATACAAATAAACAAAAATAAAATTAAATTCAAAAATATAAAATGTAAATAAAAATATAGGGATTTATTTTAAAATTTTATAAAAAAATTATAAAAATAAAAAAATATAGAAACTCAATATTACATCCTCATATCAGATCAT
The DNA here is from genome assembly GCA_037672795.1 of Lagerstroemia speciosa. Lineage (NCBI taxonomy): Eukaryota > Viridiplantae > Streptophyta > Magnoliopsida > Myrtales > Lythraceae > Lagerstroemia > Lagerstroemia speciosa. Next base: position 4,023,644 of record CM075292.1, read on the forward strand.
ATTTAGGATAGTGAACTTGCCAACACTCCTTACTACTCGCAAATTGAATTAAAAAATTTCAGCTATAAATGCTTATTATCTTTTATAGTTGGATATGATCAGCAATGGATTAAAACTCATTAGAGAGCTAAAGGATGGATTTGAAGAGCGATGAAATAAGATAATTTATTCAAATATAAATAAAATTAGCAAAATTTGTATGGAGTATTAAAGATTTTTTCTGAGTTTGGGGGCAATCGCCCCCCAAAACCTCCTTGTATAATAGAAAGTTTAAAATTTTTTTAGTTCTTATTTGGTTTTTATCAAGTTTGTCAAGTTTCTATGGACTAACTTATTTTGTCCATGGAACCCGCTTAAGTTAAGCTCGCATCTTATTTTATTTTTATTTTAAAAAGTTATTTTAAAAATTTAAAATTTAGGAATTTATTTTATTTTTATCCTATGTTTTTATTTTTTTAAAATAATTTTATGTTATCTTAATTTTGTTTCCATTTTTAAATATTTCTAACTTTTAATTTTTAATTTTATTTATGATTAATGTAATATTTATCTATTATTTTCACTTAATTTTATGTTATTTTAATTTTTTTTTTTATATTTTATCTATTTTTTTATTTAAGTTTTTTTTCTTATTTTCTCTAATTTTTTAGTATTTTTAAAGAAATAATAATGTGGCATGCCATATATTTGCCAACTATATATCATGAGCCATATCAAATTTTAACAGAAATATTAACGGTATTAGTCCTCATGACGATATGAGAACAATAAGTAAAGTTTGGGACAATATTCACTATTATTTAAATTCATGACAATCTAGGGAATTTCACTATACCACAAAATGCAAAGACAATTTACCCTAAAATTTAATAGGATGTTTCTTCCTTTCTCTATAACTCAAATTATCGTTATATGCTACTCCTGTACTCATTTTCTAAGTATTTCATGAAACAAAATATAAGAGTTCCAACCATATCCACATGGATACTTTGGCATTGGTCCTGTGCAGTTCTTATAGTATGTCTCTCATGGATGATCCCTATTGCGTATATAAGAGTGTCCGCAAATACATGCATCGCAATCAAATAATAAATGATGGGTAGAGTATCATTCCCATGGGGACTTGTTCCAATCAACTACTAAGTACTAAAAGTAGCACGACTATATCCAAGCCAAGTCAATCGAATAACAAAAGTGAAAAGTAAATTAGAAAATAAGAATCAATCAATTAAAATGCTCTTCAGATTCACAACTTACCCTATTCTAGTCTTGACTCAAGTCCGTCTTTCATGTAATTTAACTCTACCATGTTATTAACCTAAGGTTCTAAGGTTTTCCCACTACATCCTTACGTACCTCTCGATATCATTATAATGTATCTAAGCGGAAGACATTAATCCACTCTATTTTTAGACGATTAGTGTTGAAAGGCCAATTTAAACCAATCCTAATTGGCTATCTAAAGTGTTCACCATCTCTTCATGTGCTCACACGAATAATCTCAGCTCTCGGCATAAGTTAACCTTAACTATGTACTCTCTAGCGTGATTTCAATTCCCTCTCTTGAGATTCCTCTCAATCTCAAGATCATTCTCGTGGGTGATCAAGTTAAAAAAAAAGTCTGAAGAATGAGATATACATAAATAACATCTAGATAAAATCATACACGTGAGAGAAAAAACTCAACTTAAAATATCGAAATAGGTTCCATTGACCCCCCTAGAAATCTAGGAGTCTAGTTAAATATAATAAAAGATTATACAAGAGTTGGAAAAGAAGACAACATCATGAAAATAAGAAGGAAATGGATAGAAGAAACTATCAATAGTGGTGGAGTCGAATCTCTCTATTACGCTTCCATGATCTTTAAGCATGGATCCTCCTTCTTACTCCAAGTCTGCAACCTTCCTTCACTATGAAAACACACTAGAATATGTTGAATAATGGTGTAGGAGTTGTCGAGAAGATTCCATTAACTACTGAAGTGATGCCCTTTATGTAGTGAAAGAATTGGGATTTATTAGGGCATTTCCCGATCTTGAACTTTCCTTTCTTGATAGCAGCCTATTCTCTTGAGTCCTTGACCGCTTTCCTCTTTATTTCAGACCATTAGTTGCTGAAATATATGTGGAAATACTTTTTGAAACTTGCCTAAGTCGTTGGGATAAGGAAGATTTAGTTTTTTTTCTTGAAACCGCGTGAAAAATGTACAGCACCTAGTGGACCGCGATCTTAGTCCTTTGCTTCACATGATCCTCTGTAGACCGTTGTCTAAGACCACGGTCGCCCTGCTCTGCTTGCAATTTCATTTCTTCGGCTATAACTTTCTCATTTCAGCTTCGATTTGTAATATATTTAATGTATTGGAATTCTGACTCAACAAGCTTTCCAATTATATCTTATTTTCCATGTTTCTCATATAGATAATATGAGAAATTTCCTCTTAAAATTGCTGCATTGAACGTGGAATCATCGAGTACCTATTTCTTCATCTTCTAGCACATATTCTTTCAATTCCTTGAATATCAAATGAATCCCATCGGTATCTAATCTATATTTAAAGTTCTCAAAACTATTATAATAACAATTAAATCCCAAGAATAAAAAGATATGCAATTAATCTATAAATATATGGAAAGTGGTCTAGAATTTAAATATCTAAGTCGAGAGTGGGCAATCCCAAGCATTTCTTGCCATTCTCTTTCCTTTCCCCTTCTGTCTCACCTTCTTTAATGATGTTATCCTTCTTATCCCCCTAACTCTTGGCTAGGTGTGGAGAGTTTTATATGCAACAACCTCTCATTACCTGTCCTATCTCTTCGGCTTCCCCTCTCATCGTTCCTTCCCTTCCTATGACTTAGACCAATCTAGAATCTTGTTGTCAATGGTCAATTTCATTTACTATTTTCTCATAATCGTTTGCGACCATTTTGGTCTTCGGGGTGGAGGGGGATGCAACAAATCATTATCCTTGGAGTCTACATTGTCATTATCCATCTTATTCATAAGTCCATGTCAAGATGCCATTTCCACTTGAGCATCAATCTGGTACAAGGCCCAAAAATATAAAATAGGAAGGCAAAACAACTTTTCCCTATGATAGGGGAACATGTTCAAGATAAAGATGTGTACTTGTTCTTTTATGCTTGCTCTTTCCACCATAATGGCAGTATTATTGAGTTAGTGTATGATGAAACCCATGAAACTTTTCCTATCGTTTTAATTATGCATTCTAGATCAAGGCTATTTATTTGTAAAATAATGTTATATCTTGACCGTTGCATGAAAGTTGCCATTGATTTGTCCCAGTTGAATCAATTTTGTGATCAAGCAAGCCATATCAAATCGTGTGAATTCTTCCAAGTGGTTGTGGGGATAGTATGGTGATGGCTTTGGGGTTGAGGACCAAGGCTGAAGTGGTGTATAAAAAATATTTCAAATAGGTCATTTGATCCCGTTGGCCTTCGATCTTTGTGAAAGTGGACATGTTGAATTCCTCGAGGGAAGCTTACCCGTTTGAGGGCTCCAAGCTTTACAAGCCCAAAAGTCTCAATTCCAATTTACACCTTGAGAACTTAAGACAACTCTTTCAGTTAACAAGTTAGAAATGATAAATTAGTGTCCATTTTAGCATATAGGAATATTATTCATGCCACAACAAATTGAGCTGGAGGCAAAGGAGGGTCTTTGAGGGCTTGGTTGTATCCTTGTTTGGTATAGCTAAATTCTTACCAACGTGCTCCAATGATGGGAAATCATCAATTCTAGTTATTCGTAGTGGGTTCTCGGCCACGGCTTGGAACATCTCGTTGATCTATGCTTTCATCTTGATTTCGAATTCCTCAAAGTCACCTCCTGTGGTTGTATCATTTTATCATTTCCTATGATTCTTTCACTATTTCTAGAAGAAATAAAAAAATTATCCAGTACTTACAAATAAAGTTTTGGGACTTATTTGTACAAATGCTTTGTTACAATAGGAAAATAGAAAACTCACTTTAGGAAAAATAAGGACATAATAGTAAATTTACTAATGTGTAACTACACATCAAGTATCTCTCCACTTTCTCTTTCTTTTTCTCTCTTACTTCACTATAATTTTTCTTCATCTCATTGTCTACCCTTTTCACTATACATAAAATCAACTAAATTCTCTCTTAATAACTATAATTAAGACTTTATTAAGTCATTGACATGTTTATTTTTACCAAATTTATTAAATAATAAAATTCGTGCATCACATGGGCAGGCCTCTAGTATATTATATGCAAATGTTGGGGGGGTTTGATTTTTTGTTTTTCATATTTGTCCATAATCTAATTTACATAATAAAATTGTAATGTGTACATTTTTAAATTAATGGTAAAATAATAATTTCAAGTATATTCTTCTCATCCTATATCTATAATTTTAACAGTAAATTTATTTTATTAATTACTCAGATTTTCCATCTGACACTATATCTCTAATTTTAGCACTAAAAAACTGTCAAATTTTTTGAACTAGTGATTTGAAATCATAAGATTAAAGAGGTAAATTTGACATAGTATACTAATAACAATTAAACATACTCTACTTAGTAACTTACGAATTTTAAATCAATTAAACTGTAATAAGTTATAAATAAATGATATAATTATACACACTCGTCAAGTATTTAACCTTTTTTATTTTCCTTTTTTCATGACTACCACGAGTCCAAATCTAGTTATAAATATGTAAATTTATATCATATTTAAAATTATACCTTTTTTTCTATATGTTCATTTTTTAATAAATTACGTCAACCTGTACCCGACCCACGCGCCCATTTCCATTGAGAATTGTACGGAAATACCGTATTTTATAAAAATAATTCTTTAAAAACAGTCACGGGTAAAGTATTTACGAGAATACCGTCAAGAGATCGCATGTTCAACATGCAATCTCGGATCATCAAAACCCATACGGTGCGTTTTGGGCGAAGAGAGATCGCAGGTTCATTTCATTTAAGGGGGAAGAGAGATTGCAGGTTCAACCTACGATCTCCCGTCCCTATAAACGGCCCCGCAAACCCGTGGTCGGCCATTTCCTTCTTGCTCCCATTTTCTTCTCCTCTCTTCTCCTCTCTTCCCATTGCGATCTCTGCCCCCGGGGTTCGTTTTCATTGCGATCTCTCCCGATTCCAGCATTCCATTGCGATCTCTGCTGCATTTCCTACGGTATGTGAAGCTTTTTGTTAGTTTGCCATAATTTTTCTTCAGTTTTTAGGGTTTTGAGAATTTTAGGGTTTGTTAAAATTGTGTTGATTAAGTCCAATTTTGAGTTAATGAATGAATTATTTGCTGAAAGTAGGTTATGGGTTACGAATTATTAGCTATAATTATTGTTAATTTTGTGATTTTTTGTTGATTGTATAGATTAGGGTTTAATTTTAGGGTTTGTTAAAATTGTGTTGATTAAGTGCAATTTTGAGTATGAATGAATTATTTTCTGAAAGTAGGTTATGGTTTACAAATTATTAGCTATATTTATTGTTAATTTTGTGATTTTTTGTTGATTGTATAGATTAGGGTTTAATTTTAGGATTTGTTAAAATTGTGTTGATTAAGTGCAATTTTCAGTTAATGAATAATTTATTTGTTGAAAGTAGGTTATGGGTTACGAATGTTATCTATAATTATTGTTAATTGTGTGATTTTTTTATTGAGTGTATATATTAGGATTTAATTTTAGGATTTATTGATAATTTTGTAGTTATTTATTGATTGTATAAATTAGGGATTGATTTAGGGTTTGATGGAGTAAAGTGTTTGTGATATTGGTAAAATATAGTGAATTAGTTGTGAAATGGTGAAGAAAATTAATTGTTTGAAAAGTAGTGAAATGAAGTGAAGTTTGTTATGAAATTTACGAAGTATTGTGAGTTGATTGTGAGATTGTGAAATAAAATGAAGTGATTATGAAATTGGTAAAATTAGTGAATTGGTGGTGAAATGTAGTGAATCAAGTATGAGGTTATGAAACGAAGTGAAATAATTATGAAATTGGTGAAATAAACTGAATTGGTTGTCAGTTTATGAAGTGAAGTGAAGTGAAGTGAAGTGAAGTGAAGTGAAGTGATTATGAAATTGGTGAAATAAACTAAATTGGTTGTCAGTTTATTTGTAAACTTATTGAATGAAGTATTTGAGCAATATAGCACTTGTGCTATACACTAATATTTGTTGTTTAATATTTTCAAAAGATTGGAAATGGTGAATCATGTTAAACTTGTGGTATACGCCCATGGAAATATTTTATGTGGTGAAGATAAACCATATTATGATAAACCACCAGTGAAGAAAATCAAAGTGAGATATGACACTAGATACGATGAATTATTGGACAGACTCTGTAGAATTGTAAGAGTTGATCGTGCTATGTCTACAATAGAGATTTTCATAGACATGCAACAATTTTTCAGTCAACTTGTGGGCGTTATAGTTTGATTCCTATAATTGATGATGAAGATGTAGAGAATCTTATGGATGCTGCTGAACTTGGTGGTGAATTGTAAATTCCAGAGTTGTTTGTTCAAGTACAAGGTACCACTAGCATGGGATTAGAGCAAAATGTTAGAAATACTACATCAGTAATGCCTTCAACTTCGGAAACATGAGTGAAGGAAATAATATTGAGGATGATGATGATGATGATGAAAGAGAGGTCAATGAAGCGTTATATGAATTGTCTATTGATATCGATGAAGTATTATTAGATGAAGAGATTGAGACTGGTGGCACATCTGCTTATTTTGAGTTCGATACATCAATTGATCCCTTGCCTCCATAGTGTGCAGAAGCTGTGATGGTTGATAATGTATTGGATGAGAGCTCGATACCTGACCATAATGACACTTCCCTTGAGGATCCAATTCCTTTTTTTAACAGAAGGGATGATGGTGATGGATACATAATAATTGAAGAAGCAGATGGAGAATGTTTTGACTATTTGAACTTTGGTGACGAGATTAAAAAGGGAATGCGATTTAAAACAAAAGCTTATTTGACTTATGCTGTGAAGGTACATCACATCAAGAATCACTATAACTTTTATGTTGATGAATCTGATAAGAGGATATGGTTGGTATTCTGCACTGAGAGGGACAAAGGATGTAAATGGCGACTTCGTGCATGTCAAAAACGTTAGGATTTTGCATTTGTTGTTACTATAACTGCAGGACCTCATACATGTGTGAATCCTGTCCTTAATCAAGACCATCCACAGCTTGATTGTAACTTCATGAGTTGATATTTCTTAAATTAAGTTAGAGCATTGCCTGATGTGAAGGTTTCTGTATTGCGGCAAATTATAGCCAATACATTCGGCTACTTGGTAACAAAGAAAAGAGTATGGGATGGTAAGAGGAAAGCGATTGAGATGGTATATAGTGATTGGGACTCTTCTTATGTAGAATTACCAAGTCTTCTGAATGCTTTGCAAGTTACTAATTCAAGATCCGAAGTGGCTTGGCATTGTACTCCAACAAATATTGATGGTCAAGTAATTTTTCGAAGAGTATTTTGGACATTTGGTCCATGTGTGAACGATTTTCCATATTGTAGGCCGGTTGTTAGTATAGATGGATATTCTTGTATGGAAAATATTCACATAAATTATTGATTGCATGCACTATGGATGGTGCAAACTATATTCTCCCTTTGACTTTTGCATTAGTTGATGAAAAATCATACGGCTCGTGGTCTTGGTTTTTGATGCACTTAAAGCAATACGTTGTTGGTCGTTGTTCAGAGACTTTATGTCTTATATCTGATTATCATACTGGTATTGTTAGTGCAATAAGAGATCAGAGGGTTGGATGGCAGCCACCTTTTGCTCAATGGCGACTTTGTATTAGACATGTGGCTAGTAATTTTAATAAAGTCCACAATAACTAGGTATTTAAGAGACTTATTACTACAGCCACGATGCAATGCCAACCAAAAAAATTTGTGGAGTATATGGATGAAGTGAAGAAAAGGAAAGAATTGGCACCTGATTACTTTCTGAACTTGAATGTGGAGAGATGGACACAGGCATTTAATGGAGGCTACCGACATAGTTTTATGACAACAAACCTTAGTGAGAGTTACAATTCCGTTTTGAAGGATGCAAGGTCCTTACCGGTTGCAGCGCTTGTTAAGAAGATATTTTATAATTGTGTTCACTATTTTCAATCTCGTCCTGGGGAGGCGGCCGTCGGTATTAGCAAGGGAGAAATATTCACTCCGTGGGTTACTAAGAAATTGTAAAAATGGCAGCAAACATCAAATGCTCATACTGTCATTTCATTTGATCGAATCACCGGTGAGTTTGAGATTATGACAGGTGAGCGACGCACACGTAATGGTAGCAAGGGTGGCCATCTCCATACAGTTACTGTCAGTAGTCGAGAGTGCACATGTAATAAATGGCAGACTTACAAGATGCCATGTTCTCATGCGATGGCCGCCATGGCATCAATTAATAAGGATATCTCCCAACTTGTCGGCCCCTGGTATTCATGGACGCATTAACAACTATGCTACCAAGCTAAGTTCCATCCAGTTGGAGACAAGGTCAAATGGCCTCAAATAAATTTTTCGACGGTTCTTCCAGATCATAATCTCCTTAGAGGAATAGGCAGACCCAAGTCGAAAAGATATCATAATGAGATGGATATTAGGGAGCCCGCATGCACCATAACGTGTAGCTTTTGCAAACGCGATGGGCATAATCGAAGAAGCTGTCCCGAGCGCAAAAAGGTTCAAGGTTCATGGTTCATAATACAAAAGATGTTATATTTATAGTACATGTATTGTTATTTTACATTTCATTTTTTTGACAACTAACAGTATGTTATATATGTAATTTCAGATGGATCCAGGACCCATAGATAGATCAGTACTCCGACTGCAGACAGACATCGACCTGAGGTAGTGTGTGTGTGTGTGGGGGGGGGGGGGGGGGGGGGGTCTGGACGGGGTAGCACTTGTTTGTCGTCGACGTGAGGCGACATTACGACGCGAGGAGGATGTCCTGCATATTGAAGATCGTCTGGATCCATACTTACAGCAATCTAGCTTCTATGGTGCTTCTCGGATCCCCTTCATCCAGCTAGATTGGCACGTCATCACGGCGTTAGTTGAGAGATGGAGATCAGAGACGCACACGTTTCATATGCCACATGGAGAGGTTGCCATCACATTGCAGGACATCGTAATTCAGCTGGGCTTACCTATCGACGGAGATGCTGTGACAGACATCACTCACATGCCTTGGGCTGATGAGTGCGAGCGTCTGCTGGGTGTTAGGCCTGATCCTCGCAGTATCATAGGTGGACGTCTTCGGATGTCATGGTTGTAGAGGCATTTCCATCAGTACCTGCCGATGCTGACGAGTTCACCGTGATGAGATTTACTTGGGCTTATATACTACAGCTGATGGGCGGCATGCTATTTGTGGACAAGACCTCTAGTTTTGTTCATCTTATGTTCCTACCGCTACTGGAAGATTTTGCCGCTGCTGGGAGATATAGCTGGGGAGCTACATGCTTGGCCTGGTTATATAAACAGCTTTGTCTTGCTGCAGATAGTTCGACTAATGAGATCGGAGGCACATTGATTCTACTCCAGGTTTGGGCATGGGATTGATTTCCACATGTAGCACCCACTCGCATTCAAATTACCTGGACAGGTGGTCGACCTCTGGCATGTCGATGGCATGCTTCATTTGATGAATTCAGCTCTCTACACATGTCCTTGGACAGTACAGAGACGCCTTCGACAGACAGACAGCACGCCAGGTACTATCTTTTAATTGTGTAATTTATGTAACATACATCAATTTTTATATTAACTGACTAATGTAATGTCAATTTTGGTACAGATTGTATGGATACCTTACATAGAGGAGATTCTCGGGTTACCGCCACCGTACTGCATAGCTGGAAGTGATGTATGGCGAGCCCGAGTGCCTCTCATATGCTTCTTCATAGTTGAGTGGCACATGAGAGGCACCATCCAGATCGGGTGATACGTCAATTCGGGGGGATTCAGAGTATCCCACCTGCTTGTGATACCTCTACTTTACTTCATCAGATCGACCTCAGAGAGATGACAGACAAGGACTGGATTAGAGGCCAAGGATTAGGAGGCATTGGCCTCTAATCCAGTTGTGGATGCAGCGAAGAGATAGTATCGTCGAGCTTTACTATGACGATACATTACCGATGGGCGTTGATCATCACTACATCAATTGGTACCATGGAGTCACCAGACGATATATCGGACGTACAGAAGCAATGATTAGCACTTTGGTATTGTTTACTTTTATAGTAATATTACATTTCTTTTCCTATATTCAACTTCTTACGTAATGAATAAATATTATCTTTTTTAGGTTGATTCTCTCCGACGTATCCGGTTCGAGTCAGCCACATTACAGGATGCTTGGAATATTGTTGACATTGGATTGCATGTTGTTGGAGATTATGAAGGTGTGCGGATGTTTCCTCTAGGACAGCAACAGCAGCCAGATATACCTCAAGCAGCTCGAGGTAGAGGACGTAGAGGTCGAGGTAGGGGATGATGCTAGGTTGCAGAGCCACCTTGCTCCCCTTCTCCCATTCCTGAGCCAGCACGCTCCCCTTCGCCTGCTCTACAGTTGACACGCTCCCTTTCTTTGCATCAACAGGACTTGCCTGATATCATGTCATTCCACACACCTGATGCAATGTGTTCATCACAGTGGACAATGCCAAATCCACCTGCTCCTCAGAAATATCGGGAGCCATCTCAACACTCATCGTATGAGCCATTACATTATCCAGACTACGAAGGGCAAGAACCAAGTCAGGTAGCAGGTCCGAGTAGGACAGAGCGACCACCGGCATAGGAGCCCACACAAGTTTTCCAGAGGAGGCGACTTAGGAGGAGGAGAAGTCCGCCGTAGATTTTTTTTAAGCATATTGTGTTTAGAATAGTATATTGAAAACTTTTGACTACTGCTGGATAATTTAATACTTCTCTTCTAATGAACATTAATATTTTTCAACATTTAACTATTGTTAATTGGTTAGGATATTCGTCGATTGCACGAGGAAATTAGGGGGATTACTTGTCAGTTGAGATCGCAGGTTCAACATGCGATCTCAGTTGAACAGTGATGAGATCGCATATTGAACATGCGATCCTCTTGACGGTATTCTCGTAAATACTTTACTCGTGACTGTTTTTAAAGAATTATTTTTATAAAATACAATATTTTCGTACAATTCTCCATTTCCATTCCTAGCTAAATGATCATCGATCGATTAGACTGGGTGAAAAACCAAGGAAATTGCTAAAATTCTCATCGTTTTGGGGCTGTTGTTATTAATTAATTATTTAAGAAAAAAGACAAAAAATGACTGCGGAATGCCATATTTTGAAAATCTCGAACCGTCATAATGCATCCAGCTTTTTTTTTTTCTCACTTTTTTTGATGATTTTTTTTCTTTTTCTGACTTATAGATATAAAATACAATACCAGAAAACAAATTGTTTGCCACTCTCTCTCTTCCTCGCGGTGGATCGATCATGAATCATCATCCTCTCTCAGGGTCAGAGATATTATATGACATCCTGAAGTCACACACCGAAGCCATGGAGACGGGCCCACACCCCTCTCGGCCTCTCCCCTACAACCCATAGCTGACGCTATCTCTCCCACCATCCACCGATAAAGCGAGGAGAACATCGGCAGGCGGCACACCCCGGAACACGCGGCGTTCCCTCCTTTCCCTTCACGACTCCACCGCTCCCTCTGCATCAAAACCTACCTGTTAAGGTCCTATCTCTGTCTCTGTCTGCTGGGTCTTCTTTCAATTTCTGAGATCCTATGGGCTATGGGCTTGTTGTGTATGAATCTATCGACCCGATTTGCTTGATCGCGGCCCCAATTTTTGTGCCTTCCTGTGAATCCTGGGAGGTGAAGAGTGGTGACTTCGATTCCTAAGGTTGAGGTCAGTTTTCGGACCGGGGGATACTCAGCGGTTCATTGATCTAGTTAGAGGATACGAAGTGTCCGTCGTGAGAGCGTCTGTTATTGTTTTTCCAAGTTTTTTGGCGCTTATTATACTTCGGGCTTCTCCTTGGAATTTGGGATGATTAAGCTGATAGCAATGGGAAGCTGTTTGATGCTTCTTTGTTTTAATTTTTCAGTTAGTGCCTTCTGAAATTTCAATGTGATAGCTTTTTTTACTGTTATTTTTGGTAATTCAGCATAAGAAATTCTTATATACCAATTAAAGCATAAATTTGACGTTTGGCTTCTCTTGACATGTCCTTCTACTGCTTATTTGAGTTATGATCTGTCTTGCATGCTTGATCTAAAATATAGCAAAGAATCAGTTGGTGGCTGTGTAAAACGAACAATCGTTGTTAGATTTGAATCTGCAATGTATCACAAATTGAAGTTTTTGTGAGATTGAAATGATTTGAATATTACTGAGTCTGCTGATTTTGAAACTCTGCCCCGTTCTCTCAATCTTTGCTCTTCTCTTCAGTATTTTAGACATCAGATTTGATTTTGACCCGCCTGAGCCTGCTTCTTGACAGGTTGGTATTTCTTGTTTTTTGACATTGCTTGTGTTCCAGCTCCTGGTTTCTCTCATTTAAAGTCATAAATATTTGGCTAGCTTAGAACTGGGACGTGGAAGGCAGTGTTCCTGTTTTCCAGTTCTATGATAGCTTTATTTGGTGTTGTCCTGGACTTAGATGGACGTTGCCCCACTGGAACAACATAGTGAGAGCAATACTGACACTTACCCATTATTGATGGAGAGGGCAGAGAACTGTAATAGAAGTGAGCATGTGATTGATATCAGGGACGGTGATGCCTCTTCAAGTTCACATCATGATAGACCATATAACCCTTCAGATACACTACAAAATGATGAGAGATCTTCTGCTGGTACACGAGGGGCAGCATATCAATCATCAGTTCCTTCTACAAATGGTGTAAATGCAAGCAATTCCTCTTCATCGGGAAGGAGAGGGGATAACCGTCGCCGCAGGAGTCCACTAAATTCAGGGTTATGGATATCTGTTGAACTAGTTTTGACATTGAGTCAGATTGTTGCTTCCATAGTTGTTCTGTCCATATCAAGGAATGAGCACCAGCAAGCTCGTCTATTTGTGTGGATTGTTGGCTATGCATCAGGATGTGTTGCCACTTTGCCTCTCCTTTACTGGCGTTATAGGAATCGCAATCAAGTTGTTGAGCATGATTCAGCGCAGACGCGTCCTGCTTCTCCTCAAATAAATGCTGGGGCATTTTCTGTTTCTGTCACTAGAACTTCAGAGGGTGATCGCCGCAACGCCAGTGCATCTGCAAGAACTAGCCAAGGTGCTGGAGTTATGAATGCAAGGTAACTTATTTTGTTCTCAATGATTTCTCATATTTATTTATTTATTTCCATAATTCTAGCTAAGCTCGTTATGGAAGCTTCCATCTTAGTGCCAGTTTAGGCATTTTCGTAGAAAGTGACTGCGTTTTTACCTCTCTCTTTAAAATTTCAAATTCCACATTTCCCATTGAATGGACTGCTAATGTTTTATATAATATGCACTGGAGATTTTCTTGCTTTTAGTAGTTTACTTTTTTTAAATAGAATTCTTTTGTCTCTAAACGTCAAGACTTAAGAGGGCTCTATATCTGGAAGGTCAGTGAGAAATAAATGACAGATTGATAATGGATGTTGATCCTTTAATGGAAATATAAGTAAACACTACAGTGGATATTCATTAATACAGAGGAGATAATGTGCTTATGCCCTTGGCTAGTAGGGATTGTCATAGAAAATTAGAGGTTTAACCTGGTCAGAAGTATGCCAAGTGGCGTATTGATGTAAGTTCAGGTGGAGAGATGATTGACCTTCCAATTGAGACTGGTTTGCTCCACGCTATTGGAAAGAGGGACCTTACTAACAAATCCCCTTTCACAAGATGTTTTGTGCAGCGATCGACCTATCCCATAGTGGTCATGAAATTTTGGTGTGGTTCTGCACGCAGCAGGAGGTTGGAATACTTTCTGAATGAACAGAGTCAGAGCGATAACTGCATTTTAATACTGCTGAGCAAGAAAATTTTACAGGATTATCATTAGATTGAGAATGCTATTGGATAGCTGAACTTTGATGTTTGAGATTCCAAAGAAGAAAGACTGGAAATCACAATAACAACAAGAGAGCTAACACAACTACCAATGAGATAACTACTTCTTCTAGCTCATGGCACGTCCTTGGAAACACAGGATAGTTCCTTGCTGCGTTAGACCTGGAAAACTTGACTGGAGGTGGTTTAATGTCTAATTTTCTTGGTGCATTGTTTGTGGATATTAGATCCTCAGTTAAGGTTTGGACACTGGAAATTCAGTTTGTTGCTGAGTTACGTCATCTTGGTTAGTAGGAACACCACTGATAACTGGGGAAAGGACAAATGCCACAGAGGCCAGAACAAAATGATGTCTTGCCTCCCGACCCAAAGAGAACAAAAGTTCCTTTTGCAATGCAAGGACGATATCTTCGTAGAAGCCAAGGATGAGTTCGATCTACCAATTCGTTTGAGATGGAAAAAGGAGAAATGGGAAAACGTCTTTGATTACAATCAAAAGAAACACTCTCAAATGGCCAAGATAAAATTCAGGTCATTTCTTGGTGAAACATGATCCGCCATATACTATTTTAATCCCTTCATTTATGTTGCAGTATGAGAAACATTTGATAGGAGTGTCAAAGAGACTTCTTTTATAAGATAATCAGTGGGAGCATGAAAGCTGCGCTGGTTCTTTGGAAAAGACCAATTCCCTTTGTATTTGAGCTTTCATTCAATCCCTCAAATGGGAATTACTGAACTACACCTACAAAATGCAGTACCATGCAGCTGCTTTAGGACCATGCAATGCTACTTGGTCAAATGATCAATTTATTGGTGAATACCGCATATCCAATGTAAACATGTAGAATCTAACCTCATCAGATTCACGTAGGAGGAGTATTTGGTAGGTTGCAAAAATACTATAACTTTATGGACCTTAACCTCATTAGATTCCCATAGAATAATGGTCCATTTTCTGTTGCAATGAATAACTTTTGGAGGGAGAGAAACAAAAGGGCTTTGATGGGATAGAGACACAGGACTGGTTCATAGTGGATAGGTGGGCGAGGGAACTATTTTCCTGGCAAACACATATGTATCATGGGGGAGCCCAGGGTATCGTGAACATGGTTGATTTTTTGTGATGTTCATGATTTTTGTACAGGGGCCTGATTTTGTACATGAATTTTTGGCACCGACTCGGTGCACTTTAATGTAATTTTGATTTAATATTCAAAAAAAAAAACTTCTTGAGCTCTTTTATTCTCTTGTCCTGCTCAAGTTCGATACCTGAAGAAAGGAATTAAAGAAGTTAAGGACAACTTAAGCATCTTCAGCATGGGAGAAAAATGAATTAAAAGGTTCCTTTTTCTCCCTCTAGGAAGTGACAAATAATTGCAAAGAACTCTCTGGAATTGCATTACTGCCTTTCTCTTTTTTTGGCATGTTGCCTTCCTCTCCATTAAATCTTGAAGAGAACAATTTTTAGGGATGGAAATTGCAAACACTTTGGTAAAGTTCTTATACTCTACAACCTTAGGTTTCATGCTAGCAAATCCCATAGCTTTCAATAATATTCTGAATGCGTGCCATGTATCAGTTGCCAGTGTCATTAACATCGTCTGAGAGTAAGCAATAGTTTAGAGAAGATCAGCTATGAGTATTTGTATTCACTCGATGTGAGTCCATTCTTCTTGGTGGACGAGGTTTGCTGTTGGTGGCCAACTGCGATGATCCTGTGATTGCATGAGCTTGGTGGATACAGCATGCAAAATTTTTATGTTCTCTTTTTTTTTTTTTTTCAAAATGGAAAAATGATTGTGGAAGTCCTATAAGTTTGCCAAAATTTAAAACATAGTACTAGATATATCAATTTGACTGCAAAGATGCCTAGACAGCTTGTCAATACTCATAAAAAAAACATACGAAGAAACTCATGACCACCCACTTCCAGCGGGCACAACTGGTAGCCTTCCTCTTCAGGTACCTCGTCCATGAGCTATTTTCATGCACCAGAAGCCATCTCCCCCCTGGTCGATGTCTTCTTCCTAAGCTGTACTACCAGGAATATGTACGCTACCCCTCCTTTTAAGCCTAATGTACATTTTTTATTTAATTAGATTTTAAAATGTTATGAAAGAACTGTGAATTATTAGAACTGTGGAAAATCTAGGAATAGATCCCAGCTGGTTATAAATCCCAATACGAAGAGAACAAAACTTCGTCGGACATCAGGAGTTAGAGATATGGTTGTTTATACAATGATACTGTTGAAGGATACTGTTCTACATTGATCAGGGACTCATTTACCCCATTCATTTATTGGGGTAATGTTTTCAACTTTGAATATGTTATGAGGGTGGTGATGGGGTCCGGCCTGATAGGTATTGAATATTAGAGTGGGTTCCATCATTGAAGTGGGAGGGGAACTAGGATGGGTGTGGCTAGGTGTGAGCCACTTGAACAGGAGATAGTAGTTCATCTAAGAGTATAGTTTGCAGTAGGCTATTATTTTAAGGGCACCAAGAATTCTGACATGTCAATTTAGATCATTATTCAAATCTGGACCTCAAATCTACTGAATGTCACAACATCAATTATTAAAAATTAAAGATATAGTAGGGAATTGCTGGATCAGAGAAAAATCAAATCACATTCATAAATAAATTGAATTGTTATCCTTTTGTTCTGTACTGGAGTGATCAAAGCTGCTGCTGAGTCGAATAAATCATTTCTGTGAAGGTGCATTCATGATGATGATATCATTTTCTTGAGTGAATTGCATTATTATAGTTCAACTTGCAGTAAGATTTTGTTGTGTCAACTTGAACCAAATCAACAAAGATCATATCCTGTTTGAGTATCCATTGATTATGTTGCAGGATTTGTTTTCAAAGTGTATTCTATATGGAGATAGCGACTCTGTTTCTGTAACATTACCCTTTCTGTCACACATAATTGGATATTTATCATATATAAATTGATGCCACATGATGGCTATTTGACAGACATTTTCTCCGTGTGATCCAGATTGAAAGCACTAATGGAGTACTTTAAAATGGGGCTGGATTGTTTCTTTGCTGTTTGGTTTGTTGTGGGCAATGTATGGATCTTTGGAGGTCACTCATCTGCTAATGAGGCTCCCAACATGTACAGGTAAATGCGAAACACATCTGTCACAGTCCCCTTCATATGGTGGAATCTCATACTGCTTTCTTGTCCATCTTTCCACTTTTGCAGGCTCTGTATTGTATTTCTTACCATTAGCTGTGTCGGGTATGCTATGCCATTCATTTTGTGCGCAACAATTTGCTGCTGCCTGCCTTGTATTATTTCAATACTTGGGTTTAGAGAGGACCTATCAAGAACAAGAGGAGCCACAGCAGAAGCAATCGATGCACTTCCAACATACAAGTTCAAGCTGAAAAAAAGTAGAAATGGAAGTGATCGAGAAGGCAACTCTAGTGCTGGTGATGGAGGGGTTCTGGCTGCTGGAACAGAAAGAGAGCGCACCATCTCAGGAGAAGATGCGGTATGTTTTCTTTTATGTCTTCTCTCACTTGTTAATGACTATCCGGAAAGCCCTTTTACATTAAAAAATATTTGTATCACTGGAAAAAAAAATATATATATATCACTGGAAGAGCTAGAACATTTGGATATCTCAGGTTTACTTGTTCTGGGAACTGGTCACAAGCTTTCCTTTTTTTATTTCTAACAACTGAAAAGCGGAGAAAATGTGGAAAAAAAATGTCGGCCACGATGCTTTTACACCGTCTTCCCTTACCCTTTGTTTGAATGGTGGAAAAGGAGGTGAAAGGAGGGGAAGGGGAAAGGAGGTGAATTTTTAACCTTGTTTGGAGGGAAAATTCCCCTCCTAAAGCCCAATTTCTTTAACCTCCAAATTGGGATTAGACTTCGACGACTAAATTATCCTTCCCTGCTTTGTTGAGAAAATTGCACAGAATGATAATGTAGTCAATTAACTAACAATGCTCCCCCTTCCCTTCCCTTCCCTTCCCTTTATGAACATTCAAACAAGGTTAATATTTCCCTTACCCTCCAGCCCTTTCCCTTAACCCAACCCACCACCCCCTCCCCTTTAACTAACATCCAAACAAGGTTAGAGAATTGAAGGGTAAAAATAAAATAAGTTTTTTCTCCCGCTTATCCCCAGACAAGCCAACAAAAGATTTAGTTTACCTTGTCTATCAAGTGGCAGAAAGTCCTTAGGCTATTAGGGTAGACAGGTGGTCCTTGTCAGGTTGCTGGACGTCAGACGCTTGTCACTTTAGATCACTGCTTTTCATTAAATTACAATCCAAGGACCTTTTTCCTCTTGGAAAGTTGCTCGATTTTTATCCTTCTGAATGGCTACCTTTTTTTTTCTAATTAGTATTCTGAATGGCTACTTCTTCGCGATTGTGCATAGGTTTGCTGCATATGTTTGGCAAAGTATGCTAACAATGATGAGCTGAGGGAGCTCCCCTGCTCTCACTTCTTCCACAAGGATTGTGTCGATAAGTGGCTTAAGATCAACGCACTGTGTCCTCTCTGCAAAAGTGAGGTGGGTGCCACAATGGAGTCTCAGGCTGATAGAAACTGATCATCGTCACAAGGTGAGAAAACGAAGGCACTTTACTAGTTATGCACTGAAACATCGATATTGATCTGTGAGAGCACACATGTATCTCTAAAACCAACATTGAGTTGGAAGATTATGTTCTTTTGATGGATATATTGGGGTTTAGCTGTCCCTTGCATTCTTATGTGGTTGCCTTGTTCGAGGGTGAGCAGAAAAGTAAAAAAAAATGTAGATTAAAGCTTTGTACATATAAAAAAAACTCAGAACTGTGTAACCTTCTCCATGAGGTCGGACTGGAAAGGCTGGACGGCATTGGCACATATATGACTTTGAATTTGCTACTTCATTTGGTTTTGTGGAGATGACTAGGAAGAGGAAGCCTTTGTGCACTTGCTATTAATGTAGTGGAAAAGGTGAACAGTAAGAGATCTCCACATTTCATATCTGTAATTTCTGTTTCACTTTTTGGTTCGGTGATCATTTCATATGCCTCTCATTGCTTGCATGTAGGATTGTTCTATTATGGAAATATATCCAGGCTTTAATGAAGGCTAACTTCGTGCTGTAGCTTAGAATTGTACATCTAAGCTAATAGCTTCCTTGTCATAACATCATAAAAAATAATCACCGAAAAAAAAGTTAGCTTCGGTAAAAATTGCCATGAAAAATTTGATGGCATTATTTTTTATGACGTGCGCCTCCGTGTGACATTACGTGGCACGAAGAGTTTTGACATGGAAATCAAGAGATAATAGCTTCCATGGTTTTGGGCGAGAAAACACAGGAGGAATGGTCGTCCTTCCACATTTTCTTCAAAATTACTGTTACGTTAAAATCCAGAGCCCATTGACCGAAGAATTGGAAGAGTAAAGAAGAAAATTGGCGAGCAAGCAAATCCAAGGAGCCTTCTTAGTTCGATTACCGAAAAAGCTATTGTTCAACAGATAAAAATTGGAACCCAAAGAGCAGGTAATTTAGAGTAAGAAAAAAGGACTGTAGATAAGGTGAGTGGTTCAAGATCTCCTACTTGGTTCTGTAAAAGAGTATGACTTCCCTCCCGCGTACGATAAGTAATTTCCATCTCATTCACCATATAATGTTTGATTGATTTCTAGCAAATGACCGTATGAAGTTATTTAGGTTTTGATAAACTTTGTTCCCAGTTATTTATGGATATTTTGCAATGCACATTTATTTTTTGGTGTTAGTAGAGGGTGCGACGGTTTCCCCATGGAATATCATTGGGGTGGTAAGGTGATATTTGGATCGTCTATTAACTATGAGGGAGGTAATTTTAAAGTATAGGGATTGGTGCAATAGGAATTTAACAGGGTTAATAACATAATCAGCCCCCGAACTTCGCTTAGTTTCTCGCTTTTGGCACTGTTGTGTAAATAATAGTGCCCACAAGTATATGTATCGCAATGAAGTAATAAATGATGATTAGAGTATCGTTTTCACGAGGATCTAGTTCAATCAAACTAAACAATAAACTAAACAATAAAATCAAGTTAGGCAAATCAAATTTAGGTTGGAGATTCAAAGAAAGCAATTAAAGTAAATTGAAGACAATGATAGAAATCAAGCAATATTAACGGTCCTAGGTCTCACAACTTCCCTCAATCGTACTTCTAAATCCAAATCAAATCTCTATATGCAATTAATTACAATATTACTATCCTCTGGTTTTATATCTCCTTGCCTACTTCTTGGCTTAACAAGAACATCTTTCTAGGACGATACTAATTATTTTATCTCTAGACAATTAATATTAAAAAACCCATTAAGTTTGACTCTAATCTGGATACCTAGAGTAATCGACTAATCTCTTGATACTTCTCAATAATCCCGACCTTATCATAAGCTATACTATCTCTGACATGATTTTGACTCTGTCTATCAAGTTTGTCAATCTCTCCTACTAGATCTAATCGGTGCCCGGTTAATCAGAAAGCATTAAGGACGAGAATAATATAAGCAGCACAGATATAATCAATCACATAACGAAGAAAAGAAATGAATTTAGAAAGTAGAAAACCGTTTCATTGCTTGCCCTGTGAAGAAGGGAATTGGTTCATGATGAAATTAAAAACAACTACCAAGAAGAAGTTGGAATACATTGTGAGTCAAGAAAAAAGAGAAAGAGAATGAGAAAACTCAAGATAAGTTGATGCCAATCTCTTGAGCCTTGAGCCGTCTTGAAGTGCTCCGCCTTCTTTCTTCTTGATCATGAGCTTCTTGATCTCTGTGGTAGTAAAAGAATTCTGGAACTAATATTGGATGGATGGAATGATGATCACCAAAAAAGATCCCCATGAACTTGCTTGAATGTCTATTTGTAGAGTTTGGAGGATATTTAAAAAAAATATTTTTACAATATGTTGTTTCCTCCTTCCAATCTTAAAAGATTCTCTATTTCCCAGTTAAGTTGAATCGCAATCTTTTCATCCCCAAATCTTTCTTATCCGACCAAGAAATATTCTATATAATATTTGGGTTGACAGATTCCGATTCGGCAATAAATCTTCGGAGTTCGCTGCTGAACTGTTTAGGATCGCGGTCCCTCTTCACTGTCTCTATTGGTGCCGCGACCCCACTGTTGTGCTCTTCTGATTAGCTACATGTTTCATTAGGGATTCATCTTTGAGGTCCGGTTGGTCTTCTAATATGTATCTACATCACAAAATGCCTCAGGAGTACCAACATTCTTAAAATAAACTCGAATTTTAACGCTTGTTCAATTCCAACCCCGTTATATTTAACAAGGAAAGATTACGTAATCAAGCATATGAACCAAGTCAAACTCGAGCACTTCATTTAAATCTAGGCTTGAAAAGCATACAAATAATCAATCTTTTACGAACTTAATAGGCACGACCTTTTTGACGTGACCCAGGAAGACACGAACTATGAAACATTTATTTCGTTTGCCACGACATTACAATTCTTGTCAAAACTAACGGTTTTATCCTACATGGTGTGTTATGTGGCATCAGTGATGACGCGACAATGCCCCTTGTAGTTCGTGTGCTCGGGTCATTGAAATGTCGAATTTGTCCATCACCAATCTTCTTTAATTTAAATTTCAATGAGGACAAAGATGTGAATTCACTTTATTCTCCTTTCTTCTCCTCCCATCTTCTTTCTCTCTGCCATGGTCGTTGTTGCCCCAGGTCGAGGAGGGCTTGACCTTGATGTTCCTTCGTTGTCACTGCTCTCATTGGTGTTTCCCCGTGTAATTTGTGCAGCTAAAGCAATTTCTGGTGGAAAACTAGTAATCGATGTCACGTTCTTTGGATGGCACATCCACACTAAGACACACGACCTTTGTGCCGAGACATCTTACCCTGTGTCCATTGGTTGACTTTGTTGTTGCTGGGGGTGATCGAGATTGAGTACCCTATATTTTTCATGGTATCCGAACCCTACCTGTATAATACCAATTCCTAAATCTTGGAACCGGAACCTACCTTGTTTAATCTTAGAACCGGACCCTATTTGAAACCTACCATGTTTCATAGATTCCAGTTGCCTTGTTGGAACATGTTTATTGACTTCTATAATACAAATTATTTTGATATTTTAATATATTTAACAACTATAACGTAATCACGTTCAAAATATTTTCATGGTTATCATTATTTGTATATTTATTTTATCATATTGTAATTTTAATGTTTACAATACATTTAATTATTATTTATTATTAATTTTTATATTATAATGATATTTTAAACATGATAAATTCATCATATAAGCATAATTAATATGTCAAATAAAGTTTATCGAGTTAGAAATACAACGATTTAAATAGTTCGAGAATCGGAGTTCGAATGAGGAAGTTATGAACGATTAAAATTAACCGTATAAATCTATAACAGGCTCTGGTTTTGGGTATCCTGTTCATCGAAATTGTAATTGACCGGTTCCTTATTTTATCACCTGGAATCTACCCAAATTTCATTGATATTCACCCGAAACCAAATCAGTAGGATAGGTTCTTACAAATTCCAGGTCTATCCTATACTCATGCACACTCCTAGTTGTTGCCCACTCTTAGGTCTTACTAGGATACTCTCCTCCAATAGGTCATCTCTTTCATGTTGCATTTGATGAGATTACCACGAGAGTTAAACACGAGTGAACAATTTGATAAGTCTTGTGTCCATTGGTTAACAATGAGCTCCTTTGGCAAGTCTTCTCTTTGTTGTTTGACCGGGTCTTCTCGTTCATGTTTCATTGAATGTGGAGCTTCTCGTAGGTGAATACGGGTGGGAGGAAGTGAAGGGAGTGGTGGCAAAAAGGAATGTCGAGGTCGGGTCGTCCTCGGCTTGGGACAACAGCAACCATGGCAAAGAGAAAAAAGATGGGAGAAGGAAGGAGAAGAAATTGAATTTACTTGTTTGCCCTCATTGAAATTTAAATTAAGGAAGATTGGTGAGAGGCAAATTCAACATTTCAATGACACGGGCACATGAACTCCAAGTGGCATGACACGTCATCGTTGTTTGCCACACAATGCACCAGATAGGATACAACCGTTAGTTTTGATGGGAATTATAACACCGTGCTTATTGGAACAAATGTTTCATAATTCGTGCCTTCCTAGATCATGTTGTTGCATAAATAAGAGTGCCTGCAAGTATACGTGTAGCAAATCAAGTAATAAAGAGTGAATATAGTATTGTTCCCTTGAAAATTCTCTTACCAATCACTAAAATTAGTACAATCATTTCCAAGCAAGTAAATCAAATAGTTGGGAGTAGGATGCAAAGTAATGAAAACAACAAGTAAACAAGCAAAAATCTACCAATTGGAATACTTCCAAGGTTCACAACTTCACCTATTCTAGTCCTAATCAAAGTCTTTCTCTCGTGCAAATTAATTCTACCGTGTTATTAAACTAGGTTTTAGGGTTTTCCTACTAATTCCTTATGCACCTCTCGATGTCAAAAGGATGTACCTAAGCGGAGGACACTAATCCACTCTATCTCTAGGCGATTAATGTTGAAAGGCCGACTAAGTCAATCCGAATTGGCTATATAGGGTGCTCACAATATCTCGATGCGCTCACACGAATAATTTAACCTCTCGGCATAAATTAACCTAGACTATGCAATTTCTAACGTGACTTTGATTCCCTCTCTTAAGGCTCCTCTCCTTCCCAAGTTCGATCTTGTGGGTGGCCAATCCAAAGGAAAGTATTAAGATTGAAATATACATAAATAAAACCTAGGAGACATACCTTGATAGAATCAGATACAAGAGAGAAAAGAACTTTACTTAAAATATTGAAATAAGTTCCATTGATCCCATAGGAATCTAGGGATTTAGTTCAACATAATAACAGAAAATACAAGAGTTGAAAGCGAAGACAACATCATGAAAACAAGGAAGAAACAGATAGAAGGAACTGTAGATAGTGGTAGAGTCGAATCTCTTGATCACACCTCCACGATCTTTAAGCACAAACCCTCCTCCTTCCTCTAAGTTTGTAGCCTTCCTTTGCTCTTGAAACACACTGAAATATGTTGAATGATCAGGTCCGAATTGTCCTCCAAAGCTACTAATGTGATGCCCATTATATACTAGAAGGAATTGGAAACTATCGGTTTATTTCCCAATCTCAAACTTTCCCTCTAGAGTGCTAACCTTCCATGTCTTTGACCACTTTCCTCTTTATTTTTAGACCATTAATTGCTGAAATATATGTGAAAATACTTCTATAAGCTTGCCTAAGTTGTTGGGATAAGCAAGATTGGGTTTCCTTTGTTGAAACCGCAGACTAAGTCCTTTGCTCTTCTGATCTCTCTGTAGATCGCGGTCTACAATCATGACAGCACTATTTTGCATGCACTTTCCTTTCTTTGACCATAACTTTCCTGTTTCAGCTATGATTTGTGATCCGTTTGATGTGTTGAAATCTTGACTTAACAAGCTTTCCAATGATATCTTATTTGCCATATTTCTTGTAACGACCCAAAAATTCAATAGAATTTCTCTCAAATTTATGATAATCCAAATCAGAAAAATATAACATGTTGTGTAACTTTAGAAAATATGTAAAATTCATAATCATAAACTGCAATATGATTTTCGGGCCGCGACGTATAATATAGAACTGGATAAATAACCAAAATAACTTCTATTTAGAATCTCCGGTCGATTTCCCGTTATCAAAAAGCTACCTCTGCTCTCCGTGTCAACTTGATGACTTTGAGCCTTATCTGTAAAAATAATACACGGAAGGTGTGAGCCGCATCTCAGTGAATATTCAATTTTAAAGTAAAATGAATTACATAATTATAAACTGAATAAATCACCTACAATAAAAAAATTCAACTGATTTACAATTCCTTATCAACTTATATTGAATTCATAGGATGAATATACATACCTGATCCCACCTTCAACCATCACGCTCAACCTTAAATCTCAACATTTCAATTTACATCATCATTGTAACTCATATAGCACATAATCTCAATAAATACAAATAACACTTCACATTTGCAACAGATACATTTCCATATCAAGAAAGTCAAATCACCTTATCTCAACCACATACTAATCATACCAACACAGACAACGACATTCATAGTAAGTACTATTCTAAATCATGGACTCAACAAGCTGATGCACCGAACTTGACAAACGTATAGCCATGGGGTCACATTTCTCATGTGACAAGGTTCTGGCGGTATCAATACTATCTTTCTCAGATGATACCGCGACCCCGTGCACTAATCAATATCAATCTTACTCCCAATCTCCTGGTGTCCTCATCTACACACCATACTTCATGGGGGCTGCCATGACCCTCTAGTAGTAAGAGCAATTTTAATTATCTTATTCTTATATCTCGCTAGTGACCAGCTTTAAATTACCTCACTTGAGATCAACGGTAACTTAAATCTCTCTCTTTCCACTGTTCTTTATCTTTTCTTTATCTTTTTTTTTTGCCCATTTCTACTCCGTCTGCTTAACGATCACCATGGCTACACTAAATCAATACAATTCACATTAATATGATACAATCAATACAATACACATAATCAAAATCACACACTAGAGTCAATCAATTATTATAGAATCAATTATTCACATCAACAACACATAGAATCCACAAATAATAGATAAAGAACATACCAAACTGTAGTTAAAGAAACCCCTCTGAATCCAAACTAATTGCACGTCAAACTAACTTCCAATAGTCGTACAAATAACATTAGAACAATGGGGCTAAGTATTCATATTGTACAGGAATAATGGATTGTAAAACTTCTAACTAAAAATGTATACATCATAAATCTCAAAACCACCCGTAAATATTTATAAAAACATACTATAGATATATTTATTATTTTACAATAGAAAAGAATACTAACAAACCCTTTTAGCAAATTCTGCACTGAGCTGAGTAGATATCTAGTTTCGACCTTCTCAGTTCCTATCATATTATTAATGTAAAATTTCAGATATATCATATATATTTATATTAAAAATGATCCCAAAAATTATTTTAAGACACTGTTTATGCTATCTTTCTTGATCTTATGACTTTCACCCATCAAATTAAAACTCATAAAATATATCATTGTAAATGCTATTAAACTATATATTAAAACATTAAGTAATATAATTTATTTGATTCGAACTGGACTTCAATTACCTGTTGGTTTCTCATTGTCTTCCTCTTGTTTCTTCGTCTCATCCATTTCTGCAATCTCGCTTGTCCTCTATGTCTGTGTGTGTGTGTTTTTTTTTTCCTGCCGAAAAGAATGAAAAGAATGACCGGTGGCCACGTATATGTAAAACGTGTATGGCGGTGGAGTATTTGCATGCAGCCAATTCATGCCAATCAGGCTTGAAAAATTCCATTGGGACTTTGGTGGGTAGCCCATGGGCTGGGCTCACAATTCTCCCATACTTATAAAAATTTCATCCCTGAAATTTCTTACTACAATGAAATAATAAAGATACTCAATATTTAGAGCAGTATTAGGTTCCCAAATAATCGTTTCTTGACTGGTTCATTCATTGCACTTCTGCTGTGCACTCTGATAATCATTCTGACACTACAATAAGTCTACTCAAAACACCTTGCAAATAAACCGCTTCTTGTGCTTCGAGCTGAATATTCCGATAAAAAGGCACGTAGATTAGATAAAGAAATTCTTATCTTCTTACTGATATCACATGTAGGGAGATCTTGAATTAACTTAACTGATTGGACATTAATATAAATATATCGTCAGAACATGAAAGTTCATGTGAGCCTCCCATCATAATAAGCAAGAAGTCCAGGAATAATCACACCAACATATTGGAAACATTTTCTTTTGGTGTCTTCTGTGCTTCAAACTAATAACATGAAATCTAGAATCAGGCCTATTATCTGAAGACCAACAACGATAAACTGGCAGAAGAAGTGAATCCGTGATACTCTCATATAATACAAGTCCAAGAATAGTGATGCCAATATGTCTGAATCCCTTGCTTCTGGTGTCTTCTTTTGTACTTGAATTAATAGATAGGAAACCCAAAAATAATATATTAATAATAGATCACCACCATGAAGAGTATCCATATCGAATAAAATAAGAAATCCACCAATCAACGAAGAATATCTATGTTGAATGAGAATTCTGCCAATACCTCCCATTTATTGCATATATAATAGAAAATCAACATCTCCTAACTCAGAAAATCCATTTCTGAAACCATAGAACTGAACCTGAGAATCTTACTTTCTTTGGGAACCTGATTTACTTCCAAATCTTCCCATCTCTTGATTATTATTGACAACTCCCCATTTTCACCACAACACGAACAAACGAAATCGACTAATATAAAGCATTACAATTACACACTATAATAATCTCATGATTACTCTAACAAAAATAATTCAAAGTCGTTCATCAAACTACTTTTAGAAATCATATGCCTCACTAAACAGTAAATAACACTCAAGAAATCACATTCAAACAACCATTATCAAATAATCATAAGGACACGGATTATATATCGCAATTCACTGAACAAAATGAATTCTTTTTTTCATAAATTCAAGAAAGTTGGTTCATCATTTAATTATTCTATGTGAAGTGCCAATACCACAAGCCTTTTCAAATACTTAATAGGAAGGAATTGAGTCTTAAATAAATATTTCAATATTACTACCACTTATCACTTTAAATGGGACAAACGCAATTCAAGACAATTTTATTAAGCTATAAATGAAGTTCAATTCACCAAAAATAGCTTAGATATTCCATCTTTGCATCCTCCTATTCCTTGAGTGAGTGAATAAGGAGTGAAATCATTCCTAAATGTTAAATTTTACGATCATTCATCTATTTGATAGGGGTACGTGCCATTCAAATGAATCTTACTTGACTAAATTCACTATGCAAGCTACAAATATTTCGTTTTCCTTACTGATATCATATATTTAATTTACTAAACATCTCAAACAATTCACCCACGTATACTTTAGTTCATCGCCAACAATGACCCATTTTCTCAAAGTACAAAATGTTCAAACTAAATAATTTATTTACTCAGCCATAAGTTGTACTAATAAATCCATCAGTTCACACTAAACAGGATAACGACAATAGATAAATAACATGATTATAACAAATCTAAATTTAGTATATAGCTTTCTCATATCGACTATATTAATACATTAGAACGTACGCACATTTATATATTTTTTTCCACTGAAGACTCTCTAGTAGTATAGTCCAATTCTTATTTATCTAAAATTGGAAGATTCTTAACAATCAACTACCTACTAATAAAGGTTAATTTCTATACTTGACTATAATAACCCAAATAAGTAATAAAAATTAGCCAATGGTAATAGGATTTGATGAACATTCTTATTATATCAATTCATAGTTATGATCATAGTACAATTAGACGTGCTGATACTCTCTATATTTCGTTAGAAGATCCGCATCATAATAAAACTTATATAATTCTTTATAATATGATTTATTTGATCCAACTAACTTCAACATAATCAACATTGATGCTTTAATCATAGAAAACCAATTAAATTAAATTAAATTTCAGTTATACTTAGACTTCATAGTTCATGGATATATGCAATGTGCAAAATCATCATTAACATTTCAACATTAGCAGTTATAATTCAGCGCATGATATCAATCATGGCTCCAACTATTTTATTTTTGCTCCAATACAAGTTTACAATTTATTATCTAACTTTTAAGTTTACTTGAACATTATTCAAAGTACAATCAAGTTCGTTTTCTTCTTCTTCTTCTTCTCTTTTTTGTTTTCGCTAAACATATTGGTAATACTAAATCTTCCCATCCTTATGTCCATTTGGTATACCAATAGGAAATGAAATTACAACAAGTATTAAATAATATTATTGTTCACCCCATTTATTAGACGTAAGTAAAATCCAAAATAAATCTTAATAGGCTAAATCATTAAACATGTTTTAATATTTCATTTTTGTTCTTCACATTATATATTAAATTGTTACTTGCTTATCCTATATATGTATTATTAGTAATGAGCCATTTATCTCAAAAAATAAATTATTTACCAGCATATGTTATACTAATAATTTCATTAGTTCCAATGGGTAACGTGATCATAACAAATATGAATTAAGTATATCATTTCCTCATGTGAATTATAAGAACACACTAGATGTTCATGTTAATAAATTTCCAATTCCTATTTATCTAAAGTTAAAAATATATCAACATTTAGCTACCTAAGGGAGCCAATGCCATTAGGATTAATTTTGCTAATCAAAATAAACCAATGGTGATGGAATTCAATAAATATCTTTATTATACTAATTCATGGATATGACAGTAGCACAAATGGTCATTTCAGTTCTTTTTTATATTCCACAAAGTATGACTCTTCATTACAAAATTGATGAACAATTTAATTAATTTCCCTTTTCCTTTTTTTAAACTTCACAAGCTGCAACATGCAAAATCATTATTAGAATCTCATTATCTTATTTCACTTCAATTCATCCTCCTTATGTGTACATCTATATTTTTATTTTTATTTTTATTTTTATTTTAAACTTATACAGTACTAACAACTCCAGAGGATTCATTATTCAACTTCCTTTAAGAACAGTAACACACCCCATTACATCTTGTCTATTGCCATATCATAATTTTGAAAATTCATGACTCACTAATTTAGTTTCTTCTATTGCATTAAATACTCGTGAACGCTTTAATTTAGCACGCTATCCCTCTAATTCTTAATACTTCATGACTCTTACATCTAAAACAATTAATTACTGTATATTTAGGCAATAAACTCTTAACATGAATAACAAAAGAGCTGATCCTTTCTTCATTTAAAATTGTAGAATTAATACTTTATCACTATCATACTCTATATTGAAGAAGGTTAGCTCCTCAAAGAGAATTGTTTGCAGAACTTCACTAGCCTAGGCCAATGAACATACCAAAAATCATTTCATTTACACCCATAAACTTCATGAATAAAAAAAAATTCAATATATAAGGGGAAATGATAACAGATAGTGCTTTGTAATCAACTTTAAAATGTTCCTAAAATTAGTCAAAATTGACTTCACATTTGACTCATCCGGTCAAGATCAAATAATTTCAACTTAATCCATTCGATCGGTTCGGTTATTACTAAGTTTACCCCGGTCAAACCTTTAAATTTTGGCATAAAACACAGTTAAGACAATTGTAGCCAATGGTTTATATGTCCACCACCTATGCTTAAGGTTGGTTAGTCAAACTGCAGCAACCATTTCCTTGATTTACATTAATATATAATTATGCAAGCTAGCTGCCACTAGCGGGGTTGGACATTCAACTGACACCTGGAGTCTCGGTCACTGTGGATCGTTGCATTCCTTTATCAACTTAAAAAAAAAATTTCTTTTCAGCTCCACGTTGCATGCAGTCCCTTTTCGTTGCACTACACATAACATGCTGAAACAATTTTCAACGCTTCATCCATTACTTTCCATTATTTATTTAGTTAGTTATTTTATTTTTACACTGTTCATCGTCTACTTCGTTGAAACTCAAGGACAATTAGCAGAACTTAATCCAACAAAACGACAGTATAAATCATATGTAAATCCTATCCAACTCTCCAAAAATAATTCAGGAATCGAATGGAGCCTATAGAATTTATAACCTATGCCTTGATACCAAAATTGTCACAATCCAAAAATTCAGCCGAATTTTTCCTAAATTTCCGATAATCTAAATCAGAAAAATATAACATGTTGTATAACTTTTAGAAAATATGTAAAATTCATAATCATAAACTACAATATGATTTTTGGGCCGCGACGTATAATGCAGAAGTGGATAAATAACAAAAATAACTTCTATTTAGAATCTCCGGTCAATTCCCCACTATCAAAAAGTTACCTCTGCTCACCGTGTCAACTTGATGACTTCGAACCTTATCTATGAAAATAATATGTGCGAAAGGTGTGAGCCGCATCTTAGTGACTATTCAGTTATAAAGTAAAATGAATTATATAATTATAGATAGAATAAATCACCTACAATAAAAAAAACTCAACTCATTTACAATTCCTTATCGACATATATTGAATTCGTAGTATGAATATACATACCCGATCCCACCTTCAACCATTACACTCAACCTTAAATCTCAACATTGCAATTTACATCATCATTATAACTCATATAGCACATAATCTCAATAAATAAAAATAACACTTCACATTTCCAACAGATACATTTCTATATCAAGAAAGTCAAATCACCTTATCTCAACCACATACTGATCATACCAACACAGACAATGACATTCATATCAAGTACTATTCTAGATCATAGATCAACAAGCTGATGCACTAGACTTGACAAACAATTAGTGTAGCCACGGGATCACATTTCTCCTGTGACAGGATTCTGGCGGTATCGATACTACCTCTCTTGGACAATACTGCGACCCCGTGCACTAATCAATATCAATCTTACTCCCAATTTCCCGGTGCCCTTCATTTACACACCACGCCTCACGGGGGCCGCCCATTACCCCCTGGCGGTAAGTGCAATTTTAATTATCTTATTCTTATACCTTGCTGGTGACCAACGATAAATTATCTCACTTGAGATCAACGGTAAATTAAATCTCTCTTTCGACTGTTCTTTATCTTATCTTTTTCTTTTTTTTGGCCCATTTCTACTCCGCCGACTTAGCGGTCACTATGGCTACACTTAATTAATACAATACACATACTCAGAATCACACACTAGAGTCAATCAATTATTATAGAATCAATTATTCACATCCACAAGACAGAGAATCCACAAATAATAGATAAAGAACATGCCAACCTGCAAATAAAGAAACCCCTCTGAATCCAAACTAATTGCACGTCAAACAATCTTCCAATAGTTGTACAAATAACATTAGAATAGTGGGACTAAGTATTCGTATCGTACCCGAATAAATGGATTGTAAAACTTCTAACTTAAAAATGTATCCATCGTACATCACAAAACCACCCGTAAATATATGTATGAAAACATACTATAGATATATTTATCATTTTATAATAGAAAAAGAATACTCACCACCCCTTCGAGTAAATTCTGCACCAAGCTAGGTAGATATCTAGTTTCGACCTCCTCAGTTCCTACCATATTATTAATGCAACATTTCATATATATCATATATGTTTATATTAAAAATGATCCCAAAAATTATTTATGACACAGGTTATGCTATCTTTATTGATCTTATGACTTTCACCCATCAAGTTAAAATTCGTAAAATATATCATTCTAACTAAATCCTACTAAACTATATATAAAACTTTGAGTAATATAATTTATTTTATTCAAACTAAACTTCAATTACTTGTTGGTTTCTCATCGTCTTCCTCCCATTTCTCCACCTCCTCCCTTTCTGCAATCTCGCTCGTCCGCTGTGCCGTGTGGTGTGTGTATTTTTTTTTTGGCCGAAAAGAATGAGAAATGCAGCCAATTCATGCCAATCAGGCTTGAAAAATATAAATCGGCGGCCACGTATATGTAAAACATGTATGGTAGTGAAAGTATTTGCATGCAGCCAATTAATGCCAATCAGGCTTGAAAAATTCCATGCCTTTGGCGGGTTGAAGCCCACGGGCTGGGCTCACATTTCTCATACAGCGAATATGAGAAATTTCCTTCTAAAGCTGCTGCACCAAATGTTGAATTATTGAGCTTGCCATTTCTTCATCTTTTTGCACATTTTCTTTCCATTCCTGACACATTAAACAACTCTCAGCAGTATCTAATCCACATTTAAAGTTCTCGAAACTATCATTTATAACAATCAAATCCCAAGAATAAAAATCTATGCAATTAACTTCTAAATATATAGAAAGTAGCCTAAAACTCAAGAATCTAGGTCGAGAAGGGGCAAATAAATCATACAAATCATAATCTCGGCACATGGTAAAAAGGTTGTGCCAAAAGTAAAAAGCCGACCTAAGTTTATGCTTGATTAGGTTATTAACCCAATTTAATCTCTCTTTTAGATATAGATGATGATGTTATAACACAATACTGTCAATGGTATATGGACTATTACTGGTGTATTGATGTGGATAATAGAGGAAGTAAAACCATTTAAGACCGATGAAGATATGTAAAAGATGATGAATGCTACAGTGGAGATTGATGGTTATATTCATATTGCTTGATTAAGATTTATACTGATGTTGAGAAAGAAGAGAGTAGTTATTAAAGAGTTAGACATGAAAGAATAAATGACACTACAAATGAAGACTATACTGTTAGTTGTTTTAGGAGCTTGGGAGTCAAGTAAGTTGAGCCATTTCCTATTTTCTAGGCACTAAGTTGTGGTTTGCTATTTTCTAAGAATGTTTTTTCTTTATGCTCAAGTTTTTCCCTTTTAGGGCCAAGTAAGTAAGTTTATCTTCTTGCCACAAAAGGTTAAGTTAGTTCAACAGTGTTTATATGTATTCTCTAAAGTTCAAGTTAATGAAATATCACGTGTGTGTCCTTGCAACTTAAATTAACATTATTATCAGAGCGCTCTCCTGTTCTTAAAGGGCCTATGAGAGACTGAGTTTTTTTTATCTGAGTGATCCCTAAACACTTCTCATCAAATCTACTTCTACAAAAAGCTATTAATAAAATGGAAGTAGGTGTCTTATCAGGAATGGCTCCACCGATGTTGTCGCACCCTAAAATTGAGAATTCTCATAGGCTGTCGCGACGTTATGGCCATGAATAAATATAAAAGGAGTTGTCACCAATCATTCAAGGAGCTAGTCCTAATGTTAATAAAAAACCTATTATTCACCTAAGGGAGCATGACACTAACCACCTAGGATCTTATTAGTCGGTCTCGAACCAAAGTTTGGATCTGGGGGGTTCTCTTATGTATGAAAGGCTCGTAAGCCAGTTGACATACCCTAAATCAGTACCCTAGTGTTTTTAAACTTGCCTTATTTTATTAAGTTCAATTCTTGCCCTAATCAAGGTATGGATCAAAAAATTAAGACATAATAAAAATCATGACCCTATCTAGGCAGACCAGCATTAATTGATTTAAGAAGATGCAATTTATTCAACTCGGGGGAACATGTGGAAACTGAGTTAAATCGCTCAGGGACTCGATAAAGTTCGAAGAAAACATTGGATCCACTTTGAAGGCTTCAAAACATTTCTAAAGCTATTTGAAAAATTCACAAGTTAGGCTACTGATTTCATAAACTTGAAAAGTGGGGGACAATCCGTAAAATTCATAAACTAGAGGACTCATTCGAAAAATTCACAAACTAAAGCCCTAGTTCACAGGACTTAGGGACAAAGAGGATTGGTTGGAAAATCTCATGAAGTCGATGAATTAATTTTCAAATTTCACAAATTGAGGACCAGTTTGTAAAATTCATACATTGAAAAACATATTTATAAAATCCATGGACTGATCTTGAAATAATTTGTATAAAAAATGGAGTGTTTGTAAAAATCAAATTTTAGAGACTCGTCTCATCATCTCGATTTTTCCAACTCGATCTCCAATCATTCCCCGACTTATCAAACCCGAGTTTGAAGGAAAGGAGAGCTATCATGTCAAGTAAGTGCAACTCCATTAGTGACAAGGTTCAACCATGACTTGGCACAATAGAGAATAAGACACGACAATATCACAAATAACAACATGCTGCAACTCCCTAACTGTTGCAAAAGGCAATAAACTACATATTGCTACCCTCTAACTACTCAATATAGCATACAACAACATGTTACATCCCTAAGCCTCAGCACAAGGCAACAATCAGTGATTGGGCTATATCTAGCAACAACTAAAGCTTCCAAACCATAGTAAATTAGCAAGTAACAGCAATTACAACACCTACATTGCAGCAAGTAGCAAAAAACATCATCTGGACATCATCTAACAACATCAATAATAGGTAGACAGCAAAAAGGGTGGCAACAACACAATGACTAGTAGCAATAATAGCAACTAAACTACAATGAAAAAGCAACTACCGCATGCCAACATCAACTACTGCAATCAACAACCAATGCTACGACAATACTGGAACAAATAACTACCACTGTAGCAATATAGCAGGAAAACAACCTTTAAACTGCAACGAGATAGTGACTGCAACACATTTTTAGCAAAAGTAACATCCCATAGAAAATTTACAGCATCAAAACAGTGTCTAACAATACCAATATAGCCACTAATAGCATTTACACCGCACAAAAGGTAGCGAACAGTAGTAGACACAAGCAAAACAATACTAACAATTGCCTTGCAGTAATGAAATAGTGGCTAACAGCAATTACAACACTTTTAAGTGGCAACTAAATGAAATAGTGACTACAACTTACCAACAACAAATATCGCAACAGCCAGCCGCTACTGCAGCAATATAACATCAGAACAACAACTAACAGCTTATACTACTTCAAAATTGCAGTAAAAGTAATGTGCAAGAGCAAGACAACAATGAAATAACACATAGTAGCAACTTGATATTGACTAACAACAACTAGAGCAATTGAGTAGTCACTAACAACACCTAAACACAACAAAAAGCAGCTAACACCAACTAAGACGCACTTAACAGCAAATTTTTAGCAATAAAACAGTGGCATGCAACAACTATAGTACCAACACACCCCCTAATAGCACTTACATTGCACAAAACAGTAGAATCTTATAGAAAACAACACTCAACAGCCTCTACACTGCACAAAACAGCAAGTGGTAGCAGCTAAACCACAACTAAGTGAGAAAGACAGCAATAGCAGCTAAATTGCAGCGAACAATAACTGTAGGCCTAAATTGCAGCAAAAAAGCATCTAACAAGAGCTGGCCAATAGCTAACTTCAACTTCACAAGAATGAAACGTGATCATATCAATTATGGCACCTAAATAGCAACAGCTCCTAAATCACTATAAAACCACAACTAACAGTAGTTATGATAGCCAAGCCACACTTAACAACAACTTTGTAGAAGCGAAACATTAACTTGCAGCAACCTCTCAAACAAGCATCAAGAAGTCAGGCAGTTGGAATAGATGTGTATGGCAGTTGGGAACTTCAACAAAATATTACGGAAGAAGACATAGCAAGCAACAAAATATTGTCCATTTCCTGCACAAAATCAAAATCGTTTAACGATGATGCAGGTGCCTAAGCAGAAGGCCAAGAACCCACACCTGACTTACCAAAACTTTGAAGAAGAATGGCTCGGAGTTGGCTCAAAACAGGAGACCACCGGAAGCTCGCGAGCTCAGGTAGTGATTCAATGCAGTTCATGTGGATTTGGTGGAGATTCGATGATGAAGAACAGTGAAGGAACGAGTTCAGGCTAATTAGTGATCTTGGGATCCTTCAGCGAACACCTTCGGGATTGCCCTGTGGTCCAGCCATGGCAATCAGAGGAAGGCAGAGAAAGAGTTGAGGAGTAACGAGCAATGATGGGTCACAAGCTCGGGGTAGCAGTCAATAGCAGTAGAGATTGGGGATGAGACAAGGAAGATGGGATGATGGAATGGAGACTGGAGCCAAGAGTGATGGTGAATGAACGATCCCTTCGCCTAAAAAAAAAAATCCATTCCTCCCTGATGGAGTTGTGAGAGTTGGTTTTAAAGGGAAATGGGATGTTGGAGCAAGAGACAGGTTGGTGAGAGATACGGTCGTCATAATAGCGGTTGGTGCAAGGTACTCGTCCAGCGACCTCAAGGTAGCAGCTAAGAGAGAAAGCTCGAAGAGAGAGGGTGAGGGCTACCACGAGAGGCTCGAGAAAGTTAAGAACTGCGGCTCATCAGCAGCTATCACAGGCAGAGTCGCAATGTTGGTGTGCACAGTATGAATCCGATGGCCTCGTGGTAGCGATTGAAAGGAAGAGAGAGAGAGAGTAAAAGTGATCGGCGGTGAGGGAGAGGGCTACGGAGATTGCAAATGGAGACGGGAGAGGGACAGATGAATGGGATGGAACTCGGGGCTGCCTTTCCATGATGGCCAGTGCTGGCTGAGTAGCCTCTTGTGGCCTCCTCGCATTCTGCACGTCAGGGGCTTGAGGAAGAAGACAATGAACAGTGCTTGCCTAGATAATAAAACTAGCCGGACATGGTTAAGTTACAATACATGTTTATCGGATTTGAAAATTACGAAACCAAAATGAAGAGAAAGGAGACAAAGGTAGAAGAGGTCTCAAACACTGATGATGAGCTTGATTCCTTAGCTCTTCTACCCATGACCCGTGTTCTGATGCCCTGGCTTCGTAACCTTAATCCGCCAAGAACCTTGTCCGAGACCTTGCCTTTTTATGAAAAGCTATCTCTCTCCTTTTTTTTTTTTAGTGGAGTTACCCCTTTATTTATAAGGCATTTCCACCACTTCCAAGCTTGGTTTGGTCAGTGTGGGTTAGGAAGTCTTAGGTTCCACCATTCGGTTCAGTAGACTGTGGCACAAAGATTTGGGCACTGCAGTGCACTTCTTCCCTTGATGCTTCTCTGTAAACCGCAGTGTCCCATCGTAGTATGCTGAATCTGTTTTGTGCAGTTTACTTTGTTTGGCCATAACTTCCTCATTTTAGCTCCATATCATGCATGGTTTGATGCGTTGGACTCTTGACTCGATGAGCTTTCGGTTGATATCTTATTTGACATGTTTTCTATTGAGGAAGTCCTGCAAACACCCAGATAAACTTAGAGGATGGATGTTAACCTCCTAAGGAACATATATACTCACATTTAAGCTTATTTCAACAAAAATAACTAGTGGAATGCATGTTCTTAGCTCAAATTTAAGGTCTGAAAATATAACTTCTATGGTCTTATCACACCCCCAAACCTAAACTTTTACTCGTTCTCAAGCAAAGTTTTAAGCACAATGATTCATCTCCACTTCTTCAATTGGTAGCAATGCTCATAATTTATTTTTCGTTACTTTCAAGCCTTTCCCATAAAGTTCTCAGAGATGGTCGTGTTTCCCACTTAACTTTGTGTTTCATTGATTCGAACCTCATGATTTTGTTTCAACCCGTGCAGTGTAGTGCAATCCCTACACTTAGCCCTAGGTCTTGACCTCACTATTGTGCATCATAAGGAAATGCTCATGCAAACATGTGTCTAGCTATTAGTCCCATGCATGATCTCACCTTTTTGCTCTTACCTTTTTTTTCCCCATATTTATACTTAGTAATTAACCCTTACTCTGGTAGTGCATGACTTTCAAGGGCACACACCTTCACTGGCTCTTTAACTTGCTCACACACTTTTGATTAGCCAGTCAGATGAACAGATAGTCCCCTACAAGTACATGCCGAGTCGTATTGCCAGCACACTTAGTGCATCAATTTGGGCTCAAACTCGAATAGAGGTACTCAAAGCCTTGGCACATCTTTTCTTGTATACTCAATTGTAGCCTAACACAATTTTGCAAAAGCATGTCCAAAGATGACACTTACTGCCCTTGAATTAAGATCTAGATGTAAGGTTCATGTACAAGTAATTGGGGCTGAAAATCATCAGAAGATTTGTCACAATTTCACTTAGAGTCAAGCATCATCACATGATTTTATTTCAATCGATGTAATATCGTGCAATCCCTTACACCTAACCCTAGGTCTTGACCTCACTATTGTGTATCATAAGGAAATACTCATGCAAACATGCGTCTAGCTATTAGTCCCATGCATGATCTCACCTTTTTGCTCTTACTTTTTTTCCCATATTTATACTTAGTAATTAACCCTTACTCTGGCGGTGCACAACTTTTAGGGGCCCGCACCTCTCTGGCTCTTTAACTTGCTCACATACTTTTGATTAGCCAGTCGGATGAACAGATAGTCCCCTACAAGTACATGCCGGGCCATATTACCAGCACATTTAGTGCATCAATTTGGGCTCAAACCCGAACAGAGGTACTCAAAACCTTGGCATATCTTTTCTCGTATACTCAATTTTAGCCTAACACATTTTTGCAAAAGCATGTCCAAAGATGACATTTATTGCCCTTGAATTAAGATCTAGAAGTAAGGTTCGTATACAATTAATTGGGGTTGAAAATCACACAAGATTTGTCACAATTTCACTTAGAGTCAAGCAATCACACTAGCCATTAATTATCATCACAGAACAAGGTTCAACTTAAGTTCCCTATTCACGACTTTCAAGCATCGCTATCCATCAAAACATCATCATTTTTCAAATTTTTTCGTCTTTTTTTTTTTCAAAATCGAAAACAAATGCAAGATGAAATAAATGTGCAATTATCTAACACCCTATATGCTATATGTCATGCAAATGCAAATGCAAAAAAGCAATTGTGGCGCACAATCTAAATGTTAAGAAAAGGAAAGAGAAAGTGGTTAACAAACGCTCCCCCTTGTGTCAAAGTCGATGGGATGGCCTTCTAGTCGTTCTCTTCATCTCTTTCCTCCCTGTAGTCACCTGAGTCCACATCTGTTTCATTTGTATCAGCGGACTCCTCCTCACTTTTCCACGAAATGGGCAGATATTCATGGAGGTTGATTCGTAGTGCTTGGCTGAGAAGTCCTTGTTTAGCTTGGATAATCCATGTATATTCTCCATCCTGTCATAGTTCTAGTTGGAATCAACTCATTGCCTTCATTTACTATGACCGTTATGCAGCCTTTCTAGGCACACACTGTACTAAACTTACTGTCAGAGATAGGAAAGATTATACCTGCATCAAGCCATTTAAGGATCTCTTTCTTAACTACCTCCTTCATGAGACGATTAAGCCTCATTTGTCCTTCCACCGACTCCTTGTGGTTTTCTTCGAGTAAGATCTTGTGCATGCATGTCAAGGGGCTGATTCCTTAGATATCAGCTATGGTCCATCCAATTGCTTTCATATGGGTTTGAAGAACTCGAAGGAGTTTTTCTTCCTGTGCTAATATTAGGTTGGATGCAACAATAACAAGAAGTGTGGAAAAAGTGCCAAGGAAAGCGTACCTCAAGTATTATGGTAATGGCTTAAGTTCCAGTTTTGGTGGTTCTTGAATGGAAGGCTTTAAAGAATTAGATGACCTCCAAAGGTTCAAAATATGACACATTCTTTGGCAATAATGGGCAAGACTCCAATATCTTGAGTACTTCTTGTAGATCATGATCATCTGAAGGTGACTTCTCGATTAGAACCGATTCGAGAAGATTCTCAAGTGTTGTTTCCTGAATTGTTGTCCTAGTCACCTGCTTACATACATCAATGGAGAGAACTTCATCAAGTTCACTAGGATGTTTCGATGCATTATAAACATTAAATGTTACTTCTTGGTTGTTCACATGCATAGTTAATTCTCCTTTCTGCACATCGATTAGTGCTCGACCAGTTGCCAAGAATGAGCGACCCAAATTTATCGAGATGTTCCTGTCTTCATCATAATCCAAAACAATGAAATCAACAAGGAATATAAATTTGTCTACCTTAACTAGAACGTCCTCCACAATTCCAAAGGGGCATGCCAATGATCTATCAGCTAATTACAATGTTACCATAGTTGGCTTAATCTCACCTACCCCTAATTCCTTGAATATAGTGTAAGGCATGAGATTAATGCTAGCACCCAAGTCACACAATGCCTTACCTTCGAAGCTTTTACCAATAGAACAAGGGATATTGAAACTTCCTGGGTCTTTGAGCTTTGGAAGAGGTTTTTTCTGAAGGATTGCACTTGCCTCTTCTATTAACGCAAATGTTTTGTAATCGGAAAGCTTCCTCTTCCGTGAAAGGATATCCTTTATGAAGTTGACATAGCTCGGCATCTACTCCAATGGTTCTACAAAAGGGATGTTAATGTGCAATTTATAGAATGTATCAAGAAACTCATAGAATTGAAAATCATATTGATCCTACTTTGCTCTTTGTGGATATGGTAATGGAGTGTGTGCCCGAGTCAGCTTATTGCACTGTCTTCCTTCCCTTGGGTCAGTTCTACCGGCATTGGGTTGCTCCTCTCTACCTTGGAGTTGGTTAGGGCAGTCTGATCACATTGGTCTTGGTGCATCGCGGTGTCACTGTTGGGTACCGAGGTGTGCTAGTCTCCTCTACCTGTTGGTCTACTCGGTGTCTTTGTCGGGTCAATTGCAGGGAACTCTAACACCGTGGTGCTGGAACCTATGGACCTTGGTGTAGATGTTGCTGGATACTCCTTGACCGCTGTGGGTACTTGGGACATCGGCGTTCGTTTCGTGGTTTCACTGAAGGCTGGAGGGCTCTGTTCCTCTGCTTTGGCATCGGGCTGACTGAGGTTGAAACTTAACTTTTTCCTGCTCATCAGTGTGATGGCATTAACGTGATCAGATTCGCCACCCCTTGGACTTGTCTCTGTCGCTTGGAAGTGATCCTTGTGCCTAAACTCCAACAGCTTGAGCGATTTGTCCTAGTTGAGTTTCCATGTTCTTCATTTGTACTTGCAAGGTGACAATGCTATTAGTGTGGGATTGTTCACTAGCATTAGTATTTTTGTTAGCCACCATAAGCTTAAGAAAATCATTCTCTAGTTTTGCAATTCGCCCGGAGTCATTTGGTGTCGGCTTTTGCATCGGTTGGAATCCCGGTGGTTAAGTTAGCAGGTTGTTAGCATGTGAAAAGTTGGGGTGATTTTGCCAACACGGATTGTAAGTGTTTGAGGATGGATTATTCCCCGAGTTGCTTCCCACAAAATTTGCCTCCTCATGCCCGGCTTCCATCAGTTAGTCTTCAAAGGTTGCTGATATCGCTCTGGTTCCTAGTGACTTCATGGTTGCCATTAAGGCATCCATTTTAGCCGAGAGGGCTGTTAGAGCATCCACTGAGTGAATTCCGGCTGTCCCTTTTTGCACCATGTTTCGCTTGGATAGCACATTTGTTGCTAATGCCTCGATAAGGTCGTCCGGTGTCTTCTCAAGCATCATACCTCCTGTAACAACATTTATATAAGTTTATAAGGCATAAAAAATTCCATTATAAAAGGTGTTTACCACTTGCCACAACGCAAGGTCATGATGTGGACAATTGTGCAATAAGCCTTTGTAACGCTCCTCTGCTTCCGGCAAGGTTTCCATCGGAAGTTGCTTAAATGATCTGACATTGCTCCTCAACGTAGCCATCTTGGAGGGTGAAAAATATTTCATGAGGAACTCCTCCACGATGATTTCCCAACTATTTAGGGATCCCAGTGGGAATGAGCTAAGCCATGTCCTTACCTTTTCCCTAAGAGAGAAAGGAACAAATTCATTTTAATATAGTCTTGAGGAACCTTGTTTTGTCTAAAGGTATCACACAAATCGTTAAAAATAGCAAGATGGGTATGAGGGTCCTCATTAGGTCCGCCGCTAAACGAGCATGCTGTTTGGATCATTTGGAGCATCGCTGAACATATGAGCTTGTACAGCCAGTTTGGTGATACTTGATCGGTTGTCCGTTCACGATCTCACATAGTGCCTCATCTTAAGTGCAGGGTTGTCTTGTGGATCCTCCATGTTATGAGAAGATGAAATATCTGCAAGTGATTGTTCTTGCCTCCTCCAAATGAGGGTTCGCTCTATTTCCGGATCAAGCAGTAGTAAGTCTTGTTGAGATCTCCAACTCATACACAGAGAAACTACAAAACAAAGGAAAAATAAAGGAAAGTAAATTGGTTTGGTCAAAGTCAAGTGCTTCAATTCGTATCGATGGATACACTTTAATCCTCGGCAAAGGCACCAAAAACTTTGTTTGCTATCAGCGCGCAAGAGGACGAATCGCAAGTAGTAAACTCGATGAGCGGGTATCATTCCCACAAGGATCAAAGCCTATCGAGCACGAACTTAGAACACAAAGTACCAAGGCAAATCACACAATAATTAAGAAGATGCAGAAATAGCAAGAAAAGAAGTAAAAGCAGATAATCTAAAGAAAATAGAAATAGCTTTATATGATTTCGACAAGAAAACGATTTTAGGGGTTTGGTTTCATTTAGGTATATTTCAATCCTCTTGGACTTAATTAACTGGATCAAGTTAAGCATCCTCTTCTCCTATCCACGGGTTGTAAAATCACTTAATCCGACTCTCGTCGTAACTAGGATGTATCCCTAGGTTGATCCTAGTCCACTCCATCTCTAGGTAGTTAGAATTAAGGGACCAAAGGTTGTGTTCATAACCGTATTTGGATTCCTAGGGTGATGGCTACCTCTCAGGCCTTCTCACACATCTCTTCTAACTCTTAAAATGACTAATCTACCTCTTGGTATGATTATTCCTAGGCTATGTTTAATTAGGCTATGGGATTCTCACTCTCGTATCTCCTTACCCTCCCTTAGATCGATTTATTGAGATGGCCAAACATCAATAAATACATAAAGTATAGTAAACATAAGGGAAATAGAACACCTTCATAGATCCGGGTAATAAAAGTTCAATACATGGATGAAATAAACACTAAGATCCACTTACTAGCCTAGATA
The DNA here is from genome assembly GCA_037672795.1 of Lagerstroemia speciosa. NCBI lineage: Eukaryota > Viridiplantae > Streptophyta > Magnoliopsida > Myrtales > Lythraceae > Lagerstroemia > Lagerstroemia speciosa. The sequence goes on from CM075292.1 coordinate 4,067,351, forward strand.
ATAAAACTAGCCGGACATGGTTACATTACAATACATGTTCATCAAATTTGAAAGTTACGAAACCAAAATGAAGAGAAAGGAGACAAAAGGTAGAAGGGGTCTCAAACACTAATGATGAGCTTGATTCCTTAGCTCTTCTACCCACAACCCGTGTTCTAATGCCCCAGCTTCATAACCTTGATCTGCCAAGAACTTTGTCCAAGACTTTGCCTTTTTATGAAAAGCTATCTCTCTCCTTTTTTTTAGTGGGCGTACCCCTCTATTTATAAGGCATTTCCACCTCCGCCAAACTTGGTTTGATCAGTGTGTGATAGGAAGTCTTGGGTCCCACCGTTCAGCTCAGTAGACCGTGGTGCAAAGATTTGGGCACCGCAGTGCACTTCTTCCCTTGATGCTTCTCTGTAGACCGCAATGTCCCACCGTAATATGTTGAGTCTGTTCTATGCAGTTTACTTTGTTTAGCCATAACTTCCTCATTTTAGCTCCATATCAAGCATGGTTTGATGCGTTGGACTCTTGACTTGATGAGCTTTCGGTTGACATCTTATTTGGCATGTTTTCTATTGAGGAAGTCCTGCAAAAACCTAGATAAACTTAGAGGATGGATGTTAACCTCCTAAGGAGCATAGATACTCACATTTTAGCTTATTTAAACAGAAATAACAAGTGGGATGCATGTTCTTAGCTCAAGTTGAAGGTCTGAAAATATAACTTCTATGGTATTATCAGCAGACGCTTGTGAGTGGCTATCCAAAGACTAAGAGAGATCGATTTTGACCCAATAAACGTTGTTCTCAAAGCATAGGCCTTCCTGTAAATTGATAGATCGAGGGCTCTTGAAGTCTGGCGCAAGGATTCTTCAACCATGAACCAACATGCTCATGCCGATGATTCATGAGTTGTGCTTTAGTTCGGGCCTACAAGTAAGGAAAAATCAATTATGCATGCTCGAATGAGAAGGATTTTATGGAATATTCCAACTGCATTCAGTTTTACAAAACATTTTCAAAAGAGAGGCGATGGATTTATGAGACACTCCTACCATTGGCGGTTTTACAGAGTGTCTCTACCAAAGAAAGGATGGATTTATGAGATATTCCCACTGCAATAAGTTTTACAGAATGTCTCATCCGAAGGAAGACAGATTTACAAGGCACTCCCGCTGTAATCAGTTTTACAAAATATCTCCACTGAAGAGAAGATAGATTTATAAGACATTTCAACTGTGTTCAGTTTCCCAGAACATCTCCATTGAAGAGAGTTATGAATTTACAAGACGTTCCTACTATGTTTAGTTTTACAGAACGTCTCAACTGAAGGAAGGTAGATTTATAATACACACCCATTATAATCAGTTTTACAGAATGTCTCAACTGAAGGAAGGTAGATTTACAATGCACTCCCATTATAATCAGTTTTCTCCATTGAATCAGAGGAAGGTAGACTTACAATACACTCCCACTGTAATCAATTTTACAGAATGTCTCCACAAAAAGATGGATTTACAAGACGTTCCCATTATATTTGGTTTTACAGAATGTCTAAACTGAGGGAAGGTAGATTTACAAGACACTCCCACTCTAATCAGTTTTACAAAATGTCTCCACTGAAGAGAAGACGGCCTTACAGGACGTTCCCTTATGTTCAGTTTTACAGAATGTCTCAACCGAAGGAAGGTGGATCTACAAGACACTCCTACTGTAATTAGTTTTACAAGATGTCTCCATTGAAGGAAAACGAATTTACAGGACATTCCCACTACATTAAATTTTACGGAACATCTAATCCAAGGGAAGGCATATTTACAGGACACTCCTACTATAATTAGTTTTACAGAATGCCTCCACCGAAGAGAAGATGGAATTACAAGACGTTCCCACTGTGATCAGTTTTACTGAATGTCTAAACCGAAGAAGACAAATTTACAAGACACTCCTACCATAATCAACTTTATAGAATGTCTCCACTGAAGAGAAGATGGATTTACAAGACGTTCCTACTTTATTAAGTTTTACAGAATGTCTCAACGAAGGAAGAATTTTCTCAATTAATCATGCAATGATCAAACAAATGATGAGGGATCTTGATCTAGATCATGATGCAGTGGTCATGTTTGAAATTGTTCTTTTCTGAGCTTCCCAGTGTCGAGACACCCAACTATAGGTATGGCTATGAGAGCATCTTCTACAAGCCCCTAATACTTTCATGAAGCTTCAAGTCCATAGGACAGAAAGTTAAGGCAATCATTGGATACATCCCTTGTTACTCCCTTTGCAATGCCACACGAGGGTTATTCCTTATAAAAGTGTCTTTAGGGGCCTATGATCCAACAAACTGCAAGAAAGAGTTACTAACCAAGCTTTTCATTAGCTCACTTGTGACCCTTCATAACTCAGATGAGTAAAAGAGTTCGTGAATAGATGTAAGAGATATATAGCTTATAGCCGATTCGAGGATCAACTGAGGTCCCATGGAGATCCAAGATTTTCGGAGTGTTTTTAGAAGGTATTATCCAAAAATTCAAGAATTGAAACGGGCTTTTGAGATTGCCCCAAATTTCAAAGGATATGTTTAACTTAGTTCTTCTCCAAGGGACCCCCTTTCGAGATTGTGTAGGCCTTTAGCAATTCCTAAATTGTGCACTTAGACTTCCTCTGATATGGCATGATGCAACAATATTGTCTTTCTTGTCCTCGAGACATCTTGTTTGTCACAATGATTTAGGCCCTAACTTTTGCCTAGAATTGGCAGTGTACCACATCCTAGTGGGCATGTTTTATTTTCTTCTGTTTCTCTCAATAGCTCTCCTTTTGCTACGGTTGCCTGTTTGGATTTGGCCACACCACTCAAGTTCCCTAATTTCTACCTTGGCTACCCTTTCGGGTTTTCTACCTAGTGGGAATATTTCCCTCTCCTTTTCCTGTGATCGCGCTTTTGGGTTTTCAATCGTACCGCTATTCCCTTGTTTTTACCTAAGCCACCTTTTCGGGTTTTCAACCTTGCAGGAGTTTCTTTTACTCTCATTCTCGCATGGGATAGTGATCACAAGGGTCATTATCAAGAATCTTTTTTATTTTCTCTTCTTCTTTCTTTTTGTATGCACTAGGGTCGCACAGTGTATAGTATCTGAAAGCATGTGCCTCATTAAGCGTAATATTTCTTTACAAAATCGGCATTGGCAGGGCTCAGGAGCTCATCCCCATCCATATCAGCCAAAATAAAGTCACCTTCTGAGAAAACCTTCTTGACTATGTAAGGTCCCTCACATTTGGGAGTGAACTTCCCACGTGAGTCTGGAGTTATGTGCAATAACTTTCGGAGCACCAGGTCTCCCAGCTCAAACGCAAGTGGGTGCACTTTCTTATTGAATGCCCGAGCCACGTGTCTCTAGTAGCATTGGCCATGGCATAGCATTGTTAGCATCATCTTGTTGATCAAGATCAACTGCTCATATCATAGCTCACCCCATTCTGTTTCTTCAATCTTTGATTCTGCAATAATTCTTATCAAAGAAATCTCAACCTCCATAGGAAAAACTGCTTCGGTCCCATATACAAAAAAGTAGGTGCTAATGCCATAGAAGTTATACTTTAAACATACCTCTAAACCTTGAATGTGAACCAAGAAGATTCATTCCACTTGTTATTTTTGTTGAATTAGGCTGAATGTGAGTATTTATGTTGTTCAAGAGGTTAATATCCATCCTCAAAGTTTCTCTGGGTGTTTTCAGGACTTCCCCAATAGAAAACATGCCAAATAAGACATCAATAGAAAGCTCATTGAGTCAAGAGTCCAACGCATCAAGCCATGAATGATTTGGAGCAAAAATGAAGAAGTTATGGCCAAACAAAGTAAATTGCACAGAACAGACTGAGTAGATAGCAGTCCATAGACCACGGTCCACAGAGGATCAGTGAGGGAAGAAGACTTAGACCATGGTCTACTGAGCAAAATTGTGACACCCAAGACTTCCTATCCTATACTAACCAAACCGAGTTTAGAGGAGGTGGAAATTCCCTATAAATAGAGGTGTACGCCCACAAGGCTAAAGAAGAAAAGGGAGAGCTTTTCAAAAAAATAGGTAAGGTCTCGGACAAAGTTCTCGGTGGATTAAAGTCACGAAACCTGAGATGTCAGAACAAGGATCGTTGGTAGAAGAGCTAAGCAATCAAGCTCATCATCGGTGTTTGAGACCCCTTCTCCCTTTGTCTCCTTTTTCTTCATTTCGATTTCTTGTCTTTCAAACCGATGAGCATGTCCTTTAACTCAGCAATGTCCGAGTAGTTTTTTTATGTTCTAGGGTAGTAAGTGAATCGTAGTGTTTATTTCATCCATGTATTGAATTTTTATTGTTTGTATCTATGAAAGTGTTCTATTTCCTTTATGTTTACTATACTTCATCTGTTTATTGATGTTTGGCCAACTCGATAAATCGATCTAAAGGACGGTGAGGAGCCAGGAGAGTGATAATCTCGTCGCCTAAGTAAACATAGCCATAGCCTAGGAAAAATCATACCAAGAGGTAGGTTAGTCATTCTAAGAAGTAGAAGAGATGTGTGAGAAGGCTCGAGAGTAGCCATCACCCTAGGAATCCCAATACAGTTATGAACCCGACCTTCGGTCCCTTAATTCTAACTACCTAGAAATAGAGTGGGTTAGGATCATCCTAGGTATACATCCTAGTTGTGGTGAGAGTCGGATTAGGTGACTTTAGAGCTCGTGGACGGGAAATGAAGACATTTAACTTGATCTGGTTAATTAATTCCAAGAGGCTGAAATAGATCTAAGTTAAACTGAACCCCCAGAATTGTTTTCTTGTTAAGTTCGTATAAAGCTATTTCCATTTTCCATAGACTTTCCACTTTTACTTCTTTTCTTCCTAATTTTGCACCCTCTCAATTATTGTATGGGTTGGCTTGGTACTTTGTGTTCTAAGTTCGTGCTCGATAGGCTTTAATCCTCATGGGAACGATACCTGCTCATCAAGTTTACTACTTGCAGTTCATCCTCTTGCAGGCTGAAAGAGAACAAAGTTTTTGGTGCTGTTGCCAGGGATCAAAGTGTATCTACTTACCTGAAATTGAAGCACTTGACTTCAACCAAACCAATTTATTTTTCTTTTTCCTTGTTTTGTAGCTTCTCAGTGTTATGAGTAGGAGATCTCAACCAAACTTGCTACTGTTTGATCCGGAAGTAGAGCAAACCCTCATGCAAAAAAGATGAGAACAATCACTAGCGGAGGGTTTCATCTTCTCATAACATGGAGGAGCCGCAAGATAAACTTGCACTTAAGATGAGACACTAAGTTAGGTCACGAACGGACAACCGATTGAGTATCGCCAAACCAACTGTTCAAGCTCACATGTTCAAGATTAGACCGGCGGTGCTCCAAATGATTCAAACAGCATGTTCGTTTAGTGGCGGACCAAATGAGGATCCTCATGCCCATCTTGCTGTCTTTAATGATTTATGTGATACTTTTAGACAAAACGAGGTTTCTCAAGATTATATAAAAATGACTTTGTTTCCTTCTCTCTTAGGGACAAGGCAAGGACATGGCTCTGCTCGTTCCCTTCGAGATCCCTAAATAGTTGGGATATCATCGTGGAAAAGTTCCTCATGAAGTATATCCACCCTCCAAGATGGCCAAATTGAGAAGCGATATCACATCATTTAAGCAACTTCCGATGGAAACCTTGCCGGATGCCTTACAAACCTATATTAATTGAGAAGTGATATCACATCACCTCCCGATGTGGCAAGTGGTAAACACCTTCGATAATGGAATTTCGGATGCCTTACAAACCTATATTAATGCTGCTGCAAGAGGCACAATGCTTGAAAAGACGTCAACGGAAGCATATGACCTCATCTAAGCATTAGCAACAAATGTAGTGCCTGAGCAAAACATGGCTGCAAAGGGGACAGCCGGCATCCATTCGGTGTATGCTTTGATAGCCTTCTCAGCCAAGATGGATGCCTTAATGGCAACCATGAAGCCACAAGGAGTTGGAGCAACCTCGACAGTCTTCGATGACTATCCGATGGAAACTAGGCACGAGGAGGCAAATTTTGTGGGAAGCAACCCAAGGAATAATCCATATTCAAACACTTACAATCTGGGTTGGCAAAACCACCCCAATTTTTCTTATGCTAACAATCGACCAACTCAACTGCTGGGCTTTCAACCAATGCAAAAGGCAGCACCAAGTGACTCCAAACGGCTTGCAAAACTAGAGAATGCTTTTCTTGAACTTATGGTGGCTAACAAGAACACTAATGCTGGTGTTCAATCCAACACTAATAGCATTATTACCTTGCAGGCACAAATGAAGAATGTGGAGATGCAACTAGGACAAATTGCCCAAGCCCTTGGAATTCAGGCACAAGGGTCACTCCCAGGCAACACCGAGATAAATCCAAGAGGAGGTGGATTCGAGCACGTGAATGCCATCACACTAAGGAGTGGGAAAAGGGTAAGTTTCAATGTAGGCTAGCCTGACGTCGGAGCAAAAGGACAGAAATAGAACCCCTCAAAATTATGGGAAACTTCAGAACACATCGTGATATCAAAGGTCCCCCTCGCAGTTAGAAGGTTTCCTCAAACGATGTGTCTAGTAGCAGAAGCAGCGTGGTCCCCAGGATCCAACACTTCAGCACAAGAGATTCCAGTAGCTGAAAATATAGAGACACAGAGCAGCTCAGCATGCAATAGAGACCAGCACATCGAGGTATCTAACAGTCACACTGGGGTGCCACTTGACCAGCAGGGTCAGATGGCCCCAGACAACTCCAAAGCTGAGAATATCAACCCCCAAACATCCAAATTGACTTGAGGGAAGGAAGATAGATCCAACAAGTCGACTCGGATATACCCTCCATTACCATATCCACAGAGCAAAATGGGATCAATCTGATTGTCAATTCCGTAAGTTTCTTGATACATTTCGTAAACTACACATTAACATCCCTTTTGTAGAAGCATTGTAGCAGATGCCAAGCTATGCCAAATTCATGAAGGATATCCTCTCACGAAAGGGAAAGCTTGTCGACTACGAAACGGTAGCATTAATAGAAAAGGCAAGTGCAATCCTTTAGAACAAGCTCCCTCCAAAGCTCAAAGACCCAGGAAGTTTCACTATCACTTGTTCTATTGGTAAAACCTTCAAAGGTAAGGCATGGTGTGACTTGGGTGCTAGCATTAATCTCATGCCTTATACTGTATTCAGGGAATTAGGGGTAGTTGAGGTTAAGCCAACTGCTGTAACTTTGCAATTAGCTAACAGATCATTGGTTTACCCCCTAGGAATTGTGGAGGATGTTTTAGTTAAGGTAGACAAATTTATACTCCCTATTGACTTTGTTATTTTAGATTTTGATGAGGTTAGAAACATCCCTATAATTTTGGGTCGCCCTTTCTTGGGAACTGGTCGAGCACTAATCGATGTGCAAAAAGGAGAATTAACTCTGCGTTTGAACGGCTAGGAAGTGATATTTAATGTTTATAATCATTGAAACATCCTAGTGAATCTGATGAAGTTCTCTCCATTGATGTATGTGAGCAGGTGATTGTGACAACAATCAAGGAAAGAACACCTGAGGATCCTCTAGAATCGGTCCTACTTGGGAAGTCACTTTTAGATGATCAAAATCTACAAGAGGTCCTCAAGGTATTAGAGTCCTGCCCCCAGATGCCACAGAGTGTGTCATATTTCGAACCTTTGGAGATCATACCTAATTCCTTAAAGCCATCCATTCACGAACCACGGGAGCTGGAGCTTAAGCCACTACCAGAACACTTAAAGTATGCTTTCCTTGGCACTTCTTCCACTCTTCTTGTTATTATTGCATCAGACCTAAGACCAGTGCAGGAAGAAACGCCTCTTCGAGTTCTCTGGACCCACATGAAAGCAATCGGGTGGACTATAGCTGATATCCGAGGAATCAACCCCTCGATGTGTATGCACAAGATCTTGCTTGAAGAAAACGACAAGGAGTCGGTTGAAGGGCAAAGGAGGCTCGTCCCTATCATGAAAGAGGTAGTCGAGGAAGAAATCCTCAAATGGCTCGATGCAGGTATAATCTTTCCTATCTCTGATAGTAAATGGGTGAGTCCAATATAGTGTGTGCCTAAGAAAAGTGGTATGACGGTCATTGCAAATGAAAATAATGAGTTAATTCCAACTAGAACAGTGACCAGATGGAGAGCATGCATGGACTATTGCAAGCTAAATAAGGCCACCCGTAATGATCATTTTCCACTTCCCTTTATTGACGAAATGCTTGATAGACTTACAGGAAGGGAATATTTTTGTTTCTTGGACTGCTGTTCAGGATATAATCAAATTGCTATAGCTCCTGAGGATCAGGACAAAACCACATTTGTAAGCCCATATGGCACATTTGCGTTCAGGCAAATGCCCTTCGGTTTGTGTAATGCCTCGGCCACATTTTAGTGTTGTATGATGTCTATATTTTCAAGTTTTATTGAAAAGTGCGTAGAAGTTTTCATGGATGATTTTTCAGTCTTTGGCAACTCGTTTGATGAATGTTTGGCTAATTTGGCTCATGTCCTTAAAAGATGTGAGGAAACTAACCTTGTTTTAAATTGGAAAAAAATGTCATTTCATGGTAAAAGAAAGTATAGATTTGGGACGCAAAATTTCCAAAAAGGGCATGGAAGTAGATAGGGCCAAAATTGTCTTAATTGAAAAATTGCCACCACCAACAAATGTTAAAGGTGTTAGGAGTTTCTTAGGACATGCCAATTTCTATAGAAGGTTTATTAAAGACTTTTCAAAAATAGCAAAACCATTGTGTAACCTCTTAGAAAAGGATGTCCCCTTCGTGTTTGATGATGAATGCTTGCAGGCCTTTACTGAGTTAAAAACAAGACTTGTTTCTGCACCCATTATAGTTGCACCTGATTGGTCTTTACCATTTGAGCCGATGTGTGATACTTGTGATTATGCAGTTGGAGCAACTCTAGACCAGAGGAGAAACAAGATCTTCCATCCTATATATTATGCAAGCAAAACACTTGACGAAGCTCAAATCAACTACACGACGATTGAGAAGGTGTTTCTTGTTGTGGTTTTTACTTTTGATAAATTCTAGTCATACTTGATTTGCACTAAAGTCATTGTTTTTACTGATCATGCAGCAATCAAGTATCTAATCCAAAAGAAGGATGCAAAACCGTGGTCATCAGATGGGTCCTTCTCTTAAAAGAGTTTGACCTTGAAATTTGGGACTGAAAGGGAACAGAGAATCAAGTGGCAAATCACTTATCTCAACTTGCGAATGAGGAGTGCATGGAAAAATTGGTAATTAATGAGTTCTTCCTGATGAACAAGTTCTTGCCTTATCATATGCTCCTTGGTTTGCGAATATTTTGAACTACTTGATTTCCCGATTCATTCTATCTGAATTCAATGCTCAACAAAGGAAAAGATTTTTGAATGATTGCATGAAATATGTTTGGGACGAGCCGTATCTGTTTAGAATAGGGCCTGACCATATTTTAGGAAGATGCGTTCCAGATGATGAACAGATTGACATACCGAAAGTTGTCATGAATCTCCATATGGAGGTCATTATGGGGGACACTAGCATAAGGATTTTATTGCCCAACTATTTTTCATGATGCCTTTGCCTACGTGTCAAAATGCGATAGATGTCAACGAGTAGGCAATATTTCGAAACACCATGACATGCCATTGAATTCAATACTTGAAGTGGAATTGTTTGATGCTTGGGGAATAGATTTCATAGGGCCATTTCATCCATCATTTGGTAACCGTTATATATTGCTTATCATAGACTATGTTTCTAAATGGGTAGAGGCGACTGCTTCCCCCCCATGTAATGCCAATATTGTTCTTAAGTTTTTGCAAAGAAGTATCTTCACAAGATACAGAGCACCAAGAGCAGTTATAAGTGATGGCGGATCCCACTTCCGCAACAAATAGTTTGACAAGCTTATTACCAAGTACGGGGTACAACACAAGGTAGCCTTAGCATACCATCCTCAAACCAATGGTTTAGGGGAGGTATGCAACTGGGAAATCAAAATGATACTCGAAAAGATGGTCAACACTTCCTAGAACGATTGGGCTCACAAGCTCAATGATGCCTTATGGGTATACCAAACTGCATTCAAGACACCTTCGGCACATGTCCATACCACTCGGTCTTCGGCAAAGCATGCCACCTTTCGGTAGAGTTGGAACACAAGACATACTAGGCAATCAAGGCCCTCAATTTTGACATGAAAAACGCCAGTGAGAAAAGGCGTCTTCAACTACATGAACTTGATGAGTTTTGCCAACAAATGTTCGAAAACCACCGTATTTACGTGGAAAAGTTGAAAGAGTGGCATGATCAAAAAATCATGGTAAGAGAGTTCGAACCTGGACAACTTTTATTACTATTTTATTTACAATTGAAGTTGTTTCCAGGAAAGCTTAAATCAAGATGGTCGAGGCCATTACAAATCACCAAAGTGTTGCCATGTGGTGTCCTTGAGCTAAAGAACGAAGCCACAAATGAAACATTTAAGGTCAATGCTCAAAGAGTCAAAGGATATTTAGGAGGACCGATCAACTAAGACGAGGCCTCGGTCAACTTACAGGATGTGCAACACTAACAAAGTCGGGCCACAGATTCACCCGGTGGCGCTTCTTGGAAGGCAGCCCAAGCCCGGTTTATTCACTTCAGCTTTGTTTTTTTGCTTAATTTTTAATTATGCACTTGAGGATAGTCTTCATTTCAAACTAGCAAGCATTATCTACTTGCTCACATGAGCGAACGTTGGCAAGAAGATGGTGAAGATGAGGACGAGGAGGCTTCGATGACGAGGAGGCTTCTGCATCGACTTGGATAGACAGAGAGTATCTATTAGCTCGTTCTCCTTCTTTTTCTTCACATGCAGAACAATGTTTAGCATAGGTTTGGGGGAGGGGAGTACATTAATTCGTGTCAAAGCCGTTTAGCTTGCTAGCTAAAATTACTTGCTTGCTTGTTTGCTCTTTATTTGCATTTGTAGTTGCATGACATGTAGCTTTTAAGGTGTTAGAGCAGTTGCATGTTTATTTCGCCTTGCATTTGTTTTCATGCATCATGTAAAAAACATCCATAACAAAAAAGAAATTGAGAAATTGAAAAAAATGATGTGTTTTTTATGGCTAACGATGCTTGCAAGTTCTTAGTAGGGAACTTGAATTGATCCTTGTTCTATGATGATAATTAATGACTAGTGTGATTGCTAGATTCAAAGTGAAGTTGTGATGAATCTTGTGATGATTTTCTGTCTCAATTAATTGTTCATGAACCTTACATCTGGATCCTAAGTTAATGACAGTAAGTGTCATCTTTGGAAATTCTTTTGCAAAAATGTGTCAGGCTAAACTAAAAAATTAAAGTTAAGCATGTGAGAAAAGATGTGCGAAGGCTTTGAGTACCTCTGCTCTGGCTTGAGTCCAAACTGATGCACTAGGTGTGCTGGCAATACAACTTGGCATGTACTTGTAGAGGACTATCTGTTCATCCGATTTGCTAAAAAAAAGTAAGTAAAGTAAAGAACCGGCGGAGGTGCGGGCCCTTTAAAGTCACGCACCACCCAAGCAAGGGTTATATGATAAGTAGAAATGAAAAAAAAAAAAGATTGATTGATGAGAGCAAAAATTTGAGATCATAAATTGGACTAATAGCTAGACGTATGTTTGCATGAGTATTTCCTTATGATACAAATAGTGAGGTCAAGACTTAGGGCTAAGTGTAATGATTGCACAACACTGCATGGGCCGAAATGAAATCATAAAAGTCGGATTAGTGTAACTCAAGGTCAAGTGAAAAGCATGGCCATTCCTAAGAACCTTAAGGGAAAGGCTTGAAAGTATTGAAACAATTTGTTACAATTGTTGCCAATTGAAAAGTGGAGAGTTAGTGTTTGGCTTTTGATGGATCATTGTACTTAAAATTTTGCTCGAGGGCGAGCAAAAGTCTAGGTTTGGCGGTGTGTTAATGCCATAGAAGTTATACTTTACAAATATCTCTGAACCTTGAATTTGAATAAGAACATGCATTCCACATGTTATTTTTATTCAATTAGGCTGAATGTGAGTATTTATGCTGTTCAGCAAGTTAATATCCATCCTCTAAGTTTCTCTGGGTGTTTGTAGGACTTCTTCAATAGAAAACAAGCCAAATAAGATATCAACAGAAAGCTCATCGAGTGAAGAGTCCAATGCATCAAACCATGCATGATTTAGAGCTAAAATGAGGAAGTTGTGGCCAAAGGAAGTAAACTACACATAATAGACTCAGTAGACCATGGCCCGAGCAGACCAGTGGGACCCAAGACTTCCTATCCCACACTAACCAAACCAAGGTTGGAGGAGGTAGAAATGCCCTTTAAATAGAGGTGTACCCCCACAAGGTTAAAGAAGAAAAGGGAGAGCTTTTCAAAAAAAAGGCAAGGTCTCGGACAAAGTTCTTGGTGAATTAAAGTCACGAAGCCCAGGACGTCAGAACAAGGATCGTGGGTAGAAGAGCTAAGCAATCAAGCTCATCATCAATGTTTGAGACCCCTTCTCCGTTTGTCTCCTTTTTCTTCGTTTCGGTTTCTCATCTTTCAAACCGATAAGCATGTCCTTCAACTCAACGATGTCTGAGTAGCTTTTTTTTATTTGCTAGGGTAGTAAGTGGATCGTAATGTTTATTTCATCCATGTATTGAACTTTTATTATCCGTATCTATGAACGTGTTCTATTTCCTTCATGTTTACTATACTTCATGCGTTTTGATGTTTGGCCAACTGATAAATCGATCTAAGGGATGGTGAGAAGCCATGAGAGTGAGAATCTCGTCGCCTTAATAAACATAGCCTAGGAATAATCGTACCGAGAGGTAGGTTAGTCATTCTAAGAAGTAGAAGAGATGTGTGAGAAGGCCCGAGAGGTAGCCATCACCCTAGGAATCCCAATACGGTTATGAACCCGACCTTTGGTCCCTTAATTCTAACTACCTAGAGATAGAGTGGGTTAGGATCATCCTAGGGATACATCCTAGTTGTCGCGAGAGTCGGATTAGGTGACTTTAGAACCTGTGGATAGGAAAAGAGGACGCTTGACTTGATCCGGTTAATTAAGTCCAAGATGCTTGAAATAGACCTAAGTGAAACCGAACCCCTAGAATCATTTTCTTGCTAAGTTTGTATAAAGTTATTTCCATTTTCCTTAGACTTTCCACTTTTACTTCTTTTCTTACTAATTCTGCATCCTCTCAATTATTGTGTGGGTTGGCTTGGTACTTTATGTTCTAAATTCGTCTCAATAGGCTTTGATCGTCGTGTGAACGATACCCACTCATCGGGTTTACTACTTGTGATTCGTTCTCTTGCGGGCTGATAGTGAAGAGTAGTGAGTTGCCCTTGTCAATGTACGGATAGATGTCCTATATACCATGAGAGCTCAAGGGAGCATGTCATGTCAATCCTTGTAAGTCACTATCATCTTTTCGATGATTTTCTTCAAATTCTTATTTGCAATCTCGACTGCACCATTCATCTGAGGTTGGTAAGGCGAAGAATTCTAGTGCTTGATCTTGAAATGCTCACAAAGTTCTTTGCATTATCCGTGATGATGGTCTTAGGAACACCATAACGAGCCACTATGTTATGCTTGAGGAATTGAAATGCCACCTTAGCAGTCACCGCAACATAAGACTCGGCTTCAACCCATTTTGTGAAGTAGTCGATGGCCACCATGATTAAGACATGTCCATTCGATGCCTTTTGTGAGATAGGACCAATTACATCCATTCCCCACATGGAGAAAGGCCATGGTGAGGACGTCGAGTGAAATTCAATTGGAGGAGCATTAATTCGATCTGCATAGACTTGACAATGATGGTAATGTCAAATGTGCTTGATGCAATTTGTATCTATGGTCGACTAGAAATAACCCATTCTCATCATTTTTCCTTGCCAACATGTCTCCGCTCATGTGAGGCCCACAACTCCCTTCATAAACTTCACTCTTCAAGTGCTCAGCCTATTTAGAGTCCAGACAGCACAGTAGAGTGGTGTCGAACGAGCGACAATAAAGCACGTTCCCACTCAAGCAATAATGGCAAGCAAGTCGATAATTAGTCTTCTTATCCTTCCTATTTGCACCATCCAGGAACATACGAGATTTCAGGTACCTTTTAATATCCATGAACCAAGGGGCTTCCTCTCCTTGTTCGAACATGCAATAATGTGCGGGACAATCACTGACTTTGATCTTGAGAGGGTCGGCCAATTTATCCCCTAAAATGCACACCATTGAAGCGAGTGTTGCTAAAACATCAGTGAATTGGTTCTTGGCTCTTGGGGTGCAGGAGAAATTAATCCGATCAAACTTCTAGGAGATCTTTTCCAGGTATTGGTGATATAGGAACAGTTTCTCGTCCCTCGTCTTCCACTATCCCACTATTTGGAAGATGATAAGCATTGAGTCACCGAACACTTCGAGCTCACGAATTTCCATATCTATTGTCGTTCTTAAGCCCAAGATGCATGTCTCATTTTTTGCCACATTATTTGTGCAAGTAAATGTCACTTTGGCAGCTATTGGAATATGCCAACCTTGTGGAGAAATCAACACTACTCCTATCTCGTATCCCATCGAGTTGACTGCTCCATCAAAATACACCTTCTACCCTTGTATTTGTTCTTAATCTTCTTCCACCATCAAGATCCCATCATCTGGGAGTTCATCCTTAAGTGGCTCATCATCCTCAATTGGAAATTCGGCAAGGTAGTCTACTAAGGCTTTCCCTTTCACTGATACCCTATGCACATACTGGATATCACACTCGGCTAGCTGAACTTGCCATTTTGACAAATTTCGAGTTGACACAAGCTTTTCGAGGAGCTAATGAAGTGGATCCATCTTGGATATTAGGTGTATGGTGTAGTACAATGTATATTGACGTAAATGTTGAACTACCCATGTGAGCACACAACATAATCTTTCCACTTTTGGGTACCGTACTTCTCCTTTTGTGAACTTCTTGCTCAAGTAATAAATAACATGTTCCTTGTGTCCCATTTCATCCACTTGCCCCACCATTGAGCCCAAGGATTCATAGGGCACAGTTAAGTACATGATGAGTGGCCGACCTGGAGTGGGCGGGACTAGCAATGGAGGGCTAGCTAAGTAAGCCCTTATAGTATCAAAGGCTCATTGACAATCATCATCCCACTCTATTTCGGCATTCTTTCGTAGTAGCCGAAAGAGAGGTTGACAATTATCAGTGAGATTGGCAATGAAACGGGCTATATAATTCGACCTCCTGAGCAAGCTCCTTACTTCTTTTACTGTAGTTGGTGGGGGTAGATTCATGATTGCCTTGGCTTTATCCGGATTGACCTCTATGCCCCTCCCTAAAAGTTTTCCTCAAGTGGCTCCAAAAGCACACTTTGCTAGGTTAAGTCTAAGCTTATATTTCTAAAGGCACTGAAAAAGCATACGCAAATTCACTAGATGGTCCTTCCCTTCACGTGACTTTACAATCATGTCATCCACATAGACTTTTATCTGCTTATGCATCATGTCATGCAACAAGGTGACCATGGCACATTGGTAAGTGGCACCTGTATTTTTGAGCCCAAAGGGCATAACCTAGTAACAAAATGTTCCCCACATGTTTATGAAGGTTGTCTTTGACTTATCTTCTTCTGCCATTCTTATCTTATTATAACCCGAGAAGCCATCCTAAAGGAAAACATCTTATGATGTGCAGTGTTATCAACAAGCACATCAATGTGGGTTTCATGACAGGGACTACATTAGCAACCCACTCTGAGTAGTTACACACCTCCAAGAAGCTAGCGTTAATCTATTTCATGATCTCTTCCTTTATTTGTAGAATCAAATCTTTCTTCAATTTGCGCAAATGCTGCCTTATAGGAGGAAATTTACTGGTGTCGACCGGTAAAAAGTGATGCACCATCTCAGGATCAAGTCTAAGCATGTCAACGTAGGACCATGCAAATACTTCCCGAAATTCCTTCAACAAATCAATCATTCAAACACGTTGGGTTTCATCAAGATCAACCTCGATTTTAAGCGTTCGTGACTCCTCTTCTATACCAATGTTGATCACATCGGTAGCTTCAGCAGTCATAGGCTTGTTTTCTTCAAACCGCTCCCAGCTTTCCATGATCTCTTTAGGAGTGTCATCCACACGACACCTCCCCATAAAGTATTGGGTTGGATTCATCAAGAATTTCTTGAAGAAGGATTGAGTTATCGCATCTTTTGTCATTTAGGCACCTGGAAAAGAAATGCAAGAATTATTCGAGAATAACATATAGAAGGCACAAAAGAAGATTATACTGAATCATGTAATATTTCATAAAGGAATGCCTTTAGAAAGGTATCCCATGGGGGTATTCCTTCATCCGTCACGGGCTCATGGCTGGCCACATGCAGGTAACATCATTTTTTGAACTTCCTTACTCATCACGAGGCATGAGTGGAAGCATGGGAACTGCAGTCCAGTTGGGCAGCTCCTCGTTTCCTGTAGGCGAGCAAATAAGGGCCTCCCGAGACATCTCCTCCAGAATGGCCCCAACATGTGATGCAACATCGGTCGTCCTAGAGGGTGTAGCCGAGACCTCCACATTTCCTCCAATGATGGTGCCTTCAATTGAGCTATGAATGTGGGCGCTTAGGCTTGGGCTATTGGAGTTAGCAATGTCAAGCGCCTATGCTTCAAGTAGTGCCCTTTGCCATATCATCTAAATATGCTTGAGTTGATCAATCTCTTCTATTCAGAATTATTAACCAGTAGGGATACGGCTATGCTTGCTCTTAATATTCTCAATCTTGTATCTTGTTTCGAGCTTACATGCAAGTAGGACTCCTATAAGTCGAAGGTCTAGTAGTTGTACCTACATGAAAAGAAAAAGAAAGCAAAAGAAGTGAACAATTAGAAAATTGAATTGGAATGCATGAGAAAACCACTAGTGAGTTATCATTCTTATTGATAGATTGGTCTTGATTATATATCACGAGAAGGAGACGAGACGTGCTCCTTTATGGGGTATCTAATCAGGATACTTCTCGAATGTCCTTAAGTCGCCTGATTTGTGCCATCAGCTCGTTGAGCACTTCCAATGCCTATTCCTTAGTTCTTACAAGAAATAATGGCAAAATATTTTGGAAAAAAATTTTGAACATTTTTTATTTTTTAAAATTTTCCATGGAAGCACTCAATCAGACTATTTGCTTGCCATGGTTTGCGCTCTTCTTCTAGGCCTAAGTGAGCTCCTTGTGAGCTTGGTCTGTATCACAGTTCATGGGGTGCATATTGTCTAGGTAGGTTTCGCTTTATCTCCTCAATCTTGGAAGGGTATGTCTCAACTCCTCGTTTGGGAGACTGATAGATGCTTTTGCTTGTTAATATATGCAATTTGACCATATTCTGAATGATCGAGTAGTGTTTGCCTGGCACAATAAAGGGTATCGTTGAGTCTTTTCCCCTTGTACACTATCCAAATTTTTCTAAAGGAATGCTGGAAGGAAGCCATCCAATCGTCTCCTCATTCTTGAAAGAAACAAATTGATGAGTCGATGTGACCCCAGATGGGCGTGTACCCTAGGAAACAACGGTTTATTCGACTGACCATCAACTCATGAAAAGGATCGCCTAGTGATTGAAAATCACTTGGGAATCACTTTGGTTTCTTTTCACTTGAAGAATGACATCACCTAAGGTCGTGTCTATGAGAATTAGGGTACAAGAAAACAATGCAATCATGAACATTGGAAATAGAAAACACGTGTTGGGTTCCCTTAATACTAATTGTCCTTGAAGTTCTTTATTTCTAAATCCATTTTTTCTAGTAAGTTTTGAATTGATAAACCATTCTCGCCATTAAGCATCACCCTATTAGAGAACATGAAAGGAGACGGATCCAAGTTCGACCTAATGACTCCTTGATGCCAATCGAATCCCTAAAAAGCTCTCGACATTCCTCCAGCATTATAGCCATTTCAATTCGATGCACAACACATCTTCTATAAGCAATTTCAAGCAAGCTCCAATCCCCTCGAAATTAGTTGATGTCATTGATAGCGCAGAAGAGATGATCAATGTCGGGACAAGCAAATATGGGCTCCATCCCTATTCAGATGGATGAACAAACGGCTTAAGGATGAACAACAACTCTACTAGGTTTTATTTTGAAAACACGATGCAAGTGGAAAAAAATAAAATCAATCCACTAATTTGTTCATAGTTACATGTACATCAGAATCTCACTACAAAAGAAATGAGCTATCTAACTTGAAACTAGCTAACCTAAGAGTTCATACTAAAATACAAGAAAAATGCGACTCTACCCCTACACATGCTAATCTATGGGCCTCATCGATCAAAAAATACGTTAAAATCTCAATACAAATGAAAGGCCCACCTAACCTAGAATGAGCTGGCCTATGGGCCTTGGAACAATTACAATCAACAAGAATGCTTGAAGGTTTAATGCTATGCATAAAGCTTGGATCAAAGGGTAAGTGCTAAAAGGTCCATAATTTGTAGTGTCCTCTATCCCCCTCTCAAGGGCACTGCAGGCTTTCGAATCGAGTGGATGTGTTTCAAAGTCGTTTTCAGTGGGAGCTCCCACGACAGGTGTACTTCTACTAGCCCCCTCTTAGGGAAGTTCCTATGATCTAGGCTCGATCGTGAAATAGGTCTTATAGTGTAAATGAAAATGTGCATGTCTCTATCTATCATTGGACATTTATATACAAGATATATCACAAGATAAATGAAGAGCACAAATAAAGGAAAGTATAGAAAACAACATTGAAAATGGGCCAGAACCTTCTTATCTGAAAAGTGCTCTCTAGTGGAGTCACCCAAGCTGTCGCACCCTAAAATTCAAAATTCTCATAGGCTATCAGGACGTTATGGTCATGAATAAATATAAAAGAAGTCACCACCAATCATTTAAGGAGTTATTCCTAAGGTCGATCAGAAACCTATTTTCTACCTAAGAGAGCATGACACTAACCACCTATGATTTTATTAGTCTGTCTCGAACCAAAGTTTGGATCTGGGAGTTATATTACATTTGAAAGGCTCGCAAGCTGGTCGATATGTCCTAAATTGGTACCCTAGTATTTCTAAACTTGTCTTATTTTATTAAGTCCAATTCTTGCCCTAATCAAGGTATGGATCAATGGATTGCCACACAATAAAAATCATGAACCTATCTATGTACACCGAATAAGCATTAATTGATTTAAGAAGGTGAAATTTATTCAACTTGGCGGAACGATGTGGAAACCGAGTTAAATCGCTCAAGGACTCAATAAAATTTGAAGAAAACATTGGATCCACTTTGAAGGCTTGAAAACATTTCCGAGGGTATCTGAAAAATTCACAAGTTAGGCTACTGATTTCATAAAATTCAAAAGTGGGGGAAATTTGTAAAATTCATAAACTGGAAGATTTCATTTGAAAAATTCACAAACTAAAGCACTGGTTCACAAGACTCAAGGACAAAGAGGATTGGTTGGAAAATCTCACAAAATCGATGAATTAATTTGCGAATTTCACAAATCGAGGACCAATTTGTAAAATTAATACCTTGAAAAACCTATTTATAAAATTCAGGGAATGATCTTGAAATAATTTTTATAAAATATGGAGTGTTGTAAAAATCAAATTTCAGAAACCTGACTCATCATCCCGAATTTTCCAACTCGATCTCCAATCATTCCCCGACTTATCAATCCTGACTTTGAAGGAAAGGAGAGCTATCATGTCAAGTAAGTGCAACTTGATTAGTGACAAGAATGACTTGGATCAAGAGAGAATAAGACAACAATATCACAAATAACAACGTGTGGCAACTCCCTAATTGTTGCAAAAGGCAATAAAATGCATACCACTATTCTCTAAGTGCTTAATATAGCATACAACAACATGTTACATTCCTAAACCTTAGTGCAAGGCAGCAATCAGTGACTGGGCAGTACCTAGCAACAACTATAGCTCCCAAACCATAGTAAATCAGCAAGTAACAGCAATTACAGCTCCTAAATTGCGGCAAGCAGTAGCAAACAGCATCTGGACATCATCTAACAACATCAATGATAGGTAGATAGCAAAAAGGGGGGGCAACAACACAGTAACTAGCAAGAATAATAGCAACTAAACTGCAATGAAAAAGCAACTACCACATGTGAACAACAACTACTACAATCAACAGCCACCACTGCAACAAATAACTACCACTGCAGTAATATAGTAGCAAAACAGCCTTTAAACTGCAATGAGACAATAACTGCAGCATACTATTAGCAAAAACAACATCCCACAGCAAATTTATGGCATCAAAATAGTTTCTAACAATACTAAAACAACCACTAACAGCATTTAAACTACACAAGAAGCAGCTAATAGTAGTGGACACCAGCAAAACAAAACTAACAATCGCCTTGCAGTAGTGAAGTAGTGGCTAACAACAATTACAATGCTTTAAGCAGCAACTAAACTGCATTGAAATAGTGACTACACCTTGTCAACAACATATATCGCAACAGTCAGCCACTACTACAACAATATAACATCAGAATAGCAACTAACAACTCATACTACTTCAAAGCTGCATCAAAAGTAGCCAGTAAGAGCAACTGAGCAATCACCAACAGTACTTGGACACAACAAAAAGCAGCCAACAGCAACGAAGCCACACTTAACAGCAAATTTTTAGCAATAAAGCAGTGGCTTGCAGCAACTATAGTACCAACACACCCCCCAACAACATCTACACTGCACAAAACAGCAGAATACTGTAGAAAATAGCACCCAACAGCCTCTACACTACACAAAACAGCAACTGGCAATAGCTAAACCACAGCAAAGCGAGAAAGATAGCAAGACATAGAAGCTAAATTACAGCTAATAATAACTGCAAGCATAAACTGCTGTAAAAAAGCAACGAACAAGAGTTGGACAATAGCTAGCATCAACTTTACAAGAATGAAACGGTGACCATAACAATTACAACACCTAAACAGTAGCAAACATTTACTCAATAACACCTAACTGCTCCTAAATCACCGTAAAAATCACAACTAATAGCAATTATGATAGCCAAGCCACACTTAGCAGCAACTTTACAGTAGCAAAACAAGGACTTGCAGGAACCTCTCAAACAGAATCAAGAACTTAGGTAGTTCGAACAGACATTTATGGTAGCTGGGATCTTCAACAAAAACTTGCGGAAGAGGACATAGCGAGCAACACAAGATTGTCCAGTTCATTGCACAAAATCAAAACCGTCTATCGATGATGTAGGTGCCCGTGCAAAAGGCCAAGAACCCTCACTTGACTTACCAGAAGTTTGAAGAAGGATGGCTTAGAGTTGGCTCAAACTAGGAGACCATCGAAAGCTCGCGAGCTTAGGCAATGATTCAATGCAGTTCATGTGGATTTGGTGGAGATTCGATGATGGAACAAGTTCTGGCTCATGAGTGATCTTGGGTTCCTTCAATGAACACCTCCGGGACAGCCCTGTGGCCAATCCATGGAAATTAGAGGAAGGTAGAGAAAGAGTTGAGGAGTAACGGGCAATGGTGGGTCGCAAGCTCGAGGCAGCAGTCAGTAGTAGCAGAGATTGGGGATGAGACAAGGAAGATGGGATGGTGGAATGGAGATTGGAGCCAGGAGTGATGGTGAATGAACGATCCCTCCTCCTCCTTAATGGAGTTGTGAGCATCAGTTTTAAAGGGAAATGGGAAGCTAGAGTAGGAGACAGGCCAACGTGAGATACAGTCGTTAGAATAGCGTTTCGTGCAAGGCACCCATATGGCGACCTGGGGACAATAGGTCAGAGAGAAAGCTCGAAGAGAGAGAGTGAGGGCAACCATGAGAGGCTTGGGAAAGTTAAGAAGTGCGACTCGTTAGCGACTTACACAGGTAGAGCCGCAATGTTGGTGTGTATGGTACGAATGCGGCGGCCTCATGGCAGTGATTGACAGGAAGAGAGAGTGAAAGTGACTGGCAAAGGAATGGACGAATGGATGGATGTTGGGGCTGCCCTTTCGTTGCAGCTAGCGCCAGCCGAGTGGGCTCCTTGCAGTCTACACGTTGGGGGCTTGAGGAAGAAAATAGTGAACAATGCTTGCAATGTTAACATTTTTTAATTTTTTGTCTTTATGCGAAATAAAAATAAAAAATTTAAAATTTGGGAAACAAATAGGAACGGAAAGGGGTCTGATCAGGTCAAAATTACGTGTCTACAAATGTTTGATGGTAAAAACTATCAAGCTTGGGTAGTTAAGATGGAAGCTTATTTGAAGGGTTGTGATTTGTGGGAATCTATGGAAGAAGATTGCAAAGTTCCTTCCCTGCTAGCAAATCCGAGCATGGCTTAGATCAAAATCAACAAGGAGAAGAAGACAAGAAAAGCAAAGGGCCAATGCTTGTCTCTTTGTTGCCGTGTAGCAGACCATTTTTAGTAGAATCATGATGTGTGAGTTAGCAAAAGCCATTTGGGATCTTCTCAAGGTTGCATATCAAGGAAATGCAAGGATTAAGGGCATGAAAGTGCTGAATTTAATAAGAGAATTCGAGAGACTACAAATGAAGGAGTCATAAATCGTAAGGCAATACTCAAACAGATTGATTGATATTGCCAACAAGATAAGGGTACTTGGCACCGAACTTGATGATAGTATATTAGTGTAGGAAATTCTTGTATCCTTGCCTAAAAGATTTGAGAAGGTATTACCTTTTCACAGAAGACTAAAGATCTGTTAGAAATCAAGTTGGCAAAGTTGTTGAGTGCACTATAAGCTCAATAATAGAGACAAATAATAGGCAAGTAGGAACTATTGAAGGAGCCTTGCTGGCCAACTTATGGCTGCACTCTGGAGGAAAAGACATGAAGTGGAAAGGAAAGAAAGGGAATGCTAGCAACTCAGAAGTTGCTGCAAATGAAAGCACCTCCTATACATGCTGCAACGAAAAGGGAATGCATCCACCTTGTCAGCATTGTAGTGAGAGAGATCACCCGCATTACAAATGTTAGAGGAAACCCAACATGAAACGCAGGAAGTGTCAAAAACTAGGGCATGTTGAGATTATCCATAAGAAGGATGCTCCGTAATAAGGAGAGACACAAGTTGAAGTCTAACGAGAGCTAGAACAATCTCATGTGTTTCAATCGATAGCTGGCTCATTGATAGTGGTTGTACAAATCACATGACAAGTGATGAAAAACTCTTTAGGGAGCTTGATAAATCTATAACTTCAAAGAGTCAGAACTGGAAATGGAGACTACATTTCTTTGAAAGGGAAAGGGACGGTAGCCATTGAAAGATATACGATTCAAAGTTGATCGTTGAAGTTTTTTATGTTCTTGAAATTGATCAAAATCTTTTGAGTGTTAGACAGTTACTTGAAAAAGTCAAATTACTGTTTGAGAAACGGAAGTGTGATCATTGATCCAAGTGGTCAAGAGCTGCTTAAAAGGCTTCATTTTTAATCCACTGGATATGGAGCAAGTGGCATTTCAAGGTCAAGTCAATATTTTCGACACTTGGCGCAAGAGACTGGGACACTTTCATCACAAGGCATTGTTGTACATGCAAAAAAAAGAGATGCCAACTGGTCAACCAAAGTTGGAGGAGCATTTCCCAGGCTACAGGGCTTGTTTACTAGGCAAGCAAACCAGATTTCCTTTTAAGAAGTCTACTTGGAGAGTTGCAAAGAAGTTACAACTGATTCATACAAATTTCTATGGTCCTCAAGCCACTCCGTAGATTAATGGTAGCATGTACTTTATTATTTTCATTGATGATATGACAAGGATGTGTTGGATTTATTTCATGAAATTCAAGTCAAAAGTTACCAAAGTATTTTTGAAGTTTAAGAGATGGGTTGAGATACAGAGTGGCTACAAGATCCAAGTCACTAGATCAGATAATGGAATAGAGTACACTTAAGACAAATTTAATTTCTTTTGTGAAGAAGTTGGAATTGAGCATTGGCTCACTGCTTCTTACTCACCACAATAAAATGGAGCCAGTAACTGGAAGAAAAGAACAATTATGGAGATGACAAGGTGCTTGTTGCATGAGAAGAATCTAACAAAGAAGTTATAGGCAAAAGTAGCAAATTGATCTGTTTTCCTGCTAAATAGATTGCATACAAGGGCAGTGGAAGGGAGGAGGCTTGGTATGGTGTTAAGCCTACTTTGAAAAATCTAAAAGTATTTGGATGTCAGTGTTTTTCTCATATTCCATAGGTGAAAAGGGATAAGCTTGATGAGAAGGCTGAGCAAGGGATGTTCATTGGCCATAGTTTGCTATCCAAAGCTTACAGAATCTTTCAGTCTCGGATAAGAAAGATTGTGATAGGCAGAGATGTTCAATTTCTTAAGCATGAGACAATTGGACTAGATAAAGGATTCTCAAGTCAAACATTAGGATGTGTCCCTAGGGCCTAATGAAGTAGTGGATTATCAACTTGTGAGGTACAAGATCACTTATATATATATATATATATGCAATGTTGTTGTTTTTGAACCTGTAGGATATGAAGATGTCAAAAGTAGAAAAAATGGATAGATGCAACGAAGGAGTTTGCCATGATAGAGAAAAACCAGATAAGGGAGTTAGTGGAAAAGCCTAATGATAAGAAGTTATTAGAGTCAAATGGGTTTTTAGGACTAACCTCAATCTTGACAGCTCTGTGAGCAAGTATAAAGCTTGACTAGTAGTGAAGGTTGTCCACAAGTCTAGGGAGTGGACTTCTTTGAAACCTTCGCTCCAGTAGCTAGATTGGACACAATCAGAATGCTCATTACTTTGGCAGCACAAAATGTGTGGAAGGTTGACCAAATGGATGTAAAGTCTACTTTTTTGAATGGTGTGCTTTAAGAAGTGATTTATGTTGAGCAATTAGAAAGCTTTCTTGTACCAAGATAGGAGGGGATAGTCTACTTACTAAATATGCCATCTATGGACTGAAACAGGCTCCCAAAGTTTGGTACAACAAAATGGATGAATGGGGCAAGGCTTTTGTGAGCAATGGTGAAGCACAAAGAATGTGGTGATAGTTGGGGAGGCGGATCTAGGCCGACTATGAGAAGGATTGTTCTGCGAAAGAGGGAGATTGGATGAGATAGGAAGAGAGGAGAGAGAGTTCTTAGATTTCTGTTTTTAAATTTTCCTTTTTTTAAAAAAATTTAAATTTTTTTGGTTTTATTTCAGTTTAAAAAATATTATATAGATACACATGCATGACATCCACATCAAATTATCACATTAGCAGCACTTAAACGTGTCAAAACCAACATCATGGATTGTACCATAAGAAGATACTTTTAAAAGAAAGTGTACCAAAGTGAAATAAAATAAAAGAAACGTACCAACATGACACATGTAAAAGGAAGTGCACCACCCATGGATTTTTTTTCCCTTATGAGAATAACTCCCGTCTTTGATATTTTTTCACCTTCCCAAATTACTCATGAATAGATAAATATCATTTTTAATAACCATTAAATTTACAAAAATTAAGTGTGGTGGTTATTAATATTTAACTGTCTAATATTTCTCAACTATCAATATCAGTCTTCCTTGTAAAAGGAATGGGTCGGGCATTTTTTGTCAAAACTGTATGTCCCAACCATTTTTCAAGTCGATTTTTTCAAGTTAAAAAATAATATTGAGAATCATTTAGAGGTTATGAAAACTAACCACTTCATGTTCAATTTTTTAATCCAATTTGTTGGGCTCCTATTTTTAATCTAATAATAAAATAAATAAAAAATGAAAAAATAAAATTCATTATAATAAATGAGAATACTAATTATAAATATTTTAGTACATTAAGAAGATAAAAAAGAAATAAGATTAAATGTCAAAACTATCAAATATATTATTTGTATTGTCAATAAGATGAATTTTTACATATAATATTACACTTAACATAATTTCGGTTACAGTCTCGGGTTCCACAAGCTTTTTGGGTGGGGGCCTGAATTTTTTTGGCCCGGTTTTTTTCCACCTTATGAACCACTTCAATTTATCTTGGGACTGACAAATTCAATTTTTTTGGTTGGGATTAGGTGGATTTTTTTTTTGTTTTTCGGGTTTTCTATTTTTAATTTATACACTTACTTCTTTACTTTTATTTTTCTTGTACTTTCTCTCCGCATTTTTTTGTTATTCAATTTTTTCTAAATTTATTATTTATTATTTATATTTGATTTATTGAAACATGATCTACTCAATAGTTAACTGTGAATTTATTTATTGCATATTCACTTGTTTATCAATTTTACTAAATAAGTTTCCGCAAATTGTAATTCAAAATTTTTTTATAATTTCTTTTATTGACATATTTTTACACACACATATTTTAACACATTACGCATTGCGGATCACGCTCTTGTCCTGGGAGCTCGATTCTAGCATTAAAAAAGCAAATAATAATATAACCAAAAAATAATAATAGAAAACGAAAACGGTACGGATAAAGCAGAAATAGAGATCAACGGCATAAAATAGCCCGAAGCAGAGTAGATCTAACGGCGGCAAGATTTTCCACGTGCTGAGCCATCCCCATCTGTCTAGAACCACCCCTCTTCTCGATCTTTGACACGGTTCTTATCGAAACGGATCGTTTGGATCTGTCTAGGGTTCTCAGTCTTCCTTTCTTCAGCTCTGAGACCTCTCTTTCCTCTCCCTTTTTCGCTGGCCTCGTCTTCTCTGAGCTCCTCGTCGGCCTCTTCGGATTCCCAACTCAGGTTTGCGACAGCTGTGCCTTCTCCATATACACGGATTCCGTCTGACCTCTTTGCAAATTGACGGGAAATCTCTCTTCTATGGTCGATGTCACTGACATAAGCTGTGAAATCAATTTTCTTTTGCTTATAATGATTTTTGCGTACCTGTATTTACGAACGTGAATTATTTTTGTTCTCAGATTGCTTCCTTCTCGTCTTGAGCTGGCGACGTCTTTTCGAGGGTAAATTTTCGGCCCTCGTGTATTTTATATGCGTTTGTAATTATGGATATCTTCGGAAGAAGCGATTTTATCTACTTCTTTGTGCATCAGGAATTGAATAAGGGTTTCTGCAGGGATATCTTTTTGTTTTAGGTTCATTGTGGATATGATATGATCACATGCTTCAATGTCGTATGTGACAGTAACTTCCTGATATTTTTTCGTGTATGATTGACTTTTTGATTTTTTCCCTGTTTGCAGTAACAGCTTTCCATCCTTATTTCTTCTACTTAGTGATTAGGTAGAAAATGAAAGAAACCCTTCCTGGGCTCCTCTGCTGGATTGAATATTTCGTTGTTTTATGCGTTGCTGTTACGGTGGTTTATTTATCCATAAATGTCAGTTGGGTAGAATTTTGCATGTTCACTCAACTCCTTGAACATACTGCTGTTCTGTTTACTTTTTCTTCTAAATAGTTCCAAATCTTCAGTCTGAAAAATATGTTTTTGTCTTTAAAACTTCATGACCTTTTTGATAAGTAAGTCATCATGCTCTTGCATGTTTCAGTTAGCTTTTTTTCCTTTTTTTTTTGATAGCCATGTGCACAGGATACTGTTTTGAGTCTTGATAAAGACATCATGACTGCTGTTTATTTTTACTGGACATCATGAAATATGTTGAAGCTCATATTAGTTTCTCTTCTTATCATGTTACTGTCCTTGTTCCTGGTTAGAAATATGTTTTCTTACATTATTGTAAATTATTCCAACTTTTTTTTTCCTTCCAGAATTTAAGGTCCAGAGTGAGAGACATCTGACTCAAAGCTCAGCTGACTTGGCTTACAGCCAGAAGGTTGACAAGTTTTTGGGGAGGGACAGATTTTTTTTGGACTTATGCTATATGTTAGAATCAACGCATGTCTAACCATCTAGTTTCACGGCCTTTGTTAATACCAGGCTCACAGACAGGTCAATTGGAGTACATCCCAAACGAATTGCAGTCGGTGATGCAGATGGGACATATGGGGTCAGTTCCAGACAATGCTGCCTTACAGCAGCATTCTGACCCCAAGCAGCATATGAAACTCATGGGACCTGTGTCTAAGGGATTTGAGGTGCAAAAGCTTTTGACTTTACATGATTACGTCGGACAGGATCAAAGCACAGACAAGGCTGTAGGTTCACAACGGTACATGTTTTCTCCCAAAACACTGGAGGTTGTTAACATGTTGAACAATCAGGGGTCACCACACTCATCGGTACTGAGTAAGAGAAAGGCTCCGATAGAACCTACTGGTGAACTTTCACCCCGATCATCATCGTTTCCTCTCAAGCGAGCAACACAAATGGAGCATAGGCCGTGGCTCGTACAACCTTTAGGCAGTGGAGAGGTCATGCCTAGTCAGTCTTTGCAGCAGAATCCAGGAGCCAAGCGGTTGCTTGTCCAAACTAAGAAGCTTACACAGATGGAGTCGATTTCACCAAAATCCGCCTCTCAGCGTGTGACCCCAAAGAGTCAAACATCTGGCCAGTCCTCAGGTAAGGGGGAGTCATTTGTTTCTGTTAGGTCCAAGATGAGAGAATCATTAGCAGCTGCATTGGATTTGGTTTATCAGGCGCGTAGCAACGCCCAAACCTCAGTGAAGAACTTGCAGGATGAGGTTTTACATATGCAAGGATCAGCACCAGGGACTCAGCCGAGTGCTTCAAAAACCAATCCTGCTAATGATGATCATCCAATCGAAGAACCAAAGGTGGCACTGGTCTCCAGTTTAGAATCTCATGATCAAAATGATGGTGGTTCTGCAATAGTCTCTGTGTCTGATATGCAAGATTTACAATCAGAGAATGCCCTGTCCACGGATGATGTTCCTTTTAGTGACCACTTCTTTGTCAAAGATGAGCTTCTGCAGGGGAATGGGCTCTCCTGGGTATTGGACTCTGATGTAGGTGTCAGAGAAACAGGTGTTAATCAACCTGTTGAGAGGAAAAGCCCTGTGCACGAGCAAGTTGAGAAGAAAGAGGAAGTCCATCATTCCCCAGATGAACTGGCTTTTAAAATTGAGGTAGAACTCTATAAATTATTTGGTGGTGTGAATAAGAAGTACAAGGAAAAGGGAAGGTCGTTGCTGTTCAATTTGAAGGACCGCAATAACCCTGAACTGAGAGAAAGAGTTGTATCTGGAGAAATTACACCTGAAAGGCTCTGCTCCATGTCTGCAGAAGAACTTGCATCTAAGGAACTCTCAGAGTGGCGAATGGCAAAAGCTGAAGAGCTTGCGCAGATGGTGGTTTTACTGGATTCTGAGGTTGATGTGAGGCGTCTGGTGAAGAAAACACATAAGGGTGAGTTCCAAGTAGAAGTAGAACAGGATGATGGTGTCTCGGTGGAGGTTTCTCTTGATGGTAATTCAGTTAGCCGGAGTAGGTTGAGCATGGAGGAGAAGGAATCCCCTCAGCTAAAACCAAATGAAAGCAAAGAACGGAATGCCCAGGGTGGAAAGACTGGTACAGTTAACAAGGAGTCAGGTTACACCCTCACTATTCCATCTGAAGGCCAGGAATCAGAGGTGGATATTATGGACGCTGCAGTTGGTGATCTTCCTCCGATTGTCTCCTTGGATGAATTCATGCAGTCACTTGATTCTGAGCCACCATTTCAGGATCTGTCCGTTGATTGTGGGAAGTCAGGGACACATTCTCCTGAAAAGGACCCTCAGGCTGGTTCTGCATTGGAGTCTCCTGAGAGGAGTCCGAAAGTTACAGATGATGCTGTGCCAGAGAAACCTAGTAAAATGGATGTAACGCTGTCAACTTCAGATATTGATTTGACATCTAGTAACAGCCAAGAAAAACCTGAGAGTGGGCTATCTTCAATCATATCCAAAGATGAGCAGGTTTGGGAGGGCCATCTGCAGCTCAATATATCCACAACGGTTCCAGTCCTTGGGGGCTTTAAGAGGTATATGCTGCTTTTGAGGTGTCGATATGACATATCCCTTTATGTATTCTTTGCCACATATAGTTATAGGTGATAATTTAGCTCTGGATAATGATATTGATTTATTTGGACAACTCTTCTGTATTCCGTTTTTTCCTGGAAGTTCTACATTGGGTAATGCAGCTTCATGTCTTCACGTGATAGTCATTCAATCATGTCTTCACGTTCTTTCTTATATCTTGCAGTCTATTGACATTGGATAAAATAAGTATTTGTTCACATGCTTGTGGATAGTCGAAGTGGACCATAAATATATGGGGGATTCTCACTTTCCATGTCTATTGAACTTCTGATAAATTCCATTTCATTAATCTGACAGTGGAGAGAAGACAAGTGCAAAGCAATGGGGCAGTGTCGTGGAAATCAAAGGAAGAGTAAAGCTTGATGCGTTTGAGAAGTTCCTCCAAGATCTTCGTATGTCTCGCAGCCGTGCAATCATGGTATCTAAGCAACCTCTTCTTTCACAATGTAAAATGTTTCTGGTGCTGCTTTCAGACGAGCAAAGTCCTTTTGAGGATAGAAGGATTTGGAGTCTTATGTTTGCCTCCTCAGCAGGGGTTGGACCTGAAATTTTGTACTGTAATCACAATCTTACAAGGCGGACTAGATTAGGCGTTGGCTGTATGAGCTGTTTGTACAACGAGATAATGGGGAATGGGCTGTGCTGTTTCATCCATCTCTCTCTCTTTCATTTGCTTATTGAGTTGCATTTCTGCTGAGGGCCACCTCAAAATAATATTATCGAAACTGGCTATTTCCCCTAAGCGAGGATAGGACATAAAAATTTCATTTGTTTCCTAGTCAAGTGGAGGAGAGGAGATGATTATCCGTTTATGGATAAAAACGGTTTTGTAAGTCCCAGGGGTAGGCTTCAAATAAAGAACATGACTGGAAACACAGAAGAAGACTAAATGTGCGTAGAGTTGGGAAGAAATTACTTTAAATGAAACTTTTGGAAAGAAGCCAAGGATTGTGCTTTAGGACACACTGTTATCCTGCGGGTTCATCAGGATATGTGTTTCTAATTTATCTTGCACATTCATCAGGATGTATTTCTAATTTATCTTGCACGTTCTTGATTTACTCCGACTCGAAAGTAAATAGAACCATTCGTTCTGGTAACTCATTAATAATATCTTTTTGCAGGTGGTGCATTTTCTTTGCAAGGACGGATCATCGGAGAATGAGCGTGCAAGCATTTGTGAGGTAACTATCTTGTTTCTCTTGCTATAGCACAGTGGAAATTGTGCATAGTGGGAATTGCTAGTTCTATAGAGACAACCGGTTTTATGCGGCAGTTCTGATTTCTTGTGTTTTGGCTCTAATGTAATAAACTTTCTGCAAGCCATTTCTCTTATTTCTTTGACTGGTCAATTTTCCTTCGCCCTTTTGCCTGCAGGTAGCGGATTCATACGTTCTGGATGAGAGAGTGGGATTTGCTGAGCCTTCTCAGGGGGTGGAGCTGTACTTCTGCCCACCTCACTCGAGGGTTCGAGATGTACTCAGCAAGATCCTCTCCGAGGACCAAACTCCTCCGCTTGATTCTGTAGATAGTGGCCTGATTGGTGTTGTTATTTGGAGAAGAACTCAATTTACTTCATCCGCTGCAATTAAACAGCACGCTGCTTACAAAAAGCAGTATGTCACCACTTCTACAACTAAAAGTAGGCACCCCCAGGATAAGCTTGACCCTTATGAAACGAAACCCTATCACCAGTCTTTACAGCTGTCAAGCGCCCCAAAGCCGCCCTCTTATAATGTTGCTAATGTTGGTGATGTTGACAATGATTGTGATGATGATGTACCTCCGGGTTTTGGCCCGGCTCCTGGACCAAGCAGGGACATAGATGACCTGCCCGAGTTTAGGTTTGCTGGTGGCGGGTCAGATCCACGGGCAATTCAGAGGCTGCCACCAATTGGGTCTCAACCATCATGGGTCCCATCCCGCCCCGTTGATCAGATAAGAGAGCTCATACACAAGTATGGTCAATCTAGAGCGGAACCCACTTTTGGGAAACCAGGAATTCCAATGCAGCCCTGGAATGATGATGACGATGATATCCCAGAGTGGCAGCCTCAGGGCACGGGGCAGAGCTTCAATGCCCAGGTGCCCCAAGCAGATATGGGAAATCGTCGTATGGGGCACCAGTTAACACATGATCGGGTCGCTTATCTATCAGATGGAAAGGCAACTACGGCACTGAGTCAGCATCACCGACCTGCTTCTCGGTCTTATTCGAAGTCGAGGGATGGCCAGTACTATGGGCCACAACGAGGGGGAGCAGCAGAATTGCGTCAACATGGCCACAGGAGCGGAGGTTACTGAAATGTTGCGTCAACATGGCCACAGCAGAATTCGCATATGGTTCTTCTGTGGCTTGTGTGTTTTTGGTGATGTAAATGGAGTGGCTAATTTTGGGCTCTTGGGGTGTTTTTCTCTTGAAATGTTGGATCGTAAATGCTTCTTACATGTTTTTCCTTTATCTACGTATTTCCTTTTGCCGATTACCTTTTAGGACTGTTTTACGTTGGAACATACCATATGCGAACAATGTCTCATGTCTGTGTCTGGCTTTGTTATAAACAAACTTCTGACTAGAGGGGTCCACACCCAAAACCTGAAAATATTTGTAGATTCAGTTAAGTCGTGTCTTATATTTAGATTAAACGATCATTAGCTTCTTGCAAAATCTCAGGCAGCTGAATGGATCTCCCTTTTTATTGTTGTCCATGTTTCAATGGCATTGAGGAAATAGATTTTCAAAACATCAGCTCCAATTTTCAATGTAAGGCGTGTAACACAGATCGCTATTGAATGCAATGACACATTACGCGTGAGAGTTCACCTTTTACTATCGACAGGGAGTGCGTCTGCAATCAATCAATTCGACAGGAAAGATGTCTAATAACAAGTTGGGAGGAGAGGAAAGAATAAAAAGCAGGATGGTGTGAGTCGTCACTTTATTGGTTTCCGCAGGACATTTCATGGACGGTCTTTTCTGAAGCAATTTCAGAGGAATGAAAATAAAGAAATAATTTCAAGAAACGATGGTGATTAATTTTTGCTGTAATTGATATCCACCAGCCCAATGGGATGGGTCCGGAGGAAATCTGAAGGGCCTAAAAATTGAACTCATGGGGAATACCTTTTAGTTCCTCGTCTTCTTTGATGCAAGTGTCACGCATCGACCACTTTTCGGGGGGTGCTCCTCTGATTCAAGCCTCAAGGAATCTCGAAAAGAGCACCTTTTGAAAAGTCAAAGTCAGCGTCAATATAAAAAAAAGTAGTAGTTGGAAGAGGTATTAAAGCTGAGACATTAGTTAGTAATTGTAATCAATACGATAGATGTTAGATTGATATTTATAATAACAGTTGGCCTTTTGTCTTCTACATAAGTGTGCCTTATCTTAATTTTCAATACACATATGAACTTACGAGTTTAGAACTTTTCTTTCTAACTTTCTTTCTTTACATATTTCTGAGATGATTAGGCTGATTTAGGATGAGTTCCCAGAGTTGCTCTGGATAAGAAAATGCTAGATAATTAGCATGACAGTGACACAAGCTTGCCCGAGCCTGCCCTTAGTCATGGGTGCAACTTATTAGGAAAGTTGACCTCGAACTAGTGCAACACCGACTGCCTGAACCAGTGAGATTTGTGACCTAGCAGGAGGTCACTCTCACTCCCGTCCCTCTTCTAGATTTTGTGGGGTTTATCATCGATCATGAAAAGAAAGTCCACAACGAGATGGTTAGGCTGTTCGTTTCCAATATCCGTGAAAGTGGCCTTTGTGCCTTTCTTCCAACCAGGCCCATTGACAGCGGTGAGAACATAGCCAGCGACGTGATGAAATCTAGTATCAAATATGATAAAAACTTCACCACCATATGACGAAACCCGTATACGACTAGGGTCTTGAGGAACGTGATCTTATCAAGCTCGAATAGTGGAATCACGACCCATTACCTATATAGGGGTAAGAACCTTGGTATAGTGTAAACACTACAACCAACTATGAAAGGGTTCATTGATAAGTTAGGATAAATGTCACGAATGAATCCGATAAGTTATTCGAAGGATCTAAAAGAACCAAATAGAATAAGAACTCATTTTTATTGATCCATTATCTAAATGACTAAAATACAATGTAATCCTTTTGGGTATTTATAGACTTCTAATGAAAATATAAATGTGGCAATATATCCCAGTAACTATCCTAAAGTTATGGTAAATATTATATAAATATATCAAAAAGATATCTTAGAAACATTTCTAGGAAATCATAATATCATTGCTATTGTCACATATCTATAGCTTTTATCAGTGCTATTATTGGATACCTAAATACTTTTGGAAGATAACTTCTAAAAGCAAACTGCTTTCCCCTCTAAGCCCTTCTATTTTAGGTGGATTGGTCTATGGTCTTCTAGAGTAAACTGTTTTCCACTCTAAGCCTTTCTATTTTAGGTGGATAAGTGTGAAGAAACCTTGGTGAAGGGAACATCCTACAAGAAATCTGTAAAAAGCTGAAGCTTATACAATATCATCAAATAAGCTCCAAAAACATTTATAGCACACGTGCATCATTTTCTTTCTTCCCCTTTTACATTGGATTACATAATATTTCACCATCCTGAAGCAAGAAACTGTGTGCATACGAAATCGTTATAATGCTACAACAACAAGAAAAATAAAAAGGAAGAGGTTCCAAAAAAAAAATCCAGTGAAGTTAGATCCTGCATTTGTTCGATACGAAGTTAAGAGGCATGTGCAAAACAGCAAGTAGAGGATCAATTTAATGTAAATGTTCTTGTTTATTTTCCATGACCTTGAAGGAATTATTATACAAGCCAAGAAGTGGTGGATTATCTGCAAAATTTCTTTCTTGAAATTGAACATGCAAATTTCCAAGTCGCCTCTTCTAGATCAATTTGTTGAAATAAAAAATTTATCCTTGGGAAATTCCAGGAATTTGAAAGCTGTTGTGCTTCTTTCAGGTCTCCTAGACTCAGTTGATGATAATGTAAGCTGTATTTCTTACAACTGCTAATCTCCTGCAAAAGAAGCTCTCTACTTCTACCTTAACTTCATTAAGTTTTCCAATAACAGGAGAGGAAATAAAGACCACGTTGTTTTCTCGCCATCGTAACAAGGCTACTGGACCAAATGGCTCCATTGCTCAGTCATTTAAAGAAAACCAAGATATTTTAGGTAACTCAAGGAAAATTTTACCGAACCTTCCGGTTTGGTACCTTGGCTTGTATACAGCCAAGGCGCCGCGGCGGTAACTCAATCATCTTTGTAGTACAGCATTTCTTCAATACAAGTTGAATGGTGAGGTAAGTTACTGTCAGTATTGAAGCCTTCATTACTAAGAAAATGAATGCATGTCAGCTGTCTAATCACAGACCGATATTCTAATGCTCTGCTATTTAAAAATACATTGCCCAGTTTCTTACCAATAGACTGAGAACTGACCCCCCAAAGCTTATAATGAGCTTGTCCACATTTATCGCAGAGGAAGAATTTCACCTGGAAATGCTACTAAGGTTGATCTACACAGCGTTTCTTACTCCCTAAATTGGGAATCCATCCTTAATCTATTTGCAGTTGCAAGATTTCCTCCATTATTCAATAAATGGATACATGTTGCATCACTTCAATATTGTTCTCTATTTCAATCAATGATTATCTTGCCAGATTTTTCCAAGGGAAGGATGGCATTAGACAAAGAGATCCACGATCACCATTTATCTTTTTATTCTTTATGGAAGTTCTCTCACTAATGCTGAATACTTTAGCTAGGGAAAGCAAGATGGGCTATCATCCTAGATGTAAAGCTTGGGTATAACATTGTTAAGTATTGTTGATTATCTTTTTTTTTCCCTGATTGTTCTACTCTATCGTGTAGGAACATATGTGAACCTATGGAGATTTTGTACTTGAATCACCCTAAATCAAGCTCAAAGAAGATCTCTCTTTCGCTGTCCACCCTGTAGCCATTTTGAACTATCGGGAGAAAGTCCTAAGAAATAAGGTTGTCCCAACGATGAAGGCTCTGTGGCAGAATCGGGATATCAAGGAACATACATGGGAACCAGAGGCTATCACCATGTCCCATAATTATTTATATACTTTGATAAACAGTTACAGTAATCATGATAAATCTAAATTGGAAGTTTTTGTCTTTTAACCACTTGACAATTTCGTCGACCCCTGCATGATAAATCTGGGCCTATCTATGGATCTTTTTTTATAGAAAAAATCTTAGATAGCCCTACTTCACAATGATATGGTGAAGAAAAACTAATAAAATTACTTTGATTAGTATTAATTATGGTAACTGATGGGTTATTAACACTAGTTTACTCGTTTTATCACATTTTGAATGATATTTATCATGCTATATGGCAAAGTAGAATCACATAAGAATTTTTCTTTTTTATCGGTTTCCTCAATACAACTTACCCATCTTTTCATTCTTCTTTTATGATTTAATAATAAGAAATTCATTTGTGTATATCAAAGTGAATGAATTTTTCCTGTTTAATTAAATCATGTTGCCTTTCCTTATTTAATTTTCCTAATTTCAAGAACAGCTCAGCTATTTTTTATTTTGCATTAATTCTAATTCTTCCTCTGTCATGTTTATCCTGCTGGATGTACTTATATTTTTATCACACAGTTGATATATCATTGCCTATATAATCCTTTTTTTTTTTTTATGGGTGGATCTGCATGCAATTTATTTATATGTTCGGAATATACATAATCTAATACCATTAATTAATGCATGAGTAATTTAACATTATCAAATGTCTACGAACCCCGCAGTGTAGCACGGCTATTTGCACTAGTAAATTAAAAATAAGAAGAAATTTGTGAAGCTATGGGTTGTTATCTTAACAGTACAAAGTCTTCTAAGAAAATTTTGCAGACGAATATCCACTTAAACTAGTTTCACGTTTGATTTTGAATTAATTTCATCGTATTTGAAGTTGAAGTGATCGTGCTGCCAAGTCTATTAAGGCTCTGAGCGCCGTGATGGACATTGATCAAATATATGTCAAATAGTTCAAAAACATGTTTTTTTTTTTCAAGAGACAATGAGTTGTCCTCCCCCAATTAACACAGCCTAAATCTAAAATAGATGTCAATTTGATCACGAAAAAGAAGAGTTCGGGGCAAGATAGCCTATTAGTATCCCTCGACAAATCTGTTTCATCTTCTGAGAACTCCTACGTAATCTTCTCCATATAGAGAAGTGTACTGACAAATTATAGTAACAAATATTTTTTAATTTTCTGTTTGTCCTTTTCCTTTTGAAAAGTAAAAATTTCATTAGAACATGAAACTATGTACAAAGCATTCAGTCAAGAGTCACATTTATTGGTGGTGTTAACGGGGCAGTGTTAATACTGATTAATCAGTTGATCTGATATGTTAGTGGTTGAATACAAAAGTCCAAATGTTACGTAACAGGGTGACTAATTCTCCATTTGTACTGTCATCTTGAAAAAAAAAAAAGGAAAAAGGAGGGGCCCGGCCAAGGAACTACAAGGTCCTAAACCCTTTGAGAGTACAAATTTTACTACGAATAAACTCAAAAATAAAAGAAAACACAGCTTCACCAAAAAAAACAAAAGAACACAGCCTCGGGCCCTTTGCTCTCACTCTTAAAACTTCTCTTCTTAAGAGCTAAAACTCTACTCCATATCAGAGGAGAAAGGGCAAGCAAAGAGGAGATGATCATGAGATTCAGATAGCACACAAGCATCATTAGAAACAATGACCCAGCGAAAGAGAGACCTACTGTGGGCAACTTATTCCAGATAACAAGCCAAGAAATGAAAGAAGCCCGCGGGATATGGGCTTGAAACCACATAAACTTGTGTTAAGGCACCTTAGATTTGCGGGGCCTAAGAGAATATCAGGCCCTAGATAAAAAAAAAACCCAACAAAACATTACCAATCGGACCCGTAGGAGCACACTGCAAAAGCTAAAAAAAAAGAGAAGTTTTAGTTTGAATTTTAAATTATCTGTTAATAGATATTAGTGGGTGTTATTCCATGGGATCTGTCGTTTAGTTTATAATAAACTCAGATTTATTTGCTTTAAGTAACCCATTTGAAGATTGAATTATGAAATGATGTTATAATAGTACATGACGAGTAAGAACAATGACTATTCTCCCTGAGAGTAACTCGTGTCTGTTAATGAATTGTGCAGTACCAACTAACTATTGTTCTGTATATTTTGTGCAAAGAATTTTGCTTATTTTTATCGCATCTCCAAAAATAATTATTCTCAGATGAATTTCATTTTCAAAAGGATTGATAATTTGCTTGATGTGAATGTCATTAGAATATGATGCCTCTGAAAGCATCGAATGAAGATGATCCACAGGGAAAAGATGCCTTCTAGCTTTGTATTGTACCCCCTAACAAATGTGAATAATTCCAATATGCGAAGTGGTTGGGGATGTATCCACTGTACTTATGTTTGAGGATGTAGAATACAATTCCATATGTCAAGTGGAAAAAAAAAAAGTAGAAATAGCTGGCCACTAACCTCCTTTCTGTCCATAAAGTATCTTTACACAATTTGATATCGTGTCATATATTTAATATGAAAGAATGCCAACTTACTTGCCAAGTCAAATTAACGGTAAAATAAGAAGAATTAACATCAAAATAGGAAGAATTAATAGCATTAGCGGCACGTTATTGACTATCAAATAGTAAGTCACGGAATGATCTTTACATGTATAATGAAGCAAAATCTAAGACTGCAAGAAACCACTTCTAAATTTATAAGACTAATTTAGAGAAAATGATAAACTCTGAGGACTGTTAATATAATTGTCCTTAAAATACTTTCTCCATGGGGGGACATGTACTGCTTGCTCTATAAACTAGATAATGAATATGTTATATATTCGATAATTTCAATAATCCTATCTCGAATTACAAAAGTAGAATGCTTAAGCCCGTTAAACACCATATGCTTTTCTTTCCTCCTATATGCAGTAAACAGGACTTTTATTAGTACTCTATATATAAACATGACCTTTTCCTTATTTTCAATGTCGATTACAAAGCATGACATGACACCATGTCGCAACAAACTTAAATGATGCTTTTTCTTGTTGCTCCCGTGACAAGATCTGTTAGCCATGTACAACTTAGCAGGTTCAACATGAGACTAGTTTTATGACCGGTATGATTTTTCATAAGGCACTGTGCTGTTGGAGGGCCGATTTTCATTACGTAACCTTTTTTTTTGCCCAAAAGTTGGTTGAAAACATCGGTCCCTAGTTTGCTGTGTTTAGCTCATGTTTAATTAAGTTTTATAAATCCTAGCTTCCAGAACGTGAGATGATTTATTGTGGTGAAATAGGATCAGTTTCCATTTGTACGATAGGTGGATAACAGCAGCAACAATCTTACCAACCATGTTACATTATGTTCGGATTTTGGTGTTCAATAGTATACGAACACATCTGACAAATTGAACAAGCAGCTAAAATACTAAATTTTTTAGTATAGCACGGCCAAAGGACTATAGTTCGGTATTTCTCAATTATTATGAGTTTACATGTAACAATCACTAAAGTAGGTTATGAAGCACATGGTATTCATAGAATTTCTGAAGAACCGGACGATAAATTAATCATATTTTATATGGGTAAGAGACTAATAAACGTTTTTATATGGGTAGATGAGGAGTGTGAGATGATCCGATATGAGAAGAATGGTAGTTTTTAACTGGTAGTTACCTTTCAGATCAATTTAATGGCAGTTGTTGGATGTCCACCGGAGTGTTTGGTTGGTGAAGAAATGGGCAGGGAATGGGAATGGGGATGATTGATTCCTTTTCCAAATATTTGTTTTCACAAAATTTCATTATCTTTCTTGAATTTAGGGGATGTTTAGTTTATATTCAGACCCAAAATTAGAAACGGAAACGGGACGAAATCAGAAATAGAATCAAATCTCAAAATTGGAATTAAATCCCCTAATTATTAATTGAATATAAATGAAAAATAGTTGGAATAAATTTAAATAAAATCGTTACAAATTAAATAAATACAAGAAAATTATCAAACTCTTAAAGAAGGAAAATTATTAAACTATTAAAAAATTTATCATATTATATTATCACATGTGAAATTCTCCCCAATTCAGAATATCGAAGAAAAAATAAAGGTGTTGATTTTGGTTTTAAGAATGCAAATTAATATATGACAAAAAATGCAAAGTCATAAAGTTTTTCTAAAGCATATAAGAATAAAAAAATATAGACAATGACTTATATAAAATCATATAAAGGACCAGATGCATACCCGTGCGATGTATGATGGACAACATAAGGTACTTCTGATGAAATATGTATCATTATTATGTAATATGTATATAAATAAATAATTTGGGATGAAAGAATGGATGGGAAAGGGAAGCAAATATTTTAGGGTGAGTAGTGGGAGTGTAAATGCTCTTAGGGCCATATATAATTGATTATGACACTAAAACTCATATATAATTAGTTAATTTTTGAATAATTTAGGTTGAGGGCAATTTTGGAAGAGGAAAATG
Source organism: Lagerstroemia speciosa (assembly GCA_037672795.1). NCBI lineage: Eukaryota > Viridiplantae > Streptophyta > Magnoliopsida > Myrtales > Lythraceae > Lagerstroemia > Lagerstroemia speciosa. Next base: position 4,107,973 of record CM075292.1, read on the forward strand.
ACATTAACTTTAGAATCATATAGAAATATATAGATATGAATGCTACTAATAAATAAATATAAAATGAGAGATTTTACTGTAGATTTTTGAGAAATTTATTTTATACTTTTAGAGTTGACTACTTCATTTGATTTCCAAGATTTGTCAGGGGAATTCGATTATGCTATGTGAGGGAGATGGAATCCCCTATTTGAGGGAATGGTAATCATTTTTTTTACTTAACAAACACAAGAAAACGGAATGAATTATTCTGTTTCCGATTTTAAAGAAAATAAACTGCTCTTTAAAGTTATATCTAGTACGATAGAATAAAAAGGAATAGAATGAAATGACTTCAATAGAGTAAATGTAATACCATAAAAAATAACTAGTGAGTTTTTGTGTTAATTTTAAAAATCGTAAGGAATAGATCTCATAGATATTTAATAAAAATGATAGAGTGAGATTCATGAATTTTTTTTTGAAGGAATACTCATCCCATCGTTTTTAATTAAAAAATTCATTCCTACGGAATGTGCAACTCAATTTTTAATTAATAACCTCATAGAAATATAGAATTAAAAAGTTAACTACTTATTTCATTTCATTCCAACTCATTCATGCCTACCAAACATAACATAAAGGAATTGGATTTCCCCTAATGAGGGGACTACCATTCACCTATATATCAAGGGAATCAACTCCAAGGATTGGCAATACTGGCCACAATTTTTCAGTTTGAAAATTTTACGAGCTAATACCGATCACCGAACACGATAATATTGAACCTTATTAAGAATTAAATGATAAATTTTCTTGATTATAAAGACATCTAAACAACAAAGGAAGTTCGATTGGAATATTGTTTGGATATCTAGGAATGTAAATTGTAGGGCACATCTGTTATGCCAAAAGGGCATTTTGCCCAGATTTGATGACTCGTATACTCCAGGACTCCATTTTACAGGGTTAATATAATCTAGTTGAAACTTGCTGATAAAAAAAAAAAAAACAAAGGAAGTTCGATTCCGATTGGAATTCCGTATAAAACCAAACAAAAATAAAGGTATTTCATTTTGTTTCCCATTCCATCTGATTCCGATTCTGATTTCGTTTTCGATTTCAAAAAGTAAAATAAACTACACTTATTGACCTTTTCTGTGAAAGTCTCCGGTGATCGCCGACCATCTCTAAATTCTTGTTTAACATCTTTGACACGGCAACGATGCATGATGTTTTTCTCTTTTGGAATTTTTTTATTTTGTCTTACTGATTTAACTGGTAAATCTCAGTCGATGAATGAGTTAGTTCCAGTTCATATCCAAAATTCAAAACCTGCCAATAAATATGAACGTAGTCTTGTTGCGGTGTCAAAAGTCCGACCAAAAGTCGGTATATGTAAAATTCCTCTATATGAATTATATATATCCACTACAAGACACTACAAGAAATGAGCTATTATCGACAAAATTGTTCTCTTTAAATTTTTCGAAACGTTTTCGACAAATTTCTGATGACAATAAAATTTTTAAATAATTAAATAATATATCAAAAAATTACCGATAAAATATAAACAAGAATCATTATCGTAAAAAAGTTGGATTGATTTTGTTGAAACATTTCAATTTTTACTTTACCAAAGTACCAACAAAATAATGAATGGTATTTTGTTGGTATTTTGGACAATTTATTAACTCAACTGTCTTACAAAACATTATCGAAACATTCTTGTATTATCGACAAATTATCGACGAAATGATGGACAATATTTGATAGGCATTTTTGAAAATTTAGTGCTGACAAAATAGTGCTGGGTAATTTATCAGTATTTCGGGCAATTTATTACCGATGAAATGGTGATCGGTGCTTTATCGATATTTTGTATAATTTATTTTCGAATAAATGGTGGCAGATATTTTATTAATATTTTAGGGTATTATTAAAGGAAATAATAGATATATCTATTACTATATGGCTCTAAAGAAGAGATTTGATGTCCTTTCTTCCAAAAATGCCATCAACTGGAATTATTTGAAAATTAATTGTATGTGAGCCACTGTCATTTTTACATGGCCACTCCTTATGCTATAGCATTTGTATATCTATCTATATTATATATGTAGAAGCACACTTTCACTTTGGAATACTTTTTACTTTCTAAAATTACTCATTAACATATATATGTAAATTTTACTGGCTATTGGATTAGGAAAAATAGAGACATAATAATAAATATGCTATTGTGTAAATATACATTAAGTATCTCTCTCCATTCTCACATTCTTTTTTCTCTCTTTATTTTTTTTAGAATGAGAAGTTTATTCTCTCTGAGCTCATGAACACTCCACAAACCTATGGATCTAGGTTAGTTCATGTGCAAAACACGTGTGTGGGTGACATCACTGAGGGCTACGCACTCAAGGGGGAATCAAACCTCCGACCTCGTGGTTTTTTACACGAGTCATACGCACGTCATATCCACCTGAACTAATCATTGGGATTTTCTTTCTCTCTTATTTCACTATAATTTATCTTCATTTCACTTTCTACCCTTTCCACTATATACAAAAAACTAAATGTTATCTTTAAATAACTATAATTAAAACTATGTTAAGTCATTGACATATTTATTTTTCACCAAATTTATCAAATAATAGAATCTATGCATCACATAGTCTGGCCTCTAATTTATATATGAGACAAGTATCTTCGATATGTTATCCAGTATTTTGTGAGTATTTTACATAATTTTTTTTAAAACTTCATGGTACTAGTTTGACAAGTATTTGGCAGTATATTTGCTAAATATATTTTCACAATATGAGAATTGATATAATTGATATATGTGATATATTTGCTCAAGTTATATTTGCTAAATATATTTTTATGGTTCTTAGTATGATTTTTTACCCTTAAAAAGGTGACTTGAAAAAGTGGATCCCCGATAATTTGTATAGAAGAACCACTCGACCTTATCGTTTATAACCCTAGGCTGCATGTTACACTTTAAGGATTATAGTTCTGTAATGAATCTTGGTATAGGCAGTAGACACAAAGAAAAAGTAACAATAAGAATCCTTGCTAAGAATGATGCTCTTAGAAATATTCTTTTTTCTAGCCTATGTGCCTCTGTACATCGAAAAAAGGACTATTGAGAACCAAACAAATTGCAATCCTATATGGCTTAAGACAAACTGAACACGGCAGTGTAATAATGAATAATGAAAACCCACACACAGTAACCCCCAGTTTAATATCAACAAATCCTTCGAACACACAGAAAAACGAGTGATCAAACTAACAATTATTGACACAAATGGGAACTAGTCCACAGTCATCAATAACAACACATTGAACCAAAAAAAATGCAAGTGATATGACATAATTTTCTATATTATTATAAACTTTAGTAATAGAAAAATGAATAATATACGAGAAAATTACATTAGAAGTCATATCTATTTGCTTTTTTTGGTAATTGAGTCCTATAAATTTGACAATGACTAAATGAGTCCTATAATATCTCTTTTGTCCTGTAGTGTAGTCCAAAATATTAAGTGTCATTATAAAATGCTAATGTGTTGGTCAGCAGCATCAAACCCATCACACGCGGATATAATAACATGACGTGGCACCTGTTGATATGGATAAGTGATAAAATTACCTTTTTAACCCTTACTATTCATTAATTTTGCAAAACAATGCCATTGGCCTTCCCCAATTTCTACGTCAGTCTTCAGTTCTTGCCCCGGCTCTCGCCCTCTGTAGCCTTAGATGGTGCCACCTCTTCCTCTAGTACTTCCAATGCTAAACTTCTTCTTTGCTCTTCCTGATCTTGTTCTTCAACCCTAGATGGGGTGATTTATTCAAGGTCATCTTCTTCTTTACATTACATAAACATGTGGGTTAAGTCTTTGACCTCGGAGGGCATAAATGTTGTGGGGAATAGAAGTATCTGAATGGCCACGCAGTAGGTTGACCATTTATTGAGGCAATTATAGAGATTATGGAGAGGGATTCATAGCACAAGAAGGAAATGCTCGTATATATTAAATGATTTGATGACAATACACGGATGGGTTTTCACTTCGTCGGAAACCTCAAAATCTCAAACCTACTATTTGACAGTTTCATTGGAATATCCTTAAAATGATTTTGCATCCTTCAATTTTTTCTTAATTTTTATTTCATGGACTTTAAGAAGGTTATGGGCACAAAAAAATACAACTCATGAATAACAAGGCATTATTAGACAGTATTTGAATTTCAACCACTTTAGCAAGCCGCACATCCTAATTACTAATATGGAAGGATTAATTTGCAATTATGCACATTCTTCGTACACGAATTACACTAGGGAAAAAAAAGAGCAGGGGGGATAAGGTCGGATGAGAAGAAAATAAGTCTAGTGCTAGAGGTCGCATACAACAACGTAAGTGCTGGAGGTAGAGGTAGTGGTAGCTATGGCTGTGGAGGGTGAGGACCAAGGGTGGCTGTTGGAAATTTCAAGTTGTGGGAGTGGATAAGATCAATGGCATTATTTTTAAAAATTTAATGAATAATAAGGGGTAAAAAGGTAATTTTATCACTTATGCACGTCAGCAGCTGCCATGTCACATTATTATATCCACGTGTTATGGAGTTAATGCCGTTAACTGACACCTCATTGTTATATAACACTCATTTAACTATTTCATAAAGGACTCAATTACCAAAAAAGATAAACATATAAGACTTTTGCTATAATTTTCTCAATAATATACATGAGTTTTAGTTCACTATTGACAATACCAATTTCAGTGGATCTTACAAAATCTTAGTTTAGCAAGCACTCTAGGATTTTATCATAAATTAGTAGAAGGCGGCTAGTCACCTTCATACTTGCATAGACAGTCTTATCAGGAGTGTCCCCAATCACTTTATCACTCTACATTTACAGGATATAAGAACTATTAAGGATAAATGTCTAGCCTACCTCATTGCAGATATTCAGTGTATTAAACCAAATACAAGACTTTAAAAGTTACTATTTATCATATATAATAAGAATGCACTAGAAATATAAATACATATTATATTTTAAATATAGTCCACAGTGAAGAGCCCTTTGACCCTTAAAACATGATTTCCTTTTAAGAGTTAATTCCCCTTAAAAGGTATCACTGTAAAGAGTGTGAGATCCACTCAGACCATTTACATTAATCCAATAATAGTCTCATATCTCTCAGGTTTATTATTCATCTCCTCACAGGAGGATTACAAGCATATGTATTGTGGCATCACATGTATATGTTCTTCACCATCCTCTTATGGTGGACTTTAATATGTTTATATGCTTGTTTCAATATAATTAAATTAAAGGGTCTTCACCAAAATTTCATTATGTCCATTTCCATGGAACTACTATTTTGTACTTAATTTTTCACTTTGAAAAAAAAAATCCTCAAAGCACTTTACCTCCTCAATAGAGTATGTTCTTACACATCCACTTGTGATTCACTATTCACTCAAGCATTTGCTCTAATTTGCATATTCCTTCCAACTCAAAAACTCGTATGCACATTAAAATTTATCAGTATAATATTATTTTCTAATACTATAATTTGAATGTGTGCATTGTATTGTCCATATACTTAACATATAATTCTCATTTTTCACATAATGAGTTTATATGCAGAGAAACTATTTATATAAGTTTAATACTGGCACAAGATTTCAATGCATATATCAAACATAACATACATAACATTCATATGCTATCAACAATTACTATAGTATAATAATTTTCACAAATATTTCCACTAAAAATATGTATAAGTATTATCAAATTTCTCCAATTCACATCAATTCAAATATATTTAAATTTACAAGGTATATATACCACAAATTATTATCAATAATTTGGTCAATATATAAAATACACATGTTTTAATAATAATGATAACTACCATATTATCATTATATCAACCATTTCACATTTTATAACAAAACTTTCCAAAATAACTATATACTCAATATCATTCTTACAAAATATTAGAAATTATATTTAGTAAAAAAAATTTTAACTATTAATTAGTAAATGAATCAAGTGCTCTTGTAAGGTACTCATATGCTCTTCTAATGAACATATATTATATATAATAATTTCTTAATTTTGACATATCTCAGTAAAGCGTGATTTTTTTTAATATATTCAATCACCTTATGTTTAAGCATTTAGCTTTCGTACTTGTGCCTTTTATTTCAGCTTACTTGATTCCAAATCAAATTTCACAAATGTGAATAAAGAGGAAAATCATAATTTACCTTACAAGTAGCAATCTCATTAAGAAAAAGTATATTTGTACAATTCCTCCTTAATACTGCAATGATACCTTGCCATACTATGGGTTGGAATGAAAGTTTATACCTCAAATCATGTTTGTTGTTAACGCCTAAGAGAATTTCACACAAGTTCTTTCCCTTTTAAATTTGTCACCATCTTCTTAAAATGAGCAAACTCAAGATATTCTATTCAATCAAGATAAATAACAGGAGCTTTAATTAAAAAAATAAAAGATAAGAGAGACTCATCTTTTTGGTAGTAGAACTGTTGCCTCGTTTTGGAGAAAGTCTTTTATGCTATAGTATTACTACGTGGTAGTGCTTACCTGGCGAGATCGGCCAAGCATAATCAATTATCTTTAGGGTTATTTTTTGGGGTGAAAATTTTTTTAGCACCACTCCAAGAGGTGTTTTTATATCTAACACCAGTTTATATCAATTTCAAAAAATAGCACTACTATTTAATGTCTCTAGTGAATTTTTTTTAATAATCCCAATCCTACCCCTTCCATTTGTAACCCTAACTCTCCAATCTCCTATTCTTCCCCAATCTTGCAGAGCTTCACCGGTCTGCCTTAGCCTCAGCCTCCACCTGAAGCCTCCACCCGAAGCCTCCACCTGAAGCTCCTCGCCCGACCTCGCCACCGGTCTGCTGAAGCCGAAGCCTCCATCCACCCGAAGCCGGAAGCTCCTCGCTCGACCTCGCCACCGGTTTGCCGAAGCCGAAGTCGAAGCCTCCACCCGAAGCAGGAAGCTCCTCGCCCAACCTCGCCATCGGTCTACTGAAGCTGAAGCCTCCATCCACCCAAAGCCGGAAGCTCCTCGCTCGACCTCGCCACCGGTCTGCTGAAGCCGAAGCCGAAGCTTCCACCTGAAGCTGAAGCTCCTCGCCAAGGTTTAGTCTGAGTTGGAATTGTTGCTCCTTGGATGAAGTTTAGTTTGTCCAATGAAGTTTAGATTAGTGGCTACTGATTGTTCAGTCGATGTGCTAAGTGCTGATAACTAGGTTTCTATGGAAACAGTAGTGAGTAGCCTCTATATAATTTGAATGCTTTCTTTGATTAGTGAAATTGTGGAATATCATTTGTTTTAAGGATGAAACTGAGAATGTGTGATCTTCGTTGCATTTACCTTTCAACGCAGGATTCATTTAAGCTTGTTATTACATGATCTCTTATAAGTAGTTGAAGATGATTGATATATTCGGCATTGTCAATGCTTCGATTCTAGATTTTAGATCTCGCATAAACTTCTCATTTTGTCTACATGAGTTTCGTACCAATGAGGACATCTCACTTCTAAGTTCGGCTCTTGGAGAGTTGGTCTTGTTTTCGAAATTGTGCTTGTTATGGTTGATTCCTATAATCAGTCAATCCTCAATCCAAAATGCAATGTACTGATGAAATTCCTTCACAAATGAAGTAGAAATATAGAATGGGATTGTAAAATGAAAAATTTATGATGACTCAGAGGGCATACTATATCCTATTGTCAAGAAGTTGACGCTTGAGTAGATCATGCTTCTATTCGCTTGGAGCTCGGATCAAACAAAGTTGATGATACAGGTCTCATCCTTTTATCTGATGGAGGTTTGAATGGAGATCTAGGAAATACTAGAGAAGCTCTTACAAAAATTGAATTAGATTTGGCCTGTGCATCAGAGAAACTAGGCAATCTAAACATACTCATGGTGCACGTGGCTACCAGGGAAGGTGAACTTGAAGCCTTTGATTCTGTTAAACAGGGACAAATCTTGTTTGAGTTAATTGAGAAGGCTTTGGAGTTTGATTTCTTGTCCATGTTTCTAGGTTCTGAGGTGAGAGAATTGGACAGTCTTCTGAATTCTCTGAAAGTAGATACTATAGATGCCCGCCGGCTGATACCTGCATGTGAGAATCAATTGCAGGAGTAGGGATATACTTCATTGAAATCGAAGAGAAGTTGCGTGATCCTGAGAAAACATTGGAGTAATTGCAGGAGTAGGTCAGTGAACTCCGTGGACAATCTGACACACTCCAGAAGACTCAAATGAGCTTGCACAGTGAAGAAATTGGTAAGCTTTCTAAGGCAAAGCTCTCGAGTTAATATCTTGATAGCGTTTTTGGTTTTGATTATTTGTCAAAAGATGTGGAATTTTTAGGGGAAACAGAGAAGAGCACAAGTCTTCTAATGAATGGTGAATCCCTGAATAGCAAGGTCCAAATGCAAACTGCTGAACAACAGAAGAATTTCTTAAGGATGCTAGAGAAATCTTTGGCGAGAGATGCAGCAACGTTATTTCATGGATTTATGAGTGCCATCAGTGGAGGAGTTGTGTCCAGATGAACCATTTGGAGAGAACTCTAATGGGAACGAGGGTGATGAGGGTGAGGAGGGAGAGGAAGACTAGCGTGACTTCTCATTCAAGGTTATGGAGGATCGAATGAAAGCATGTATTTCAACATTTGAGAGACGAGTGGTGAAAGTTGTGCATAGACAAATTGACACTGCGATTGTAGCATCTGAGGCTCGGTTATTGAAACACATGAAGAGCCTCATACATTCATCAAACCCAGCACGTCCATCTACAACTGCTTCCTCAGTAAGCCATCCTCCAACATTCCCTTCTGCAAGTGAGCCATCTCCTCCATCTCCAGTACCCCCATCTACAATTGAGGCCTCACCGCAACCTGCAACAGCTCCATCTGCAAGTCAAGTAAAAGACCTATGACAGTTGGCCTTGATATGTTAGATTATATATTGTATGGTGTATAGTCGTAATCAGAATATATTAATGATTGCAGGATCAAGGCCAGAGGAAGAGGTATAAAACTCGTGCTGGAAAACAAACGAAGGCTCTTGTGTTTCGCAACCCCCTACACCAACCCAGATCATCCATTTATGATGTCATGTGATGTTTTTAGGAAACCTTAGGAGCAAGCATTTTGATATTTTGTTATCAGTTTATGTTGGGATTGACATTCACTGTACATATTGACCTCATCTTATGGGAATGATATGCATGTCAGGATCATCCAGTTTATATACAGTGATGTTGGTTGAGATATCTTGTTGAATATGGAAATAGACAATAGGTCCCGAAAAATGTCCAATAGATCCCGAAAAATGTCCAATAGATCACGGGAAATCTTACACTAATTAAGAGAAATCACAAATAGCTCCTGAAATGTACATGGAGAATGGTCTCGAGGAGTCTGAAATAGGTCATGAGGAGTCTGAAATAGGTCATGAGGAATTTTATACTAGTTAAGAGAAATCGCAAATAAGTCCGAAATTTACATGGGGACTTTGTTCTCGAGGAGTCTGAAATAGGACACGAAAAATCTTACATAGATAATGAGAAATCTTACACTAGTCAAGAGAAATCTCAAATAGGTCCCGAAATGTACATTGGGACTTTGTTCTCGAGGAGTCTGAAATAGGTCTCGAAAAATCTTAAATAGATTATGAGAAATCTTACACTGGTCAAGAGAAATATCAAATAAGTCCCAAATTATACATGGAGACTTTGGTCTCGACGAGTCTGAATAGGTCCCGAGAAATCTGAAATAGGTTATGAGAAATCTTACACTGGTTATGAGAAATCTTACACTGGTCAAGAGAACTCTTACACTGGTCAAGAGAAATCTTACACTGGTCAAGAGAAATCTCAAATAGGTCTCGAAATGTACATGTGGATTTTGTTCTCGAGGAGTCTGAAATAGGTCTTGAAAAATTTAAAATAGATCATGAGAAATCTTACACTGGTCATGAGAAATATCAAATAGGTCCCGAATTATACATGAGACTTCGGTCTCGACAAGTTCGAAATAGGTCCTAAAAAATATTAAACCGATCAAGAGAAATTTAAGATGGGTGCTTAAATGTACATGAGTGCTTCGTCGGCATGTCCGAAGTAACATACATAGTTTACTACCAACAATCATAGTTTGTTTTAGCATATGGTTGCACTACACATTATTCTTCTAGGCCACAACTAGGAAGATCTGCCATAACGCTTGACTATCCAAGCATACCTATCCCATCTTGAACTCATTGGCGGCTAGATTTAGAATATGGGGTCTGATTATTCCGAACATATTGCATTCCTGCCTCCTCCTCCAACAAATCATGCACATAAGTATCTCATACTTCGTTGGCATGCACATCTCGCTCTTCACTATCTTGATTAATTTCATGAAGGGGTGGTACAAGTGATGTGCCTACTTGGGGCAGGTTGCTTCCATGGAAAGATGCATTGCCTATTTCACCAATGCCTACTTGATGAGGAGCTTCTTGACAATCTAATAGAGTAACAAAAGTTTCTGAGTTGGATATCTTTTCTCACTGAGTATAAACTTCAGATCTTCATCATTCTCCACATCCATTTGATATGGAACATCACCTCGTCCAATATTTATCGAATGCAACTCCATTATAAATCAGCTATTGTCATGAGGAACAATGAACTGCACCTTTCTATACAACTCATCATATGAGATACTCATTGGGGCAATTATGCCTTTAGACTTCATTTGACTCCTCGAATATCGACAACCTCCATTAGCTGCACACTCCCATTTTCCATTGAACATAATCATCACTCGGATGCGCTCCATGTTACCTATCCATTAACATAAACATAGGTCTCGAAAAATTATGAATAGGTCCCGAGAAATCAAGAATAGGTCCCGATAAATCATGAATAGGTACTGATAAAGTCTAAATAGGTACTGCTAAACAGGTCCCGTAAAATTTATGAATAGTTCCGAAGAAATCATAAATAGGTCCCGCTCAAGTCTAAATAGGTACCTGTAAATAGGTCCCGAAAAATTTGAAATAGATCCTGATAAATCATGAATAGCTCCTCATAAAATCTAAATAGGTATCGATAAACAGGTCCCGAAAATTTATGAATAGGTCCCGATAAATTATTAATATGTATCAATAAAGTCTAAATAGGTACCGTTAAAAAGGTCTCGAAAATTTTGAAATAGGTCTCGAAAAATCATAAATAGGTCATGATAAAGTCTAATTAGGTATTGATAAACAGGTCCTGAAAAATTATGAATAAGTCCTGAAAAATCATGAATAAGTCATGATAAAGTCTAATTAGGTGCTGATAAACAGGTCCTGAAAAATTACGAATAAGCCCCGAAAAATCATGAATAGGTCCCGATTAAGTCTTGGCGACTGGGATGCTTTTCATTAGGACATTAACACAAAATACCTCAACAATCCTCAATACTTTTTAGCGGGATGGTTAGGTAACAGTGACGCACGTGCTCCGGTGTGACTCCCGTGCTCCGGTGAGAGAGAGACAGTGACGCCCGTGCTTTGGTGACGCCTATGCTCGTGCTCTAGTGTGACACTTGTGCCCATGCTCCAGTGTGATGCCCATGCTCCGGTGAGAGAGGGACGGTGACGCCCGTGCCCGTTGTGATGCCTGTGCTCCGGTGACGTGCTCTGGTGAGAGAGAGAAAGGAGAGAGAAATAGATAGGAGAGAAAGAAGAGAGAGATAATCGAGGGAAATGGCTAAAAGAGAGATAACAGAGGGAAATGACTGAAAATTTTAAAAATAAAAAGAGCTCATAAGGGTATTGTAGTCTTTCACTACAAGGAGTTGCTAGTTTTTCAAATGTTTGTAAATTAGTATTACTCTTAAAATGAAGTAGAGGAGCAATGCTATTTTTGGCCATTAACACTTATTTTTTTCCTTTTAGGTTTTATAAAAAATTACAGAACTAACTGATCTGATTGGCCGATGTTACCACGTAAGTTCTGTCATATGGTAACACTGTGACATAAAATACTTTCTCTTCATTTGGCACTCTCCACTATCTCGAAATCAACATTTCCAACTCATCAAAGAGAATAACTCCTCGCATGCCAAACGGTGCTGCCTTGCCATGAGACTTGAATCATTATTCCTTTTGAATACGAAAACTTTTACTCGAATTCACAAGAAAATAATTCTCTACGTCTAAGCACTATTTACAAGAGAAAATATTTATCCTCATATTGTTATATAAAATTCTTCAAGATGTAGAGAAATCACCTAAAAATGATATTAGTAAAATTATAAATTGAAGAATTACATAATATAATCATAAAATCAATCACAAATAATATTGAGATTGATTGGAAAAAGTTCCAAAAAATAAAAGTTTCACATAAATTGGAATTGCGTGGGTGAGGAGTTTCTAGGAAACATTTTTGAGAAAGATATTTCCCTGTAATATTACAGTGCGGCTCCAATGGAAACATCTAACCTCGAGATACAATTCCCATAAGGATAAATCATGACTACAAACACGATACTCTCTCGCTAGAACTCAATCCGATAAAATGTGCAAATCAAAATAATATATACATATACATATGTAATATCAAAGCAGAAAAAGGATAATCTCTAAAACATCTTCAGAGTTTTTTAATCTTAAACCTCTCATTCTGTATATAGTAGTGCTCTCTAACAAATCCACTCAATATATACACACAATGGTCATTTCTATTTTAAATTGCTTGACTGTTATCCATATTAGTATAGTTTTTAATAACATGTAACCTCATTTAAGCCATTCTACCGTTGTAAATAATTCTGCAATTATTAATTGTAAATATATACTTATTATACAACAACAAACTCACGCAACTAAGCCTGTTACCCCTGATCCACCTAGAAGAGACAAAATCAAAATCTCCGTTCTCATGCTTTGTCACTCAAAATCTTCTTAAGTTAAGAGGAAGATAATCCGAGACCTCTTCAAAGTAGATCATATTACCACTATGACATATTATCCTGGCTAGGCTCTTTCATCTTGGCCCCAAGACCTTATGGTCTTACAACTTGTGCATGATCCTATTTATAAATAAAAAATTGCCCCTATTTACAATTCTAGAAGATGTACTGCAAATTTTTAAAAGCATTCTCTAAACAAATAATTACAAGAGAAAATTAGGTATTTGTTAGTGATAATAAATCACTTAAATTACACAGTGCTTGAAGCAAATAAAGAAGAAAACACTGAAAACTCGAGTTATAACAGCTACATCTATCTCTCTCTCTCTATATATAATGATTATCCCATTGATGGAGAAAGTCTTTACATACGATAGGCGGTCAGGTCACATATATCATAAAATACTGTCTATGACAAATGTGATATTATATATATTTTTTTAAGAAATACATAATTTTTTCAAGTCTTTATATATAATAAAATGCTACATGAAAAACTTGTGATACACAAGGTTATCAAATAGTCTCCGATATTATTGATGACCTGGTCAGTGGCAGTAATGACTAGAGCGTAAATACATTTTCCTCATCCATTGAGATTTTCCCTTTTTAAATTTTTAATTGAAAATAACCTTTTATTACTATTTAAAGTCAATTACCCTATTTGTAATATAAAACTATAATAGAAAGGACCAAAGTTAAACAAAACCAAAATATTGAGGATTGAAATCAATCCAAAAAAGTTCAGATCAAATAATAAAATATTATAACAAGTTGGTAACTAAAATCAATATTTTTTTCTTAAAAAAGTAACGGGCAATTCATAGACAAAGGCAATGACGAAGACAGTGACTCTCATCGCCAACAAATTCGATGGATGTTTGGGAAGAAGATTTCGTCCCTAATTGACAAAGTTATTTGATTCTCTTGGCCCAGATTCTAACGAATATGGATATTAACAATTTAAAAGTAGCCAATCTTTACGTTTTCTCTCTCTGTTTTTCTTTTTTCAATTTTCGGAAGCTTTCCAAGTCATTACGCAACTTGACATTTCAAACCCTCGCTTATAAAGAAGCCCCATATTCCTCCTATTTTCAGGCTCAAAGCTTCTCAAACCCTCCCACTATTTCATCTTTTCATCATTCATTCATCGGACAGTACAATAGGATGAGGAGAACAGTTCAAAAGTTTGCTCCTGCCTTGTTTACTGCAACGATTCTGTTGCGGTTAAGCGGTTCCAGTTCTGAAATCTTGCACCGGAGCCAATTTCCTCCATCTTTCTTGTTCGGCACTGCTACCTCTTCTTTCCAGGTGATCTTCTCCCACCTTCATGCTTCAATTCTTTAGCCTATCAGTTCGAATAAGTCCTGTGAAAACTTGAGTTATTTGTAAGCTTTATCAGATTTTATCTCTGATTCATATTCATTACAGAAAAGGTACTAGCACGCCCTTTTTGACTTGGTAAGACACTTGGGTCTCTATGTACTAAGATTTGTTGAGCATAGCAGAACAGATGCTGGAACGCATTCCTCACTTCAAGTAAAATGATTCATATCCAATAGACCAAAAGTTTTTCTTTTTCTTTGGTTCAATAGATCAGACATAGTATTAGCTATTAATGAAGTATATACTACTAAACCTCCCGAGACCAGCTTGGATGGTGAGGCATTTGCAAGTCCAGCGATACTCGCTGAAGCTAGAGCCTGGGGGTTTGAATCACTGTTTGCACGCTAAACCTCTAGAGGTTAGCTGCACACGCGGGACCGTGGATTTACCTAAACTCATAAGGTCTACGGGTATCTGTGGGCGCTGAGGGGATTAGTCGAGACCCGTATACTCAGCCAAAAGTTTAAGCCGTAGTCTGTGAAACTTAACCTCCTCATATATGAAAGACTCTAGATAGAAAAAAAGTGAAAGTCCAACGTTGGGATTTATTATCAATTTTCAGCAAAAATTTTATACTTATTTTCCTAAGTTTTCTTGTTAGGACTAGAGCTTTTTCTCTAGTAATGATTTTTCTTTTTCCTCCAACCCACTCTGCCTTTCTTTTTTCAGTTTCAATGGAGGCTTGCTAATTTAAGAGTGTATAGATAGGATAACAAGAAAAGTAAAAGAATATAGAAATCTCACTAATGAAAATTGATCCCAGGAATCCTCTAAATTTAATGTCATGAACAGTACTAACAATATAATAAGGATCTTTTCTCCGCTTTATTTTTATTAATGAAATTTCGCATACCTTTTTATTTTTATTTTTATTTTTATTTTTATTTTGTCTTTCTTACGAGTGCAAGTCTCTCTTATAATCTAGAAAAGATGCATTTGACAATTCTTTTCTAAAACAATGAAAGCGACTAGATGCCAACGCCCTCGTCATATATACTAAGGCTACTAACCACCTTTTGGCTTCTTACCAATCAGATAACCGATTATGTATAGAAGGAATTGCACAACTTGCCATCTCTTTTTAGGTATCCGAGTCGCTTGAGTGATTGAACACTTGAAAATTAATGAGAAATGTTGTTTTAGTACAGTTGATACTGCTCTCAATTTGGAATCAAGAGTTCCTCATCCAATTCTCACCAGTAAAATTTTTCATTCCTTTTATTTCTCGTTCTTGCTATGCTCTTTTTGGAGCATACGATAGGCTCCCAAATGAGGACACATTTCCGTCCTAAATGAATCATCATAATATTGGTGGGTGGTGTAGGTCAATCCATTTTCTACCAGAAAAGGAGCCACCGTTTTGGAGTGGGCGACGACCCCGAGTCCCGACTATAGCCTCACCACCATTACTCCCTCCGTTTTGCATTTCCCTTATTTTTTTTAAATGAAAAATGTATTCTAGATGAAAAATTCAGCAGCTGGTAAAAATGTAAAAAAAAATCGAGTATAAAAATGATAAAAAATGAAAACTTAAGTTAAAAATGATAAAACTACAAAAGATCGAGAACTAAAATTAAACTCTGCCCTTTAAATATGTGAATCCGTGGTAGCAGTTCTTTTAAGCAACACACTATGAAATTTGTAGTGATGGTAGTTTAAATAGATAGAATGATCATTATTAATAAGATTAATAATTTGCAGAAGTAGTCGAAGGAAAATCTATGCAAAATAAGAAAAAAAGTGATAGTAGAGAGATATTTGAATGTTAAGTATTAATGAATTTAAAAGTATGTCTCTATTTTTTCTTAATCTAATGGATATTAACAATTAACTTTTATATATGAAAGATGTTTGGTAAATTGAATAAAACCAAACTCCTAATATTAATCTATGAAATATAGAAGATAATAAATCATTTTTAATTATTTCTTATTATACCATTATAAGATGATTATTTAAGATATTTTCCTTACTTTTGCTTAAAAAAAAGGCCACTAGGCATAACAATCCCCAAAGAATATGACTAGGATACTTTTTTATTTGTCAACGTTTTATTTGAGACCTTTTTAGCTGTTGGACAGCCCGTGCAGCTTCACCAATATGCCAACCGACTAAATCATATCCACCAAACCCACCAAACCCATAATTGACTACTACCACCATAAATGGATTCGACATGAGCTACGCCCATACTTCATCCCCTTAAATTGCTTTGAGAAAGAAAAGGTGTCTTGTGTTACGAATATCATCACATGACACTGATTAAATAGTGATACCAATCGGTGTGATTTAATTATTATTGTGAGTTTGTTTATAAAACCTAAAAAATCCAAAAATAACTTATTAGTTGGTATCATCATATAAGTATTCACACGATAACATCGTTTCATAGAATGCTTTCGCCTTGAGGAGACTCTAATAATGCAATTCATTATTTATTTCCAAAAAATATTATTAGGACATATATTTTTATCCAAAAGGGGTCCATATATTTCAATTCAATAGAATAATTCCAAGCATTCTAGTCCATTTTCTTTTAGCCGGAAACATATATGCTCGGAGAGTTTGCCAATTGATGAATTAATCTAGTTAAATATTGCAAATACGAAAACACTTGTTAGATAATGCTGTGGACAGTGACGACAACAATTAAAAAAATGATGACTCTAATCATGATGATAGTAATAGTACTAATTATTGTTTTATATTGATGGTGTCTGATATTGCAATAACCAACTAATTCACCGGATGCTATATTATATGGCATGAGACTGGTCATTAATCCTAGATACCAGCCATGCGAGAGTTGAACCCTGAATCTAGCCTACTAGATATTATCAACTTATCAACAGACCTCGGAGGCTAATTGTTGCTGTTGTTATTATTATTATTATTATTATTATTTAATGACTATGGCAATAATGAGGAAGTCAACAGGTAATACATTTAACTTGGGAAAACGGACAAACGGGACAAATTTTATTTGACAGAAATACTGTTATGAAGATACGAAAATTAATTGAGTATTAAAGTTATGGATTTCCAGCAGACCTAAGTCGGCACGACTATTTGGTAATAAACGACGTGTTCTAACATAATATATAAAATGTTTATATAATCACTATATATTATATAGAAACATTGCCATCTCCGATAAGTATACTATTGATTTAAATATTGAACGAGTGTTATTTATTCACGACGTGGATAAGTTATATCCAATCAGAATTGATTTAAGTGGAGATATATGTGTTAAAAGAGAGTTTTTTGTGAAACGGTTATATTACATGACATATATTGTAAACTAATTAGTGTTTGACTCGTTGTGATGATATTGATATATTTATTATATAGAAGGGCTTTTGGACAGTTTAACATGTTTTTCATTTAAATAAATTCTGATAAGGTATTAATCATTTATAGTAAATAAATGATATTCACCCAATATGTGCCACGTTGATGTCATGTTCTAATTCACTGCAAATATAAATTTTTCAAATAACTTGTGCAGATAGAAGGCGCCTATCTGGAAGGGAATAAAGGCCTTAGCAATTGGGATGTTTTCTCCCATATACCAGGTAATTATTATTCATCTATTCTGAGCATTAAAAAAAGGAAAAATTAAACCAATAATTTGATAGGAATCCGAAACGGAGGAAAAAAATCAGTTCTATACAGAGCTTATGGGCCCGGGCCAAAGCCAACCACTACAATTTCATTTTAATTAAATAATAATGCATATAACTACCAAACATGATAGTCTGATGATCTAAAATTCACTTTAATACGGTTTGATAAAATCGAGATTTAAAATTCCAATTTTCTCTATGCAATATTTGCTAGAATGGTCTTTTTAGATTTCCCAAAATATATTAAACCTTTGGTGGTGTTACAATGATGGAGTCAAGTTAGTGTTAGTTGTTCAGTATTACAGTGACAAATGAGCTTAAAAAAAAAAAAAAAAAACTCCAAGCTCACCTAATATGGAATTCCTAGGAAGGTGAAACAAACTTGTGAAATTAACCCATGAATTAGTCTATTTTTTTGTCAGAACTACTGCTATTCAAAATTTTACGAATCTCTGATTAATGCAATTTGAACTAAATCAGTATATTAAAAAATAAAATTTTTCAAATATAAATTTTCTTCATTTACAAACTAATTAATAAATTTTATACATATTAATGCAGACATGACACTTGCCATGTCAACATTATGGAGAAATGGATGCAATATGTCAGTGGGATGACAGATATAATTTAGATTAGTGTAAATAAGATCGGAACCGCTCCTAAATCAGCATAGAACCGTGAGAGTGTCGGTTTCGGGCTAGTCCTTACTTTGAAGGAACAGGAGCAGACATTTTCAAACTAGAGTAAAATAATTAAAAAAAAATTTTAAAAGAAGGGGCTGGCCAATTTATTTACTTTTTATAATACATTGCATTTAATTTATTTTTATTATAATTTACTATAATTTCTAATAATTTATGTTGTATTTTATTAAAAAATTTTAAACTTGAATTGAATGGTCATGAGCGGTTTCGAACCAAAACTAGACGGTTACAAAACCGTCAGAGGGCCAGTTCGATGCCTCCACAGAGCAGAAACTAGAATTCCGAACCGTGGCCAAGGCTAGTCGGGAAGTTGTATGTTTCATTTAGAAAAAAAAGGGGCTAGTTGGGAAGTTGTTTGTTTCACTTAGAAAAAGAAGTTGCATGATTTTCCTTTTCTAGAAAATTTGTTTATACTTGTGGGTATTAACCGTTATTGTAGTCCTATTATACCTTTTATCGTTTCCATAGGCTCTGCATCTTATAATTTAATTGTAATGTAAAGATATAATTCTTAACCAATATGGGTTTATTAATGTGATAAAATATCTATTTTCTTTAAGTAAAATTTTAAGTTAGAGTTTTACGAATGATAAAAATTAATGTTAGAAGGCATTTATTTTTTAATGGGTTGACAAACTCAAACATGAATTAGTCCGTGCATATGCGGAAGGACACGACCTTCAATTCCAATATTTTTCTCTTATGCAATTCTTCTACCCTTCGTGCAATGGGTTATAATCAATCGTATTGGGATTAATCAATTGTCCTTATTATATTTGAGTTTCTGTTGCAATAGGGAAGATTGAGGATGGAAGCAACGCGGATGTTACCGATAATCACTATCATCTTTTCGTGGTACGGAATTCCAATTGGATTGATGATTTTGAAACAAAAATGATCAATTGCTCCTATTTAATCCTGTAAATACGATGCAGTTACTGCATCAACAACATTTCAGTTATTCGTGTGCTCTAACCCATGTGGTTTGTGGGCTATTCCGTGTGACCCGAGGAGGAGGTGTCACAATCCCAGTAGTCGGGTTCGGAAGGCACCCAGACACCTTAGTTATCAAAAAAAATTTTCAATTTTCCGGATGGCATTTCAGATTCTAAAAAATTGTTTATTTGATTAAAGACGACGAATATAATTCGCAGACCCGAATCGGGACAGCCTGAAAAGTTTTATACTTTTTCGTAAAAGAAAAACGTTATCTTCTCATAATATTTTTGCCTTCATACATTGTCGAGAAACAGGAAGACATAGAGTTGATGCGAGATCTTGGGGTGAATGCTTACCGATTCTCCATATCATGGTCCCGAGTCCTTCCAAGTAATCACCGATTGAGCAACTTTAGCTTATTTATTCACGAAATCTATACACATATATAACTTTTAATATTCATCAGGAGGCAGATTTGGAGAGGTCAATCCAGATGGAATAGATTTCTATAACAACATAATAGATGCCCTTCAACTTGCAGGTACAAAAGTGAATCTATTGCCGACAAAAGAATGTTTAATAATTTATTTTTGCTATGGCCTAATTTTCGGAAATGGGAAAATTGCACGGGCGGTGCATTACTTTTTGGGAATGTTTCATATTGGTACATTACTTTTTTTTTTATTTCACTTTGGTACATTTCTTTTCGAGACTGTTTCTTAATGATATATTCCATCAATTTCGGTCTAACGCCGTTAAATGTGCTGACGTGGCCATCTGATGTGGATGCCACGCGTGCATAAATGCTGATATGACATGCCACATAATATTCTAAATGAAATAAAAAAAAATTTAATAAATATATAGGAAATAATAAAAAAATTGGTAAAAATTTTTTTAAAAATAGAAAAATTATTTAAAAAAATAAAAATTTTAAAATATATTGGAAATAATTTTTTTAAAAAAATATAGAAAATAATAAAAATAAAAAAATTTTAAAATATATGGAAAATTTTTTAAAAAATATACAGAAAATTAAAAAATTTAATTTTTTTTTAAAAATATAGAAAATAAAAAAAATTTTAAAAAAATATATAGAAAATAATAAAATATATTAAAATATATGAAAATTAATAAAAATTTCAAAAATATATAGAAAATAATAAAAAATAGTTGTAAGCATTCACAAAAAAGATGGACACCGATATAAAAAAAGGAGAAGACAAACAAAGAGAAGAGATGTCAGATGTTAAAAAAATGGCAACATGATGTTGAGAAAGTCGGCTAGCCTCAACATGAACTTCAGTGGTGTCTTCCAGCAGGTCCAAACCAAGCTTGGCAACAAATTCAAATTCGTTGGCTCCCCAGTTTTAAATTTTTTCTAAAAGCTTTAATTTTTATAAAATTTAAAGTTTTTTTAAAAAAATTAAACTTTTTAATAAAAGTTAAAATTAAAAATTTTATAAAAATTTGAAATTGTGGAGCCACCAAATCTGAAATTGCTACCAAGCTTGGTGTGAACTCACTAGATGACATCGCCGAAGTTCATGTTGAGATCGGCTGACTCCCTCCTTCAACATTATGTGTAGCGCCTGTAATTTCTATATATTTTTGAGATTTTTTATGATTTTCCATATATTTTTTATTTTTTTTCTATATATATATTTTAAAATTTTTCATTAATTTCCCTATTTTTAAAAAAATTTATTTTAAATTTTAAATTTTTTATTTTCTATATTTTTTGAAATTTTTATTATTTTCCATATATTTTTTATACACTTTTTAATTTTTTTTTATTTTTTTCGATTTTTTTTTTATTTTCTGTATATTTTTAAATTTTTTTATTATTTTCCATATATTTTAAAAAATTTTTATTTTATTATTTTCTATATTTTTTTAAAAAATTTATTTCCTATATATTTTAAAAATTATATTTTTAAAATAATTTTTCTATTTTTAAATAATTTTTACCATTTTTTTTATTATTTCCTATATATTTATTAAATTTTTTATGTTTATTTTATTTAGAATATTATGTGGCATGCCACATCAGCACTTATGCACGCATGGCATCCACATCAAATGGTGACGTCAGTACATTTAACGGTGTTAGGCCAAAATTGACGGAATGTATCATTAAGAAACAGTTTTGAAAAGAAATTCACCAAAGTGAAACAAAAAAAAAAGTAATGTACGAGTATGAAACATTCCGAAAAAGTAATGTACCACCCGTGCAATTTCCCTTTCGGAAATATGAAAACTGGAGTTGGGGAAAGGTGAAATCAACCAGCTCAAAGATTTGAGAAGCAATTCAAGCAACTGAACCTAGTTGATTGAATGATTTATGTTATGGTCTATAGGCATAGAGCCGTTCGTCACTCTGAACCATTACGATATTCCTCAAGAATTAGAAGATCGATACGGGTCTTGGTTGAGTTCTGAAATACAGTAAGTGGATCTCTTCCGACTCCTATCCCCTTCGTATGGAATGATACTTCTTATCTTAGTGGAAAAGTTTTACATGGGCTGATGATGATTATGCAGGAAGGATTTCGGGTACTTTGCAGAGGTCTGCTTTGAAACTTTTGGGGATCGTGTACGGTATTGGAGTACGTTCAATGAGCCTAACGTTTTTGTTTTTGATGGTTACCTCATCGGTACGTATCCGCCCGGCCGTTGTTCGTACCCATTTGGCAACTGCTCAGCTGGGGACTCAGCTTTAGAACCATATATTGCCACACATAATGTTATACTATCTCATGCCACTGCCACTGGTATTTACAGGAAAAAATATCAGGTACTGATCAGCATCGGAAATGCTCGCTACATAATCTTTCTTTCAGCTTTGCTCCTTTCATTTTTAAACAATGTTCAAGAATCGAACACCGAATTGGCCCATGAAACTGCACGGTTGACATATATATATATTCTGCAACAATGTCTTAATTTTTTACCCGAACGTGTTTGATTTGAACAAAGCAAGCGTAGAATCTGAAGGATGAAGAACTAAGAAATTTAATCTATAGGAAAAACAAGGAGGAATGATTGGAATTGTGATATCCGCTCCCTGGTACGAGCCATACAGCGATACTCCTGTTGATCGCCTGGCAATGGAGCGAGCTATGGCGTTTCAATTTGCATGGTAATAAGTTAATTGATTCAATAAATTTATTTATTATGAACATTGTCTACTGATCATATCAATTAATATTTTTCAACTGAGGGTACACATTCTTTAGTATATTGGATTCAATTGAAGTTGTTATGTATAGCTTATGATTGATTAATTTTTGTAGGTTCGTGGACCCACTGGTGTTCGGCGATTATCCACCGGAGATGCGTCAAGTGCTAGGCTCAAGGTTGCCCGTATTTTCAGCAGAGGAGAAGCTAAAGCTGGACAGCGGATTAGACTTCATTGGAGTGAATCATTACACGACCCAATATGTAAGGGACTGTATGTTCTCATCCTGCCCTTCACTTTCTTTTGGGGAGTCCTATGTTTATCTGACCGGAGAGAAAGACGGAGTATACATCGGAAATCAGGTAAGCTATCAATCCATCTCGTCGTGCATTTTTCATAGACAAATCTGGTACTTATGGGTTTTAAACTTCACTTTGCAATGTAGACGGCAATGGACACCTTCTTTGTTGTTCCGAGAGGAATGGAGGAGATTGTCATGTACGTCAAAGAAAGATACAACAATACTCCCATGTTCATTACCGAAAACGGTAGTTATCGCTGCTTCTCTCTTAAAGCTTAAAGGCGATTGCCCGGATCAAATAAGCGACATATAACGAGCCAAAAGAAAACACAGAGAGTAAATTCAAATGGAGTAGCTAACGCTTCCATCAACAATATATAATTGCTCCATTGCTAAGCATGAATATTTGGTCAAGTCTTAATCCTGGTCGATCAAATTATATTTACCTCAATGTCATCCTTGTAGGGTATGCGCAACCTACTGGCCCTATCGATGTTGTGCTCAATGACACAAGTAGGATCGCCTACCAGCAAAGTTATTTGGCTGCTCTCAGCAATGCACTGAGGTGATTTGCACTGTTTAAATGCAAATAATTGATAATACACAAATTAAGCCCTGGACAGATTATTGAAAATTCACAATAGCAACCCCAAACTTGTCAATTGTTTCAGTCATATCCTCACCAATTACAAATAACCTGTTTTCAGTGGCTACACTGTGTTCCTCGCTTTCACTTTTCTGTACATTCTGTCTTACCATTTATTGTTATTGATGCTTTCAGAACTGGAGCTGATGTAAGAGGTTACTTCATATGGTCATTGTTGGACAACTTCGAATGGCTACATGGTTATTTGGTCCGGTTTGGCCTTTATTACGTGGACTTTACTACGTTGCAGAGAACACCAAAAATGTCTGCCAAATGGTACAAGAGTTTCCTCGCAGGTGAGAGAATACTGAAGCCAGAGAATACGAGCTCTTCATACTACATGTAGCAAATGATCCTGCAACATATCAACTTGCTCATTACTTTTATGCATGGGCAAGTGTGATCTTTTTCTTGTGTAATATGGAACTGATTCTTGCCTGTACTGATAAAAGTGTGTATTATTCAAGCATGTTCACAAAGTTCAGATAAAATTTTTGTTTATTGGAATGTTGAAGCATAGCCCTAGACTTATACATCAAACAAAGAGATGGAGTAGAATGATTTGATACTGTAGTTTGCATTTTTGAAGGGTTATTGGCCTATTTTAATTGTCCAATTCACCAGTCTGTCATAGTGAAGAAATACAGTTACATCTCTGCTCCGTTATCAGTTTTCTATAAGTAAAGAAGGTGTAAGATGAGAACCACTAGACGTTTAGCACATTGCAGATGAAATGGCTAACATAACTTGCCCTGGATCAACTTCCAGATCATAATTGCTCTAGTGCATAGATAAAGTAGGAACTTTAAGGAAAAGAATCTTGTGTTTTAAATTTTGACCTGGAGATTCATTTTGAAGTTGGATTAGTCCAAACATTTTCCAGTACTGCTTGGATATGGAATTGAGCAGTTGCCTGATTAACATTCTAATTACTGCGGGTATCTCGTCTTGAATCCCTCCATTTAGTTTGACGCATACAGCTTGAGATGCTACAATTCCTACTAGCTTGATATTGTACCTTAACTATATCCTTGACTTGATCAACATTTATGGTTCCAATAAGATAGGTAAGTTGCAAAACCAAAGATCTTATTTATTTCGCAAACAAAGTTAAGAAATCTTATGATATGAAAAAGAGCACCCTAGCAAAAGCAAACCTGGATAAACAACTGAGAGCTTTCATACCTCCCCAAGCCCATCACATCACCGGTGTATATGGTGAATATATCTCTCTCTTGGTGTTCACCCCAAAAGTTCTCTGAGTCTTTCCAGTTAACAAAACTGATCAAAATCATGTCAAGATTTCTACTTAATGCTCTTGAAATTTGAATGCATTGAGCATCTACTCTCCTTTAAAATATTGAAAATAAATTTCGATACATGCATTGAAAATCCACATTATTTATCAAACCTGATGGCAGTGATCGGTATAGCTCTCCGATGTTGCATTAAGATGACTAGTGTTCATGGTAATTTATGGGCCCAAACTCTAAATATGCGCTATGATGACAAGCCTTAAGTCTAACAAAGCCCGGTCCAATAGGTGCAAGTAGAGTCCCTACAATCACGGGATCAATTGATGCGTAGTGATCCCTTATAATCCACAATTTACCATGATTCTCTAAATCTTGATGGCTATAATTGTTGCTCATGTGACAG
Source organism: Lagerstroemia speciosa (assembly GCA_037672795.1). Taxonomy (NCBI): domain Eukaryota; kingdom Viridiplantae; phylum Streptophyta; class Magnoliopsida; order Myrtales; family Lythraceae; genus Lagerstroemia; species Lagerstroemia speciosa. The sequence goes on from CM075292.1 coordinate 4,133,446, forward strand.
ATTGCTTGCAAGTATACGTATCGCTAATGAATAGTACAGAATGAGTAAAGTATCGTTCTCATGGAGACTTTCCTACTAATCACTAAAATTAGCATAACCAATTCTAAGCCAAGTAAATCATCAAATAAGTTGAGTAAAATGCAAGTAATTAAAGGACAGAAGTAAGCAGATAGAAATCAATCGATAAGAAAAGCTACTAAGGTTCATAACTTCCCCAATTCTAGTCTTAAGCAAAAATCTTTCTTTCACACAGTTAATTCTATCATATTATTAACCTAGAGTTCTAGGGTTTCCCCACTACCATCATACGCACCTCTTGATATCATACGAATGTACCTTAGTGGAAGACACTGATCCACTCTATCTCTAGGGGATTAATGTTGAAAGGTTAATTAAACCAACCCTAATTGGCTATATAGAGTGCTCACTACCTCTCAATACGCTTGCACGAATAACCTCACCTCTCAGTATAAGTTAACCTAGATTATACAATTTCTAGCATGACTTCGATTGCCCTTCTCGAGGCTCCTCTCTGTCTCAAGATCATTCCCATGTGTGGCCAATCCAAAAGAAAGCATGAGTACAAAATTTGTAGAAATAATACTGAGGAGGCGTATCTCGACAGAATCATACGTATGAAGAAAAATGTTACTTAAAACATTGAAAAGATTCATTCTATTGATCCCCCTAGGAATCTAGGGATTTAGTTCAACATAATAGAATAAAATACAAGAGTTGGAAGACAAGACAACATTGTGAAAACTAGAAGAAAGGGGATAGAAAGAACTTTGGATGGTGAAGTCAAATCTCTTGATCCCGACTTTATGACTTATTACTACGGCCCCTCTTCTCGTTCTATAGTTGTTACCTCCTCTCTTGTCACCCCCTTTTTGTTCACTTCTTCACAGGGTTACACCACTATATATAGAGTATTTACACTTCCTCCAACCTTAGTTTGATCAGTGTGGGATAGAGAGTTGTGGGTCCCTCCAATTTTCTTCAGTGGACCATGGTCCAATGACCTCTTAGTCTAGGTCTTCTTACTAAATCCTCTTTGTAGACCTCGGTCTACAGACCGCGGTTTACTGAACTCTGCGCGCAGTTTCCTTTCTTGGTCATAACTTCTTCGTTTCAGCTCTACCGCCAAAGCCCAATACTGCAGACGAAATTAAGTGAAGTACTCCAGACAAAAAGTAAGGAAAGGTGTCTATAACTTCTCCCCCAGAACCTACTCCCCAACCTAGAGTGGCTAGGTGGGGAAGTAGAATTAATCCTTGGATCCTTGTTTACCAACCACACATTGTCTAACCAAATCCAATTCTCTCTCGATATGTTCCTCAAAAAATCCGATCCGTGCGGATTCCAATGTATGATCTGTTTGATGCGTTGGAATCCTAACTCGACAAACTTTCCGATGATTCTTATCTTTCATATTTATCATGAGAAGAATATGAGAAAATTCCTTTTAACATTACTGCATTGAGCGTAGAATCATCAAACAAGCTATTTCTTCATCTTTCCGCATATCTCCTTTCCATTCCGTACACATCAAACAATTCTTGGCAGTATCTTTTCTTCATTCCTATAATTCATCATTTGGCTTCCAACATGAAATGATATGCAATTAATCACAAAATGCATGAAAAGGGGTCTAAGATACGAATATCTAAGTCGAGAATGGGTGCACGACTTATACAAATCATTGTATCAACAATAATCATACTATAAATTGGCATAGAAAGGCCACAGTGGAAAAACCTAATTTTCCGTTGCCTATTTGACCCTTGTCTCATCTACTCTCCTAGACACCTAAACTCTGCCAACACCTAAGACTATCCTAAAATACGTCAAAAACAGATCTAAAAATTTAGAATAGGAAGAGAGCAGAGAGAAGATAAGATAAACAAAGTAAAAAAAAAAGAATAGACAGACAGAGCACTACGTGGAGGAGTAGGAGGCTGGGGCAATGAGTGAACAGCAGTACGGATTGGGCCAGTTAGGAGCAACAGGAAACACAGGATAGGGGGTGTTGCAAACAGGGCAAGGTACAGGTGGCCAAACAGCCGTCCTCGGGCCAGTGGCATGAGAAAGAGAGGACCGAGAAAGAGAGAGTAGCATGAGTGAGAGGAAGAGATTCCAGGAGAGGTGGAGGGATAGGGAAGGAAGATCAGTGCATGGTCAACTGTGCCAGTGGTTGACACAGGTAGCGGTTGGTTCAAGGGGAGATCGAAGAGAGAGAGAGATAGCAGAAGAGAAAGAGAGAAAGAGAGATAAATCAGAGAGGGAGAGATGCCAGTAGAGAGTGGATCAGAGAAAGAGACAAGATCGAGAGAAAGTAAATTGTGGACTGTCGTTTCGAGCGGCAATGGTTGGCCAGGGTGCTGCGCTACTTGTAAAATCATGGGGGCTTGGGGAGAAGATGAACAGTGCTCGAGGCACTCTTCCCTTCCATTCTCTCTCACTTTTTTTTTAATTTTATTTTAGTTTTTTAGTTAAAATCCCACTAAAATTTTATTTTAGGTTTTTTTTTATTTAGGATGGTCTTAGGTGTTGGTAGAGTCTAGGGGTTGGTTCTTTAAAATTCCGGATCGTCTCGGATAGATTGGAGGTCATTTATCGACTTTCTAAAATCTGTCCAGCCCCTGTTCTGAATTTTTCAGTTCTATTTCTGATGTATTATGTATGTTTTAGGATGGTCTTAGACATTGGTAGAGTTTATAGGTTAGTTCTTGAAAATTTCAGATTGTTTCATATTGATTTGGGATCATTTATTAACTGGGCACTTCTTCACGCTCAACTGCGTGTGTTGGACCTGGAAATTTCTGACTTGAGGTAGCCATAAGGCTTATAAGCATGCACGAGGCCTAATTTGGAACTTAAGCTGTGTTTGGGTTTTCAGAGTTGCCATTAGTCATTTAAGGCTAGTTTACTTAGAGGAGTATGATACTAACCATCTAGTTACTTACCTGTCGTTCTTGAACCAAGGTATGAGTACAGGGTCTTGTTTCGTTCGAAAGGCTCGCAAACCAATCGACACGCCCGAGATCGGTACCCATCCTTATGTCTAGGTTGTTTGTTTGCTTGCACATTTTAGTTTGTCAAATTATTTCCTCGATCGAGGTTCGAATTGTAGGTCCAAAATCAAGATCACGTGCCCTAGCATGCCACTACACGACCTAGTCTACGTGCAAAAAAGTAAAGGGTTCCACTATTATTGAGGTTACGTGAATTCATCTCACTTACTACTCGCGCCATACATCTGTGCACTCAGATACAATGGAAACCCAAAATCCCGCTTAGATCATAAAATATGTAATCAAAACAAGCATTAGTCAATAACGAAGATTATAACATGGAACTACCAAATTAATGTCAAAATACGAGGTAAAAGAACATGGGTTACAAGCACCTATTAACAAGAAACGAAACAACATTTTCCTAGTCCAAAGCTCAAAAATAGGAAGCTAAGAATAGCTATGGACAACCTTCAGACTCCTTGCAGATTCAATAGCAATAATAGGGAGTTAATCACCACATTCTTGGCAAGGAAAAACCAGATGTAGAATAAGATCCATCAAGAAATGATAACATCAACATGTGATCAATCAGCCCCATTCTCCATCAGAAACACCATTGAAAACAAGGAATGCCATTGAGCAAGGAGCTCTTATAGCTATTAGTATTAAACAGTTCTATTCCCCTTGAAATGGCATCAGGCACAGGGGAAATTATCAAGCAATACTAGTTGTAGCAGTAGGCTCTAAACAACCACATTTCTATCAAAAACCATCATTAAAATGAAGAAAAGATAGGATAGAGAGCACCTGCAATAATGGGATGTAAATGGTTCTATTCTCATAAGAATATGGAATCGAAACCTCAAGAAATCATTGAGCGATGGCTAGCAGCAACTATAAGCTCCAAATAGCCATGTTTCCTATAAAAAGCCATCGTTAAAATGAAGAATAGACAGGACAGAGAGCAGCTGCACAATGGGCAATGAATGGCTCTATTCTCATAATAATACGGAATCGAGACGACAGGAAATCATCAAGCAAAGATTAATAGCAACCATAGGCTCTAAACAGCCCAATTTCCTATCGAAGGTGTCATGCACATCATTGGAAAATATGCAGCAAAGAGCTATTGTATAACTTGAATAACATGGACTCTATTCTCCTTGAAAATTTCATCAAAAATGGGAGAATTCATTGAGAAGGAACCAGCAGCAACTACTGGTGTTAAATGCCCCTTTTCCTATCAGAAATGTCATTAGAATCAATGGAAAACACTAAGCAAGCTACTGCTGCAACTATTGATAATGGATGGTTTTATTCCCTTGGAAAATGCATTGTAAACGAGAGAAATCATCAAGTAAAGATTAGCTGCAATGCTAAATATTAAATAGCCCTATTCACTATTGGAAAGACAATGAAAATTGAGAGAAAGTGCTGAGCAAGGGGGTGCTGCAATGATAGATAATAAAGAGTTCTTTTCCCGTGAATAATGACATTTAAATCATGAGAAATTATCAAGGGAGGAGCTGTTGCATTATCAGGTATGCACAACCCCATTCTCAGTGAAAATGACATTCAAATCAAGAGGACATTGTTGGAAATAGTGCCCTAAATCCAATCACTTGTGATATAATTGGAGCAATCTTTATTTCGTGAAATATAAATGGGGCATTTATTATTCATTATATGCTACCTATTTCATATTGAGTATGATGAAACCCATAAAATTGATGTTGATTTTAGGGTTATGATGAGATCATATGAGTGAGACCATATGAGTGAGACCTAAAATCTTAGAAACATTAATTTAAAAATGTTCCTAGTCATAGGATCACTGAGTAGGAGATCAATGATCCTGTAAGGCTAGTATACTCATTATATGCTCTAAAGTAGATGGTAATTGATCTTAAAGTTACTTGTGAAGAGTCACTAATGTAAGAGGGTAGGTGCTCATTATGGAATGTGTTCACTGAACTAACTCGCTAGAAACCTTAATTTAAAAATGTTCCTAGTCATAGGATCACTGAGTAGGGGATCAATGATCCTGTAACGCTAGTATACTCATTACATGCTCTAAAATAGATGGTAATTGATCTTAAAGTTACTTGTGAAGAGTCACTCATGTAAGAGGGTAGGTGCTCATTATGAAATGTGTTCACTGAACTGACTCGCTAGAAGATGGCTTAATGGACTCTAAAATAAATGTCACTAAGCTAATTTTCAGGTGATAGTAGGTATAGCTAATCCTTAGACCTGAGATTACTATAGTACATTGTAATTGTTAAATTGAGGTTTTGCTCTATTCCTTAACATGACTCTCCGAGACGTGAAGGGTATTCTAAACCCAATGAGACTTTTTATGGAGGTGGTAAGTAATCAATAATGAATCAGTTACTCATAATAGGAGATAATGACCTATGTATTCTGCTTAGTATTAACTCGGGAAATCTCTGGGCAGAGTAGAATGAAAATTGGAAAATAATTTTTAATGTTTCATAATTGAGTTAAATACTTGAGAATTGGAAACATATGAATAAGTATTGGGGTTTGACATTTTATTCATACTCTAGCTTATTCGGAATATTGTATAACTGAAGGATTTAATTATACGATAACTAATCACCAAAGGGTGTTCGATCCTTGGATTGAAATCCTCACTGTACGGGTAATCATGACACGTTGCTAGGCGTCAATCTTGACTTGTGAGTCTATCCAATTAAGAGTCAATCGAATTATCTTATTAAAGAGTTTAATTAGATTAATTAAAAATATTTTATTGGACCCACTGTCAACTTAGTGTGGAATCCAACGGGTCATACACAATATAGGTTTTTCTTGTAATCAAAATTTAATAGTTTAAATTTTGGATCGGGTAGTGAAAAATTTTGACTAGCATGAATTAGCCTATTATAGCCACACACCCTATTGGATAAGGTTATCACGGAACAAAATATCGGTTACACGGGTATGAAAATTACCAAATATGATTCGGTTAAATTTATTGAATACGCATGCACAACAATTTAATCGGTTGAGGAATTTTTCAAACGAATTGGATGCAACGTCTTTCTCGAAAATGTTTCGGTGGCCGTCTGTGCCTTATTCACTAATAGTGATGCAGCATTCATTCTCATATTAAATGAATAACGTACATTTAGAGGGATGTGAATGTGTCTGCATGGGTGAATGAGAGATATAGGATTTGGCTGGTTTAGGTGTTTTTTGGTTTTTTCAAAAGAGAGAAATATAGGATCTACCAAAAAGAGTTTTTCTTAAGGTGTGGGCGAATTAAGAAGAAGTGTGAGAATAGAGAAAACCGAAAGAGTTTCGGTAATGACTGTCATTGAGAAAGAGTTTCTCAATCTTATGAGGAGCCTAGTGTGGATACCGTGGAGGATGTGCACGTGTGCGTCTAATCAAAGGATCGACCCCAGGAGAATTGTGATCAGAGATACTGTTTCATGGAGGCGGCGTCAAATAGCATCAACTCGTGGAATACAACACAAGGACCGAGTAAGAGTCCTTGTAGGTATAATTCTAATCACCCTCCTTAATCGTAATTCCGAATTACCTCGAAGTGACCGTTGGGACTAGGAATGAAATTTTTCGAAAATCTAGTTTCCGCTACACCATGATTCCCAATAGTGGTATCAGAGCCATCTTTGAGTGTAATACAAAACTCGATATTGTTTTAATTGCAATGCTGGAATTGTTCGATGCCCTTGTTAGTGTTGTGATATGTATTTGGGATTTCGAATTTTAACCTGCTACAAAAGTTGTAGCATTTACATGTATATATAGATATATACGTTTATGTTAGTTAAAAAAAAACACCGTATGATTCATTTGAGAATTTACTATTGGAAAGTGTTTCTCTCAGATAGAAATACTTGATTTGTTCAGTGTGTATATATAAATACATGTACAAGATATTGTCATTCAATTGTCTATGTGGTCAATTTTATTAAAATTATAAAAAAAGGTGAAAATAATATATATTATATATGTACATATTTTCTCATGGGAATGGTTCTCATATTTTCACTGACCTGATAAAATAGTTGTCATATAAAAGTTTATTTTTTTAAACATGGCAGAGGCTTCTATATTTCCATTTTTTAAAAGGAAAATGGAGTACAAGTTTCTGGGATATATGAACCCGGTGCAAGTGAATCCATTTTTTTAAGAGTTAAAAAAAGAAAAAAAGTTTTGAACCTTTAACCAAAATGTGAGCTCTCAGCAACCTTGGACTAGTTGTAATTTTTGTAGTAGTTGATGAATGAGATTCATTAAGGAAAGCATAGAATGATGAAATGAAAATAGTTTTCATTCATGATAAACTTATATCTAGTAATTAGAATATAAGTTAAATTTAGAATTTTAAAAATTCTAAATTTTTATGATTAGATTAATTAAGGTGTTAATTAATTTAATTTATGATTAATAGTTAATCATTAGCATTATGCTTAGCAATACATAATGAGTATGGATAAATTTAGGGTTTTGAAACTCAAATTTATATCATTAAATTAAATAATTGTTAATTGATTTTATTTTATGATCAATGGTTGATCTTAATTCGAAATCCTAATTATATATAAAATATATGTTACCGAAAAATAGCTTTTCGGGTGAATTGGAACTTTACGATCACAACATTATTTGGACTGTTATTGCAATTTTTATAACACCATATTTAAAATTCTCGATGCTTAAGAATAACATGCATGAAGGGTGATTATGGACTAGAAGCATGTGATGGATGAATGAATATATTTTGGAAAAATAGGGCATGCATGCCCCTACCTTATCTAAATTTTTACTCCATAGTTGTATTTCTCTTCTCCCTCCCAATGTACCACCCCCAACTGCTGATTGGGATTTCTTCATAATTGTTATGTAATTATAGAATAGTTCTATATCAAAGGTTAGACCTAGGGAGAATAGAAAGGCTAGGGAGATCAAGGTACCCGGAGTTTCAAGTCCAAGTCTATGGAGATGGTTACTTGAAGGTAGTGCGGGCTCCAAGTGGTGGGCCCATGTTGATGGGCTATATAGATTAGGATGATTTTTAATGGCACACCTGGTGGCTCAGGTGTATCACTCATAGGAATGTCCATAATCATCCTTATTTTATCTACTTTTATTATATTATGCATGTGATGTTAAATTATGTAATAATTTCATAAAGACGCTTCAAAAATATTAAGTTGAAATGGCTATGGTATTAAGAATACCAGTCATGCCTTCCATCATTATGAGATGAAGAGTATGTCAGCGAACGTGGTGGGTTTATTGTGCACACACAAGGCTCGTCACGTGAGTTGGTACGATGCTCCCTCATCAAATATATGTGATATATAATACTATACGCCTAAACGTTGCTGCCTTGTTGAGCTACACTTAAGGGTGATTTCATTTTCGTGTATGTATATAAATGGCGGGTTAACTTAACTAAGATTCTATGGTTTGTTGTGCACACACAAGGCTATAGTAATTTTAGAAGCAAAATTAAATGGAAGTTACAAAGATGCTATTTGTTAAGAGTTACCTACCCATGGACTTATTCGAGGTTTGTCGTGTTATAGGCGAGACCTTGGTAGGATAAATGAGATTCTATTTTACCCACTATGAGACCTTCCAATGAGGTCTCTCGTCTTCCACATGAAGGGCAATGGAATTCGCTAAATTTAGTGGGAGTCATGATTTAATTAAAAGCCCTTGAAAATCATGTATCATATTTCATGAATATCTGCTCATGCATGTTGCTTTTTTATTGTAGATATAATCTACATCATGTCTATGTTACCGTCGCTTCGAAGCATTCTAGATGCTAACAAACTCACCGGACCGAATTACGTGCACTGGCTAAGGAATCTGAGGATCGTCCTCACCCAGGAGAAAGTCTCCTATATCCTAGATTCTTCTGATCTTGCTACCCCGGCAGAAGATGCCACATAGGAAAAGAAAGCTACTTATCAGAAGTGGCAAGATTATAGCACTGTGGTGCAGTGCATCATGCTGGCATCCATGAGCAACGGGCTTCAAAAACCACATGAAAAGATGGATGCCAAGTATATTCTGGTTCGCCTCAAAGAGTTGTATGGCTAACAAAGTAGATGCTAGATATGAGATATCTAAACAACTCTTCTAAGCCAAGATGGCAGAAGGAACTCCTGTTGAGGCCAACGTCCTCAAATTAATCAATTTGATTGGGGAATTAGAGAAGTTGGGCTTCAGATGGATGGAGAGTTAAGTCAAGACTTAATTCTCCAATCTCTACTGGAATTATTTTCACAGTTTATTATCAATTTCTACATGAAAAGTTGAATGTCTCATTGCCTGAGCTCCTTAATATGTCGAAGACTACTGAGTGCCACCTTATGAAGGATAAGGGAAAGGTCTTGTTAGTGGAAGACGCCTCTAAGAGGAAGGCGAAGAAAACCCCTAAGAAGGGAAAATCTTTTAATAAATTTGTGAAATCTAAAAAGCAAATCGAGAAGAAGGGGAAAGAGAAACTCTCTGAAAAGGGCACTTGCTTCCACTGTGGAAAGAATGGCCACCGGAAAAGGAACTGCAAGAAATACCTTGCAGAGCTAAAGCAAAAGAAGGCTTCTGAAGCCAACTCTTTTGGTGTGTTCGTAATTGAAGTAAATATGTAATTTATAATTTATACTTCATGGGTATTAGATACAAAATGTGGTTCTCATATCTGCAAATTGTTGCAAGGAATAAGGAGAAGTAGAAGGGCAAGCAAAGGATAGCATGCCCATGTGTGACAGTGGCACAAGAGTTGCTACATTAGTAGTAGGAATCTTTTGCTTGTATTTGCTTGTGAGCAAAACTATTATTGTATTCCAGTTCTAATAAAAAGCTATTTAGGGCAATTTTTGCTTCACATTCATGGGATGAATGTTAGGAACTAGAAGAGTCATCAATGGCTTGATAGACTTGGTTCTTATTGAAAATTTACTTCATGTCGAACAAACTAATAAAAAATGGAATAGTTTCCTAATGAACTCTTCCTTGTACTATAGGATAGTTGGGAAGAGAAATAACATGTGATGTGGTCCATTATTTGCTTCACTAAACTCCCTGTAGACATCTCATTTTAGATCGAGAAGAAATACTTGATGGCCAAACTCGTTCAATCAACAAAACTATTGCTATTAGCAGCTAGCTGAGATTTCAGAGGCTTGGCAGATGGAATTAACGGAGTTAAAAGTGAGCAAATTTGAATTCATCACGAAGATCATTGAGTTACCTTTATTTTGATGGATTTTGGACCAGAAATTCATCTTGGAGAGGGAGACACAATTTTTTGAAGGAAGATTGTCTGACATGTGAACAGTAATCGAACTGTGTTGATTTCGTAGGAAAAATCATATCTATTTATTGGGTGGTCCAATTTGAGCAACCCTTATGGAATTAGGACCCTAGCTCATGAAGGATTAAGAAAAAAATAGAGCAAAATATTGAAAGATCCAAAATCAGTATGAGAAAATTTGATCACCAAGCCTCAGTGTTCAGGGCTGGCCCGTACGGGATTCTTCTTTTCAGTGGTCACTATATGATGAATATATATATATATATATAAGAAATTATTAGAAAGGAAAGGTAAAATTCGTGCTCAGCTGAAAAAGAAGGAAAAAAATGGCAAGTCCTGAATTGATATATATTAATAATATTTCAGTTATAAGGATTGAATAAAAATGGAAAGGAAATATTACTGTAGCTTCATTGATTCAAAAATTAGAAGTGCTGATTTTGAGTCTCAATATATTTCTTCTTCCCTAGTTTAATTATCGAAGGAAGTGTATAAAAGGAGGGAGAGCTAAAGATTACAAGTCCGGAAAAAAAGGCCATGAAGTAGATCCTTTATTCCCAAGCCGCTCCTTCTAAAAGCTTCATCAATTCACCACACGAAGATCGCCTCACGAGCTGCTGTTGTCTACGGGCCTAGCACTGAGCGCCTCTGTCTTGGATTTCTCTGTGATCCTCTGAGCCATTTCAAGTTATCATGATAGGTAGGTAACTTACACATCTTCTAATAGTTTCCTCTAATAATTATTGATGTCTGGGCATTATTTCTTCTTTCCTTTGGCTCACTCGTCAATTTCTCATTTTATTGATGCGGAGGAGTTCATGTTAATTATATTCTAGGTCAACTAATTTTATAACGATTTCCTTATTTCCTTGGTTTATTGATGTTGCTGTCCATGTTTCGTTGGGTCGTAGGTGTCATGTTGTGTTGTGTTCGAACTGATTGCTACTCTTAATGCATGTTATTGTGAGTCCTTCAATGTTTGAGCTTGTTACATTGGTTCAAGTTCGTGGTCGGTGTCTATTCGATTCCAAGAAGAAATTGCGGGTCTCTCACGGTTATTCTAGAATAATATTTGCATGGGATGCATGAACATACATTTACCTTTTGCCTTTACATGCTGCATGATAGTCTTAGAAGAGAGATTGATTTTGATAATTAAAAGAAAACTAACAACCCATTTGACTAAGGCTTAGCCCTATTTCTGCAATTAGGAAAATGAATTGATTTAATGATTATTATTAGTCCTTGTCAATTATGTTGGATTATTTAAGATTGTAGGGAGATGGAATTGAGCAATAGGAACCTGAGTGAGTCAAGATATTACCATTGAGATGCAAATTGATTATCGAAAATAGACCACCATCAAGATAACGGTCCTCTTATCATCGTGGTAAGGTATAATTCTCTTATTCATTTGATGCTATCGGATTGGATTAGAAAATATGATATTAAATAAAATAAGGCAAACTTAGAGAATTGCCAGGGTACCAAGTTAGGGCGTGTCGATGGGCTTGCGAGCCTTTCGAGCGTAATAGAACCTCCGGATCCAACTTTGGTTTGAGACTAATTAATAAAATCCTAGGTGGTGAGTATCATGCTCCCTAAGTAAAATCATGGGTTTCTGATCGGCCTTAGGATTATTTCCTTAAACGATTAGTAGCAACTTCTTTTAGCCATGATATCATGAGCTCAATTTATTTCGGGGTTGTGACACTCCCCATTTCACTTTGGGGATATGCATTCCAAACAACCATCTACCTTTTAAATAAAGTTCCTTGTAAGTCTGTATCTAGCATGCCATAGAAGATATGGAAGGGTAAGAAAAAAAGTTTCAAGCACCTTAAGGTATGGGGCTGCCCATCTTATGTAAAGGTATAAGATGTGGACAAATTCGGTGCTAGATCAGAAAAAAGTATAGGTTTGTACGTAATTCAAAAGTAAGTTCAGAATACTAAATTTTACTCTTTTGCTGAATAAAAGGTGTTTGTCAGTAGATATGATACTTTCTTGGAAAAAGGGCTTTTTCATGATAGTGAGAGTGGAAGAGCCATGGAACTTGATGAAGTTCCCCACCCACAAACGATTTCTCGCCAAACCAATGGAAGAGCAACAAGTCGACCTAGAATCAGCTCATGTGCCACATGTTAGGATTAGTACCCTAAATCCAATCACATGCGATATAATTGGACAATCTTTATTCATGAAATAAAATCAAGGCATTTATATTCATCGTTCGCTGTGAATTTTTTTACATATTATGATGAAACCCATAAATTAATGTATTGATTTTTGGACCAAGATGAGATCATGCTAGTGAGACCTAAAATCTAATCAACATTAATTTAAAATAGTTCCTAGTCATAGGATAGCTGAATAGGGGATCTGCGACTCAGTAAGACTAGTATACTCATTGCATGCTCTATAATAGAGGGTAAATGATCTCATAGTTACATGTGAAGAGTCACTAATGTAAGAGTATGAGTGCTCATTATGGAATAAGTTCACTGAACTGACTCACTGGAGGAAGGCTTAATAAATTTCAAAATAAATGTCAATTGACTAATTCTCAGGTGATAGTGGGTGTAAGTAATCCTTAGACCTGAGATTATCATAGTACCTCGTTATTGTTAAATTGTGGTTTTTGGTCTATTCCTTGGCATGACTCTCTGAGACATGTGTAGGGTATTCTGGATCCAATGAGACTTTTACGGAGGTGGTGAGTAATCAATAAGGAATCGATTACTCTGATTGTAGGAGAGTATGTTCTATGTATTCTGCTTAGTATTGGCTCAGAAAATCTCTTGCCAGAGTAGTATGAAAAATTGGAAAGGAGTTTATGATGTTTTATAATTGAGTCAAATACTTAAGAATTGAAAACATATGAATAAGTATTGGGGTTTGACATATAATCCATACCCTAGCTCATTCGGGACATTGTATAATTGAAAGATTTAATTACACAGAAGCTTATCATCGAAGGGTGTTCGATCCTTAGATTGAAATCCTCACTATTCAGATAGTCATGACATCTTGCTAGATGTCAATCTTGACTTGTAAGTCTATCCGGTTAAAAGTTAATCAAATTAACTTGTTAAAGGGTTTAATGAGATTAAAAAATACAATATAGTTAATAGACCCACTGCTGGATTAGTGTGGAGCCCAATGGGTCACACCCAATACATGTTTTTCTCGTAACCAAAATTTAATGGATTTAAATTTGGATCGCGTTATTAAATTTTCGCTAGCACGAATTGAGCTCATAATGGTCACATACCTTATTGGATAAGGCAATCTTTGAATTATATATTTGATTAGATTTATCGAAATCTAATTATTTTTCTCGGTTAAATATGCACATAAATTACCAAATTAGATTTGGTTAAATACAAAAAGATTTATGCGTGATATTAATTTTCTTGATAATCAAAGATATCGATTTGACAGAAATCGCGTTACCATATCTTCGTGTTAAGTAAGTTAGATATATATATGTATATATACACATGTAAAATATACAGAAAGATATTGGCAGTTACCTTTGAGATATGCATATATATTTATATAAAAGCTTCCTTTTTGTCTGGTGTGGTGGCAATTGATCACTTGTGCCGAGAGAAAAGAAAAATTAGATTGATAAAAAAAATTTCGAGTGTGACCGTTTATTGAGAAAGTGTTTCTAAATTCTTACGAGATACCTGGTGTGGATACCATGGAGGACGTACACGTGTGCGTCTAATCAAAGGATCGGCTTCAACAAGCTCGTGCGGTCAACCCTAGGAATCAACAAAAGAACCAAATCAGAGTTCTTGTAGGATGATTTCTACACATCTTCTTCGTTTTAATTTCGAATTATCTCAAAGTGATCCTGGATCGGGAATAAAAATTTTAAATTTAATGTTTTCACTGCGTTTCGATTCCCAACAATGGTATCAGAGCCATCTTTGAGTGTAATTTGGAATTTGGTGTTATTCTAATTGCAATATCGTACTATTCAACAACCTAATTATGTTGTGATCAAGATTTCAAATTTTATTTTATTTTGATCAGCTGCAAAAGTTGCAATTTTTATATGAATATATGTAGATATATTTTAGTATAAAAAAGGTTTTTTCTTTTCTTTCGTGTGTGTAGGGAAAGAGTTTCCTTTTATTATTTAATCCGATAAGATGTAGAAATAGCTTGAATATACATACATATATATATATATATGCATAAAAGCTATGACCTTTTGCAGAAAAGAGATGATGCAATTGTTATATTGAAAGTATACTTTAATTATTTTATAATTAAAAAAAGGGTATTATTATATATGGAGATATATAATAAGATATATTCAAAAGAAAAGAGTTTTCTTTTAAATATATATATATTGTTCATACTTTACAATTGGGGCATATTTTGGAATTTTAGAAATTGTAAATTTTATTATATGATTAATTAATTTAATTTCACAATTAATGGTTAATTGTGAATTATAACATGATTACTTCTAAATGTATGAATTAAATTTAGGATTTTTGAAATTCTAATATATATATATTCAAATAAATTAATAGTTAATTTATTTTTATGATTAATAGTTAATCATAAATATTATATTCCTAATAATATATGAGATATATATACCTCAAAATAGTTTTTAGGGTGATTTGAAATTTTATGATCACAACACTTTTGGGCAATATTGTAATTTTTATAACATCGTATTTAAATTCCCGATGCTTACGTATGATATGCATGAAAGGTGATTATGGACTAGTTTCATGTGATGAATGAATGATTCTTTTTAGATAAATAGGGCCTGCGTAGATTAGGATGATTTTTATTGACCCACCTTATGGCTCGGGTGTATCACTTATAGGAATGTCCATAATCATCCTTATTTATTTGCTTTATTATATTGTGCATGTGATGACAAAGTATATAATAGTTGTATACAAGACCCTCTAAAATATTAAGTTAAAATGGCTACGGTATTAAGAATACCAATCATGCCTTCCATCATTATGAGATGCAGAGTGTGTCAACAAGCGTGGTGGGTTTGTTATGCACACACAAGGCCTGTGATATGAGTTGGCACGATACTTCCTCATTAATTTTATGTGATATATAATACTGTACATTTAAACGTTGCTACCTTGTTGAGATACACTTAAGGGCAGTTTCATTTTTGTGTAAGTATATGAATGATGGGTTTAACTTAACTAAGATTTTATGGTTCGTTGTGCACATACAAGGCTGTAGAAATCTTAGAGGCAAAACTAAATGGAAGTTACATGAGATGTAATTGGTTAAGAGTTACCTACCTATAGACTTATTTGAGGTTTGTTGTGTTACATGCAAGATCTCAATAGGATAAACAAGACTCCATTTTACGCACTAGGAGACTTCCCGACGGGGCCTCCCGTCTTCCTTTAGGAGGGCAATAGAATTTGCCAAATTTAGTGGGAGACGTGATTTACTCGAAAGTCCTTGATAATCATGCAACATATTTCTGAATATTTGCTCATGCATATTGTTCTTTTATTGTAGATTTATCTGCTATTATGTCTGCATCACTGTCGTTACGAAGCATCTTAGATGCTAACAAACTAAATTGGCCTAACTATGTGGACTGGTTAAGGAACTTGAGGATTGTCCTCACATAGGAGAAAGTCTCCTACATTCTCGATTCTCCCGACCCTAAGCCACCGGCACAAGGTGCCACTGAGGAAGAGAACGTTGTTTATCGGAGGTGGCAAGATGATAGCACTCAAGTTCAGTGTGTCATGCTGGCATCCATGAGCAATGAGCTCCAACGGTAACATGCCAAGATGGATGTCAAATCTATTCTTCTTAACCTCAAAGAGTTGCATGGTGAGGAGAGTAGAACTGCTAGAGATGAGTTATCTAAGCAGTTTTTCCAAGCAAGGATGGCTGAGGGTACTTCTGTTGAGGCTCATGTCCTCAAGCTAATCAATCTAATTACGGAATTAGGAAATTTGGGCTTCACTATGGATGAAGAGTTAAGTCAGGACCTAATTCTTCAATCTCTACCACCTTCATTTTCACAATTTATTATTAACTTCCACATGAACAAGCTAGATATTCCACTGCCTGAACTCCTTAATATGCTGAAGACTGCTGAGACCCACCTTGTGAAGGATAAGGGTAAAGTCTTGTTAGTGGGAAGTACCTGTAAGAAGAAGGCGAAGAGACCCCTTAAGAAAGGAAAATCTTCTAATAATAAATCTGTGAAGCCCAAAAGAAAGATTCAGAAGAAGGGAAACGAGACTGTTTATGAGAAAGGTATCTGCTTCCATTATTGGAAGGATGGACACTGGAAAAGGAACTGCAAGTTGTATCTTGTAGAGCTGAAGTAGAAGACGGTTTCTGAAGCCAATTCTTTGGGTGCATTCGTAATTGAAGTTAATATGTCATTAACGCATTCTACTTCATGGGTATTAGATACTGGATGTGATTCTCATATCTGCAATTCATTGTAGGGGCTGAGAAGAAGTAGAAAACTAAGCAAAGGGGAATGCGACCTACGTGTTGGAAATGAGTTGCAGCTTTAGCAATAGGAACCTTTTATTTAAATTTAGCTTCAGGCAAGACTATTAAGCTTAATAATTGTTATTATATTCCAGTTTTAATTAGAAATATTATTTCAGTTCTTTTGTTACTTGAACGGGGTTTTGAAATAAATTTTAAGGGTAATGGTTGCTCGATATTTCATTCTGGTGAATTTTATGGAATTGGAAAGGTCGCCAGTGGCTTGCTAGTTTTGGATGTTAATGATAATGTACTTTATATCGAACAGACAAATAAAAGGAAAAGAGATGATATGAACGTCACCTATCTTTGGCACTTAAGACTTGGTCACGTTAATGAGAATCAGATTAGCAAGTTATACAAGGACAAGTATTTTGGTCCATACGATTATGAATCGCTTCCTACTTGTGAATCTTGTCTCAAAGGAAAAATAACCAAATCTCCATTTACTAGACATGGAGAAAGGGCGACACAGTTACTGGAGTTGGTCCATACTGTTGTTTGTGGGTCGATGACAACTCAAGACAGAGGTGGATATTCCTACTTCATTACATTTACAGATGATTTGTGTAGGTATGGATATGTGTATTTAATGAAATGCAAATTTGAGGCCTTTGACAAATTTAAGGAATATCAAACTGAAGTTGAGAAATAATCTGGAAAAAGTATTAAGTCTCTTCGATCAGATCGAGGTGGTGAATACTTGACGAGAGAGTTTTTAGATTATCTAAAAGGGAATTGAATAGTTTTCGAATGGACACCTCCCGGTAAACCACAACATAGTGGAGTTGTGGAGAGGAGAAATCGCACCCTATTAGATATGATACGATCCATGTTATACTTCACAAATCTTCCTATTTCCTTTTGGGGGTATGCTTTGTAAACGGCTATCTACCTTTTAAATAAGGTTCCCATTAAGTCTGTATCTAATACGCCATATGAGATATGGAAGGACAAGAAACCAAGTCTCAAGCACCTTAAGGTGTGGGGTTGCCCCTCTTATGTCAAGATACAAGATCCAGACAAACTTGGTGCAAGATCGGAAAAATGTAGATTTGTGGGTTATCCTAAAGAAAGTTTATGATATTTCTTTTACTCTCTTGCTGAACAAAAGGTGTTTGTTAGCAGACATGCCATATTCTTGGAGAAAGACTTTATCCAATATAGTGGGAGTGGAAGAGTTGTGGAACTTGATGAAGTTTCCAACCCACAAACAATCTCGCATCAATCGGTGGAAGAGGAACTAGTTGTTCAAGAACCAGTTCATATACCACAACCTTCTGAATCTCCTCGAAAATCCAAAAGGGCGAGTAAAGCACCTCAAAGACTGAATCTAGCCATTGAGAATGACCTAGATTCGGGCGTTATAGATATGGATGATCCACAATCTTATGATGAAGCAATCAAAAGTGTTGATAGCAATAAATGGCAGGATGCCATGAAATCTGAGATGGACTCAATGTACACCAACAAAGTATGGACTTTGGTGAATGCACCTGATGGAATAACACCCATTGGATGCAAATGGATCTTTAAGAGAAAGATCGGAGTAGATGGCAATGATGAAAAATACAAAGCTGGAGTGGTTGCAAAAGGGTTCAGACAAAAACATGATATTGACTATGATGAGACCTTTTCACCAGTGGCAATGCTCAAGTCTATCAGGATTTTGCTTGCTATAACTGCATACTATGATTATGAGATATGACAAATGGATGTCAAAACCACTTTCCTTAATGGAAACCTTGAGGAAGATGTCTATAAGCCAGAGGCATTCATTTCTTCTATTGGGGCAAACAAAGTATACAAGCTACAAAAATCCATTTATGGATTAAAGCAAGCATCGAGGAGTTGGAACATTCGTTTTGATGAGATAGTCAAAAAGTTTGATTTTATCAAAAATGAGGGTGAACCTTGTGTATACAAGAAGGTTAGTGGGAGCGCTATCGTCTTTCTCGTGTTATATGTAGATGACATATTACTTATTGGGAATGACATACCGATGTTGTAATCGGCCAAGGTTTGGCTCTCCAAGAACTTCTACATGAAGGATTTGGGAGAAGCATCCTATATATTGGGAATAAAGATCTATAGAGATATACTTAATAGGATGCTTGGCTTATCCCAATCTAGATACATAGATACTGTGTTAAAGAGGTTTAACATGGAAGGCAGTAAGCATGGTTACTTGCCAATGAGTCATGGCATCCATCTTTCCAAGAAGATGTCACCTAAGACACCTGAGGAGAGACAAAGGATGAATGGAATTCCATATGCTTCTGCAGTGGGTTTTATCATGTATGTCATGCTTTGTACTAGGCTTGATGTAGCCTACACCTTAAGGGTAATAAGCAGATTTCAGGCTGATCCGGGAGAGGAACATTGGAAAGTAGTGAAAAACATTCTCAAGTACTTGAGAAGGTCTCAAGATGTTTTTCTGATATATGGTGGTTCGGGTTTGAAGCTAGAAGGGTACACTGACTCTAATTTTCAAACTGATCTAGATGACAGTAAATCAGTTTCAGGGTATGTGTTTACTCTAAATGGTGGTGCTGTAAGTTAGAAGAGTTCCAAACAGGCCACCATAGCTGATTCATTGACTGAAGCGGAGTACATCGCTACAAGTGCAGCTGCGAAGGAAGGGGTGTGGATAAAGAAGTTTATCGGTGAGTTGGGAGTTGTTCCTCAAATTGCTAATCCAGTGCCCCTACATTGTGACAACACCAGGGCCGTAGCACAAGCCAAGGAACCTAGATCCCACCACAAGTCAAAGCACATCCTGAGGAGATATCACTTGGTTCGAGAGATCGTTGCAAGAGGTTATATCAGTGTCGAATGAGTCAACACAAGGAATAACACTGCAGATCCATTCACTAAACTATTGTCCCAGCAGCAGTTTGAGCATCACCTAGGTTGTATGGGTAATAGATATCGAGGTGATTGGCTTTAGTGCAAGTGGGAGATTATTAGGATTAGTCCCCTAAATCCAATCACATGCGATGTAATTGAAGCAATCTTTATTCATGAAATAAAATTAAGGTATTTATTATTCATCATTCGCTGTGAATTTTTTACATATTATGATGAAACCCATAAATTAATGTATTGATTTTTGGACCATGATGAGATAATGCTAGTGAGACCTAAAATCTAATCAACCTTAATTTAAAATAGTTCCTAGTCATAGGATTACTTAATAGGGGATCTGTGACCCAGTAAGACTAGTATACTCATTACATGCTCTACAATAGAGGGTAACTGATCATGTAGTTACTTGTGAAGAGTCACTAATGTAAGAGTATGGGTGCTCATTATGGAATAAGTTCACTGAACTAATTCACTAGAGGAAGGCCTAATAAATTTCAAAATAAACGTCAATTGGCTAATCCTTAGGTGATAGTGGGTGTAAGTAATCTTTAGACCTGAGATTATCATAGTATCTCGTAATTGTTAAATTGTGGTTTTTGGTCTATTCTATAGCATGACTCTCTGAGACATGTGTAGGGTATTCCGGATCCAATGTGACTTTTACGGAGGTGGTGAGTAATCAATAAGGAGTTGGTTACTTCGATTGTAGGAGAGTATGTCCTATGTATTCTGCTTAGTATTGACTCGGAAAATCTCTTGCCAGAGTAGTATGAACAATTGGAAAGGAGTCTCCGATGTTTCATAATTGAGTCAAATACTTAAGAATTGAAAACATATGAATAAGTATTAGGGTTTGACATATAATCCATACCCTAGCTCATTTGGGACATTGTATAATCGAAGGATTTAATTACACAGAAGCTTATCATCGAAGGGTGTTCGATCCTTAGATTGAAATCCTTACTATCCGGGTAGTCATGACACGATGCTAGACATCAATCTTGACTTGTGGGTCTATCTAGTTAAAACTTAATCGAATTAACTTGTTAAAGGATTTAATGAGATTAAAGTACAATATAGTTAATAGACCCATTGCTAACTTAGTGTGGAGCCCAATAGGTCACACACAATACATGTTTTTCTCATAACCAAAATTTAATGGTTTTAAATTTTGGATCGGGCTATTAAATTTTCGCTAGCACAAATTGAGCCCATAATGGTCACATACCTTATCGGATAAGGCAATCTTTGAATTATATATTTGATTAGATTTATCAAAATCTAATTATTTTTCTCGGTTAAATATGCAAGTAAATTACCAAATTAGATTTGGTTAAATACAAAAAGATTTACGCGTGATATTAATTTTCTTGATAATCAAAGATATCGATTTGACAAAAATCGCGTTACCACATCTTCATGTTAAGTAAGTTAGATATATATATATGTATATATATACACGTAAAATATACAGAAAGATATTGGCAGTTACCTTTGAGATATGCATATATATATATTTATAGAAAAGCTTCCTTTTTGTCTGGTGTGGTGACGATTGATCACTTTTGCCGAGAGAAAAGAAAAATTAGATTGATACAAAAGATTCCGAGTGCGACTAATTATTGAGAAAGTGTTTCTTAATTCTTATGAGATACCTAATGTGGATATCGTGGAGGGCATATATGTGTGCGTCTAATCAAAGGATTGACTTCAACAAGTTCATGCTGTCAAGCCGAGGAATCAACGCAAGAACCAAATAAGAGTTCTTGTAAGTATGATTTCTGAACATCTTCTTTGTTTTAATTCTGAATTATCTCAAAGTGATTCTGGATCGAGAATAAAACTTTTAAATTTAATGTTTCCGCTACGTTTCGATTCCCAACATCACAACCTCTCAAGTCTCCTCATAAATCCATGAGGATGCATAAAGAACCTCAAAAGTTGAATTTGGTCATTGAGAACGACTGAGATTTAAATGTCATAGATGTGGATGGTCCACAATATGATAATATAGTGAAGAGTGCTGACTGTGATAAATGGCAGATGCCATTAAGTTCGAGATAGACTCGGTAAACTCCAAGTAGAGACTTGGTTGATCTATTTATAGATTAAAGCATCTTTTGAGGAGACGAACATCTATTTTGATGAGACAATTAAAAAGTTTAGCTTTATCAAAATTGATGACAAATCTTGTGATTCTAGAAAGGTAAGTGGGAGTGCTATCTTCTTTCTCAGAAATGATGTATCGATAAAGCAATAGGTGAAAAATTTAGCTCTCCAATAACTTCTCAATGAAAGGTTTGAGAGAAGCATCTGGTATAAAGATCTATGGGATAGGTATTGTGCTAAAGAGGTTAACATGTGAGACAGTAATGTGTTTACTTGCCAGCGATTCATTGTATTTTTCTCTTCAAGATGGTGTGACTAAAGATATCTGAGGAGAGACAAGAGATTGATAAGATTCCATGTGACATGAATCATACCAAGAATGGTACGACTTATACCTTAACGGTCATAAGTCAAACTCAAACCGGTTTGGAGAGCTATATGGAAAAGATATTCTTAAGTACTTGAGAAGTACTATAGAAATTTTTCATATATATCATGGATTATATTTGAAACCGAGAGGTCATATTGACTCTAGTTTTCAATTAGAACTTTGTGATGGTAAAATGATTTCATGGTCAGAGTGTACCCCAAATACTAGGAATGAGTTAGAAGAGATCCAATCATTTTATTGTATCACCTCATTTGAAAAATCGTTGGAAGAGGTGATATGATGTTAAACGAGTCGATAAAAAGAACAACATCACAGATCCACTCACTACGCATTTATCATAGTAGCATCTTGATCACCACGGAGAAAGCATGGGTATAAGATACCGTGGTGATTGGCTTTGGTGCAAGTGGGAGATTGTTGGGAATGGTGCCCTAAATCCAATCATATATGATATAATTGAAGCAATCTTTATTTCATGAAATATAGAGTGCGATCCTTGAGCCTTCGCGATCGAAAAGGACTGATTGCCAACCAATGTGACGATGGATCGTCCTTGGTTTGCAAAAGGGCAACTCCATAATCACGGGAAATTTCGTGCTCAATACATTTCTGACAACGTGAGGGCGATCATTGGGCCTTAATGAGCTCAAAGGAGTCATTTCCGGCCAAAGTTACGATGGATCGTGCTTGGTTCGGCAAAAGAGCAACTTCATCACCACGGGAAATTTTGCGCTCAATTTACATTTCAGACAACTTGAGGGCGATCATTAAGCCTTGGTGATCGCAATGGAGTGATTTCAGGCTAAAGTTACGTCTGATTGTGTGATAACCCAATACCAATATGCCTAGATGGATTTAACAGGGGTACATTTTATAACTCGACTTGCTAGTGTGTCTAGATTAGATCTAAAAGCTACATTGCTTATCTTATAACCTGAATTGGATCTAAATACTCTTTTGCATATTCACCTCTTAGATTGGGCTTAGACACATCTTGATCTTACAACATATCTTGTTTTGAGCTTAACTATAATTGAAGATCAAATGGAATTAGATTATTGAATTAGGCATACAAATTGGCCAAGATTACATAAAACATCTAAAGCCTATGATGAATTTGGATTGGGCTATGAAGTCTGATATAATTACTTGGATTTAGGCCCAAAGTGAAGCCCATTTCTAGCCCAGCTTTGCTTTGGACGAATTTGTGATTTGGATAATGATATATAATAGGGAAGTGGCAGAAAGTATTTGGGGAAAGAATTAGCAAAAAGTCAAAAAGAGTTGTGTAATGGTGTGGTGACACCTGTCCTATAACTCAGCTAGCTCTCCTTCCTCAGATAAATATAGCTCACTTTAATCACCATTTGCAACCATGGAAGCAAACAATATAGAGAGAGAGAGAGAGAGAGAGAGAGAGAGAGATTGCAGGTGGAAGAAGAGATCTGAAAGCCTTGCATAGGTAAGTTGGTTTTCCACAGTTTAAACATCAATATTCATTAGATTTGATGTTAACCAAGATCATTCTTAGCTTAAGTAGGTGGTGATTAGTTTATATAAGTCAGTTACAAGATTTACTTCTTTGAATTGGTATAGCAGTATTGCTATTGATTGAAGGATCAATGGTAT
This sequence comes from Lagerstroemia speciosa, assembly GCA_037672795.1. NCBI lineage: Eukaryota > Viridiplantae > Streptophyta > Magnoliopsida > Myrtales > Lythraceae > Lagerstroemia > Lagerstroemia speciosa. The sequence continues at coordinate 4,157,321 of CM075292.1, forward strand.
TCTAGAGATGTATTTGAACATGTTTTCAGCGTCATTAGAATGATGTGATGAATATTTTAATGTGTGTGATTTAGTTAATTGGTCAATGATGTTTGCTAATCTGCCATGTTTAAGTTGTTGTGATTAGAGGTTAATGAGCATAATTAAGTTTAATTAGGCATGATTAGCATGATATTGTATGCTTTATTGCTGTGTTAAGGTTTAATTGGTGTAATTAGAAAGTACCAAGCTTGATTAGCAACATTTGATTACTATGTTGTAGAGGTTTATGAGATGGCTTAGGTGGTCATAAGCTGGATTAGCATGATGAGACAGGTTTAATTATTCTTATGAACTGTGATTAAGCTCCATTAAGCTTGCTGAAGATGATGATCCATTTTGGATGGTTATGTGAATGAGGCATATTGCTAACATTTCTTTGATTCCCACAAGAGTGGGATATATTTAATTGACATGAATGTGCAACATGAATATGCTACATGATTGGGTTATATAAGTGCCTAAGTGATTGAAGCATACATAGCATGCAAGCATATGCATATCCCGCAAAGGGACAAATGATACGAATATCCCTCAAGAGGGATGTCCCGGAAGGGACGAATGGCCACTGATCAGCTGGTATACGTTATAAGAAAGATGATACGGGAGGTTCCCGTGAGGAACATGATGATATGATCCCGGAAGGGATGAATGGACCACTGATTGGTTGGCAATATTTACGATTACCCGGAAGGGTCCACTGGCCAGTTGGTTACGTGCATGCATCCACAAAGCTAATAGGTCATTAGATAGTTGTTGAATATTCCACTCACTCATGGTTCCACTAAATTATATGATCTTGCATAATCAAGTTATATTGTTGCCTGTGCAAACCCATATGGTGTCTACAAGTAAGTATGAATACTTCCTGCTGGTTGAATGTTGCTTCTATTGTAAATTGAAATGATTGTACCGAATAGCTTTCATAGTAGTTGATGGATTTTAATGTTTGAACTATGGATTGTCAACTTACTGAGCAATGCAAGCTCACCCTTTGATTTTAACATCTCAGATCATAAGAGTTGAAGTTTGGGACAAGGAGCGGTGGATATACCTAGAAGTGTTTTTGAAGTCGTTCGTTTGGATAGAAGGTACATATAGTGGTCAGCCATGGTGATCCTTTTGGATAAGTCTCTTCAAGGGTCTACATAGGATGTAGGACATGAATATGGACTTAATTTCAAGTCTCGTACACATGTAAATGCAAGTAAAAGAGTTGTAATAACAATTGAGTTTCTTATGGTATAGTTTGCTCTGAATGATCAAGTACGAGTTGTTTTAATCGGGCATGAAAGGAATAGGGTTAATTCGGTGCACTACAGTGTTTTAAACGAGTCACACTCTTACACAACCTTATTTGATCGATCATGATTGGTCATGGCCATGAATCAAGTCACGGCTTGATTCGGGTCGTGACAGATTGTCCGTGGTTTGGAACAAGGGAAACCACGTTATCACGGGAAATTTCACTCTCAATTTACATTTCGGATGACTTGAGGGCGATCATTGAACCTTGGTGATGGTAATGGAGTGATTTTCGGCCAAAGTTACGTGGGATCATTAGTGGTTTGGCACAAGGGCAACTTGGCTATCACAGAAAAGTTCGCTCTCAATTTCCATTTCAGACGACTTGAGGCAATTGTTGAGCCTTGGTGATCCCAGAGGAGAGATTTCCGGCTAATCTTATGACGTAACGTCCGTGATTCCGCAAAAGAGCAACTTCGTCATCACGGGAAATTTCGCTCTCAATTTACATTTTAGACAACTTGAGGGCGATCATTGAGGCTCGTGGAGTGATTTCCAGCCAAGTTAGGTTGGATCACCCGTGATTTGGCAAAAGGACAACTCTATCTTTAGGGGAAATTTTGCTCTCTATGTACATTTCGGACGACTAGAGAGCGGTCATAGACCTTGCTGATCACGATGGAGTCATTTTCATCCAAAATTTCGATGGATCATCCGTGGTTCGGTAGAAGGGCAACTCCATTACCACAGGAAATTTCACTCTCAGTTTATATTTTGGAAGACTTGAGGGCAATCATTGAGCCTTGTTGATTGTAACGGAGTCATTTCTGGCAAAAGTTATGACAGATCGTCTTGGTTCGGCAAAAGGGCAACTTCGTCATCACGGCACATTTCACTCTCAATTTAAATTTCGGATGACTTGAGGGCAATAATTGAGCCTTATTGATTGCAACAGAGTGATTTTCGGCCAAAGTTACGACATATCATCTGTGGTTCAAGAAAAGAGCAACTCTGTCATCATGGAAAATTTCTCTGTTAATTTACATTTCGGATAAGTTGAGGACGATAATCGAGCCTTGGGGATCACAATGGAGTCATTTTCGGCCAAAGTTATGACGAATCATCCTTGGTTCCGCAAAAGGGCAACTCCATCACCATGGGAAATTTCGCTCTCAATTTACATTTCGAATGACTTGAGGGCAATCATTGACCCATCTCGATTGCAATGGAGTGATTTTCGGCCACAATTACGACATATCGTCCATGGTTCAGGAAAAGGGAAACTCCATTATCATGGGAAATTTCGCTCTTAATTTACATTTCAGACAACTTGAGGACGATGATTGAGCCTTGGTGATCTCAATGCAGTCATTTTTTATGAAAGTTATGTCGGATCCTCCTTGGTTTGGCAAAAGGACAACTCCGTCTTCACGGGAAATTTCACTCTCAATTTACGTTTTAGACGACTTGAGGGCGATCATTGAGCCTTGGTGATCGCAACGGAGTGATTTCTAACCAATGTTATGTTGGATCGTACGTGGTTTGGAACAAGGGCAACCTTGTTAACATGGGAAAGTTCGCTCTCAATTTACATTTTAGATGACTTGAGGACTATCGTTGAGCCTTGGTGATCTCAATGGAGTGATTTCCGGCCAAAGTTGTGTCGGATCGTCCGTGGTTCAACTAAAGGACAACTCCATCATTACGGGAAATTTCGCTCTCAATTTATATTTCAGACAATTGGAGGGCGATCATGGAGCCTTGATAATCGCAATGGAGTCATTTCTATCCAAAGCTAAGATGGATCTTCCGTGGTTCGACAATAGGGCAACTCCATTATCACGGGGAAATTTTGCTCTCAATTTACATTTTTGATTGCTTGAGGGCAATCATTGAGGCTTGGTGATTGCAATGGAATAATTTTCGACTAAGATTACATCAGATCGTCCCTGGTTTAGAACAATGGCAACCCCGTTATCATGGGAAAGTTCACTCTCAATTTAAATTTCAGACGACTTGACAACGATCATTGAGCCTTGGTGATTGGAACAAAGTGATTTCCAGGCCAAAGTTACATCGGATCGTCAGGGGTTTGGAACAAGGGCAACCCCATTATCACAGGAAGTTCACTCTCAATTTCCATTTCGGATGATTTGAGGGCATTCATTGAGCTTTGGTGATCTCAATGGACCCATTTCTGGCCAAAGTTACCATGGATCGCCCTTGGTTAGGCAAAAGGGCAACTCCGTCACCATGGGAAATTTCACTCTCAATTTACATTTTGGAATACTTGAGGGTGATCATTGAGCCTTGGTGATCGCAATGGAGTTATTTTGCGGCCAAAGTTACGAACGATTGCATGTGGTTGGGCAAAAGGGCAACCCCGTCATCATGGGAAATTTCACTATCAATTTACATTTCAGATGACTTGAGGGCTATCATTAAGCCTTGGTGATCTCAAAGGAGTGATTTCTACCCAATGTTACAACGCAGCATTCGTGGTTTGGCAAACGGGCAACTCTATTACCATAGAAAATTTCGCTCTCCGTTTACATTTCAAACAACTTGAGAGTATCATTGGGCCTCGGTGATCTCAATGGAGTGATTTCCGACCAAAGTTACATCGGATTGTCTGTGATTCGGCAAAAGGACAACTCCATCTTTACGAGAAATTTTGCTCTCTATTTATATTTCGACCGACTAGAGGGCGATCATTAAGCTATGCTGATCGCAATAGAGTCGTTTTAAGCCAAAGTTATGACGGACCGTGGTTCGGCAAAAGGGTAACTCCATCACCACAGAAAATTTTACTTGCAATTTACATTTCAGAAGACTTGAGGGCAATCATTGAGCCTTATTGATTGCAACGGAGTCACTTCCAGCAAAATTTACGACAGATCGTCCGTGGTTCAGGAAATAGGCAACTGTGTTATCATGAGAAATTTTGCTCTCAATTTACATTTTGGACAACTTGAGGACGATGATTTAGCTTTGGTGATCTCAATGCAGTCATTTCCGGCAAAAGTTACATTGGATCCTACTTGGTTCGGAAAAAGGACAGCTCCATCACCACGGGAAATGTTGCTCTCATTTTACATTTCAGACGACTTGAGGACGATCATTGAGCCTCGATGATCGCACTGGAGTAATTTCCGGTCAATGTTACGACGGATCGTCCGTGGTTCGGCAAAAGGACAAATCCTTCATCACGGGAAATTTCGATCTCAATTTACATTTCGAACAACTTGAGGATGATCATTGAGCCTTGGTGATCTCAATGGAGTCTTTTTTGGCAAAATTTATGTTCGATTGTCTGTGGTTCGGCGAAAGGGCAACTCCATTATCTCGGGAAAATTTGCTTTGAATTTACGATGCCAACAACTTGAGGGCGATCATTGAACCTTGGTGATCACAACAGAGTGATTTCAGGCCAAAGTTACGATAGATCGTGCTTGGTTCAGCAAAAGAGCAACTCTGTCACCACGAAAAATTTCGCACTCAGTTTACATTTCAAAGGACTTGAGGGCTATCATTGGGCCTTAGTGATTGCAATGGAGTGATTTTTGGCCAAAGCTATGTCTGATCGTCCGTGGTTTGGAATAACGGAATCCCCGTTATCACGGGAAAGTTCACACTCAATTTACATTTCGGACGACTTGATGGCAATCATTGAGCCTTAGTGATCGTAATGGAGTGATTTTCGACGAAGGTTATGTCGGATCGTCAGTGGTTTGGAACAAGGGCAACCTTGTTACAATGGAAAAGTTCACTTTCAATTTCCATTTTGAGGGCGATCATTGAGTCTTGGTAATGATGCGAACCTCGCCAACACCATGATGAAACCCGATACCAAGTATGGTATGAACCTCACCAACCCGTGACGAAACCCGTATTCAACTAAGGCCTCCAGGAAACGTGTCCTTGTCAAGCTCGAAATGTGGAACCTTGACCCATTACCTACAAAGAGGTAAGAACCTTGGTATAGTGAAGACGCCACAATCAACTATGGAAGGGTTGATTGATAAGTCGGGGATGAACGCCACGGAATACTCCGATAAGTTCGAATAGTTCTTCAAAGAACCAAAGAGAATAAAATCTCACACTCTATTAATGAATAAACTGATCCAAATTCGTCCAAAGGCAAGCACCAGCCTTTAAATAGGCTAAAGTGCAATATTACATCAAAAATAACCTTCCTAAATGGTTCTCATAGGATAGGAAACTAATTAGAAAGCAAATCTAAGTGTTATCCCAGAGAAACTACAATATATTGACAATATCTTCAGAACTAAATAAAGGGGAAGAAAATATATTCTACTTGCTTAAAAGAGGAAAGTGATATATTCTTGTAGATAACTTCAATATATCAGCATTAACTTGTACTTCTCTTGCCTCTTTAGTTCTCTCAACTGCCTTTCTTGAAAATATTCTTTCCCTTTCATCTTGTTAAGATATATTTCTTGAAGATACTTGCCCTCTTGACATTCAACTGAAGTATATTTCTTGAATTACTTGCACTCTTGATGCTTAGCTGAAATATGTGGCCTTCATCATTTGTCCATTTTTGAAATATTATGGATAATGTTGAGTCATTGAGCTTGCTTGTCACTTGTATGCATATCCATATCCGCTTCTTCGTCGTGCACAAGCTTCTCATCATCCGATCATGAGAGACTTCGATTGCAGGCTTTGAGCTCGTATCCTGGATCACATCATTCCCCTCCTCTTGAAAAGGATTTGTCCTCAAATCATGACCTACATGAAAAGAAAATAAATTACTAATTCTGAAATTATCAATATCATTATACTCACCTTGTTGTTCAGAGTTGTAGGCATCATTATTAATGCACTGAATGACTTGGAATGGTCCATCTCCACGAGAAAGTCGCTTTGAACGTCGTTGAGCGTGAAACCTCTTCTTCCGCATGTGCCATGAATCATAACCTCCTGGATCAAAATCAAATTTCTTCTTTCGCCTAATGATTGAATGTTTCTCATATTGCTTCACTTTCATCTCAATTCTAAGTACTTTTCTCTCATGAATTTGCTCAACAACTTCAACTTTGTTCTGTCCACAAAAATTAATAAACTCAAAGAAACATAAATCAAACAAATGATAAATATATGTAACAAACTCATATGAAATTTCCAAAGATGAAAATCTTGTGATAGAGTAGTCAAACCTATAGTAAGAAAAACCAATACATGGTAAATATTCTTCACATGCTTTGGCGTCAGTTTTCGCATAGCAAGTCAAAAACAATAATTTGTTTCCAAGGTCTCTCAAATTTTTCCAAGTGTAGTTCAAAAACATAACTTCTTTACTCAAAATGAACACAGCATGTAACCTCAAAATCATTGCAAAGATCAAATCATCATGTGTGGCATCATCCATTATATGACATGGAATATAGTACCAGTATAAGTTAGATAAGCAATGGGAACCACTTACCTGACTTACCAAAGTAGATATTGGCCAACATTGGATTGCCTTTTCCTTTTCAACAAGATTCTCATTAACAGTAGCACTCAAAATCAAATCAATAAACACAATTTCATCCATACAAAGAGTTCGGGTTTCAAGTTTAGCAAATAATGATCCTTTGCTTAAGGCCTCTGAAACAAGTCTTGAATATTTATCATGATTATCTAGACTCTTATCATAACGAATGCCTTCAACATAAATAAATGCATGTAAATTATGACTCATAAGTTTCATGAAAGCGTTAGGCCTATTAATCAATCCAAAAGGAATCACCAACCAGTCAAACAAATCAAGTTTTATTTGGAATGTCTTGATGAACTCATATCCCTCTTTCAACCAAACATGATGAAATTCACTTTCAAGATTAGGCTTTGAAATCAAATATGCATCATGAAATCCATCTAACATGCGATCTAAATGAGGAACAGAATTAGGGCACATGACCATGGTGTTTTTGATGGCTTGAAAATCAGAAAACCCTATCCATGTTTGATCCTCATGCTCTAGTAACATTAAGACAATAAAGGGACTCATGTACTCACTAGCCTGTAGATTTACCACTTGCTTAGTGGGTTGTAGTTGAAGCTCCTTCATCTCCTTATGATTAGTTCTAATGGCTAGTTGGTTTGGACTTGATCCTTGATGCACTCCCTTGACTTCCTGCAAATAAGAAATGATATTGCTCGGCAAGAATCCGACAAGATTGTTAGTAAATAAGATCGGCTCCTTAATCATAAGGGGCTGATGTAAAATTAAAGAACTCTCAATCTCATGTTCTTTTTCCTCTCTTGCACTCACCAATGAAACATCTCTCTTAGTAATTTCTTTTCTCTCATTTTCTTTTCCCTCATGTTCCGGCTCTTTTTCTTCATTCTCAACTCTCACATTGTTTTTTTCATACTCTTGCTCTTCATTACGCTCTTTCTTTTGCACACTCTCTCCTTTTTTATCACTCTCTTTTTCTTGATTATTCTTTTTGTTCTCATGAATTTGTGTAATCCTTACAGCTCCTTTGTCATCCTTGGAGAGCTCGGAAGTAGACGATGGCACTTTGTATTCTTTATAGGCTGACCTGCATGAGCTTGTAGCAGCCATGCCTGAAGACCATTCACGCATGTTTCTTCGCTTCAACCGTCGTTCAACTTTCATGGCATAGGGCAACATATCTTTGAAGTCTTCATAACAATCCACCGCCACTTCGTTCACAATCTCAGGATTTAATCCACGTACAAACCTGTCCATGGTGACTTCTATGTCCTCCTCTATGTTCGCTCGGGTCATTGCAACCTCCATCTCTTTGTAATAATCGAGAACGCTCTTTGATCCTTGAGTGAGATGTTGCAATTTGCTGTGCAATTCCCAGCGATAGGAACTTGGAAGGAATCGTTGCCTCATTATTGACTTCATCTCGTTCCATGTCTCAACAGGTCGCTCTCCGTTCTGTCTCCTACTTGTAATAATCCGCTCCCACCAAATAATAGCATAGTCGGAGAATTGAAATGAAGCAAGTTGTACCTTTTTGCTTTCAGAATAATTGTGATGATTGAAGACAATCTCCATTCTTTCCTCCCACAAACGATAAGCTTTGGGGTCGTTTTTGCCTTGGAAAGTTGGAAACTTCACTTTTGTGTCATGGAGATCATTGTTCCACCTTGGTCTTCTCGATTCTTTATCTTCATATGGAAGCTGAAAGCTTTTTCTTTTTGCTTCATCCTCAATTCGATCTATCTTCTTATGGATTTGTTTGAATTCAGCTCTCATCATCCTCCCAACCTCGTGTACATATGCTTCTAGTTGTATATCTTTGAATGTGCTTTCCTCTTGATAGTGTGACATGATGAGAATCTGCAATAGATATTAGGACCTCACAAGCACTCTCTCACGTGTTTCACTCAAGAATATGTTCACTCAATTCACTCGTGTTTGCACTCAAACGGCTTTTACCCTCTAATAATCTCACCACTCTTGCCTTTTTCCACTCTATATCCTCTTTCAGTTCTTTTTGAACTAAACAAACAAAAATCAGAATGTCCCGCAACAATCCACCACGACTTCACCAAGATTTGAAAGAAGAATGTAGGGTCGGGTTCCAAATTATCAAAATATCAAGTAACAAGGCAATTACGGACTAGAGAATAATAGATCAATGGAAAAGAAACAACTTTGAATGAGGGACATTGATAACTCTATGAATGGTCAAATAAGTCTTGGACTTGTTCAATGTCTCACTTCTTCCACTTTTTCTACCTCTTTTTTTTACTGCTGATTCTTTTTTTTCCTTTTTTTTGCAACTTTTTCTTTCTTTTTTTTTTCTACTACTTTTTTTTTCCACTACCTTTTTTTTTTTAACTTTTTCTGAAGAAGATAATAGAAAAGAAAGAAGATAAACGAAAAAAATAAAAAACGAAGAGAAACTAAAAGGATAGACTGAACCTGACTTAGAACGTTGGCTCTGATACCAAATGATGCGAACCTCGCCAACACCGTGATGAAACCCGATACCAAGTATGGTATGAACCTCACCAACCTGTGACGAAACCCATATTCAACTAAGGCCTCCAGGAAACGTGTCCTTGTCAAGCTCGAAATGTGGAACCTTGACCCATTACCTACAAAGAGGTAAGAACCTTGGTTTAGTGAAGACGCCACAATCAACTATGGAAGGGTTGATTGATAAGTCGGGGATGAACGCCACGGAATACTCCGATAAGTTCGAATAGTTCTTCAAAGAACCAAAGAGAATAAAATCTCACACTCTATTAATGAATAAACTGATCCAAATTCGTCCAAAGGCAAGCACCAGCCTTTAAATAGGCTAAAGTGCAATATTACATCAAAAATAACCTTCCTAAATGGTTCTCATAGGATAGGAAACTAATTAGAAAGCAAATCTAAGTGCTATCCCAGAGAAACTACAATATATTGACAATATCTTCAGAACTAAATAAAGGGGAAGAAAATATATTCTACTTGCTTAAAAGAGGAAAGTGATATATTCTTGTAAGCACCAGCCTTTAAATAGGCTAAAGTGCAATATTACATCAAAAATAACCTTCCTAAATGGTTCTCATAGGATAGGAAACTAATTAGAAAGCAAATCTAAGTGTTATCCCAGAGAAACTACAATATATTGACAATATCTTCAGAACTAAATAAAGGGGAAGAAAATATATTCTACTTGCTTAAAAGAGGAAAGTGATATATTCTTGTAGATAACTTCAATATATCAGCATTAACTTGTACTTCTCTTGCCTCTTTAGTTCTCTCAACTGCCTTTCTTGAAAATATTCTTTCCCTTTCATCTTGTTAAGATATATTTCTTGAAGATACTTGCCCTCTTGACATTCAACTGAAGTATATTTCTTGAATTACTTGCACTCTTGATGCTTAGCTGAAATATGTGGCCTTCATCATTTGTCCATTTTTGAAATATTATGGATAATGTTGAGTCATTGAGCTTGCTTGTCACTTGTATGCATATCCATATCCGCTTCTTCGTCGTGCACAAGCTTCTCATCATCCGATCATGAGAGACTTCGATTGCAGGCTTCGAGCTCGTATCCTGGATCACATCAGGTTATGTCAAAGGAGTGATTTCCAGCCAATGCTACTACGTAACATCTGCGGTTCGGCAAAAGGGCAACTTTGTCTCACGGAAAATTTCGCTCTCAATTTACCTTTCAGACAACTTGAAGGTGATCTTTGAGCCTCAGTGGTCTCAATGGAGTGATTTCCGGCCAAAGCTACCTTGGATTGTCCGTGATTCGGCAAAAGGACAAATCCGTCTTTACAGGAGATTTCGCTCTCTATTTACATTTCATACAACTAGAGGGTGATCATTGAGTCATGCTGATCATGATGGAGTCATTGTCGACAAAAGTTACGATGGATAATCCGTGGTTCGGCAAAAGGGTTACTTCATCACCACAGGAAATTTCACTCACAATTTACATTTCGGAAGATTTGAGGGCAATCATTGAGCCTTATTGATCGCAACTGAGTCATTTCCTACAAAAGTTACGACGGATCGACCTTGGTTTGGCAAAAGGGCAACTTCGTTATCACTGGAAATTTTGCTCTCAATTTAAATGTCAGATGACTTGAGGACGACGATTGAGGCTTGGGGATTGCAATGGAGTCATTTCTGACCAAAGTTATGATGGATTGTCCTTGATTCTACAAAAGGGCAACTCCGTCACCATGGGAAATTTCTCTCTCAGTTTACATTTCGAATGACTTGAGGGCAATCATTGAGACTTCTTGATCACAATAGAGTGATTTCTGGCCAAAGTTACGAGCGAGTCCATAGTTCAAGAAATAGGCAACTCTGCCATCATGAGAAATTTCGCTCTCAATTTACATTTCAGGCAACTTGAGGGCGATGATTGAGCCTTGGTGATCTCAATGCAGTCACTTCTGGGAAAAGTTACATTGGATCTTCCTTAGTTCGGAAAGAGGACAACTCCGTCACCACGGGAAATATCGCTCTCATTTTACATTTCAAACGACTTGAGGGCGATCATTTAGCCTTTGTGATCGCAATGGAGTGATTTCCAGTCAATGTTACGATGGATCGTCGGCGGTTCAGCAAAAGGGCAAGTCCTTCATCATAAGAAATTTCGATCTCAATTTACATTTCGGACGACTTGAGGACGATCATTGAGCCTTGGTGATCTCAATGAAGTCATTTTCAGCCAAAGTTACGTCGGATTGTCCGTGGTTCGACAAAAGGGCAACTCCATTATCACGGGAAATTTCACTCTCAATTTACATTTGTAACAACTTGAGGGCAATCATTGAGCCTTGGAGATTGCAATGGAGTGATTTTGGGCCAAAGTTACCAAAGTTACGACGGATCGTGCTTGGTTTGGCAAAAGAGCAACTCTGTCACCATCAGAAATTTCACACTCAATTCACATTTTAGAGGACTTGAGGGCGATCATTGGGCCTTGGTGATTGCAGTGGAGTTATTTCTGGCCAAAGTTACGTTTGATCGTCCGTGGTTTGGAGGAATCCCCGTTATGACGAGAAAGTTTGCTCTCAATTTACATTTTGGATGACTTGAGGGCAATCATTGAGCCTTAGTGATTGCAATGGAGTGATTTCTAACCAAGGTTATGTCGGATCGTTAGTGGTTTGGAACAAGGGCAACCTTGTTATCACGGGAAAGTTCGCTCGCAATTTACATTTTGGCCGACTTGAAGGCGATTATTGAGTCTTGGTGATCTCAAAGGAGTGATTTTCGGCCAATGTTACTACGTAACATACGTGGTTCAGCAAAAGGCCAACTTCGTTATCACGAAAAATTTCTCTCTCAATTTAGATTTCAGACAACTTGTGATGTGATCCAAGATACGAGCTGGAAGAATGAAATCAAAGTCTTTCAAGATCCAATGACGAGAAGCTCGAGTGAGATGAAATGGAGGACATGGATATGCATACAAGTGACGACGAGCAAGCTCAATAACTCAACATTATCCATAGTATTTCAAAAATGGACAAATGATGAAGGCCACATATTTGAGTTGAATATCAAGAGTATAAGTGATTCAAGAAACATATTTCAGCTGAATGTCACAAGGGAAAGTATTTGAAGAAATATATCTCAACTGGATATAATGAGGAAGAATATCATCAAGAAAGGAAGTTGAGAGAACTAAAGAGGCAAGAGAAGCACAAGTTAATGCTGATATATTGAAGTTATCTACAAGAATATATCACTTTCCTCTTTTAGCAAGTAGAATATATTTCCTTCCCCTTTATTTAGTTCTGAAGATATTGTCAATATATTGTAATTTCTATGGGATAGCTCTTAGATTTGCTTTCTAATTAGTTTCCTATCCTATGAGAACCAATTAGGAAGGTTATCTTTGATGTAATATTGCACTTTGGCCTATTTAAAGGCTGGTGCTTGCCCTTGGACGAATTTTGGGATCAGTTTTATTCATTAATGAAGTGTGAGATTTTATTCTCTTTGGTTCTTTGAAGAACTATTCGAACTTATCGGAGTATTCCGTGGCGTTCATCCCCGACTTATCAATCAACCCTTCCATAGTTGGTTGTGGCGTCTTTACTATACCAAGGTTCTTACCTCTTTATAGGTAATGGGTCAAGGTTCCACCTTTCGAGCTTGATAAGGACACGTTTCCTGGAGACCTTAGTCGTATACGGGTTTCGTCACGAGTTGGTGAGGTTCATATCATACTTGATATTGGGTTTCATCACGGTGTTGGCGAGGTTCGCATCATTTGGTATCAGAGCCAACGTTCTAAGTCAGGTTCAATCTATCCTTTTAGTTTCTCTTTGTTTTCTTTCATCTTCGTTTTTTTATTCTTTATCTTTTTCTTTTCTATTATCTTCTTCAGAAAAAGTATAAAAAAAAAAGTAGTGGGAGAAAAAAAAACGAGTAGCAGAAAAAAAAAGCAAAAAAAAAAGGAAAGAAAAAGTTGCAAAAAGAGGTTAAAAAAAAAAAAAAGAATCAGCAGTAAAAAAAGGTTGAAAAAAAAGTGAAAGAAGTGAGACATTGAGTAAGTCCAAGACTTATTTGGCCATTCATAGAGTTATCAAAGTTCCCCATTCAAAGTTGTTTCTTTTCAATTGATTTCTCTTGTCCGTAATTCCCTTATTTCGCTTGATCTTCGTTACTTTGGAACCCGACCCTATTCTCTTCTTTCAAATCTTGGTGAAGTCGTGGTGGATTGTTGCGGGACATTCTGATTATAGTTTGTTTAGTTCAAAAAGAACTGAAAGAGGATATACGAGTGGAAAAAGGCAAGAGTGGTGAGATTATTAGAGGGTAAAAGCCATTTGAGTGCGAACACGAGTGAATTGAGTGAACATATTCTTGAGAGAAACACGTGAGGGAGTGCTTGTGAGGTCCTAATATCTTTTGCAGAATTCTTATCATGTCACGCTATCAAGAGGAAAGCTCAACCAAAGAGGTACAACTACAAGCATATGTACACGAGGTTGGGAGGATGATGAGAGCTGAATTCAAACAAATCCACAAGAAGATAGATCGAATTGAGGATGAAGCAAAAAGAAAAAGTTTTCAGCTTCCATATGAAGATAAAGAATCAAGAAGACCAAGGTGGAACAATGATCTCCGTGACACAAAAGTGAAGTTTCCAACTTTCCAAGGTAAAGACAACCCCGAAGCTTATCTTTTGTGGGAGGAAAGAATGGAGATTGTCTTCAATCATCACAATTACTCTGAAAGGAAAAAGGTACAACTTGCTTCATTTTAATTCTCCGACTATGCTATTATTTGGTGGGATCGGATTATTACAAGTAGGAGACAGAACGGAGAGCGACCCATTGAGACATGGAGCGAGATGAAGTCAATAATGAGGCAACGATTCCTTCCAAGTTCCTATCGCTGGGAATTGTACAACAGATTGCAACATCTCACTCAAGGATCAAAGAGCGTTATCGAATATTACAAAGAAATGGAGGTTGCAATAAGCCGAGCGAACATAGAGGAGGACATAGAAGTGACCATGGACAGGTTCGGACGTGGATTAAATCGTGAAATCGCTGATGAAGTGTCGATGCATTATTATGAAGAGTTCAAAGATATGTTGCTCCATGCCATGAAAGTTGAACGACGGTTGAAGCAAAGAAACATGGATGAATGGAGCACAAGCATGGCTGCAACAAGTTCTTCAAGATCAACCTCTCAGCAAGTTGAGATCCCCTCAATGAAGTCCTATTCTGGGCCATCCACGAAAGTCAAACAAGTTGTGAGTCTTACACAAATTCATGAGAATCAAAAGAATAATCAAGAAAAAGAGTGTGATAAAACAATTGAGAGTGAGCAAAAGAAAGAGTATGATGAAAAGAATATCGATGAGGGTGAAGAAAACGGGAGCAATGAAAAAGAGACAAAAGGACATGAGAGAAAAGAAATTGAGAAGAGAGAAAATAAGAGAGATGTTTCATTGGTGAGTGCAAGAGAGGAAAAAGACCGGGAGATTGAGAGTTCTTTAATTTTACATCAGCCCCTTATGATTAAGGAGCCCATTTTATTTACTAACAATCTTGTCGGATTCTTGCCGAGCAATATTATTTCTTATTTGCAGGAAGTTAAGGGAGTGCATCAAGGATCAAGTCCAAACCAACTAGCCATTAGAAGTAATCATAAGGAGATGAAGGAGATTCAACTACAACCCAATTAGCAAGTGGTAAATCTACAAGCTAGTGAGTACATGAGTCCCTTTATTGTCGTAATGTTAATAGAGCATGAGGATCAAACATGGATAGGGTTTTCTGATTTTCAAACCATCAAAAACACCATGGTCATGTGCCCTAATTCTGTTCCTCATTTAGATCGCATGTTAGATGGATTTCATGATGCATATTTGATTTCAAAGCCTAATGTGGAAAGTGAATTTCATCATGCTAGGGTGACAGGAGATCATGATTTAGGATTGAACAATGCATATATGATTTCAAAGATTGATCTTAAAGGTGAATTCCATCTTGCTAGGGTGAGAGAAAATCATGAGTTAAACATTGAATGCAAAAACCCATGTGATTTATATAAGATGTTTAGTGCTTTCATGGGATTTATGAGTCATAATTTGTATGCTTTTATCTATTTTGATGATATTCATTATAGCAAGAGTCTAGATGATCATGCTGAACATCCAAGACTTATTTTAGAGGCCTTAAGGAAAGAATGGTTACTTATTAAACTTGAAATTAGTACTATTTGTATGGATAAGGTAATTTTTCTTGTGAATGCTATAGAGATTGAGAATCTTGTTGAAGAGAAAAAGACAATGCAAGATTGGCAATCATCTACTTTGGTAAGTCAGGTAAGTGGTTTTCATTACTTATCTAATTTATATTGTTACTATATTCCATGTCATGTAATGGATGATGCCACTCATGATGATTTGATCTTTGGAATGATTTTGAGGTTACATACTGTGTTCATTTTGAGTAAAGAAGTTATGTTTTTGAACTACACTTGGAAAAATTTGAGAGACCTTGGAAACAAATTATTGTTTTTGAATTGCTATGCAAAACTTGATTTTAAATCATGGGAATATTGTTTTCCCAATGTTGAGGTTGCTCATTCTAGTGTCATTCCTTCTACCACTAAGTTTTCTCATTCAAAGCAAGTATATGGCTTCACTTTATTAATTCTTATGAATTTAACATCTTTACCTTTAAGCGCCTGTGCTTACTTAGTTGGAACGATAAAAGGTGAATTTGTCAAGTCAAATCATGTGAAAGCCATGCACCCTAACAGTGGCAGCGAGAATTTTGTGTTTGATCCAGGTGGTTGTAATTCATTGCGCATGAGGAAGAAGAAGATTCAAATTCAAAGGCATTCAAAGACACATCCTCATGGAGATGGACTGTTCCGAGTTCTTGAGCGGATTACTAATCATGAGCAGCAAGGTGAGTATAAAGACAATGATACTTTCCAAGTTTGTAATTTATCTTCATTCAATGCAGGGCAAGATTTGAGGACAAATCCTTTTCAAGAGGAGGGGAATGATGTGATCCAAGATACGAGCTGGAAGAATGAAATCAAAGTCTTTCAAGATCCAATGACGAGAAGCTCGAGTGAGATGAAATGGAGGACATGGATATGCATACAAGTGACGACGAGCAAGCTCAATAACTCAACATTATCCATAGTATTTCAAAAATGGACAAATGATGAAGGCCACATATTTGAGTTGAATATCAAGAGTATAAGTGATTCAAGAAACATATTTCAGCTGAATGTCACAAGGGAAAGTATTTGAAGAAATATATCTCAACTGGATATAATGAGGAAGAATATCATCAAGAAAGGAAGTTGAGAGAACTAAAGAGGCAAGAGAAGCACAAGTTAATGCTGATATATTGAAGTTATCTACAAGAATATATCACTTTCCTCTTTTAGCAAGTAGAATATATTTCCTTCCCCTTTATTTAGTTCTGAAGATATTGTCAATATATTGTAATTTCTCTGGGATAGCTCTTAGATTTGCTTTCTAATTAGTTTCCTATCCTATGAGAACCAATTAGGAAGGTTATCTTTGATGTAATATTGCACTTTGGCCTATTTGAAGGCTGGTGCTTGCCCTTGGACGAATTTTGGGATCAGTTTTATTCATTAATGAAGTGTGAGATTTTATTCTCTTTGGTTCTTTGAAGAACTATTCGAACTTATCGGAGTATTCCGTGGCGTTCATCCCCGACTTATCAATCAACCCTTCCATAGTTGGTTGTGGCGTCTTTACTATACCAAGGTTCTTACCTCTTTATAGGTAATGGGTCAAGGTTCCACCTTTCGAGCTTGATAAGGACACGTTTCCTGGAGACCTTAGTCGTATATGGGTTTCGTCACGAGTTGGTGAGGTTCATATCATACTTGATATTGGGTTTCATCACGGTGTTGGCGAGGTTCGCATCAACTTGAGGGCAATCTTTGAGCCTTAGTGGTCTCAATGGACTGATTTTGGGCCAATGTTAGGTCGGATCGTCCATGATTCGGCAAAAGGACAACTCTGTCTTTACGGAAAATTTCGCTCTCTATTTACATTTTGGAAAACTAGAGGGCGATCATTGAGCCATATTGATCGCAATGGAGTCATTTTCGACTGAAGTTACGATGGAAAATCTGTGGTTCGGCAAAAGGGTAACTTCATCACCATAGCAAATTTCACTCACAATTTACATTTCGAAAGATTTGAGGGCAATCATTGAGCCTTGTTGATAGCAATGGAGTCATTCCTGACAAAAGTTACGACGGATCATCCTTGGTTCGGTGAAAGGGCAGCTCCGTCATCACGGGAAATTTCGCTCTCAAGTTAAATATCAGACAACTCAAGGATGATGATTAAGCCTTGGGGATCGCAATGGAGTCATTTCCAGCCAAAGTTACGACAGATTGTCCTTGGTTTCGCAAAAGGGCAACTCCATCACCATGAGAAATTTCACTCTCAATTTACATTTCGAATGACTTGAGGGCAATCATTGAGACTTCTTGATCATAACAGAGTGATTTCTGGTCAAAGTTACGATAGATCGTCCATGGTTCAGGAAATAGGGAACTCTATCATCATAAGAAATTTCGCTCTCAATTTACATTTCGGACAACTTGACGATGATGATTGAGCCTTGGTGATCTCAATGCATTCATTTATGGTGAAAGTTAGGTTGGATCTTCCTTGGTTCGGAAAAGGGACAACTCCATCACCACGGGAAATGTTGCTCTCATTTAACATTTTGGATGACTTTAGGGGGATCATTGAGCCTTGGTGATCACAATGGGGTGATTTCTGGTCATTGTTACGATGGATCGTCCACAGTTCGGCAAAAGGGAAAGCCCTTCATCACAAGAAATTTCGATATCAATTTACATTTCGGACGATCATTAAGCCTTGGTGATCTCAATGGTGTCATTTTCGTCCTAAGTTATGTCAGATCGTCCGTGGTTCAGCAAAAGGCAACTCTGTTATCACGAAAAATTTCGCTGTCAATTTACATTTTAGACGACTTGAGGGCGATCATTAAGCCTTGATGATCACAATGGAATGATTTTCGACCAAGGTTACGTCGGATCGTCCGTAGTTTGGAACAAGGGAAACCCCATTATCAGGGGAAAGTGCGCTCTCAATTTACATTTCAGACGACTTGACAGCGATCATTGAGCGCTGCTGATCGGAATGGAGTAATTTCTGGCCAAAGTGATGTTGGATCATCAGTGGTTTGGAACAAGGGCAACCCAGTTGTCACGGGAAAGTTCACTCTCAATTTCCACTTTGGACGAATTGAGGGCGATCATTGAGCCTTGGTGATCCCAATGGAATCATTTCTGGTCAAAGTTACGATGGATCGTCCTTGGTTCCACACAACAGCAACTCCACCACCACAGGAAATTTCGATCTAAATTTACATTTCGGATGACTTGAGGTCGATCGTTGAGCCTTGATGATCGTGATGGAGTCATTTTCGGCCAATGTTACAACATAACATCCATGGTTTGGCAAAATGACAACTTCATCATCATGGGAAATTTCGCTCTCAATTTACATTTCAGACAACTTGAGGGCTATCATTGAGCCTGGTGATGTCAATGGAGTCATTTCTGGCCAAAGTTACGTTAGATCGTCCGCGATTCGGCAAAAGGACAAGTTCGTCTTTACGGGAAATTTCGCTCTCTATTTACATCTCAGACGACCAGAGGGTGATCATTGGGCCTCGCCGATCGCGATAGAGTCATTTCCGGCCAAAGTCACGATGAATAATCCATGGTTCCGCAAAAGGGTAACTTCATCATCACAAAAACTTTCATTCTCAATTTACATTTTCTAAGACTTGAGGGCAATCATTGAGCGTTGTTGATCACAACGGAGTGACTCCCGGCAAAAGTTACGATGGATCGTCCTTGGTTAAGCAAAAGGTCAACTCCGTCATCACGGGAAATTTCGCTCACAATTGACATTTTGGACGACTTGAGGACTATGATTCAGCCTTGGGGATCGCAATGGAGTCATTTCCTGCCAAAGTTATGATGGATCATCCTTGGTTCCGCAAAAGGGCAACTTTGTTACCATGGAACACTTTGCTCTCAATTTACTTTTTGGGCAATTTGAGGGCGATCATTGAGCCCTGTTGATCGCAATGGATTGATTTCCAGCCAGAGCTATGATGGATCGTTCGTGGTTCGAGAAAAGGCCAACTTTGTTATCATGGCAAATTTCTCTCTCAATTTATTTTTTGGACAGCTTGAGGACGATGATTAAGCCTTGTTGATCTTAATGGAGTCATCTCTGACGAAAGATACGTCGGGTCTTTCTTGGTTCTGCAAAAGGACAACTCCATCATCGTGGAAAATTTTACTTTGTATTTACATTTCGGATGACTTGAGGATGACCAATGAGCCCGTGTGATCATAATGGAGTGATTTACGGCCAATGTTACAACGTAACGTTCGTGGTTTGGCAAAAGGGCAATTCTATTATCACGAAAAATTTCGCTCTCAATTTACATTTCATACAACTTGAGGGCGATCATTGAGTCTCGGTGATCTCAATGGAGTGATTTCTGGCCAAAGTTATGTCGAATCATCCATGATTTGGCAAAAGGAAAACTCTGTCTTTACGGCAAATTTTGCTCTCTATTTACATTTCGGATGACTAGAGGGCGATCATTGAGTCTTGCTAATCACAACGGAGTCATTTCTGGCAAAAGTTGTGAGGGATTGTCCTTGGCTCGGCAAAAGGGCAACTCCATCATCACGGGAAATTTTGCTCCCAATTTAAATTTCGGACGACAATTGAGCGTTGGGGATCGCAATTAAGTCATTTCCGACCAAAGTTACGACAGATCGTCCTTGGTTCGGCAAAAAGGCAACTCCATCACCGTGGGAAGTTTCGCTCTCAATTTACATTTTTGACGGCATGATGGCAATCATTGAGCCTTGTTGATCGCAATGGAGTGATTTACGACAAAAGTTACGATGGATCGTCCTTGGTTCGACAAAAGGGCAACCTCGCCAGCACGGGAAATTTTGCTCTCAATTAAAATTTGTTTGACTTGAGGATGACAATTGAGCCTTGGGGATCGCAACGGGTCATTTCTAGCCAAAGTTAAGACGCAGTTAAGACGCATCGTCCTTGGTTCCGCAAAAGGGCAACTCCTTCACCACGGGAAATTTCGCTCTCAATTTTCATTTTGTACCACTAGAGGGCAATCGTTGAGCCTTGATGATCGCAATGAAGTCATTTTCGACCAAAGTTACGATGGATCATCCGTGATTTTGCAACAGGCCAACTCCGTCATCACGGGAAATTTCGCTCTCAATGCACATTTCGAACAACTTGAGGGTGAGCATGGAGCCTTGGTCATCGCAATGAAGTGATTTCCAGCCAAAATTACGCGGACCGTCCGTGGTTTGGAAAAATGGCAATTCCGTTATCCCGGGAAGGCTCACTCTCAATTTACAGTTCGGACGATTGAGGATGACCATTGAGCCTTGGTGATCGCAATGGAGTCATTTCCAACCAAATTTATGACGGATTGTCCATGGTTCGGTAAAAGGGAAACTCCGTCATCATGAAAAATAGCGCTCTCAGTTTACATTTCTGGTAACTTGAGGGCAATCATTGAGCCTTGGTGATCGCAATGGAATGATTTCCAACCAAGCCTTCGTCGGATGGTCCGTGGTTTGGAGCAAGAGCAACCTCATTATCATGGGAAAGTTCGCTCTCAATTTATATTTCGGACAACATGACGGCGATCATTAAGCCTTGGTGATCGGAATGGAGTGATTTTTGGCCAAAGTCATGTCGGATCATCATGGTTTGGAAAAAGGGCAACCTCGTTACCACGGGAAAGTTGGCTCTCAATCTCCATTTTGGATGAATTGAGGGCGATCATTGAGCCTTGGTTATCTCAATGGAGTCATTTCTGGCCAAAGTTATGGTGGATAGTCCTTGGTTAGGCAAAAGGGCAACTCCGTCACCACAGGAAATTTTTCTCTCTATTTGCATTTAGGATGACTTGAGGGCCATCATTGAGGCTTGGTGATCACAATAGAGTTATTTTCGGCTAAAGTTGCAAAAGATTGCGAGTGGTTCGGCAAAAGGGCAACTCCATCATGATGGGAAATTTCACTCTCAATTTACATTTCAGACAGCTTGAGGGCAATCATTGAGCGTTTGGTGATTTGAAAGGAGTGATTTTTGGCCAATGTTGCGACGTAACATCCGCTGTTCGGCAAAAGAACAACTTCGTCGTCACGGGAAATTTTTCTCTCAATTTATATTTCAAACAGGTTGAGGGCGATAATTGAAGCTAGGTGATCTCAACGGAGTTATTTCCGACCAAAGTTACGTCAGATAGTTGGTGATTCGGCAAAAGGACAACTCCATCTTTACAGGAAATTTCGCTCTCTATTTACATATGGGATGACTAGAGGGCAATCATTGAGCCTTGCAAAATGCGATGGAGTCATTTCCGGTCAAAGTTACGACGGATCATCCATGCTTTGGCAAATGGGTAACTCCATCACCGCAGAAACTTTCGTTCTCAATTTACATTTTGGACGACTTGAAGGGAATCATTGAGCCTTGTTGATCGCAACGGATTGATTTTTGACCAAAGTTAAGATGGATCAACCGTGGTTTTGGAAAAGGCCAACTTTGTCATCATGGGAAATTTCGCTCTTAATTTATTTTTCGGACAACTTGAGGACGATGATTGAGCCTTGGTGATCTCAATAGAGTCATTTCCAGTGAAAGTTACAACGGATTTTCCTTAGTTTTGCAAAAGGACTACTCCGTCACCACGAAAAATTTTGCTCTATATTTACATTTTGGATGACTTCAGGGTGATCATTGAGCCTCTGTGATCGCAATGGAGTGATTCTGACTAAGGTTACGACAGATCCTTTGTGGTTTGGCAAAAGGGCAACTCCGTCATCACCGTAAATTTTGCTCTCAATTTACGTTTCGAACTACTTGAGGGCGATCATTGAGCCTTTCTAATCTAAAAGGAGTGATTGCCGGCAAAAGTTAGATGGATTGTGCTTGGCTCAGCAAAAGAACAACTCCGTCACCACGGGAAATTTTGCACCCAATTTACATTTCGGACGACTTGAGGGCAATCATTGAGCCTTGATGATCGCAATCGAATGATTTCCATCCAAGGCTTCGTTAGATGGTCCATGGTTTGGAGCAAGAGCAACCCCATTATCACGGGAAAGTTCACTCTCAATTCATATTTCGGACGACTTGATGGCGATTATTAAGCCTTGGTGATTGGAATGGAGTGATTTCAAGCCAAAGTTACATCGAATTGTCTGTGCTTTGGAATGGGGGAAACCTCATTACCACAGGAAAGTTCGCTGTCAATTTCCATTTTGGACGAATTGAGGGCGATCATTGAGTCTTGGTGATCTCAATGGAGTCATTTCTAGCCAAAGTTACAATGGATCGTCCTTGGTTCGGCAAAAGGGCAAATCTGTCACCACGGAAAATTTTGCTCTCTATTTACATTTCGGACGACTTGAGGGCGATCATTGAGGCTTGGTGATCACAAGAGAGTTACTTCCGGCCAAAGTTATGAAAGATTGCATGTGGTTCGGCAAAAGGGCAGCTCCATGATCATGGGAAATTTCGCTCTAAATTTACATTCTGGACGACTTGAGGGCGATCATTGAGCCTTAGTTATTTGAAAGGAGTGATTTCTGGCCAATGTTACGATGTAACGTTCGTTGTTCGGCAAAATGGCAACTCCATCATCACGAGAAATTTTGCTCTCAATTTACATTTCAGACAAGTTGAGAGCGATCATTGAGCCTAGGTGATCTCAATGGAGTTATTTCTAGTGAAAGTGACGTCAGATCATCGGTGATTCGGCAAAAGAACAACTCCATCTTTACGAGAAATTTCTTTCTCTATTTACATTTTGGACAACTAGAGGGCGATCACTGAGCCTTGCTAAAAGCGATGGAGTCATTTTCGGCCAAATTTACAACAGATCATCCATGCTTCGGCAAAAGGGTAACTCCATCACCATAGAAAATTTTGCTCTCAATTTACATTTCTGACGACTTGAAGGCAATCATTGAGCCTTGTTTATTGCAACGCATTGATTTCCGGCCAAAGTTACGATGGATCATCCATGATTTTGGAAAAGGCCAACTCAATCATCATGGGAAATTTTACTCTCAATTTACTTTTCGGGCAACTTGAGGACGATGATTGAGCCTTAGTGATCTCAATGGAGTCATTTCCGATGAAAGCTACTTCAGATTTTCCTTTGGTTCGCAAAAGGACAACTTCGTCACCACGGGAAATTTCACTCTGTATTTACATTTCAGACTGCTTGAGGGTGATCATTGAGCTTCTGTGATAGCAATGGAGTTATTTTCGGCCAATGTTGCGATGGATCCTTCATGGTTCGGCAAAAGGGTAATTCTGTCATCACGTTAAATTTTTCTCTCAATTTATGTTTCAAACTACTTGAGGGCGATCATTGAGTGTTTGTGATCGGAAAGGAGTGATTGCCGGCCAAAGTTACGACGGATCGTGCTTGGTTCAGCAAAAGAGCAACTTCGTCTCCACAGGAAATTTCACACTCAATTTACTTTTCGGACGACTTGAGGGAGATCATTGAGCCTTGGTGATCGTAATGAAGTGATTTCCGGCCAAAGTTACATATGATCATTCGTGGTTTGGAACAAGTAAAATCCCGTCATCCGACAAAGTTCGCTCTCAATTTGAATATCAGACAAATTGAGGGCGACCATTGAGCATTGGTGATCGCAATGGAGTCATTTCCGGCCAAACAGACATCGGATCTTCCACGGTTCGGTAGAAGGGCGACCCCATTATCACGGGAAATTTTCACTCGTAATTTACATTTTGGGTGGCTTGAGGGCAATCATTGAGACTTGGTGATCTCAATAGAGTGATTTCTGGCCAAAGTTACGACGGATTGTCTATGACTCGGCAAAAGGACCAGTTCATCATCACGGGAAATTTTGCTTTCAATTTACTTTTCGGATGACTGGAGGGCGATGCTTGAGCCCTGGTGATGCAATGAAGTCATTTCCTGCCAAAGTTACAATGGATCATCTGTGGTTTGGCAAAAGGGCAACTCGGTCATCACGGGTAATTTCTCTCTCAATTTACATTTCGGACGACTTGAGGGCGATCATTGAGCCTTGGTGATCACAATGGAGTCATTTCTGGCCAAAGTGGATGTGAACCTCGCCAACACTGTGATGAAACCTGATATCAAGGTTGATAAGAACCTCACCAACTCGTGACGAAACCCAATTCGATTAGGATCTCTAGTAAACGTGTCCTTATCAGGCTTCGATAGTGGAACATTGACCCATTACTTATAAAGATGTAAGAACCTTGGTATAGTGAAGACGCCACAATCAACTATGGAAGGGTTGATTGATAAGTCGGGGACGAATGCCATGCATGACTCCGATGAGTACATTTAGTTCTTCAAAGAACCAATGAGAATAAAATCTCACACTTTATTAATGAGTAATCTACTCACTTGAAATCTTGCCATCAAATCATGGGTGTCATTAGTTGCCTTCTTACATCCCTTCATAGGATCACATCAAAACTTATGTCGGATCGTCCATGGTTAGGAACAAGGGCAACCCCGTTATCACGGGAAATTTCACTCTCAATTTACATTTCAGATGACTTGAGGGCGATCAATGAGCCGTGGTGATTGCAATGAAGTCATTTCCGGCTAAAGCTACGATGGAAATTTCACTCTCAGTTTACATTTTGGACGAGTTGGGGGCGATCATTGAGCATTGGTGATCGCAATGGAGTGAGTTCCGACCAAAGTTACAATGGATACCGTGCGGTTCGGCAAAAGGGCAACTCCGTTATCACGGGAAATTTCCCTCTCAATTTACATTTTGGATGACTTGAGGGCAATCATTGAGCCTTGGTGATCTCAAAGGAGTGATTTTCGGCCGATGTTACGATGGAATGTCATGGTTCGGCAATTGGGCAACTCCGTCATCACGGGATATTTTGCTATTAATTTACATTTCGGATGACTTGAGGCCGCTCATTGAGCCTTGGTGATCGCAATGGAATGATTCCCAGCAAAGATTACATCGGATCGTCTATGGTTTGGAACAAGGGCAGCCCCATTAGCACAAGAAAGTTCACTCGCAATTTAAATTTCGGACAACCTAAGGACGATCATTGAACCTCGGTGATCGCAAAGGAGTCATTTTCGGCCAATGAGACGTCGGATTGTCCGTCATTTGGCACAAGGGCTGATGCGAACCTCGCCAACACCGTGATGAAATCCAATATCAAGTATGATATGAACCTCACCAACTCGTGACGAAACCCGTATACGACTAAGGCCTCCAGGAAACGTGTCCTTATCAAGCTCGAAAGGTGGAACCTTGACCCATTACCTATAGAGAGGTAAGAACCTTGGTATAGTGAAGACGCCACAATCAACTATGGAAGGGTTGATTGATAAGTCGGGGATGAACGCCACGGAATACTCCGATAAGTTCGAATAGTTCTTCAAAGAACCAAAGAGAATAAAATCTCACACTTCATTAATGAATAAAACTGATCCCAATTCGTCCAAGGGCAAGCACCAGCCTTTAAATAGGCCAAAGTGCAATATTACATAAAAAATAACCTTCCTAAATGGTTCTAATCGGATAGGAAACTAATTAGAAAGCAAATCTAAGTGTTTCCTCAGGGAAATTAGAAAATATTGCCAATATCTTCAGAACTAAGTAAAGGGAAAGGAAATATATTCTACTTGCTAAAAGAGGAAAGTGATATATTCTTGTAGATAACTTCAATATATCAGCATTAACCTGTGTTTCTCTTGCCTCTTTAATTCTCTCAACTTCCTTTCTTGAAAATATTCTTGCTCTTTCATCTGGCTAAGATATATTTCTTCAAAATACTTGCCATCTTGACTTCAACCGAAATATATTTCTTGAATCACTTGCACTCTTGATGCTTAGCTGAAATCTGTGGCCTTCATCATTTGTCCATTTTTGAAATATTATGGATAATGTTGAGTCATTGAGCTTGCTTGTCACTTGTATGCATATCCATATCCTCTTCTTCGTCGTGCACGAGCTTCTCATCATCCGATCATGAGAGACTTCGATTGCAGGCTTCGAGCTCGTATCTTGGATCACATCAAGGGCAACCCTGTTATCACGGAAATTTTGTTTTCAATTTACATTTTGGGTGACTTGAGGGCGATCATTGAGCCTTGCTAATCTCAATAGGGTGATTTCTAGCCAAAGTTACGACGGATCATTTGTTGTTCATCAAAGGGCAAGTTCATCATCATGGTAAATTTTACTCTCAATTTACTTTTCGGACGACTGGAGGACGATGCCTTAGCCTTGGTGATGCAATGGAGTCATTCCAGCCAAAGTTTTTGCGGATCATTTGTTGTTCAGCAAAAGGGCAACTCCGTCATCAAGGGTAAATTCTCTTTCAATTTTCATCTCGGATGACTTGATGGTGATCATTGAGCCCTGGTAATCTCAAAGCAGTGATTTCCGGCCAATGATATGATGGATTGTTTGTGGTTCGGCAAAATGACAACTTTGTCATCAAGGGAAATTTCGCTCTCAAATTATATTTCTAACAACTTGAGGGCAATCACTGAGCCTTGGTGACCTCGATGGAGTCATTTCCAGCCAAAGTTATGACAGATTGTTCGTTGTTCGGCAAAAGGGCATCTCCGTCATCATGGGAAATTTCATGCTCAATTTAAATTTCAGACGACTTGAGGAGGATCATTGAGCCTTGATGATCGCAATGGAGTCATTTCCAGCCAAAATTGGTGTGAACCTTGCCAACATCATGATTAAACCTGATATCAAGTTTGACGTGAACCTCACCAACTAGTGACAAATCCCATATTCAACTAAGATCTCTATGAAATGTGTCCATGTGAAGCTCCGATAGTGGAACCTTGACCCATTACCTATAAAGAGGTATGAACTTTGGTATAGTGAAAATGTCACAATCAACTATGGAAGGGTTGATTGATAAGCCTAGACGAACACCACGGATGACTCTGATAAGTTCATTTAGTTCTTCAAAGAACTAATGTAAATAAAATCTCACACTTTATTAATAAATAATATGCTCTCTTCAAATCTTGCCATCAAATCATGGGTGTCATTAGTTGCCTTCTTTGCTACCGTGCATAGGATCACATCAAAACTTTCGTTGGATGGTCTGTGGTTAGGAACAAAGGCAACCCCTTTATCACAGGAAATTTTGCTCTCAATTTACTTTTCAGATGACTTCAGGGTGATCATTGAACCTTGGCGATCGCAGTGAAGCAATTTCCAGTAAATGTTATGATGCTTCATTGGTGGTTCGGGAAAATGGTAACTTTGTCTTCAAGGAAAATTTCGCTCTCAATTTACATTTCGGATGACCTGAAGACGATGATTGATCATTGGTGCTCTCAGTGGAGTCATTTCTGGCGAAAGTTACATAGGATCGTCCTTGATTCGGCAAAAGGACAACTTTATCACCACACGAAATTTTGCTCTCAATTTACATTTCGGGTGACTTGAGGACGATCATTGAGTCACGGTAATCTCAACAGAGTCATTTCCGGCCACGGTTACACTTGATCATTCGTGGATCGGCAAAAGGACAACTTCGACATTTCGCTCTCAATTTTCATTTCGGTCGATTGGAGGGTGATCGTTGCGCCTTAGTGATCGCAGTGAACTCATTTCTGACCAACATTACAACAAATTGTCCTTGGTTCAGAAAAAGGGTAACTCTGTCATCACGGGAAATTTCACTCTCAATTCATATTTCGGACGACTTGAGAGAGATCATTGAGTCTTGGTGATCGCAATGGAATGATTTCCGGCCAAAGTTACATAGGATTGTCCGTGGTTTGGAACAAGGGCGACCCTGTTATCACAAGAAAGTTTGCTTTCAATTTCCATTTCGGACGAATTATGGGCGATCATTGAGCCTTGGTGATCTCAATGAAGTCATTTCTGGCCAAAGTTATGATGGATTATCCTTGGTTCGACAAAAGGGCAACTCCGTCACCAAGGGAAATTTCGCTCTCAATTTACATTTCAAATGACTTAAGGGCGATCATTGAGCCTTGATGATCGCAATGGAGTTGTTTCCGGCAAAAGTTATGAAAGATCACACGTCGTTCGGTAAAAGAGCAACTCCTTCATCATGGAAAATTTCACTCTCTATTTATATTTCAGACGACTTGAGGGCCATCATTGAGCCTTGGTGATCTCAAAGGATTGATTTCTGGCCAATGTATGACATAATGTCCGTGATTCGGCAAAAGGGCAGCTCCGTTATCCCGGGAAATTTTGCTCTCAATTTACATTTCAGACAACTTCAGGGTGATCATTAACCTTCGATGATCTTAATGGGACCATTTTAAGCCAAAGTTATGTCGGATCGTCCGTGATTCAGCAAAAGGACAACTCCATCTTTACAGGAAATTTCACTCTCTATTTACATTTCGGACAACTGGAGGGCCAATCATTGAGCCTTGCTGATCACGATGGAGTCATTTCAGGCCAAAGTTACAACAGATCATCTGTGGTTTGCTAAAAGCGTAACTCCATCACTACGGCAAATTTCACTCTCAAGTTACATTTCGGAGACTTGAGGGCAATCATTGAGCTTTATTGATTGCAATGGAGTCATTTCCTGTAAAAGTTACGATATATCGTCCTTGGTTGGGCAAAAGGGCAACTTCGTCAGCACGGGAAATTTCACTCTCAATTTCCATTTCGGGCAACTTGAGAATGACGACTGAGCCTTGGGTATCATAATGGAGTCATTTCCGGTGAAAGTTACGGCGGATCATCCTTGGTTTCGCAAAAGGGCAACTCCATCCCCATTGGAAATTTCACTCTCAATTTACCTTTCGCATGACTTGTGGGCAATCATTGAGCCTTGTTGATCACAATGGAGTGATTTCTGACGAAACTTATGATGGATCGTCTATGATTCGGGAAAAGGACAACTCTGCCATCATTGGAAATTTTGCTCTGAATTTACATTTCAGACAACTTGAGGATGATGATTGAGCCTTGGTTATCTCAATGGATTCATTTTTGGTGAAAGTTACGTCGGATTTTCCTTGGCTCAGCAAAAGGACAACTCCATCACCATGGGAGATTACGCTATGAAATTTACATTTCGAATGACTTGAGGGCGATCATTAAGCCTTGGTGATCGCAATTGAGTGAATTTCAGTGAATGTTGCGACGGATCGTTCGTGGTTCGGCAAAAGGGCAACTCTGTCATCAAGGTAAATTTTGCTCTGAATTTACATTTTGAACTACCTGAAGAAGACATTGAGACTTCATGTTCTAAAAGGAAAGCTTGGTGGCCAATGTTACAACAAATCGCCCGTGGTTCGGTAAAAGGGCAACTCCGTCATCACAGGAAATTTTGCTCTCAATTTACATTTTTGACAAGTTGAGGGTGATCATTGAGCCTTTATGATCTCAATGAAGTCATTTCCGACCAAAGTTACGATAGATTGTCCGTTGTTTGACAAAAGGACAACTCTGTGAACATGGGAAATTTCGCTCTCTATTGATATTTCGGATGACTTGAGGACAATCATTAAGCCTTGCTGATCACAGTGGAGTCATTTCCGGCCAAAATCGATGTGAACCTCGCCAACACCGTGATGAAACCTGCTATCAAGTTTGATATGAACCTCACCAACTCATGACAAAACCCATATTCGACTAATATCTCTCGGAAATGTGTCCTTGTCAAGCTCCGATAGTGGAACCTTGACCAATTGCCTATAAAGAGGTAAGAGCCTTGGTATAGTGAAGACACCGCAATCAACTATGGAGGGGTTGATGAATAAGTCCGGGACGAGCGCCACAGATGACTCTGATAAGTTCATTTAGTTCTTCAAAGAACCAATAAGAATAAAATCTCACACTTTATTAATGAATAATATGCTCTCTTGAAATCTTTCCATCAAATTAGGATCACATCAAAACTTACATTGGATCGTCCGTGGTTAGGAACAAGGGCAACCCTGTTATCACCCGAAATTTCATTCTCAATTTACATTTCAGAGAACTTGAGGGTGAACATTGAGCCTTGGTGATCTCAATGAAGTCATTTTCGGCTAAAGTTATGATGGACCATCCAGTGTTCGGCTAAATGGCAACTCCGTCATCACGAGAAATTTCACTCTCAATTTACATATCGGACGACTTGAGGCGATCGGTGAGCTTTTGTGATTGGAATGGAATGATTTCTGGCCAAAGTTACGTCGGATCGTTCACAGTTCGGAACAAGAGCAATCCTGCTAGCACGGGAAAGTTCACTCTCAATTTCCATTTCGGGCGAATCGAGGGCGATAATTGAGCCTTGGTGATCTCAATTGAGTCATTTCCGACCAAAGTTACAATGGATGATCCTTGGTTTGGCAAAAGTGCAACTCGATCATCACGGGAAATTTCGCTCTCAATTTACAATTCAAACAACCTGAGGGCGATCATTGAGCCTTGGTGATCTCAATGGAGTCATTTTTGGCCAAAGTTATGTCGGATTGTCCCTGATTCGCCAAAAGGACAACTCCGTCATTGTGGGAAATTTCGCTCTCTATTTGCATTTCGGATGACTGAAGGGTGATCATTGAGGCTTGCTAATCGCAGTGGAATGACTTCCAGCCAAAGCTACGATGCATTATCCATGGTTCGACAAAAAGGTAACTCCATCACCAAGGGAAATTTCACTCTCAATTTACATTTCGGATGACTTGAGGATGACGATTGAGGTTTGGGGATCGCAATGGATTCATTTACGGCCAAAGCTATGACGGATTGTCCCTGGTTCAGAAAAAGGCAACTCCGTCACCATGGGAAAGTTCGCTCTCAATTTACATTTCGGATGACTTGAGGGTGATCATTGAGCCTTGTTGATGATTTCTGGCAAAAGTTACAACTGATTGTCCGTTATTCGGTAGAAGGGCAATTCTTTTTGTTCTCAATTTACATTTTGGACAACTTGAGGACGATGATTGAGCCTTGGTGATCTCCATGGAGTTATTTTCAGCCAAAGTTACATCGGAATATCCATGGCTCGGCAAAAGGACAACTCCGTCAATATGGGAAATTTCGCTCTCAATTTATATGTCAGATGATTGGAGGGCGATCCTTGAGCCTTTATGATCACAAAGGATTCATTTCCGGCCAAAGTTATGATGGATCGTCCGTGGTTTGGAACAAGGGAAACCCTATTATCACGGGAAAGCTCGCTCTTAATTTACATTTTGAACGACTTGAAGATGACGATTGAGGCTTGGGGATCACAATGGATTCATTTCTAGCCAAAGCTATGATGGATCGTCCTTGGTTCAGCAAAAGGGTAACTCCATCACCATAGGAAATTTCGCTCACAATTTACATTTCAGACGGCTTGAGGGCATTCATCGAGCCTTGTTGATTGCAATGGGGTGATTTCTAGCAAAAGTTACGACGCATCGTCCGTTATTTGGCACAAGGGCAACTCTCCCATCACGGGAAATTTTGTTACCAATTTACCTTTCGGATGACTAGAGAACGATCATTGATCCTTGATGATCTCAATGGAGTTATTTCTGGCTAAAGTTATGTCGGACCGTTAATGATGTGAATCAAAACGAGGATATCAAGAATAGAAGTCAATATCAGTTTCAAGGAAAGAGGATCTTCAAACCGACAAGAAGATTTTGGAGATATGAAGTTATATTTGTTTTTATGAGCTGATTGCATATTTTGTATTATAATCTGAATAAATTAGGAGAGTATATTTTTGTTATCTTTAGGAAATATTGTGGTTTCCTAGGAATATTCTTAAGATATCTTTTAGATATATTTAGAATATATTTCCCATATCTTTAGTATAGCTGATAGGATATATTTACATCTTTTATATTTTTATTAGGAGTCTATAAATACCCAAGTGGTCACATTGTATTATTCATTCATTCAGATAATGGATCAATAGAATGTGAGATTTTATTCTCATTGGTTCTTTTAGAACCTTCGAACTTATCGGAGTCATCCGTGGCGTTCATCCAGACGAACTTATCGGAGTAATCCGTGGCGTTCATCCCCGACTTATCAATCAACCCTTCCATAGTTGATTGTGGCGTCTTCACTATACCAAGGTTCTTACCTCTCTATAGGTAATGGGTCAAGGTTCCACCTTTCGAGCTTGATAAGGACACGTTTCCTGGAAACCTTAGTCGTATACGGGTTTCGTCACTTGTTGGTGAGGTTCTTATCATACTTGATATTGGGTCTCATCACGGTGTTGGCGAGGTTCGCATCAGTTAATGGTTTGGCAAAAGGACAACTGTCATTACTGGAAATTTCGCTCCCAATTTATATTTCAGACGATTGGAGTGTGATCATTGAGCCTTGATAATCACAATGGTTCATTTTCGGCCAAAGTTGCGACGGATCGTCCATGGTTTGGCAAAAGGACAACTCTGCCACCACGGGAAATTTCGCTCTCAATTTAAATTTCAGACAACTTGAGGGCAATCATTGAGTCTTGGTGATCACAATGGAGTGATTTCTGGCCAATGTTACATCGGATTGTCCATAGTTTGGCAAAAGGGCAACTCCGTCATCACGGTAAATTTCGCTCTCAATTTACATTTTGGATGACTTGAGGGTGATCATTGAGCCTTGATGATCGGAATGGAGTTATTTCCGGCCAAAGTTATGTTGGATCGTCCATGCTTTGGAACGAGGGCAACCCCATTATCAAGGAAAATTTCACTCTCAATTTCTATCTCAGACGAATTGAGGGCGATCACTGAGCCTTGGTCATCTCAATGGAGTCATTTTCGGCCAAAGTTACGATAGATTGTGCTTGCTTCGGCAAATGAAAAGCTCCATCACCACGGTAAATTTCGCTCTATATTTACATTTCAAATGACTTGAGGCTAATCATTGAGCCTTGATAATCGCAATGGAGTGATTTCTGGCATAAGTTACATCGGATCATCCGTGGTTTGGAGCAAGGGAAACCCTCTTATCACAGGAAAGTTCGCTCTCAATTTCAATATCAGACGAATTGAGGGCGATCATTAAGCCTTGGTGATTGCAGTGGAGTCATTTCCAGCAAAAGAGAAGTCCGATCATCTATGGTTCGGCACAAGGGCAACCCCGTTATCACAGGAAATTTCGCTGTCAATTTACATTTTGGGTGACTTGAGAGCGATTATTGAGCCTTGGTGATCTCAATAGAGTGATTTCTGGCCAAAGTTACAATGGATCGTCCATGGTTTGGCAAAAGGGCAAGCCCGTCATCACGAGAAATTCGGCTTTCAATTTACTTTTCGGACGACTGGCGGATGACGCTCAAGCCTTGGTGATGTAATAGAGTCATTTTTCGGCCAAAGTTACGATGGACTATCCGTCGTTCGGCAAAAGGGCAACTCGATCATCACGGGTTATTTCTCTCTCGATTTACATGTCGGACGACTTGAAAATGATCATCGAGCCTTGATGATCTGAAAAGAGTCATTTCCAACTAATGTTACGATGGATTGTCCTTTATTCAGCCAAAGGGCAAGTCCGTCATCACGAAAAATTTCACTCTCAATTTGCATTTCGGACGACTTAAGGGTGATCATTGAGCCTTGTTGATCTTAAAGGAGTCATTGCCGGCCAATGTTACAACGGATCAAACGTGGTTCGATAGAAGGGCAACTCCACCATCAGGGGAAATTTCACTCTCAATTTACATTTCCAACAACTTATGGGCAATCATTGAGCCTTGTTGATCTCTGTGGAATCATTTCCAGCCAAAGTTATGATGGATGGATCATCGTTCGACAAAAGGGCAACTGCGTTATCATGGGAAATTTTACTTTCAATTTACATTTCTAACGACTTGACAATGATCATTGAGCCTTGATGATCACAATGCAGTCATTTCCATCCAAAGTTGATGTGAACCTTGCCAACACCATGATAAAACCCAATATCAAGTTTGATAAGAACCTCAGCATCCCGTGATGAAACCTGTATTCGACTAAGATCTCTAGGAAATATGTCCTTGTCAAGCTCCGATAGTGGAACATTGACCCATTACCTATAAAGACGTAAGAACCTTGATGTAGTAAAGACACCACAATCAACTATGGAAGGGTTGATTGATAAATCGGGGATGAACGCCATGGATGACTCCAATAAGTTCATTTAGTTCTTCAAAGAACCAATGAGAATAAAATCTCACACTTTATTAATGAATACTTTGCTCTCTTGAAATCTTGCCATCAAATCACGGATGTCATTAATTGCCGTCTTTGATCCCATGCATAGGACCACATCAAAACTTACGTTGGATCGTCCATGGTTAGGAACAAGGGCAACTTCGTGATCATAGGAAATTTAGCTCTCAATTTACATTTCGGATGACTTGAGGGCGATCATTGAGCCTTGGTGATGGCAATGAAGTCATTTCCGGCCAAAGTTATGATGGATCACCCATGATTCGGCAAAAGGGCAACTCGGTCATCACGGGAGATTTCACTCTCAATTTACATTTCGAAGGACTTGAGGGCGATCATTGAGCCTTGGTGATTGCAATGGAGTGATTTCATGGCAAAGTTACATTGGATCGTTCGTGGTTTGGAACAAGGGCAACCCATTATCACGGAAGAGTTCGCTGTCAATTTCCATTTCGAATGAAATTGAGAGCGACCATTGAGCCTTGATGATCTCAAAGGAGTCATTTCCGGCCAAAGAGATGTTGGATTGTCTATCATTTGGCACAAGGGCAACCTCATTATCACGGGAAATTTCGCTCTCAATTTACATTTCGGGTGACTTGAGGGCGATCATTGAGCCTTGGTGATCTCAATAGGGTGATATCTGGCCAAAGCTATGATGGATCGTCTATGGTTAGGCATAAGGGCAAGTCCGTCATCTTGGGAAATTTTGCTCTCAATTTTCTTTGGGACAGCTGGAAGGTGATCATTGAGCCTTGGTGATCTTAAAAGTGTCATTTTCGGCCAAAGTTACGACATATCGTCCTTTGTTTAGCAAAAGCTCAACTCCGTCATCACTAGAAATTTCACTCTCAATTTGCATTTCTGACAACTTGAGGGCGATCATTGAGCCTCAGTGATCTCAATGGAGTCATTTCAAGCCAAAGTTACGACAAATCATCCGTTGTTCGGCAAAAGGGTAACTCCGTCAATATGGGAAATTTCGCTCTCAATTTACATTATGGATCACTTGAGGGCGATCATTGAGCCTTGGTAATCACAATCGAATGATTTCCAACCAAAGTTACGTTCGATGCTTTGTGATTTGGATCAAGGGTTCCAACGGATCGTCCTTGGTTCGGGAAAAGCTGAACTCCGTCATCACGGGAAAGTTTGCTCTCAATTTACATTTCTGACAACTTCAGGGCAATCGTTGAGCCTTGGTGATCTCAATAGAGTCATTTCCTGCCAAAGTTATGACGGATTTCCGTTATTCGGCAAAAGGACAACTCAATCAACATGGGAAATTTCACTCTCAATTTACATTTCGGACAACTTGAGAGTGATCATTGAGCCTTGGTGATTGCAATGGAATGATTTCCAGCCAAAGTTACGTTGGATTGTCCTTGGTTTGGAGCAAGGGCAATCCCGTTATCATGGGAAAATTCATTCTCAATTTATGTTTCGGATGACTTGATGACGACCATTGAGCCTTGGTGATGGCAATGGAGTGATTTCTTACCAAAGTTACGTCAGATCGTCCGTGGTTTGGAACAAGGGAAAACCCATTATCATGGGAAAGTTCGCTCTGAATTTCAATATTGGACGAATTGAGGGCGATCATTGAGCTTTGGTGATAGCAATGGAGTCATTTCCAGCCAAAGAGACATCGGATCGTCCGTGGTTTGGCACAAGGGCAACCCCGTTGTCACAGAAAATTTCACCGTCAATTTATGTTTCAAGTGACTTGAGAGAGACCATTAAGCCTTGGTGATCTTTGTGGAGTCTTTTCCGCCCAAAGTTATGACAGATCATTCGTGGTTCGGCAAAAGGGCAACTTTGTCATCACGGAAAATTTCGCTTTCAATTTACATTTCGAACGACTTAAGGACAATCATTGAGCCTTGATGATCACAATGAAGTCATTTCCAGCTACTTGAGGGTGATCATTGAGCCTTGGTGATCTCCAAAGAGTCATTTTTGGACAATGTTATGACGGATCATCCTTGGTTTGGCAAAAGGGAAACCCCGTCATCTTGGAAAATTCCGCTCTCAATTTACATGTCTTACAACTTGAGGGCGATCATTGAGCCTTGGTGATCTCAATGGAATCATTTCCGACCAAAGTTACAACGAATCATTAGTGGTTTGGCAAAAGGGCAGCTGAGTCATCACGAGAAATTTCTCTCTCAACTTACATTTTAGACTATCATTGAGCCTTGATGATCAGAATGGAGTCATTTTTGGCCAAAGTTAATGTGAACCTCGCCAACACCGTGATGAAATCCGATATCAAGTTTGATATGAACCTCACCAACTCACAACAAAACCCATATTCGATTAAGATTGATGCAAACCTCGCCAACACTGTGATGAAACCCGATACCAAGTATGATATGAACCTCACCAACTCGTGACGAAACCCGTATTCTACTAAGGCCTCCGGAGAACGTGTCCTTCTCAAGCTCTAAAGGTGGAACCTTGACTTATTTCCTATAAAGTGGTAAGAACTTTGGTATAGTGAAGACGCCACAACTAACTATGAAAAAGTTTATTAATAAGTTGATGATGAACGCCGTAGAAAACTTCGATAAGTTGGAATAGTTCTTCAAAGAACAAAAGAGAATAAAATCTCACACTTTATTAATGAATAATCTAATCTCTAATTTCGTCCAAAGGCAAGCACGAGCCTTTAAATAGGCCAAAGTGCAATATTACATTAAAAATAACCTTCATAAATGGTTCTCATGGGATAGGAAACTAATTGGAAAGCAAATCTAAGTGTTATCCCATAGAAATTACAAAATATTACAAATATCTTCAGAACTAAATAAAGAGGAAGGTAATATATTCTACTTACTAAAATAGGAAAGTGATATATTCCTGTAGATAACTTCAATATATTAGCATTAACTTGTGCTTCTCTTACCTCTTTAGTTCTCTCAACTTCCTTTCTTGATAATATTCTTCCTCATTATATCTAGTTGAGATATATTTTTTCAAATACTTTCTGTCTTGACATCAACTAAAATATATTTCTTGAAGCACTTTCACTCTTGACATTCAGCTGAAATATGTAGCCTTCATTTGTCCCTTTTTAAAATATTATGGATCATGTTGAGTCATTTAGCTTGCTCGTCACTTGTATGCATACCCATATCCTCCATTTCATCTCACTTGAGCTTCTCGTCATTGGTCCTTGGAAGACTTTGATTTCCATCCTTTGAGCTCGTATCTTGGATCACCTCATTCCCCTCCTCTTGAAAAGGATTTGTCCTCAAATCTTGCCCTGCATTAAATGAAGATAAATTACAAACTTGGAAAGTATCATTATCTTTATACTCACCTTACTGTTTAAACTTGTATGCATCATTAGTAATCCGCTCAAGAACTTGGAATTGTCCATCTCTAGGAGGATGTTGCTTTGAATGCCTTTGAATGTGAATCCTCTTCTTCCTCATGTGCAATGAATTACAATCACCGAATCAAACACAAAATTGTTGCTGCTACTATTGGGGTGCATGGCTTTCACATGATTTGACTTAACAAATTCACCTTTCATCATTCCACCTAAGTAAGCACATCCACTTGAAGGTAAAGATGTTAAATCCATAAGAATCAATAAACTAAAGCCATATACTTGCTTTGAATGAGAAAACTTAGTGGTAGAAGGAATGACACTAGAGCGAGCAACTTCAACATTGGGAAAACAATATTCCCATGCCTTAAAATCAATTTTTGCATAGCAATTAAAAAAAAAAAACTTGTTTCCATGTTCTCTCATATTTTCCCAAGAGTAGTTCAAGAAGTTAGCAATTTGTGTAAAATATGTATAACATGTATTCGCTCTATCTTTTTAGATAACAAATCATCATGTGTGATATCATCCGTTATACGACATGGAATATAGTACCAATATAAGCTAGATAAGCAATGGAAACCACTTACCTGACTTAACAAAATAGATATTGGCCAATCTTGGATTGCCTTTTCCTCTTTAACAAGATTCTCAATAACTATAGCACTCAAAATCAAATCAAGAAACACAATCTTATCCATACAAAGAGTTCGGGTTTCAAGTTTAGCAAATAACAATTCTCTACTTAAGGCCTCTAAAACAAGTCTTGAGTATTTACCATAATTATCTAGACTATCTAGACTCTTATCATAACGAAAGCCGTCAACATAAATAAATGCATGTAAATTATGGCTCATAATTCTCATGAAAGCGTTAGGTCTATTAATCATTCCAAAAGGAATTGCCAACCAGTCAAACAAATCAAGTTTTATTTGGAATGTGTTGACAATGGCATGTTAATTCACTTTTAAGATCAATCTTTGAAATCATATATATATATATATATATATAGCTCAGTCCATTTAACATGCCAAGGAATAGGGTTAGGACACATTACCATGATTTCATTGATGGACTGAAAATCACCAAACTTTCTCCACATTTGACCCTCAGGCCCTTGTCACATCAAAGGATGCATGTACTCTCTAGCTTGTATATTTACTACAGGCTCATTGGGTTGTTGTTGAATATCTTTCATCTCTTTATGATTACTTGTAATGGCTAGTTGGTTTGAACTTGATCCTTGATGCACTCCATCGAATTCTTGCAAATAAAAAATAATATTGCTCGGCAAGAATTCCACAAGATTGTTAGTAAATAAAACTGGCTCCTTAATTATATGGGGCTGATATAAAATTAAAGAACTCTCAATCTCAAGGTCTTTTTCCTCTCTTGCACTCACCAATGAAACATCACTCTTATTTTCTCTCTCCTCAATTTCTTTTCTCTCATGCTCTTCTCCATCAGATTGAAGATTTGTCTCTTTTTCATTGCTCTCGTTTTCTTGACCCTCATCGATATTCTTTTTAGCACATTCTTTCTCTTTATTAGCCTCTTTCTTTTACTCAATGTCCCTTTTTCATAACTTTCTTTTTTATCATTCTTTTTATTCTCATGAGTTTGTGTAACAATTACAGCTTCTTTGTCATCCTTCAAGAGCTCAGAACTAGACGATGGCACTTTGTGTTCTTTATAGGCTGACCTCCTTGAGCTTGTAGCAGTCATGCCTGAAGACCATTCATCCATGTTTCTTTGCTTCAACCGCCGTTCAACTTTCATGGCATAGAGCAACCTATCTTTGAAGTCTCCATAAAAATGCATTGCTACTTCATCCACAGTCTTAGGATTTAATCCATGTGTGAACCTGTCCATGGTGACTTCTATATCCTCCTCTATGTTCACTTGGGACATTACAACCTCCATCTCTTTGTAATAATCGGGATCGCTCTTTGATCCTCGAGTGAGAAGTTGGAGTTTGTTGTGCCATTCCCGGCAATAAGAACTTGGAAGGAATCGATGCCTCATTGTTGACTTCATCTCGTTCCATGTCTCAACGGGTCGCTCTCCATTCTGTCTCCTACTTGTAACAATCTGATCCCACCAAATTACAGTATAGTCGGAGAATTGAAATGAAGCAAGTTGTACTTTTTTCCTTTCAGAGTACACATGATGTTTGAAGACCATCTCCATTCCTTCTTCCCGCAAAAGATAAGCTTCGGGGTAGTTTTTGCCTTGGAAAGTTGGAAACTTCACTTTTGTGTCACTGAGATCATTGTTCTGCCTTGGTCTTCTTGATTCTTTATCTTCATATGGAAGCTGAAATCTTTTTCTTTTTGCCTCATCCTCAATTTGATCTATCTTTTTGTGGATTCGTTTGAATTCAGCTCTCATCATCCTCCCAACCTCGTGTACATATGCTTGTAGTTGTACATCTTTAGATGCGCTTTCCTCTTAATAGTGTGACATGATGAGAATCTGCAAAAGATATTAGGACCTCACAAGCACTCCCTGACATGTTTCACTCAAGAATGGATTCACTCAATTTCGCTTGTATTTGCACTCAAACGGCTTTTACCCTCTAATAATCTCCCCACTCTTGCCTTTTCCCACTCGTATATTCTCTTTTAGTTCTTTTCGAACTAAACAAACAAAAATCAGAATGTTCTGCAATAATCCACCACAACTTTACCAAGATTCAAAAGGAGAATATAGGGCCGGGTTCAAAAGTATCAAAAAAAAATCAAGAGTAAGAAGGGCGATTACGGACTTGAGAATAATAGATCAATTGACAAGAAACAAGTTCGAGTAAGAAGACATTGATAGCTTTAGGAATGGACAAATAATTCTTGAACTTGCTCAATATCTCACTTTTTGATTTTTTTTACCTTTCTTTTTGCTGATACTTTTTTTTCTTTTTTGACCTTTTTGCAATTTCTTTTCTTTCTTTTTTTTGCTTCTTTTCTACTTTTTACCTTTCTTGCTGCTTTTTTTTTTTTACTTTTTCTGACGAAGATAATAGAAAAGAAAGAAGACAAAAAAAAAACAACAAAGATGAAAGAAAACAAAGACAAACTAAAGGATAGATTGAACCTGACTTGGAACGTTGGCTCTGATACCAAATGATGCGAACCTCACCAATACCATGATGAAACTTGACACCAAGTATGATATGAACCTCACCAACTTGTGAAGAAACCCATATTCGACTAAGGCATCCAGGAAATGTGTCCTTGTCAAGCTCTAAAGGTGGAACCTTGACCCATTACCTATAAAGAGGTAAGAACCTTGGTATAGTGAAGATGCCACAATTAACTATGAAAAGGTTGATTGATAAGTCGATGATGAATGCCACGAAAAACTCCGATAAGTTTGAATAGTTCTTCAAAGAACAAAAAAGAATAAAATCTCACATTTTATTAATGAATAATCTAATCTCTAATTTAGTCCAAAGGCAAGCACCAGCCTTTAAGTAGGCCAAAGTGCAATATTATATTAAAAATAACCTTCCTAAATGGTTCTTATGGGATAGGAAACTAATTAGAAAGTAAATCTAAGTGTTATCCCACAAAAATTACAAAATATTACAAATATCTTCAGAACTAAATAAAAGGGAAGGTAATATATTCTATTTGCTAAAATAGAAAAGTGATATATTCTTGTAGATAACTTCAACATATTAGCATTAATTTGTGCTTCTCTTACCTCTTTAGTTGTTTCAACTTCCTTTCTTGATGATATGCTTCCTCATTATATTTAGTTGAGATATATTTTTTCAAATACTTTCTGTCTGACATCAACTGAAATATATTTCTTGAAACTCTTTCACTCTTGACATTCAGTTCAAATATGTAGCCTTCATCATTTGTCCCTTTTTGAAATATTATGGATAATGTTGAGTCATTTAGCTTGCTCGTCACTTGTATGCATATCCATGTCCTCTATTTCGCCTCACTTGAGCTTCTCATCATTGGTCCTTGGAAGACTTTGATTTCCATTCTTTGAGCTTGTATCTTGGATTACATCAAAGATCTTCAGGAAACGTGTCCTTGTCAAGCTCTGATAGTGGAATCTTGACCCATTTACCTATGAACCTCGGTAGAATGAAGATACTGCAATCAACTGTGGAAGGATTGATTAATAAGTCGGGGACAAATGCTATGGATGACTCCGATAAGTTCTTTTAGATCTTGAAAGAACCTAGGAGAATAAGATCTCACACTTTATTAATGAATAATCTACTCTCTTGAAATCTTGCCATGAAATCACGGGTGTCATTAATTGCCTTCTTTGACCCCGTGCATAGGATCAAATCAAAACTTGCAT
The DNA here is from genome assembly GCA_037672795.1 of Lagerstroemia speciosa. Taxonomy (NCBI): domain Eukaryota; kingdom Viridiplantae; phylum Streptophyta; class Magnoliopsida; order Myrtales; family Lythraceae; genus Lagerstroemia; species Lagerstroemia speciosa. The sequence continues at coordinate 4,199,521 of CM075292.1, forward strand.
CGAATCGTTTGTGGTTAGGAACAAGGGCAACCCCATTATGACGGGAAATTTCGCTCTCAATTTACATTTTAGATGACTTGAGGGCTATAATTGAGCCTTGGTGATCGCAATGAAGTCTTTTCCAGCTAAAGTTACGATGGATTATCCATTACTCGGCAAAAGGGCAACTCTGCCATCATGAAAATTTTAGCTCTCAGTTTACATTTCGGATGACTTGCGGACGATGATTGAGCCGTGGTGATCTCAATGGAGTCATTTCCAGCCAAAGAGACCTCAAATCGTCCGTGGTTCGGTAAAAGGGCAACCCCGTTATCACTGGAAATTTTGCTATCAATTTATATTTCGGGTGACTTGTGGATGATCATTGTGCCTTGGTGATCTCAATAGAGTGATTTCTAGCCGAAGTAATGATGGATCATCCGTGGCTCGGCAAAAGGGCAAGTCCGTCATCACAGAAAATTTCACTCTCAATTTACTTTTCAAACGACTGGAGGATGATACCTGAGCCTTGGTAATGCAATTGAATGATTTTCGGCCAAAGTTACAATGGATCATCCGTGGTTTGGCAAAAGGGGCAAAAGAGTAACTTCGTCATCACGAGTAATTTCTCTATCAATTTACATTTCAAATGACTCGAGGGCAATCATTGAGCCTTGGTGGTCTCAAAAGAGTCATTTCCAGACACTGTTATGACAGATCGTCCTTGGTTCGGGAAAAGGGCAACTTCGTCATTAGAGTAAATTTCACTCTCAATTTACATTTCGGATGACTTGAGGGCGGTCATTGAGCCTTGTTGATCTCAAAGGAGTGATTTCCGGCCAGTGTTACATTGGATCGAGCGTGGTTCGGCAAAAAGGCAACTCCGTCATCTCGGGAAATTTTGTTCTCAATTTATAGTTATGACAAGTTGAGGGCGATCATTGAGCCTTTGTGATCTCAATGGAGTCATTTTTTGCCAAAGTTACGATAGATAGTTCGTGGTTTGACAAAAGGGCAGCTGCATCATCACGAGAAAGTAGCTCTCAATTCACATTTTGGATGACTTGAGGACGATCAGTGAGCCTTGATGATCCCAATGGAGTCCTTTCTGGACAGAGTTAATGTGAACCTTGCCAACACCATGATGAAACCCAATATCAAGTTTGATATAAACCACTTGTGACGAAACCCGCATTCGTCTAAGATATCCAGGAAAGATGTCATTGTCAGGCTCCCATAGTGGAACCTTGACCCATCATCTATAAAGAGATAAGAACCTTGATATAGTGAAGATGCCTCAATCAACTATGGAAGGGTTGATTAATAAGTCGGGGGCGAACGCCCCGGATGACTCTGATAAGTTCTTTTATTTCTTGAAATAACCTATGAAAATAAAATTGCGCACTTTATTAATGAATATTCTACTCTATTGAAATCTTGCCATCAAATCACGAGTGTCATTAATTCCCCTCTTTGATCCCGTGCATAGGATCACATCAAAAACTTATGTCGAATTGTCTGTGGTTAGGAACAAGGGCAACCCCATTATCACATGAAATTTCACTCTCAATTTACATTTAGGATGACTTGAGGGCAATAACTGAGCCTTGGTGATCACAAAGAAGTCATTTCCGGACAAAGTTACAATGGATCATCCGTGATTCGGCAAAAGGGCAACTCCATCATCCCTTAACAGTTCGCTCTCAATTTACATTTTGTACGACTTGAGGATGATAATTGAGCCTTGGTGATCTCAATGGTCACATTTCTAGGGAAAGTTATGTCAGATCGTCCTTGGTTCAGCAAATGGGCAAATCCGTCATCACGGGAATTTTCACTTTCAATTTATTTTTCGGGCGACTGGAGGATGATGCCCAAGCCTTGGTGATGCAATGGAGTGATTTCCAACTAAAGTTGCAATGGATCATCCATGGTTTGGCAAATGGGCAACTACATCATCACGAGTAATTTCTCCCATAATTTATATTTCAGATGACTTGAGGGTGGTCATTAAGCCTTGGTGATCTCAAAAGAGTCATTTCTAGAGTGTTATGACGGGTCGTCTTTGGCTCGGGAAAAGGGAAACTCCATCATTATGAGAAATTTTGCTCTCAATGTACATTTCGGATGACTTGAGGGCGATCATTAAGCCTTGGTGATCCCAAACCAACTAGCCATTACAAGTAATCATGAGGAGATGAAGGAAATTCAACAACACCCCAATGAGCTAGTAAATGTACAAGCTAGAGAGTGCAGGGGTCCTTCAATGTAACTAAGGCATGAGGATCAAATGCTGAAAAAGTTTGGTGATTTTTAATCCATCGACAAAATCACGGTAATGTGTCCTAACCCTATTCCTTATGAGAATGACATGTTAAATTGACTGAGTTATACATATATGATTTCAAAGATTCATCTTGAAAGTGAATTTCATCATGTTTGGTTGAAAGAAGGATATGAGTTCAACCATATATTCTAAAATAAACTTGATTTGTTTGACTGGTTGGTGATTCCTTTTGGAATGATTAATAGGCCTAATGCTTTCATGAGACTTATGATGCCTAATTTGTATGCTTTTATCTACTTTGATAATATTCATTATAGTAGGAGCCTATGTGATCATGTTGAACACCCAAAACTTATTTTAGAGGCCTTTAGGAAAGAATCATTATTTGATATACTCGAAATCTATACTCTTGGCTGGATAATGTTGTATTTCATGATGTTATGTGAGTACTTTAGAGATTGAGAATCATGTTGAAAAGGAAAGTTCAATCCAAGACTGACAATCATCTTCTCTGATAAGTCAGGTAAATGTATTTCATTGCATAACTAATTTATATTGGTACTTTGTTCCTTGCCATATAATCGATGATACCACACATGATGATTTCTTCTTTAAAGAGATTGTGAGAATCCATGTTATATATATTTTACACAAAGTTGCTAACTTCTTGGACTACTCTTGGGAAAATATGAGAGAACATGGAAACAAATTATTGTTTTTGAATTGCTTTGCAAAAATTGATTTTAAAGCATGAGAATATTGTTTTCCCAATGTTGAGGTTGCTCATTCTAGTGTCACTCCTTCTACCACTAAGTTTTCTCATTCAAAGCAAGTATATGGCTTTGGTTTATGGATTCTTATGAATTTAACATCTTTACCTTCAAGTGGATATGCCTACTTAGGTGGAATGATGAAAGGTGAATTTGTTAAGTCAAATCATGTTAAAGCCATGCACCCCAATAGTGGCAGTAAGAATTTTATTTTTGATCTGGGTGGTTGTGATTCATTACACATGGGAAGAAGATCACTTCCTCATGGAGATAGACATTCCAAGTTCTTGAACAGATTACTAATTATGCTTACAAATTTGAAGAACAAGGTGAGAATAAAAATAATGATACTTTCCAAGTAGGTAATTTACCTTTATTTCATGCAGGTCAAGATTTGAGGACAAATCATTTTCAAGAGGAGGGGAATGGTGTGATCCCAGATTCGGGTCTGAAGAATGCCAAATGATGTTCCTTTTGATCAGAAATAAGAGTTCAAATGAGAAGATTAGTGGGCGTGAAGCTGTTGACAAGTGAACACCATGGATTCACAATATCAAACACATTACAAATGCAACCCAAAATGGAGCACAAATATTATTCTCAATAAAATATTTTTTAGTTGAATATCAAGAGTGCAAGAGCTTCGAGAAATATTTCAGCTGAATGTTAGGAGAGCAAGTATTTTGAACAAATATATCTCTACTAGATGTAAAGAGAGAGAATATTTTCAAGAACGGAAATTGAGAGAACAAAAGAGGGAAGAGAAACACAAGTTAATACTAATATAATTGAAGTTATCTACAATAATATATCACTTTCCTCTTTTGACAAGTAGAATATATTACCTTTCTTAATAAAATATTCTTTAGTTGAATATCAAGACTGCAATAGCTTCGAGAAATATTTCAGTTGAATGTCAGGAAAGCAAGTATTTTGAAGAAATATCTCTCTACTAGATGTAAAGAGAAAGAATATTTTCAAGAAAGGAAGTTGAGAGAACTAAAGAGGGAAGAGAAGTGCAAGTTAATACTAATATATTGAAGTTATCTACAATAATATATCACTTTCCTCTTTTGATATATTACCTTTCCTTTTGGTCAGTTTTGAATATATAGGTAATATTTTGTATTTTCTCTTAGGGTAACTCTTAGATTTGCATTCTATTTAGTTTCTTATCCCATGGTGATTATTTAGGAAGGTTATTTTCAAGCAAATATTACACTTTAGCCTATTTAAAGGTTGATGCTTCATCTTAGATGAATTTTGGATCAGATTATTCATTAATAAGGTGGGAGATTTTATTCTCTTAGCTTCTTTGAAGAACTATTTGAACTTATCGGAGAATTCCCTGGCATTCATCCTTGACTTATTAATCAACCCTTCCATAGTTGATTGTGGCGTCTTTATCATACCAAGGTTCTTACCTCTTTATAGGTAATGGGTCAAGGTTCCACCTTTCCAACTTGACAAGGACACGTTTCCTGGAGGCCTTAATCGAATACGAATTTCATCACCAGTTGATGAGGTTCATATCATACTTAATATTGGGTTTTATTACGGTATTGGTGAGGTTCACATCATTTGTTATCAGAGCCAACGTTCTAAGTCACGCTCAATCTATCCATATAATTTATCTTGGTTTTCTTTCATCTTCATTATTTTTCTTTATCTTCTTTCTTTTCTATTATCTTCTTCAGAAAAAGTAACAAAAAAAGTAGTGGGAGAGAAAAAAAGTAGAAAAAAAGAAGCAAAAAAAAGAAAGAAAAAAGTTGTAAAATAAAAAAAGGTGAAAAATGGAAAGAAAAAAGTGTTGGCAAAAAGAAGGGGAAAAAAATCAATCAAAAAGTGAGATATTGAGCAAGTTCAAGAATTATTTGTCCATTCATAGAGCTATCAACGTCTTCTTACTCAAAGTTATTTCTTTTCAATTGATCTATCATTCTCTATACCATAATCCCCTTATTACTCTTGATTTTCGATACTTAGAAACCCGATCCTATATTATCCTTTCAAATCTTGGTGAAGTCGTGGTGGATTATTGCAGGACATTCTAATTATAATTTGTTTGGTTCAAAAAGAATCGAAAGAGGATATATGAGTGGAAAAAGGCAAGAGTGGTGAGATTATTAGAGGGTAAAAGCCGTTCGAGTGCAAGGACGAGCGAAATTGAGGGAATCCATTCTTGAGTGAAATACATGAGGGAATGTTTGTGAGATCCTAATATCTTTTGTAGATTCTCAATATGTCACACCATCGAGAGGAAAGCTCATCCGATGAAGTACAACTACAAGCATTCATACATAAAGTAGGGATGATGGTGAAAGATGAATTCAAGCAAATCCACAAGAAGATGGATCGGATTGAGGTACAGTCAAGAGGAAAAAGATTTCAATTTCCACATAAACATAAGAATCAAGAAGGTCAAGATGGGATGATGGTTTAGCTAACACAAAGGTGAAGCTTCCAATTTTTCAAGACAAAAACGATCTTGAAGCTTATCTTTTGTGGGAGGAAAGAATGAAGATGGTCTTCAATCATCACAATTACTCCGAAAGGAAAAAGGTACAACTTGCCTTTTTTCAATTCTCCGACTATGTTGTTATTTGGTGGGATCGACTTATTACAAGTAGAAGATAGAATGGACAGTGACCCATTGAGACATGGAATGAGATGAAGTCAATAATGAGGTGACGATTCCTTCCAAGTTCCTATCGCCAGGAATTGCACAACAAATTACAGCATCTCACTCAAGGACCAAAGAGCGTTATCGAATATTCAAAGAGATGGAGGTTGCAATGAGCCGAGCTAATGTCGAGGAGGATATTGAAGCCACCATGAATAGGTTCTCGACGAAATTGTGAGATTGCTAATGTTGTGGGGATGCATTACTATGAGGAGCTCAATGATATGTTGCTCTATGCCATGAAAGTTGAACGAAGGTTGGAGCAAAGAAACATGGATGAACGGAGCACAAGCACGGCTGCAACAAGTTCTTCAAGATCAACCTCTCAGCAAGTTGAGGTCAACAAGTTGAGGTCCCCTCAATGAAGTTCTATTCTGAACTTTCTATGGAAGTCAAACAAGTTGTGAGTATTAAACAAACTAATGAGAATCAAAAGAATAATCAAGAAAGAAAAGTATGATGAAAAAATTGAGTGAACAAAAGAAAAAGTGTGATGAAATTAATATTGATGATTGTCAAGAAACAGAGAATAATGAAAAAGAGAGATTGAAGTTGTGGAAAAAGAAGATGAGAGAAAAGAAATGAGGAGAGAGAATAAGAGTAATGTTTCATTGGTGAGTGCAAGAGAGGAGAAAGACCACACGATCGAGAGTTCTTTAATTTTATATCAGTCCCTTATCATTAAGGAGCCACTTTTATTTACTAACAATCTGGTCAGAATCTTGCCGAGCAATATTATTTCTTATTTGCAGGAATTCAAGGAAGTGCATCAAGGATCTAGCCCAACCAACTAGCCATTACAAGTAATCATGAGAAGATCATGGAAATTCAACAACAACCAAATGAGCTAGTAAATATACAAGCTAGAGAGCACGTGGGTCCTCCAATGTTACTAGGGCATGAGAATCAAAGATGAAGAAAGTTTGGTGATTTTCAATCCATCAACAAAATCACAGTAATATGTCCTAACCCTATTCCTTATGAGAATGACATGTTAAATGGACTGAGTTATACATATATGATTTCAAAGATTGATTTTGAAAGTGAATTTCATCATGTTTGGTTGAAAGAGGAATATGAGTTCAACAATGCATTTCAAAATAAAACTTCATTTGTTTGACTGGTTGGTCATTCCTTTTGGAATGATTAATAGGCCTAATACTTTCGTGAAAATTACGAGCCATAATTTGCATACGTTTATCTACTTTGATGATATTCATTATAGTAAGAGCCTATATGATAATTTTGAACACCCAAAGCTTATTTTAGAGACCTTATGGAAAGAATCATTATTTGATGTACTTGAAATCTATATTCCTTGCATAGATAATGTTGTGTTTCTTGATGTTATTGTGAGTACACAAGAGATTGAGAATCCTACTGAAAAGGAAGTTCAATCCAAGATTGACAATCATCTTCTTTGGTAAGTTAGGTAAATATATTTCATTGCATAACTAATTTATATTGGTACTTTGTTCCTTGCCATATAATCGATGATACCACATATGATGATTTCTTCTTTAAAGAGATTGTGAGAATCCATGTTATATATATTTTACACAAAGTTGCTAACTTCTTGGACTACTCTTGGGAAAATATGAGAGAACATGGAAACAAATTATTGTTTTTGAATTGCTTTGCAAAAATTGATTTTAAAGCATGAGAATATTGTTTTCCCAATGTTGAGGTTGCTCATTCTAGTGTCACTCTTTCTACCACTAAGTTTTCCCATTCAAAGCAAGTATATGGCTTTAGTTTGTTGATTCTTATGAATTTAACATCTTTAACTTCAATTGGATGTGCATAATTAGGAGGAATGATGAAAGGTGAATTTATTAAGTTAAATCATGTGAAAGCCATGCTCCCTAATTGTGGCAGCAAGAATTTTATTTCTGATCCGGGTGGTTGTGATTCATTGTACATGAGAAAGAAGAGGATTCACGCTCAAAGGTGTTCAAAGCGACAACCTCTTGGAGATGGACATTCCAAGTTCTTGAACGGATTACTAATTATGATTACAAATCTGAATAACAAGGTGAGAATAAAAACAATGATACTTTCTAAGTCGATAATTTTGCTTTATTTCATGCAAGTGAAGATTTGAGGAAAAATTATTTTCAAGAGGGGGAGAATGATGTGATCCCAAATACGGTTTGAAGAATAACAAACGATGTTCCTTTTGATTTGGAGACAAGAGCTCGAACGAGAAGACTGGTGGGCGGGAAGCTTTTGACAAGTGAGGATCGTGGATTCACAATATCAAACTGATTACAAATGCAGCCCAAAATGGAGCACAAATATTATCTCAACAAATATTTTTCAGCTGAATATCACGAGTGTAAGAGCTTCAAGAAATATTTCAACTGAATGTCAGGAGAACAAGTATTTTGAAGAAATATATCTCCGCCAGATGTAAAGAGAAATATTTTCAAGAAAGGAACTTGAGGGAACTAAAAATGGAAAAGAAATACAAGTCAATACTGATATATTGAAGTTATCAACAAGAATATATCACTTTCCTCTTTTGACAAGTAGAATGTATTACCTTTCCTTTTGATTAGTTTTGAATATATAGGTAATATTTTGTATTTTCTCATAGGGTAACTCTTAGATTTGCTTTCTAATAAGTTTTTTATCCCATGAGAATTATTTAGGAAGGTTATTTTCTTGCAAATATTATACTTTAGCCTATTTAAAGGCTGGTCCTTAATCTTAGACGAATTTTGGATTAGATTATTCATTAATAAAGTGTGAGAATTATTCTCTTTGATTCTTTGCAAAACTATTCAGACTTATCGTAGAATTCTGTGGCATTCATCCCCTACTTATCAATCAACCCTTCCATAGTTGATTGTGGCATCTTTACCATACAAGTGTTCTTACCTCTTTATAGGTAATGGGTCACGGTTTCACCTTTCAAGCTTGACAAGGACACGTTTCCTAGAGACCTTAGTCGAATACAGGTTTGCCACCAGTTAATGAGGTTCATATCATTCTTGGTATTGGGTTTTATTATGGTGTTGGCGATGTTCGCATCATTTTTGGCCATTGATGTGAACCTCGCCAATACTCTGATGAAACCCGATATCAAGTTTGATATGAACCTCAACTCATGACAAAACCCGTATTCCACTAAGATTTCCAAGAAACGCGTCCTTGTCAAGCTCTGTCAGTAGAACCTTGACCCATTCCTATAAAGAGATAAGAACCTTGGTATAATAAAGACGCCACAATGAACTATGGAAGGGCTGATTGATAAGTTTGGGACGAATGCCACAGATGACTCCAATAAGTTCATTTAGTTCTTGAAAGAACCTATGAGAATAAAATCTCACACTTTATTAATGAATAATATGCTCTCTTGAAATCTTGCCATCAAATCACGAGTGTCATTAATTGCCTTCTTTGATCCTGTGCATAGGATCACATCAAAATTTACATCGAATCGTCCTTGATTAGGAACAGGGGCGACCCCATTATCACAGGAAATTTCGCTCTCAATTTACATTTCCGATGACTTGAGGGAGATAATTGAGCCTTCGTGATCGCAATAAAGTCATTTCCGGCCAAAGTTAAGATGGTTCATCCGTGATTTGGCAAAAAGGCAACTCCTTCATCACGGGTAATTTCATTCTCAATTTACATTGGACGACTTGAGGGCGATCAATGAACCTTGGTGATCTCAAAGGAGTGATTTCTTGCCAATGTTACAATGGATCGAGCGTTGTTCAACCAAAGGGCAACTTAGTCATCTCGGGAAATTACACTGTCAATTTGTATTTTGACAACCTGAGGGTGATCATTGAGCCTTGGTGATCTTAATGAATTCATTTTCAGCCAAAGTTACATTGGATCGCTCGTGGTTTAGAACATGGGCAACCCCATTGTAACAGGAAAGTTCGCTCTAAATTTCCATTTCTGATGAACTGATGGCGATCATTGAGCCTCGGTGATCTCAATGGAGTCATTTTTGGCCAAAGCTATGACGGATCGTGATGCGAACCTCGCCAACACTGTGATAAAACCCAATATCAAGTATGATATGAACCTCACCAACTCGTGACGAAACCCGTATACCACTAAGGTCTCCAGGGAACGTGTCCTTATCAAGCTCGAAAGGTGGAACCTTGACCCATTACCTATAGAGAGGTAAGAACCTTGGTATAGTGAAGACGCCACAATCAACTATGGAAGGGTTGATTGATAAGTCGGGGATGAACGCCACTGAATACTCCGATAAGTTCGAATAGTTCTTCAAAGAACCAAAGAGAATAAAATCTCACACTCTATTAATGAATAAACTGATCCTAATTCGTCCAAGGGCAAGCACCAGCCTTTAAATAGACCAAAGTGCAATATTACATCAAAAATAACCTTCCTAAATGGTTCTAAACGGATAGGAAACTAATTAGAAAGCAAATCTAAGTGTTTCCTCAGGGAAATTAGAAAATATTGTCAATATCTTCAGAACTAAGTAAAGGGAAAGGAAATATATTCTACTTGCTAAAAGAGGAAAGTGATATATTCTTGTAGATAACTTCAATATATCAGCATTAACCTGTGTTTCTCTTGCCTCTTTAATTCTCTCAACTTCCTTTCTTGAAAATATTCTTGCTCTTTCATCTGGCTAAGATATATTTCTTCAAAATACTTGCCATCTTGACTTCAACCGAAATATATTTCTTGAATCACTTGCACTCTTGATGCTTAGCTGAAATGTGTGGCCTTCATCATTTGTCCATTTTGGATAATGTTGAGTCATTGAGCTTGCTTGTCACTTGTATGCATATCCATATCCGCTTCTTCGTCGTGCACGAGCTTCTCATCATCCGATCATGAGAGACTTCGATTGCAGGCTCCGAGCTCGTATCTTGGATCACATCATTCCCCTCCTCTTGAAAAGGATTTGTCCTCAAATCTTGGCCTGCATTAAATGAAGATTAATTACAAACATGGAAATTATCATTATCTTTACACTCACCTTGCTGTCCAAATTTGTAAGTATCATTAGCAATCCACTCAGGAACTCGAAATAGTCCTTCTCCATGAGGATGTCTCTTTGAATGCATTTGAATGTGAATCCTCTTCTTCCTCATGTGCAATGAATTACAACCACCTGGATCAAACACAAAATTCTTGCTGCCACTGTTAGGGTGCATGGCTTTCACATGATTTGACTTGACAAATTCACCTTTTATCGTTCCAACTAAGTAAGCACAGGCACTTAAAGGTAAAGATGTTAAATTCATAAGAATTAATAAAGTGACGCTATATACTTGCTCTGAATGAGAAGACTTAGTGGTAGATGGAATAAAACTAGAATAAGCAACCTTATCATTGGGAAAACAGTATTCCCATGCTTTAAAATCAATTCTTGCATAACAACTCAAAAACAATAGTTTATTTCCAAGGTCTCTCAAATTTTTCCAAGTGTAGTTCAAAAACATAACTTCTTTACTCAAAATGAACACAGTATGTAATCTCAAAATCATTCCAAAGATCAAATCATCATGAGTGGCATCATCCATTATATGACATGGAATATAGTAACAATATAAATTAGATAAGTAATGAAAACCACTTACCTGACTTACCAAAGTAGATGATTGCCAATCTTGCATTGTCTTTTTCTCTTCAACAAGATTCTCAATCTCTATAGCATTCACAAGAAAAATTACCTTATCCATACAAATAGTACTAATTTCAAGTTTAATAAGTAACCATTCTTTCCTTAAGGCCTCTAAAATAAGTCTTGGATGTTCAGCATGATCATCCAGACTCTTGCTATAATGAATATCATCAAAGTAGATAAAAGCATACAAATTATGACTCATAAATCCCATGAAAGCACTAAACATCTTATATAAATCACATGGGTTTTTGCATTCAATGTTTAACTCATGATTTTCTCTCACCCCAGCAAGATGGAATTCACCTTTAAGATCAATCTTTGAAATCATATATGCATTGTTCAATCCTAAATCATGATCTCCTGTCACCCTAGCATGTTGAAATTCACTTTCCACATTAGGCTTTGAAATCAAATATGCATCATGAAATCCATCTAACATGCGATCTAAATGAGGAACAGAATTAGGGCAGATGACCATGGTGTTTTTGACGGCTTGAAAATCAGAAAACCCTATCCATGTTTGATCCTCATGCTCCAGTAACATTAAGACAATAAAGGGACTCATGTACTCACTAGCTTGTAGATTTACCTCTTGCTCAGTGGGTTGTAGTTGAATCTCCTTCATCTCCTTATGATTACTTCTAATGACTAGTTGGTTTGGACTTGATCCTTGATGCACTCCCTTGAATTCCTGCAAATAGGAAATAATATTGCTCGGCAAGAATCCGACAAGATTGTTAGTAAATAAAGTTGGCTCCTTAAACATAAGGGGCTGATGTAACATTAAAGAACTCTCAATCTCACGGTTTTTTTCCTCTCTTGCACTCACCAATGAAACATTTCTCTTATTTTCTCTCTCCTCAATCTCTTTTCTCTCACTTTCTTTTGACACAATTTCAATCTCTTTCTCTTTTTCATTGTTCTCTGTTTCTTGACACTCATCTTTCTTTTTATCACATTGTTTCTTTTTCTCACACTCTCTTTTTTTATCAGACTCTTTTTCTTGATTGTTCTTTTTGTTCTCTTGAATCTGTATAATACTCACAGCTTCTTTGTCATCCTTGGAGAGCTCGGAACTAGACGATGGCACTTTATGTTCTTTATAGGCTGACCTCCATGAGCTTGTAGCAGCCATGCCTGAAGACCATTCATCCATGTTTCTTTGCTTCAACCGTCGTTCAACTTTCATGGCATAGGGCAACATATCTTTGAAGTCTTCATAACAATGCACCGCCACTTCATCCATAATTTCAGGATTTAATCCACGTACGAACCTGTCCATGGTGACTTCTATGTCCTCCTTTATGTTCGCTCGGGTCATTGCAACCTCCATCTCTTTGTAATAATCGAGAACGCTCTGTGATCCTTGAGTGAGATGTTGCAATTTGTTGTGCAATTCCCAGCGATAGGAACTTGGAAGGAATCGTTGCCTCATTATTGACTTCATCTCACTCCATGTCTCAATGGGTCGCTCTCCATTATGTCTCCTACTTGTAATAATCCGATCCCACCAAATAATAGCATAGTCGGAGAATTGAAATGAAGCAAGTTGTACCTTTTTCTTTTCGGAGTAGATATGATGTTTGAAGACCATCTCCATTCCCTCCTCCCACAAAAGATAAGCTTCGGGGTCGTTTTTGCCTTTGAAAGTTGGAAACTTCACTTTTGTGTCACGGAGATCATTGTCCCGCCTTGGTCTTCTCGATTCTTTATCTTCATAAGGAAGCTGAAAGCTTTTTCTTTTTGCTTCATCCTCAATTCGATCTATCTTCTTATGGATATGTTTGAATTCAGCTCTCATCATCCTCCCAACCTCGTGTACATATGCTTGTAGTTGTACCTCTTCGGTTGAGCTTTCCTCTTGATAGCGTGACATGATAAGAATTCTGCAAAAGATATTAGGACCTCACAAGCACTCCCTCACGTGTTTCTCTCAAGAATATGTTCACTCAATTCACTCGTGTTTGCACTCAAATGGCTTTTACCCTCTAATAATCTCACCACTCTTGCCTTTTTCCACTCGTATATCCTCTTTCAGTTCTTTTTGAACTAAACAAACTATAATCAGAATGTCCCGCAACAATCCACCACGACTTCACCAAGATTTGAAAGAAGAGAATAGGGTCGGGTTCCAAAGTAACGAAGATCAAGCGAAATAAGGGAATTACGGACAAGAGAAATCAATTGAAAAGAAACAACTTTGAATGGGGAACTTTGATAACTCTATGAATGGCCAAATAAGTCTTGGAAACTTTGATAACTCTATGAGGGCGATCATTGAGTCTTGGTAATCTCAAACCCGTGACAAAACCCGTATTCAACTAAGATCTCCAGGAAACATGTCCTTATCAAGCTCCCATAGTGGAACCTTGACCCATTACCTAGAAAGAGCTAAGAACCTTGGTGTAGTTAAGATGCCACAATCAACTATGGAAGGGTTGATTCATAAGTCGGGGGCAAACGTGATGGATGACACCAATAAGTTCTTTTAGTTCTTGAAAGAACCTATGACAATAAATTCTCACACTTTATTAATGAAAAATCAGTTCTCTTCAAATCTTGCGAACAAATCATGGCTGTCATTAATTGCCTTCTTTGATCTTGTACATAGAATCACATCAAAACTTACATCAGATTGTCCGTGATTATGAACAAGGGCAACACCATTATCATGGGAAATTTCACTCTTAATTTGCATTTCAGATGATTTCAGGGCGATAATTGAGCCTTGGTGATCGTAATGAAGTCATTTCCGGCCAAAGTTACGGTGGCTCATCCATGATTCGGTTAAAGGGCAACTCTGTCATCAAGGGAAATTTCGCTCTCAATTTACATTTCGAACAACTTGAGTACGGTGATTGAGCCCTGGTCATCTCAATGGTGTCATTTCCGATGAAAGTTACGTCGGATCATCCTTGGTTCGGCAAAAGGGCAAATCCATTATCACGGGAAATTACACTTTCAATTTACTTTTCGAACGACTAGAGGATGATGCCTGAGCCTTGGTGATGCAATGGAGTGATTTCTGGCCAAAGTGAGGATGGATCATCTGCAGTTTGGTAAAAGGGCAACTCCATCATCATGGATAATCTCTCTCAATTTACATTTTGAACGACGGATTGTCCGTGGTTATGAACAAGGGCAAAACCATTATAACAGGAAAGCTCGCTCTCAATTTCCATATCAGATGAACTGACGGCGATCGTTGAGCTTCGGTGATCTCAATGGAGTAATTTCTAGCCAAGATTACGACACATCGTCCTTGGTTTGGCAAAAGGGAAACTTCGTCATCATGGGAAATTTCACACTCAATTTACTTTCAGATGACTTGAAGTCGATCATTAAGCCTTGGTGATTGCAATGGAGTGATTTCGGACCAAAGTTGCAACAAATAGTCCATGGTTTGGAATAAGGGCAGCCTCGTTATCTAGGGAAAGTTTGCTCTCAATTTTCATTTCGGACGAATTGAGGGTGATCATTGAGCCTTGGCGATATCAATGGAGTCATTTTCGGCCAAAGTTACGACGGATCGTCCTTGGTTTGGCAAAAGGGCAACTCCGACATTACGGAAAATATTGCTCTCAATTTACATTTCGGATGACTTGAGTATGATGATTGAGCGTTGACGATATGAATTGTGTCCTTTTCGGTGGAAGTTACGTTGGATCATCCTTGGTTCTGCAAAAGGGCAAGCACAAGACATTTAACTTTCAATTTACTTTTTGGACGATTGGAGGATAATGTCGGAGCCTTGGTGATACAATGGAGTGATTTCCAGCCAAAATTACAACAGATCATCTGTGGTTTCGCAAAAGGGCAACTCCATTATTATGGGTAATTTCTCTCTCAATTTACATTTCAGACGACTTGAGGGCGATCATTGAGTCTTGGTGATCTTACAAGAGTCATTTCCAAATAGTGTTACGACAGATCATCGTTGGTACGGCAAAAGGGGAGCTCTGTCATCACGGGAAATTTTGCTCTCAATTTACATTTCAGACGACTTTAGTGCGATCTTCGAGCCTTGGTGATCTCAAAGAAGTGATTTCCGATCAATGTTACAACGGATCAAACGTGGTTCAGCAAAAGGGTAACTCCGTCATCTCGGGAAATTTTGCTCTGAATTTACATTTCTGACAACTTGAGGGCAATCATTGAGCGTTGGTGATACCAATGGAGTCATTTCCGGCCAAAGTTACGATGCATCGTTCGTGGTTCGGCAAAAGGGCAGCTACATCATCACGACGAATTTCGCTCTCAATTTACATTTCAGATGACTTAAGGGCAATCATTGATCCTTGGTGATCTAAAAAGAGTGATTTTTGGCCAATGCTACAACGGATCGAGCGTGGTTCGGCAAAAAGGCAACTCTATCATCTTGAGAAGCTTCACTCTCAATTTACATTTCTGACAACTTGTGGGTGATCATTGAGCCTTGGTGATCTCAATGGAGTCATTTCTGGCCAAAGTTATGACAAATCATTCGTGGTTCGGCAAGAGGGTAGTTGCATCATCACGAAAAATTTCACTCTCAATTTACCTTTCGGATGGCTTGAGGGCGATCATTGAGTTTTGATGATCTCAAAAGGAGCAATTTCTTACCAATGTTAAAACGGATCGAGCGTTGTTCGACAAAAGGGCAACCTGCCATCTCGGGAAATTTCACTCTCAATTTATATTTCTGGCAACTTGAGGGCGACCATTGAGCCTTGGTGATTTCAATGGATTCATTTTTGGCTAAAGTTACGTCAGATCATCCATGGTTTAAAACATGGGCAACCCCATTATAACAGGAAAGTTCGCTCTCAATTTCCATTTCGGACGAATTGACGGCAATCATTGAGTCTCGTTGATCTCAATGGAGTCATTTTTGGCCAAAGTTATGAAGCATCGTCCTTGGTTCGGCAAAAGGGAAACTCCATCATCACGGGAAATTTCACTCTCAATTTACTTTTTGGATGACTTGAGGTCGATCATTAAGCCTTGGTGATTTGAGTGGAGTGATTTCCGACCAAAGTTACGATGGATTGTCCGTGGTTTAGAACAAGGGCAACCCCGTTATCTCGAGAAATTTCGCTCTCAATTTCCATTTCGGATGAATTGAGGGTGATCATTGAGCCTTGCTAACATCAAGGGAGTCATTTCCAGCCAAAGTTACAACGGATCATCCTTGGTTCGGCAAAAGGGCAACTTTGACATCAAGGGAAATCTCGCTCTCAATTTACATTTCGGATGACTTGAGTACGATGATTTAGCGTTGGTGATCTGAATTGTGTCATTTTTTGCGAAAGTTATGTCGTATCGTCCTTGGTTCGACAAAAGAGCAAGCACGAGACATTTCACTTTCAATTTACTTTTCGGTTGACTAGAGGACAATGTCTGAGCCTTGGTGATGCAATGGAATGATTTCCATCCAAAGTTATGACGGATCATCCGTAGTTTTGCAAAAGGGCAACTCTGTCATCATGGGTAAGTTCTCTCTCAATTTACATTTCAGATGACTTGAGGATGATCATTGAGCCTTGGTGATCTTAAAAGAGTCATTTCCAGACAGTGTTATGATAGATCGTCCTTGGTACGGCAAAAGGGAGCTTCGTCATCACAGGAAATTTCTCTCTTAATTTACATTTCGGACGACTTGAAAGCGATATTTGAGCCTTGGTGATCTCAAAGGAGTGATTTCTGATCAATGTGACAATGGACCAAGTGCGGTTCGGCAAAAGGGCAACTTCATCATCTCTGGAAATTTCGCTCTCAATTTACATTTCTGACAACTTGAGGGCGATCATTGAGCATTGTTGATACCAATGGAGTCATTTCCGGCCAAAGTTGCGATGCATCATTTGTCGTTAGGCAAAAGGACAGCTGCATCATCACAGTGAATTGCGCTCTCAATTTACATTTCAGACGACTTGAGGGCAATCATTGAGCCTTGGTGATCTAAAAGGAGTGATTTCCGGCCAATGTTGCAATGGATCGAGCGTGGCGCAGCAAAAGGGCAATTTTGTCATCTTGGGAAATTTCGCTCTCAATTTACATTTCTGACAACTTGTGGGCAATCATTAAGCCGTGGTGATCTCAATGGAGTCATTTCTGACCAAAGTTACGACGGATCATTCGTGGTTCAGCCAAAGGGCAGCTGCGTCATCACAGGAAATTTAACTCTCAATTTACATTTTGGACAACTTGAGAACGATCATTGAGCCTTGATGATTAAAATGGAGTAATTTCCAGCCAAAGTTGATGTGAACCTCGCCAACACCATGATGAAACCCAATATGATGTTTGATATGAACTTCACCAACTCGTGACGAAACCCGTATTCAAATAAGATCCCTAGGAAACGTATCCTTGTCAAGCTCCAATAGTGGAACCTTCACCCATTAGCTATAAAAAAATAAGAACCTTGGTGTAGTGAAGACGTCACAATCAATTTTGGAAGGGTTTATTGGTAAGTCATGGACAAACATCACGGATGACTCCGATAAGATCTTTTAGTTCTTGAAAGAACGTATGAAAATAAATTCTCACACTTTATTAATGAATAATCTATTCTCTTCAAATCTTGCCATCAAATCACGAGCGTCATTAGTTGCCTTCTTTGATCCCGTGCATACGATCACATCAAAACTCACATCGGATCGTCTATGGTTAGGAACAAGGGCAGCCCCTTATCACTGGAAATTTCACTCTCAATTTACATTTTGAAAGACTTGAAGGAAATAATTGAGCCTTGGTGATCGCAGTGAAGTCATTTCCGACCAAATTTACGATGGATCATCTGTGATTCGGCAAAAGGGCAACTCCATCACCGCGGGAAATTTCTCTCTCAATTTACTTTTCAGACGACTTGAGTACGATGATTGAGCCTTGGTCATCTCAACGGTGTCATTTCCGGTGAAAGTTACATTGGACCATCCTTGGTTCAGCAAAAGGTCAAGTCCGTGATCACAGGAAATTACACTTTCAGTTTACTTTTAGGATGACTGGTGGACGATGCTTGAGCCTTGGTGATGCAATGGAGTGATTTCTGGCCAAAGTTAGGATGGATCATCCGTGGTTTCGACAAAGGGCAACTCCGTCATCACAGATAATGTCTCTCTCAATTTACATTTCAGACAACTAGAAGGTGATCTTTGAGCCTTGCTGATCTCAAAAGATTCATTTCCGGACAATGTTACTATGGATCATCATTGGTTCGGCAAACGGGCAACTCCATCTTCACGAAAATTTCGCTCTCAATTTATGTTTCGGACGACTTGAGTGCGAAAGTTACGTCGAATCGTCCTTGGTTAGGCAAAAGGGCAAGTCCATCATCATGGGAAATTACACTTTCAATTTACTTTTCGGATGACTGGAGGATGATGCCTGAGCCTTGGTGATGCAATGGAGTGATTTCCAGCCAAAGTAAGGACGGATCATCCGGGGTTTGGACAAAGGGCAACTCCGTCATCACAAATAATCTCTCTCTCAATTTACATTTCGGACAGCTAGAAGGTGATCTTTAAGCCTTTGTGATCTCAAAAGAGTCATTCCTAGACAATGTTACTACGGATCATAGTTGGTTCGGCAAAAGGGCAACTCCATCGTCACACAAAATTTCGCTCTTAATCTACATTTCGGATGACTTGAGGGTGATCATTGAGCCTTGGTGATCTCAAAGGAGTGATTTCCGACCAATGTTACAATGGATCGAGCATTGTTCGACAAAATGGCAACCCCGTCATCTCAGGAAATTTCGCTCTCAATTTACATTTCTGACAACTTGAGGGCAATTATTCAGCCTTGGTGATTTCAATGGATTCATTTCCAGTCAAAGTTACATCGGATCGTCTGTGGTTGAAAACATGGGCAAGCCCGTTATAATGGGAAAGTTTGCTCACAATTTCTATTTCGGACGAACTGACTGTGATCATTGAGCCTCGGTGATCTCGATGGAGTCATTTCTAGCCGAAGTTACAATGCATCGTCCTTGATTTGGCAAAAGGGAAACTCCGTCATCACGAAAAATTTCACTCTCAATTTACTTTATGGATGACTTGAGGTTGGTCACTAAGCCTTGGTGATTGCAGTGGAGTGATTTCCAACCAAAGTTACAATGGATTGTCCGTGGTTTGGAAGACGGGCAATCCCATTATCATAGGAAAGTTCGCTTTCAATTTCTATTTCAGACGAATTGAGGGTGATCATTGATCCTTGGTGATATCAATAGAGGCATTTCTAGCCAAAGTTATGATGGATCGTCCTTAGTTCGACAAAAGGGCAGCTGCATCAGAAGGGGAAATTTAGCTCTCAAGTTACATTTCGGATGACTCGAGAATGATCATTGAGCCTTGATGATCACAATGGAGCCATTTCCGACAAAAGTTGATGTGAACCTCACCAACACTATGATGAAAACCGATATCAAGTTTGATATGAACCTCACCAACTCGTGACGAAACCCGTATATGACTAAGATCTCCAAGAAATGTGTCCTAAGCTCCAATAGTGAAACCTTGACCCATTACCTATAACGAGATAAGAACCTCGGGATAGTGAAGACACTACAATCAACTATGGAAGGGTTGATTCATAAGTCGGGGACGAATGCCATGGATGACTCCGAGAAGTTCTTTTAGTTACGGAAAGAAACTAGAGAATAAAATCTCACACTTTATTAATGAATAATTTGCTTTCCTGAAATCTTGCCATCAAATCAAGGTTGTCATTAATTGCCTTCTTTGATCTTGTTCATGGGATCACATCAAAACTTATGTCAGATCGTCCGTGGTTAGGAACAAGGGCAACCCCGTTATCATGGGAAATTTCACTCTCAATTTATATTTGGGTTGACTTGAGGGTGATAATTGAGCCTTGGTGATTACAATGAAGTCATTTTTTGCCAAAGTTACAATGGATCATCCGTGGTTCAGCAAGAGTGCAACTTCGTCATCACGGGAAATTTTGCTCCCAGTTTACATTGCGGACGACTTGAGGATGATCACTGAGCCTTGGTCATGTCAATAGAGGGATTTCTGGCCGAGGTAACGACGGATCATTCGTGGTTCGGCAAATGGGCAAGTCCATTGTCATGAGAAATTTCACTTTCAATTTACTTTTCAGACGACTGGAGGACGATGCTTGATGCGAACCTCGCCAACACCGTGATGAGACCCAATATCAAGTATGATATGAACCTCACCAACTCGTGACGAAACCCGTATACGACTAAGGTCTCCAGGAAACGTGTCCTTATCAAGCTCGAAAGGTGGAACCTTGACCCATTACCTATAAAGAGGTAAGAACCTTGGTATAGTGAAGACGCCACAATCAACTATGGAAGGGTTGATTGATAAGTCAGGGATGAACGCCACGGAATACTCCGATAAGTTCGAATAGTTCTTCAAAGAACCAAAGAGAATAAAATCTCACACTTCATTAATGAATAAAACTGATCCCCATTCGTCCAAAGGCAAGCACCAGCCTTTAAATAGGCCAAAGTGCAATATTACATCAAAAATAAACTTCCTAAATGGTTCTCATAGGATAGGAAACTAATTAGAAAGCAAATCTAAGTGCTATCCCGAGAAATTACAATATATTAACAATATCTTCAGAACTAAATAAAGGGGAAGGAAATATATTCTACTTGCTAAAAGAGGAAAGTGATATATTCTTGTAGATAACTTCAATATATCAGCATTAACTTGTGCTTCTCTTGCCTCTTTAGTTCTCTCAACTTCCTTTCTTGATGATATTCTTCCTCATTATATCCAGTTGAGATATATTTCTTCAAATACTTTCCCTTGTGACATTCAGCTGAAATATGTTTCTTGAATCACTTATACTCTTGATATTCAGCTCAAATATGTGGCCTTCATCATTTGTCCATTTTTGAAATACTATGGATAATGTTGAGTTATTGAGCTTGCTCGTCGTCACTTGTATGCATATCCATGTCCTCCATTTCATCTCACTCGAGCTTCTCGTCATTGGATCTTGAAAGACCTTGATTTCATTCTTCCAGCTCGTATCTTGGATCACATCAATGCTGAACCTTGGTGATGCAATTGAGTGATTTGCAGCCAACATTATGATGGATCATCAGTGGTTTGGCAAAAGGGAATCTCCATAATCATGGGTAATTTCTCTCTGAATTTATGTTTCGGACGACTTGAGGGCGATCATTGGGACTTAGTGATCTCAAAAGAGTCATTTCTGGACAATGTTACGATGGATCGTCCTTGGTTTGGCAAAAGGGTAACTTCTTCATCACAGGAAATTTCGCTCTCAATTTACATTTCGGGCGACTTGAGGGCAATCATTGAGCCATAGTGATCTCAAGGGAGTGATCTCTAGCCAATGTTACAATGGATTGAGCACAGTTCGGCAAAAAGGTAACTCCATCATCTCGGAAAATTTCGCTCTCAATTTACATTTCCTATAACTTGAGGGCGATCATTGCACCTTGGTGATCTCAATGGATTCATTTTCCAGCCCAAGTTACGACGGATGGTTAGTGGTTCGGCAAAAGGGAAGCTACATCATAACGGAAAATTGCGCTCTCAATTTACATTTCGGACGACTTGAGGACGATCGTTGTGCCTTGATGATCACAATTGAGTCATTTCTGACCAAAGTTGATGTGAACCTCACCGACATTGTGTTTAAACCCGATATCAAGTTTGATATGAATCTCACCAACTTGTGACGAAACCCACATTCGACAAAGATTCCCAGGAAACGTGTCCTTGTGAAGCTCCAATAGTGGAACCTTGACCCATTACCTATAAAGAGATAATAATCTCGGTATAGTGAAGACGCCACAATCAACTATGGAAGGGTTGATTGATAAGTTGGGGACAAATGCCATGGATGATTCCGATAACTTCTTTTGGTTCTTGAAAGAACCTGTGAGAATAAAATCTGACATTTTATGAATGAATAATTTGCTCTCTTGAAATCTTGTCATCAAATCACGAGTGTCATTATTTGCCTTCTTTGATCCCGTGCATAGGATCACACTAAAACTTACATCGGATTGTCCGTGGTTAGGAACAAGGGCAACCCTGTTATCATGGGAAATTTCACTCTCAATTTACATTTCAGATGACCTGAGAGCGATCATTGAGCCTTGGTGATCGCAATGAAGTCATTTCCGGCCAAAGTTATTATGGATCATCCGTGATTCAGCAAAAGAGTAACTCTGTCATCGTGGGAAATTTTACTCTCAATTTACATTTCGGATTACTTGAGACGATGATTGAGCCTTGGTAAGCTAAACGGTGTCATTTCCAATGAAAGTTACATTAGATCGTCCTTGGTTTGACGAACGAACAAGTCCGTCATCACAAGAAATTTCACTTTCAATTTACTCTTCGGACAACCGGAGGATGATGCCTGAGCCTTCGTGATGCAGTGCAGTGATTTTCGGCCAAAGTTACGGCTGATCATCCCTGGTTTGGCAAAAGGGCATGATGCGAACATTGCCAACATCGTGATGAAACTCGATATCAAGTATGATATGAACCTCACCAACTTGTAATGAAACCCGTATGTAACTAAGGTCTTCGGGAAATGTGTCCTCAAGCTCTAAAGTTGGAACCTTAACCCATTACCTATAAATATGTAAGAACCTTGGTATGGTGAAGACACCAAAATCAACTATGGAAAGGTTGATTGATAAGTCGGGGATGAAAGCCATGGAATTTTTCGATAAGTTCGAATAGTTCTTCAAAGAAATAAAGAGAATAAAATCTCACATTTTATTAATGAATAATCTACTCCCAAAATTCGTCTAAGAGGAAGCACTAGCCTTTAAATAAGTGTAATATTTGCATGAAAATAACCTTCCTAAATAATCCCCATGGGATAAGAAACTAATTAGAAAGTAAATCTAAGAGTTACCGTATGAGAAAATACAAAATATTACCTATATGTTCAAAACTGATCAAAAGAAAAAGTAATATATTCTACTTGTCAAAAGAGAAAAGTGATATATTCTTGTAGATAGCTTCAATATATCAATATTAACTTGTGCTTCTCTTGCCTCTTTAGTTCTCTCAACTTCCTTTCTTGAAAATATTCTTTCTCTTTACATCTAACTGAAATATATTTCTTCAAAATACTTGCTCTCCTTACATTCAACTGAAATATTTGTCGAAGCTCTTGCACTCTTGATATTTAGCTAAAAGGTATTTGTTGAGAATAATATTTATGCTCCATTTTGGGCTGCATTTGTAATGAGTTTGATATTGTGAATCCATGATCCTCACTTGTCAACAACTCCATGCCCACCAATCTTCTCATTCTAGCTCTTGTCTGTAAATCCAAAGGAACATAATTTGTCATTCTTTAAATCCGTATCTGGGATCACATCACCCTTCCTCTTGAAAAGAACTTGTCCTCAAATTTTGACCTGCATGAAATAAAGATAAATTACCGACTTGGAAAGTATCATTGTTTTTATTCTCACCTTGTTGTTCAGATTTGTAAGCATAATTAGTAATCCATTCAAGAACTTGGAATGTCCACTCCATGAGGATGTTGTTTTGAATGCCTTTGAATGTGAATCCTCTTCTTCCTCATGTGCAATGAATCACAACTATCCGGATCAGAAATAAAATTCTTGCTACCATTATTAGGGTGCATGGCTTTCACATGATTTGACTTAACAAATTCACCTTTCATCATTTCACCTAAGTAAGCACATCCACTTGAAGGTAAAGATGTTAAATTCATAAGAATCAATAAACTAAAGCCATATACTTGCTTTTAATGAGAAAACTTAGTGGTCAAAGGAACGACACTATAATGAGCATCCTCAATATTGGGGAAAAAAATATTCCCATGCTTTAAAATCAATGTTTTGCATAGCAATTCAAAAACAATAATTTGTTTCCATGTTCTCTCATATTTTCCCAAGAGTAGTCCAAAAAGTTAGCAATTTTGTGTAAAATATATATAACATGTATTCTCACAATCTCTTTAAAGAAGAAATCAACATGTGTGATATCA
Organism: Lagerstroemia speciosa; assembly: GCA_037672795.1. Taxonomy (NCBI): domain Eukaryota; kingdom Viridiplantae; phylum Streptophyta; class Magnoliopsida; order Myrtales; family Lythraceae; genus Lagerstroemia; species Lagerstroemia speciosa. The sequence goes on from CM075292.1 coordinate 4,223,871, forward strand.
TCGATTATATGGCAAGGAACAACATACCAATATAAATTAGTTATGCAATGAAATATATTTACTTGACTTACCAAAGAAGATGATTTCTAGTCTTGGATTGAACTTTCCTTTTCAACATGATTCTCAAACTCTAAACTACTCGCAATAACATCATTAAACACAACATTATCTATGCAAGGAGTACAGATTTCAAGTATATCAAATAATGATTCTTTCCTTAAGGCCTCTAAAATAAGCCTTGGGTGTTCAACATGATCAGTTAGGCTCTTACTATAATGAATATTATCAAGTAGATAAAAGCATACAAATTATGGCTCATAAGTCTCATGAAAGTATTAGGCCTATTAATCATTCCAAAAGGAATCGCCAACCAGTCAAACAAATCAAGTTTTATTTGGAATGTATTGTTGAACTCATACCTCTCTTTCAACCAAACATGATGAAATTCACTTTCAAGATCAATCTTTGAAATCATATATGTATAACTCAATCCATTTAACATGTCATTCTCATAAGGAATAGGGTTAGGACACATTACCGTGATTTTGTTAGTGGATTGAAAATCAACAAACTTTCTCCACATTTGTTCCTCATGCCCTAGTAACATCGAAGGACCCATGTATACATACTAGCTCATTGGGTTGTTGTTGAATTTCCTTCATCTCCTCATGATTACTTATAATGGCTAGTTGGTTTGGGCTAGATCCTTGATGCAATTCCTTGAATTCCTGCAAATACGAAATAATATTGCTCGACAAGAACCCAACAATATTGTTAGCAAATAAAACTGACTGCTTAATAATAAGGGACTGATATAAAATTAAAGAACTCTCAATCTCACAGTCTTTTTCCTTTCTTGCGCTCACCAATGAAACGTCACTGTTATTCTCTATTCACACGTCGCCATTATCTGGAACGAACCAAGACTTCGAACTGAAGAAACTCCGCACCACGAGCATGACAAGTTTCGAATTCTTTAACGCCATGAGATAAACTCGATAACTTCAAAAGTTCTGTAAAAGTTTTCAAATCTGATAATGGGCAAAGGTCGTCGCAAATGCTGAGTCATGGATGTTTTAGTCCGATCACATGGATTAGGCCTCGCTCTTCACGTGGGGTTATCTCGATCTCTCCATTCCCATACTCAGCCCAATGCTCTTTTATTATTCCATTTAGTGCTTCCTTGAATCGCTTGCCCAAAGTCCTATAATGGGACCTTCCGGAAGTGACAAATGGTCTCTTCTATCTCCGGCCTTAAGCCGATGATTATGACCTGGACCTGCATCAGACGAACATGCCCTTGCTCTCATCTGGAGACAATATGTCATAACTTTTTCCAGAAATCACTTCCTTGCTATCACGAAGATCATGGTCGACATGAAGTGGCCCGAAATGCAAGTGGCATTTGAAACTTTGTGTGTTAGCAGTAGCACGAACCACACCAACAAAAGGTATGAAACCGGGAACAACGATGGATAGAACACTAGAATTCAGAAGACCAGGGTTTGAGGATTCACACGTCGCCAAGAGGTGGAACGAACCAAGACTTCGAAGTGAGGAAACTCCGCACCACGAGCATGACAGGTTTCGAATTGTTTCACGCCATGAGATAAACTGGATAATTTCAAAAGTTCTGTAAAAGCTTTCAAATCCGATAATGGGCAAAGGTCGTCATAAATGCTGAGTCATGGATGTTTTAGTCCGATCACATGGATTAGGCCTCGCTCATCACGTGGGCTTACCTCGGTCTCTCCATTCCCATACTCAGCCCAATGCTCTTTTATTAATCCATTTCGTGCGTCCTTGAATCGCTTGCCCAAAGTCCTATAATGGAACCTTCCGGAAGTGACAAATGGTCTCTTCCATCTCTGGGCTTAAGCAGACGATTAGCACCTGGACCTGCATCAGACGGAATTGCCCTTGCTCTCATTTAGAGACAATATGTCGTAACCTTTGCCAGAAATCACTTCCTTGCTATCATGAAGATCATGGTCGACATGAAGTCGTCCGAAACGCAAGTGGCGTTTGAAACTTTGTGCGTTCACAGTAGGACGAAACACACCGATAAAGGGTATGAAACCGGGAACAACGATGGATAGAACAGTAGAATTGAGAAGACCAGGCTTTGAGGATTCACACGTCCCCAACATCTGGAACGAACCAAGACTTCGAAGTGAAGAAACTCCGCACCACGAGCAGGACAAGTTTCGAATTGTTTCACGCCATGAGATAAACTCTATAGCTTCAAAAGTTCTGTACAAGCTTTCAAATCTGATAATGGGCAAAGGTCGTCACAAATGCTGAGTCATGGATGTTTTAGTCCGATCACATGGATTAGGCCTCGCTCTTCACGTGGGCTTACCTCGGTCTCTCCATTCCCATACTCAGCCCAATGCTCTTTTATTAATCCATTTAGTGCTTCCTTGATTCGCTTGCCCAAAGTCCTATAATGGGACCTTCCGGAAGTGACAATTGGTTTCTTCTAGCACCGGCCTTAAGCCGACGATTAGCACCTAGACCTGCATCAGACGGACTTGCCCTTGCTCTCATCTGGAGACAATATGTCGTAACTTTTGCCGGAAATCACTTCCTTGCTAACACGAAGATCATGGTCGACATGAAGTCGTCCGAAATGCAAGTGGCGTTTGAAACTTTGTGCGTTGACAGTAGGACGAACCACATCGATAAAGGGTATGAAACCGGGAACAATGATGGATAGAACACTAGAATTGTGAAGACCAGGGTTTGAGGATTCACACGTCGCCAGCATCTGGAACGAACCAAGACTTCGAAGTGAAGAAACTCCTCTCCACGAGCATGACAAGTTTCGAATTGTTTAACGCCATGAGATAAACTCGATAACTTCAAAAGTTCTTTAAAATCTTTCAAATCTGATAATGGGCAAAGGTCGTGACAAATGTCGAGTCATGGATGTTTTAGTCTGATGCAAACCTCGCCAACACTGTGATAAAACCCAATATCAAGTATGATATGAACCTCACCAACTCGTGACGAAACCCGTATACCACTAAGGTCTCCAGGGAACGTGTCCTTATCAAGCTCGAAAGGTGGAACCTTGACCCATTACCTATAGAGAGGTAAGAACCTTGGTATAGTGAAGACGCCACAATCAACTATGGAAGGGTTGATTGATAAGTCGGGGATGAACGCCACGGAATACTCCGATAAGTTCGAATAGTTCTTCAAAGAACCAAAGAGAGTAAAATCTCACACTCTATTAATGAATAAACTGATCCAAATTCGTCCAAAGGCAAGCACCAGCCTTTAAATAGGCTAAAGTGCAATATTACATCGAAAATAACCTTCCTAAATGGTTCTCATGCGATAGGAAACTAATTAGAAAGCAAATCTAAGTGTTTCCTCAAGGAAATTAGAAAATATTACCAATATCTTCAGAACTAAGCAAAGGGGAAGGAAATATATTCTACTTGCTAAAAGTGGAAAGTGATATATTCTTATAGATAACTTCAATATATCAGCATTAACTTGTGCTTCCCTTGCCTCTTTAGTTCTCTCAACTGCCTTTCTTGAAAATGTTGTTTCCCTTTCATCTTGTTAAGATATATTTCTTGAAGATACTTGCCTTCTTGACATTCAACTGAAATATATTTCTTGAATTACTTGCACTCTTGATGCTTAGCTGAAATATGTGGCCTTCATCATTTGTCCATTTATGGATAATGTTGAGTCATTGAGCTTGCTCGTCTCTTGTATGCATATCCATGTCCTCCATTTCGTCTTACTTGAGCTTCTCGTCATTGGACCTTGAAAGACTCTGATTTCATTCTTCAAGCTCGTATCTTGGATCACATCATAGTCCTATCACATGGATTAGGCCTCGCTCTTCACGTGGGCTTATCTTGGTCTCTCCATTCCCATACTCAGCCCAATGCTCTTTTATTAATCCATTTAGTGCTTCCTTGAATCGCATACCCAAAGTCCTATAATGGGACCTTCCGGAAGTAACAAATGGTCACTTCTATCTCCGGCCTTAAGCCGACGACTAGCACCTGGACCTGCATCAGACGAACTTGCCCTTGCTCTCATCTGGAGACAATATGTCGTAACTTTTGCCAGAAATGACTTCCTTGCTATCACGAAGATCATGGTCGACATGAAGTGGTCCAAAATGCAAGTGGCGTTTGAAACTTTGTGCGTTGACAGTAAAGCGAACCACACCAATAAAGGGTATGAAACCGGGAACAACGATGGAAAAAACACTAGAATTGAGAAGACCAGGGTTTGAGGATTCACACGTCGCCAACATCTGGAACGAACCAAGACTTCGAAGTGAAGAAACTCCGCACCACAGGCATGGCAACTTTCGAATTGTTTCACGCCATGAGATAAACTCGATAATTTGAAAAGTTCTATAAAAGCTTTCAAATCTGATAATGTGCGAAGGTCGTCGCAAATACCGAGTCATGGATGTTTTAGTCTGATCACATGGATTAGGCCTCGCTCTTCACGTGGGCTTATCTCGGTCTCTCCATTTCCATACTCAGCCCAATGCTCTTTTATTAATCCATTTGGTACTTCCTTGAATCGCTTGTCCAAAGTCCTATAATGGGACCTTCCGGAAGTGACAAATGGTGTCTTCTAGCTCCGGCCTTAGGCCGACGATTAGCACCTGAACCTGCATCAGACGAACTTGCCCTTGCTCTCATCTGGAGACAATATCTCGTAACTTTTCCCAGAAATCACTTCCTTGCTATCGCGAAGATCATGGTCGACATGAAGTGGTCCAAAATGCAAGTGGCATTTGAAGCTTTGTGCATTGGCAGTAGGACGAACCACACCGATAAAGGGTATGAAACCGGGAACAACGATGGATAGAACACTAGAATTGAGCAGACCAGGGTTTGAGGATTCACACGTCGCCAATATGTGGAACGAACCAAGACTTCGAAGTGACAAATGGTTTGTTCTAGCTCCGGCCTTAAGCCAATGATTAGCACCTGGACCTGCATCAGATGGACTTGCCCTTGCTCTCATCTAGAGACAGTTTGTCGTAACTTTTGCCAGAAATCACTTCCTTGCTATCACGAAGATCATGGTCGACATGAAGTCGTCTGAAATGCAAGTGGTGTTTGAAACTTTGTGCGTTGACAGTTGGAGAAACCACACCGATAAAGGGTATGAAACCGGGAATAACGATGGATAGAACACTAGAATTGAGAAGACCAGGGTTTGAGGATTCACACGTCGCCAACATCTGGAACGAACCAAGACTTCGAAGTGAAGAAACTCCACATGATGAGCATGACAAGTTTTGAATTGTTTCACGCCATGAGATAAACTCGATAGCTTTAAAAGTTCTGTAGAAGCTTTCAAATCTGTTAATGGGAAAAGGTCGTCACAAACGATGAGTCATGGATGTTTTAGTCCGATCGCATGGATTAGGCCTCGCTCTTCACGTGGGCTTATCTCGGTCTCTCCATTCCCATACTCAGCCCAATGCTCTTTTATTATTCCATTTAGTGCTTCCTTGAATCGCTTGCGCAAAGTCCTATAATGGGACCTTCCGGAAGTGACATATGGTCTCTTCTATCTCCGGCCTTAAGCCGATGATTAGGACCTGGACCTGCATCAGACGAACTTGCCCTTGCTCTCATCTGGAGACAATATGTCGTAACTTTTTCCAGAAATCACTTCCTTGCTATCACGAAGATCGTGGTCGACATCAAGTTGTCCGAAATGCAAGTGGCATTTGAAACTTTGTGTGTTAGCAGTAGCACGAACCACACCGACAGAAGGTATGAAACCGGGAACAACGATGGATAGAACTCTAGAATTCAGAAGACCAGGGTTTGAGGATTCACACGTCGCCAAGATCTTGAACAAACCAAGACTTCGAAGTGACAAATGGTTTGTTCTAGCTCCGGCATTAAGCCCACGATAAGCACCTGGACCTGCATCAGACGGACTTGCCCTTGCTCCCATCTAGAGACAATATGTCATAACTTTTGCCAGAAATCACTTCCTTGCTATCACGAAGATCATGGTCGACATGAAGTCGTCCGAAATGCAAGTGGCGTTTGAAACTTTGTGCGTTGACAGTAGGACGAACCACAACGATAAAGGGTATGAAACCGCGAACAACGATGGATAGAACACTAGAATTGAGAAGACCATGGTTTGAGGATTCGCACATCGCCAAGATCTGGAACGAACCAAGACTTCGAAGTGAAGAAACTCCGCACCACGAGCATGACAAGTTTAGAATTGTTTCACACCATGAGATAAACTCGATAGCTTCAAAAGTTTTGTAAAAGCTTTCAAATCTGATAATGGGCAAAGGTCGTCACAAATGATGAGTCATGGATGTTTTAGTCCGATCGCATGGATTAGGCCTCGCTCTTCACGTGGGCTTATCTCGGTCTCTCCATTCCCATACTGAGCCCAATGCTATTTTATTAATCCATTTAGTGCTTCCTTGAATCGCTTGTCCAAAGTCCTATAATGGGACCTTCCGGAAGTGGCAAATGGTCAGTTTCGAATTGTTTCACGCCATGAGATAAACTCGATAGCTTCAAAAGTTCTGTAAAAGCTTTCAAATCTGATAAGGGGCAAAGGTCGTCACAAATGCTGAGTCATGGATGTTTTTGTCCGATGAAATGGATTAGGCCTCGCTCTTCACGTGGGGTTATCTCGGTCTCTCCGTTCCCATACTCAGCCCAATGCTCTTTTATTAATCCATTTAGTGCATCCTTGAATCGCTTGCCCAAAGTCCTATAATGGGACCTTCCGGAAGTGACAAATGGTCTCTTCTATCTCCGGCCTTAAGCCGACGATTAGCACCTGGACCTGCATCCGACGAAATTGCCCTTGCTCTCATCTGGAGACAATATGTCGTAACTTTTTCCAGAAATCACTTCCTTGCTATCACGAAGATCATGGTCGACATGAAGTGGTCCGAAATGCAAGTGGCGTTTGAAACTTTGTGCGTTGACAGTAAAGCGAACCACACCAATAAAGGGTATGAAACCGGGAACAACGATGGATAGAACAATAGAATTGAGAAGACCAGGGTTTCAGGATTCACACGTCGCCAAGATGTGGAACGAACCAAGACTTCGAAGTGAAGAAACTCCGCACCACGAGCATGACAAGTTTCGAATTGTTTCACGCCATGAGATAAACTCGATAGGTTCAAAAGTTCTGTAAAAGTTTTCAAATTTGATAATGGGCAAAGGTCGTCACAAATGCTGAGTCATGAGATAAACTCGATAACTTCAAAAGTTCTGTAAAAGCTTTCAAATCTGATAATGGGCAAAGGTCGTCACAAATGCTGAGTCATGGATGTTTTAGTCCGATCACATGGATCAGGCCGCGCTCTTCACGTGGGCTTATCTCGGTCTCTCCATTCCCATACTCAGCCCAATGCTATTTTATTAATCAATTTAGTGCTTCCTTGAATCGCTTGTCCAAACTCCTATAATGGGACCTTCCGGAAGTGACAAATGGTCTCTTCTATCTCCGGCCTTAATCCGACGATTAGCACTTGGACCAGCATCAGACGAAGTTGCCCTTGCTCTCATCCGGAGATAATATGTCGTAACTTTTGCCAGAAATCACTTCCTTGCTATCACGAAGATCATGGTCGACATGAAGTTGTGATGTGATCCAAGATACGAGCTCGAAGCCTGCAATCGAAGTCTCTCATGATCGGATGATGAGAAGCTCGTGCACGACGAAGAAGCGGATATGGATATGCATGCAAGTGACAAGCAAGCTCAATGACTCAACATTATCCATAATATTTCAAAAATGGACAAATGATGAAGGCCACACATTTCAGCTAAGCATCAAGAGTGCAAGTGATTCAAGAAATATATTTCGGTTGAAGTCAAGATGGCAAGTATTTTGAAGAAATATATCTTAGCCAGATGAAAGAGCAAGAATATTTTCAAGAAAGGAAGTTGAGAGAATTAAAGAGGCAAGAGAAACACAGGTTAATGCTGATATATTGAAGTTATCTACAAGAATATATCACTTTCCTCTTTTAGCAAGTAGAATATATTTCCTTTCCCTTTACTTAGTTCTGAAGATATTGGCAATATTTTCTAATTTCCCTGAGGAAACACTTAGATTTGCTTTCTAATTAGTTTCCTATCCGATTAGAACCATTTAGGAAGGTTATTTTTGATGTAATATTGCACTTTGGCCTATTTAAAGGCTGGTGCTTGCCCTTGGACGAATTTGGATCAGTTTATTCATTAATAGAGTGTGAGATTTTATTCTCTTTGGTTCTTTGAAGAACTATTTGAACTTATCGGAGTATTCCGTGGCGTTCATCCCCGACTTATCAATCAACCCTTCCATAGTTGATTGTGGTGTCTTCACTATACCAAGGTTCTTACCTCTCTATAGGTAATGGGTCAAGGTTCCACCTTTCGAGCTTGATAAGGACACGTTTCCTGGGGACCTTAGTTGGATACGGGTTTCGTCACGGGTTGGTGAGGTTCATACCATATTTGGTATCGGGTTTCATCACGGTGTTGGCGAGGTTCGCATCATTTGGTATCAGAGCCAACGTTCTAAGTCAGGTTGAATCTATCCTTGTAGTTTCTTTTTGTTTTCTTTCATCTTCGTTTTATCTTCTTTCTTTTCTATTATCTTCTTCAGAAAAAGTAAAAAAAAAAAAAAGGTAGTGGGAAAAAAAATAGCAGAAAAAAAAGAAGCAAAAAAAAGAAAGAAAAAGTTGCAAAAAAAAGGAAAAAAAGAATCAGCAGTAAAAAAAAGAGGTAGAAAAAGTGGAAGAAGTGAGACATTGAACAAGTCCAAGACTTATTTGACCATTTATAGAGTTATCAATGTCCCTCATTCAAAGTTGTTTCTTTTCCATTGATCTATTATTCTCTAGTCCGTAATTGCCTTGTTACTTGATATTTTGATAATTTGGAACCCGACCCTACATTCTTCTTTCAAATCTTGGTGAAGTCGTGGTGGATTGTTGCGGGACATTCTGATTATTGTTTGTTTAGTTTAAAAAGAACTGAAAGAGGATATACGAGTGGAAAAAGGCAAGAGTGGTGAGATTATTAGAGGGTAAAAGCCGTTTGAGTGCAAACACGAGTGAATTGAGTGAACATATTCTTGAGTGAAACACGTGAGAGAGTGCTTGTGAGGTCCTAATATCTGTTGCAGATTCTCAACATGTCACACTATCAAGAGGAAAGCGCATTCAAAGATGTACAACTACAAGCATATGTACACGAGGTTGGGAGGATGATGAGAGCTGAATTCAAACAAATCCACAAGAAGATAGATCGAATTGAGGATGAAGCAAAAAGAAAAAGCTTTCAGCTCCCATATCAAGATAAAGAATTGAGAAGACCAAGGCAGAACAATGATCTCCATGTCACAAAAGTGGAGTTTCCGACCTTCCAAGGCAAAAACGACCCCGAAGCTTATCTTTTGTGGGAGGAAGGAATGGAGATGGTCTTCAAACATCATATCTATTCCGAAAAGAAAAAGGTACAACTTGCTTCATTTCAATTCTCCAACTATGCTATTATTTGGTGGGATCGGATTATTACAAGTAGGAGACAGAATGGAGAGCGACCCATTGAGACATGGAGTGAGATGAAGTCAATAATGAGGCAACGATTCCTTCCAAGTTCCTATCGCTGGGAATTGCACAACAAATTGCAACATCTCACTCAAGGATCAAAGAGCGTTCTCGATTATTACAAAGAGATGGAGGTTGCAATGACCCGAGCGAACATAGAGGAGGACATAGAAGTCACCATGGACAGGTTCGTACGTGGATTAAATCCTGAGATTATGGATGAAGTGGCAGTGCATTGTTATGAAGACTTCAAAGATATGTTGCCCTATGCCATGAAAGTTGAACGACGGTTGAAGCGAAGAAATATGGATGAATGGTCTTCAGGCATGGCTGCTACAAGCTCATGGAGGTCAGCCTATAAAGAACACAAAGTGCCATCGTCTAGTTCCGAGCTCTCCAAGGATGACAAAGAAGCTGTGAGTATTACACAAATTCATGAGAACCAAACGATTGCTCAAGAAAAAGAGTGTGATAAAAAAAGAGAGAGTGAGCAAAAGAAACAGTGTGATAAAAAGATAGATGAGTGTCAAGAAACAGAGAGCAATAAAAAAGAGAAAGAGATTGAAGTTGTGGAAAAAGAAAGTGAGAGAAAAGAGATTGAGGAGAGAGAAAATAAGAGAGATGTTTCATTGATGAGTACAAGAGAGGAAAAAGACCGTGAGATTGAGCGTTCTTTAATTTTACATCAGCCCCTTATGATTAAGGAGCCGATTTTATTTACTAACAATCTTGTCGGATTCTTGCCGAGCAATATTGTTTCTTATTTGCAGGAAGTCAAGGAATTGCATCAAGGATCAAGTCCAAACCAATTGGCCATTAGAAGTAATTATAAGGAGATGAAGGAGCTTCAACTACAACCCACTGAGCAAGTGGTAAATCTGCAAGCTAGTGAGTACATGAGTCCCTTTATTGTCTTAATGTTACTGGAGCATGAGGATCAAACATGGATAGGGTTTTCTGATTTTCAAGCCATCAAAAACACCATGGTCATGTGCCCTAATTCTGTTCCTCATTTAGATCACATGTTAGATGGATTTCATGATGCATATTTGATTTCAAAGCCTAATGTCGAAAGTGAATTTCATCATGCTAGGGTGACAGGAGATCATGATTTAGGATTGAACAATGCATATATGATTTTAAAGATTGATCTTAAAGGTGAATTCCATCTTGCTAGGGTGAGAGAAAATCATGAGTTAAACATTGAATGCAAAAACGCATGTGATTTGTATAAGATGTTTAGTGCTTTCATGGGATTTATGAGTCATAATTTGTATGCTTTTATCTACTTTGATGATATTCATTATAGCAAGAGTCTAGATGATCATGCTGAATATCCAAGACTTATTTTAGAGGCCTTAAGGAAAGAATGGTTACTTATTAAACTTGAAATTAGTACTATTTGTATGGATAAGGTAATTTTTCTTGCGAATGCTATAGAGATTGAGAATCTTGTTGAAGAGAAAAAGACAATGCAAGATTGGCAGTCATCTACTTTGGTAAGTCAGGTAAGTGGTTTTCATTACTTATCTAATTTATATTGTTACTATATTCCATGTCATATAATGGATGATATCACACATGGTGATTTGTTCCTTAAAAAGATAGAGAGAATACATGTTATACATGTTTTACACAAAATTGCCAACTTCTTGAACTATTCATGGGAAAATACGAGAGAACATGGAAACAAATTATTGTTTTTGAATTGCTATGCAAAACTTGATTTTAAATCATGGGAATATTGTTTTCCCAATGTTGAGGTTGCTCATTCTAGTGTCATTCCTTCTACCACTAAGTTTTCTCATTCAAAGCAAGTATATGGCTTCACTTTATTAATTCTTACGAATTTAACATCTTTACCTTTAAGTGCCTGTGCTTACTTAGTTGGAACGATAAAAGGTGAATTTGTCAAGTCAAATCATATGAAAGCCATGCACCCTAACAGTGGCAGCAAGAATTTTGCGTTTGATCCAGGTGGTTGCAATTCATTGCGCATGAGGAAGAAGAGGATTCACATTCAAATGCATTCAAAGCAACATCCTCGTGGAGAAGGACTATTTCAAGTTCTTGAGCGGATTGCTAATGATGCTTACAAATTTGAACAGCAAGGTGAGTGTAAAGATAATGATAATTTCCAAGTTTGTAATTTATCTTCACTCAATGCAAGGCAAGATTTGAGGACAAATCCTTTTCAAGAGGAGGGGAATGATGTGATCCAAGATACGAGCTCGAAGCCTGCAATCGAAGTCTCTCATGATCGGATGATGAGAAGCTCGTGCACGACGAAGAAGCGGATATGGATATGCATACAAGTGACAAGCAAGCTCAATGACTCAACATTATCCATAATATTTCAAAAATGGACAAATGATGAAGGCCACACATTTCAGCTAAGCATCAAGAGTGCAAGTGATTCAAGAAATATATTTCGGTTGAAGTCAAGATGGCAAGTATTTTGAAGAAATATATCTTAGCTAGATGAAAGAGCAAGAATATTTTCAAGAAAGGAAGTTGAGAGAATTAAAGAGGCAAGAGAAACACAGGTTAATGCTGATATATTGAAGTTATCTACAAGAATATATCACTTTCCTCTTTTAGCAAGTAGAATATATTTCCTTTCCCTTTACTTAGTTCTGAAGATATTGGCAATATTTTCTAATTTCCCTGAGGAAACACTTAGATTTGCTTTCTAATTAGTTTCCTATCCGATTAGAACCATTTAGGAAGGTTATTTTTGATGTAATATTGCACTTTGGCCTATTTAAAGGCTGGTGCTTGCCCTTGGACGAATTTGGATCAGTTTATTCATTAATAGAGTGTGAGATTTTATTCTCTTTGGTTCTTTGAAGAACTATTTGAACTTATCGGAGTATTCCGTGGCGTTCATCCCCGACTTATCAATCAACCCTTCCATAGTTGATTGTGGCGTCTTCACTATACCAAGGTTCTTACCTCTCTATAGGTAATGGGTCAAGGTTCCACCTTTCGAGCTTGATAAGGACACATTTCCTGGGGACCTTAGTTGGATACGGGTTTCGTCACGGGTTGGTGAGGTTCATACCATATTTGGTATCGGGTTTCATCACGGTGTTGGCGAGGTTCGCATCAAGTTGTCCGAAATGCAAGTTGCGTTTGAAACTTTGTGCGTTGGCAGTAGGATGAACCACACCGACAAAATGTATGAAACCGGGAACAACGATGAATAGAACACTAAAGTTGAGAAGAACAGGGCTTGAGGATTCACACGTCGCCATGATCTGGATCGAACGAACACTTCGAAGTGAAGAAACTCTGCACCACGAGCATGGCAAGTTTCGAATTGTTTAACGATATGAGATAAACTCGATAACTTCAAAAGTTCTGTAAAAGCATTCACATCTAATAATGGGCAAAGGTTGTCACAAATACCGAGTAATGGATGTTTTAGTCCGATCACTTGGATTAGGACTCGCTCTTCACGTGGGCTTATCTCGGTCTCTCCATTCCTATACTCAGCCCAATGCTCTTTTATTAATCCATTTAGTACTTCCTTGAATCGCTTGCCCAAAGTCCTATATTGGGACCTTCCGAAAGTGACAAATGGTCTCTTCTATCTCCGGCCTTAGGCTGACGATTAGCACCTGGACCTGCATCAGACGAACTTGCCCTTGCTCTCATCTGGGGACAATATGTCGTAACTTTTACCAGAAATCACTTCCTTTCTATCACGAAGATCATGGTCGACATGAAGTGGTCCGAAATGCAAGTAGCGTTTGAAACTTTGGGCGTTGGCAGTAGGACGAACCACACCAACAAAAGGTATGAAACCGGTAACAACGATAGATAAAACACTAGAGTTGAGAAGAACAGTGTTTGAGGATTCAAATGTCACCAAGATCTGGAACTAACCAAGACTTTGAAGTGAAGAAACTCCGCACCACGAGCATGACAAGTTTCGAATAGTTGAACGCTATGAGATAAATTCGATAACTTCAAAAGTTCTGTAAAAGCTTTCAAATCTGATAATGGGCAAAGGTCGTCACAAATGCCGAGTCATGGATGTTTTAGTCCTATCACTTGGATTAGGCCTCGCTCTTCACGTGGGCTTATCTCGGTCTCTCCATTCCCATACTAAGCCCAATGCTCTTTTATTAATCAATTTAATGCTTCCTTGAATCGCTTGCCCAAACTCCTATTATGGGACCTTCCAGAAGTGACAAATGGTCTCTTCTATCTCTGGCCTTAAGCCGACGATTAGCACCTGGACCAGCATCAGACGAAGTTGCCCTTGCTCTCATCCGGAGATAATATGTCGTAACTTTTGCCAGAAATCACTTCCTTGCTATCACGAAGATCATGGTCGACTTGAAGTTGTTCGAAATGCAAGTTGCGTTTGAAACTTTGTGCGTTGGCAGCAGGACAAACCACACCGACAAAATGTATGAAACCGGGAACAACGAGGGATAGAACATTAGAGTTGAGAAGAACAGGGTTTGAGGATTCACACGTCGCCAAGATCTGGATCGAACGAAGACTTCGAAGTGAAGAAACTCCGCACCACGAGCATGGCAAGTTTCGAATTGTTTAACGATATGAGATAAACTCGATAACTTCAAAAGTTCTGTAAAAGCTTTCACATCTAATAATGGGCAAAGGTCGTCACAAATGCCGAGTCATGGATGTTTTAGTCCCATCACTTGGATTAGGCCTCGCTCTTCACGGGGGCTTATCTCGGTCTCTCCATTCCCATACTCAGCCCAATGCTCTTTTATTAATCCATTTAGTACTTCCTTAAATCGCTTGCCCAAAGTCCTATAATGGGACCTTCCGGAAGTGACAAATGGTCTCTTCTATCTCCGGCCTTAAGCGGACGAGTAGCACCTGGACCTGCTGATGCAAATGAAGAGAATAGTACAAGAGATCCTATTAGAGTTCCTAACGGGCCAATTACGAGGGCACGGGCCAAGAAGCTTAGAGAAGATCTGAACGGGCTAGTTCAGAGAATTTGGACTCAGGCGAACTCAATGAAGCATGCTGAAGCAAGTCCACGTGTGCCAGCAACATATGTCAACATTATTGAAGTTCTCGAAGATTCCAGTCAAAGTTGATTAATTCTGGTCAAAGAAGAATATTACATGCCTAAGTAATATATTACCTTTCTAAGTCAGAATATTAGGGTAATATTTCATTGTTTCCTAAAGAATAGTTAGAATATTTTTGTTGCCTATTACATAGGAGGCAATCTGGAGATACAATATTTCGCATATCTTGTAATTGTGGCCTATTTATAGGTCAAGGCTGAGGATGGACGAATTTGCAGACTTCTTTTGTTATTCAATACATTATTTTGTGAGGAATTTGCTCTTCTTGGTTCTTGAGAAGACTCGTAGAACTTATCAAGGTTTCTTGTGGCGTTCTACAACCGGACTTATCACTTCGATCCTCAGGGTGTGGCGTCCTTTCCAAACCGTAGCTTTGGTTCCTATCTCGCTAGGTAGTGGGTCAAAGCTCGCCTTCGGAACTTGTTCTTTGCAGATCTTGGGGTTCTCTTCCATATATTGTTGTCGAGTTTTGCCACATGTTGGTAAGGTTCACATCACCTGCATCAGACGAACTTGCCCTTGCTCTCATCTGGGGACAATATGTCGTAACTTTTGCCAGAAATCACTTCCTTGCTATCAGGAAGATCATGGTCGACATGAAGTGGTCCAAAATGCAAGTAGCGTTTGAAACTTTGGGCGTTGGCAGTAGGACGAACCACACCGACAAAATGTATGAAACCGCGAACAACGATGGATAGAACACTAGAGTTGAGAAGAACAGTGTTTGAGGATTCAAACTTCGGCAAGATCTGGAACGAACCAAGACTTCGAAGGGAAGAAACTCCGCACCAGGAGCATGACAAGTTTCGAATAGTTGAACGCCATGAGATTAACTCGATAACTTTAAAAGTTCTGTAAAAGCTTTCAAATCTAATAATGGGCAAAGGTCTTCACAAATGCTGAGTCGTGGATGTTTTAGTCCGATCACATGGATTCGGCCTCGCTCTTCACGTGGGCTTATCTCGGTCTCTCCATTCCCATGCTCAGCCCAATGCTCTTTTATTAATCCATTTAGCGCTTCCTTGAATCGCTTGCCCAAAGTCCTATAATGGGACCTTCCGGAAGTGACAAATGGTCTCTTCTATCTCCGGGCTTAAGCCGACGATCAGCACCTGGACCTGCACCAGACGAACTTACCCTTGCTCTCATCTGGAGACAATATGTCGTAAATTTTGCCAAAAATCACTTCCTTGCTATCACGAAGATCATGGTCGACGTGAAGTGGTCCGAAATGCAAGTTGCATTTGAAACTTTGTGCATTGGCAGTAGGACGAACCACACCGACAAAAGGTATGAAACCGGTAACAAGGATGGATAGAACACTCGAGTTGAGAAGAACAGTGTTTGAGGATTCAAACGTCGCCAAGATCTGGAACGAACCAAGAATTCGAAGTGAAGAAACTCTGCACCACGAGCATGACAAGTTTCGAATAGTTGAACGCCATGGGATAAACTCGATGACTTCAAAAGTTCTGTAAAAGCTTTCAAATCTGATAATGGGCAAAGGTCGTCACAAATGCCGAGTCATGGATGTTTTAGTCCGATCACTTGGATTAGGCCTCGCTCTTCACGGGGGCTTATCTCGGTCTCTCCATTCCCATACTCAGCCCAATGCTCTTTTATTAATCCATTTAGTGCTTCCTTAAATCGCTTGCCCGAAGTCCTATAATGGGACCTTCCGAAAGTGACAAATGGTCTCTTCTATCTCCGGCCTTAAGCCGACGATTAGCACCTGGACCTGCAGCAGATGAACTTGCCCTTGCTCTCATCTGGGGACAATATGTTGTAACTTTTGCCAGAAATCAATTCCTTGCTATCACGAAGATCATGGTCGACATGAAGTGGTCCGAAATGCAAGTTGCGTTTGAAACTTTGTGAGTTGGCAGTAGGACGAGCCACACCGACAAAAGGTATGAAACCGGCAACAACAATGGATGGAACACTAGAGTTGAGAAGAACAGTGTTTGAGGATTCAAACGTCACCAAGATCGGGAACGAACCAAAACTTCGAAGTGAAGAAACTCCGCACCACGAGCATGACAAGTTTCGAATAGTTGAATGCCATGAGATAAACTCGATAACTTCAAAAGTTCTGTAAAAGGTTCCAAATCTGATAATTAATCACAAATAGCGAGTCATGGAAGTTTTCGTCCGATCACACGGATTAGGCCTCCCTCTTCACGTGGGCTTATCTCGGTGTCTCCATTCCCATACTCAGCCCAATGCTCTTTTATTAATCCATTTAGTGCTTCCGTGAATCGCTTGCCCAAAGTCCTACATTGGGACCTTCCGGAAGTGACAAATGGTCTCTTCTATCTCCGGCCTTAAGCCGACGATTAGCACCTGGACCTGCATCAGACGAACTTGCCCTTGCTCTCATCTGGGGACAATATGTCGTAACTTTTGCCAGAAATCACTTCCTTGCTATCACGAAGATCATGGTCGACATGAAGTGGTCCGAAATGCAAGTTGCGTTTGAAACTTTGTACCTTGGTAGTAGGACGAAGCACACCGACAAAATGTATGAAACCGGGAACAACGATGGATAGGACACTAGAGTTGAGAAGAACAGGGTTTGAGGATTCAAACGTGGCCAACATCTGGAACGAACCAAGACTTCGAAGTGAAGAAACTCCGCACCACGTGCATGACAAGTTTCGAATTGTTTAACGATATGAGATAAACTCGATAACTTTAAAAGTTCTGTAAAGGCTTTCAAATCTGATAATGGGCAAAGGTCGTCACAAATGCCAAGTCGTGGATGTTTTAGTCCGATCACATGGATTAGGCCTCACTCTTCACGTGGGCTTATCTCGGTCTCTCCATTCCCATACTCAGCCCAATGCTCTTTTATTAATCCATTTAGCGCTTCCTTGAATCGCTTGCCCAAAGTCCTATAATGGGACCTTCCGGAAGTGACAAATGGTCTCTTCCATCTCCGGTCTTAAGCCGACGATTAGCACCTGGACCTGCATCAGACGAACTTGCCCTTGCCCTCGTCTGAAGACAATATGTCGTAACATTTTCCAGAAATCCCTTCCTTGCGATCACGAAGATCATGGTCGACATGAAGTGGTCCGAAATGCAAGTTGCGTTTGAAACTTTGTGCGTTGGCAGTAGGACGAACCACACCAACAAAAGGTATGAAACCGGTAATAGGGGATGGATAGAACACTAGAGTTGAGAAGAACAGTGATTGAGGATTCAAACGTCGCCAAGATCTGAAACGAACCATGACTTCGAAGTGAAGAAACTCCGCACCACGAGCATGACAAGTTTCGAATAACTGAACGCCATGAGATAAACTCGATAACTTCAAAAGTTCTGTAAAAGCTTTCAAATCTGATAATGGGCAAAGGTCGTCACAAATGCCGAGTCATGGATGCTTTGGTCTGATCCCATGGATTAGGCCTCGCTCTTCACGTCGGCTTATCTCGGTCTCTCCATTCCCATACTAAGACCAATGATCTTTCATTAATCCATTTAGTTCTTCCTTGAATCGCTTGCCCAAAGTCCTATAATGGGACCTTCCGGAAGTGACAAATGGTCTCTTCTATCTCCGGGCTTAAGCCGACGATTAGCACCTGGAGCTGCATCAGACGAACTTGCCCTTGCTCTCATCTAAAGACAATATGCTGTAACTTTTGCCAGAAATCACTTCCTTGCTATCACGAAGATCATGGTCGACATGAAGTTGTCCGAAATGCAAGTTGCGTTTGAAACTTTGTGCGTTGGCAGTAGGACGAACCACACCGACAAAAGGTATGAAACCGGTAACAGGGATGGATAGAACACTAGAGTTGAGAAGAACAGTGACTTTGGATTCAAACGTCGCCAAGATCTGAAACGAACCAAGACTTCGAAGTAAAGAAACTCCACACCACGAGCATGACAAGTTTTAAATGCTTGAACGCCATGAGATAAACTCGATAATTTCAAAAGTTCTGTAAGAGCTTTCAAATCTGATAATGGGCAAAGGTCGTCACAAATGCAGAGTCATGGATGCTTTAGTCCGATCCCATGGATTAGGCCTCGCTCTTCACGTGGGCTTATCTCGGTCTCTCCATTCCCATACTCAGCCCAATGCTCTTTTATTAATCCATTTAGTGCTTCCTTGAATCGCTTGCCCAAAGTCCTATAATGGGACCTTCCGGAAGTGACAAATGATCTCTTCTAGCTCCGGCCTTAAGCCGATGATTAGCACCTGGACCTGCATCAGACGAACTTGCCCTTGCTCTCATCTGGGGACAATATGTCGTAACTTTTGCCAGAAATCACTTCCTTGCTATCACGAAGATCATGGTCGACATGAAGTGGTCCGAAATGCAAGTTGCGTTTGAAACTTTGTGCGTTGGCAGTAGGACGAACCACACCGACAATAGGTATGAAACCGATAACACGGATGGATTGAACACTAGAGTTGAGAAGAACAGTGATTGAGGATTCAAACGTCGCCAGGATCTGGAACGAACCAAGACTTCGAAGTGAAGAAACTCCGCACCACGAGCATGACAAGTTTCAAATGCTTGAACGCCATGAGATAAACTCGTTAACTTCAAAAGTTCTGTAAGAGCTTTCAAATCTGATAATGGGCAAAGGTCGTGACAAATGCTGAGTCATGGATGTTTTAGTCCGATCACATGGATTAGGCCTCGCTCTTCACGTGGGCTTATCTCGGTCTCTCCATTCCCATACTCATCCCAATGCTCTTTTATTAATCCATTTTGTGCTTCCTTGAATCGCTTGCCCAAAGTCCTATAATGGGACCTTCCGGAAGTGACAAATGGTCTCTTCTATCTCCGGGCTTAAGCCGACGATTAGCACCTGGACCTGCATCAGACGAACTTGCCCTTGCTTACATCTGGAGACAATATGTCGTAACTTTTGCCAAAAATCACTTCCTTGCTATCACGAAGATCATGGTCGACATGAAGTGGTCCGAAATCCAAGTTGCATTTGAAACTCTGTGCGTTGGCAGTAGGACGAACCACACCGACAAAAGGTATGAAAGCGGTAACAACGATGGATAGAACACTGGAGTTGAGAAGAACAGTAGTTGAGGATTCAAACGTCGCCAAGATCTGGAACGAACCAAGACTTCGAAGTGAAGATACTCTGCACCACGAGCATGACAAGTTTCGAATAGTTGAACGCCATGACATAAACTCGATAACTTCAAAAGTTCTGTAAAAGCTTTCAAATCTTATAATGGGCAAAGGTCTTCATAAATGCCGAGTCATGGATGTTTTAGTCCGATCACATGGATTAGGCCTCGCTCTTCACGTGGGCTTATCTCGGTCTCTCCATTCCCATACTCAGCCCAATGCTCTTTTATTAATCAATTTAGTGCTTCCTTGAATCGCTTGCCCAAAGTCCTATAATGGGACTTTCCTGAAGTGACAAATGGTCTCTTCTATCTCCGGCCTTACGCCGACGATTAGCACCTGGACCTGCATCAGACGATCTTGCCCTTGCTCTCATCTGGGGACAATATGTCGTAACTTTTGCCACAAATCACTTCCTTGATATCACGAAGATCATGGTTGACATGAAGTGGTCCGTAATGCAAGTTGCGTTTGAAATTTTGTGCGTTGGCAGCAGGACGAACCACACCGACAAAAGGTATGAAACCGGTAACAACGATGGATAGAACACTAGAGTTGAGAAGAACAGTGATTGAGGATTGAAACGTCGCCAAGATTTGGAACGAACCAAGACATCGAAGTGAAGAAACTCCGCACCACTAGCATGACAAGTTTCGAATAGTTGAACGCCATGAGATAAACTCGATAATTTCAAAAGTTCTGTAAAAGCTTTCAAATCTGATAATGGGCAAAGGTCGTCACAAATGCTGAGTCATGGATGCTTTGGTCCGATCACTTGGATTTGGCCTCGCTCTTCACGTGGGCTTATCTCGGTCTCTCCATTCCCATACTCAGCCCAATGCTCTTTTATTAATCCATTTTGTGCTTCCTTGAATCGCTTGCCCAAAGTCCTATAATGGGACCTTCCGGAAGTGACAAATGATCTCTTCTATCTCCGGCCTTAAGCCGACGATTAGCACCTGGACCTGCATCAGACGAACTTGCCCTTGCTCTCATCATGAAGATCATGGTCGACATGAAGTGGTCTGAAATGCAAGTTGCGTTTGAAACTTTGTGCGTTGCCAGTAGGACGAACCACGCCGACAAAAGGTTTGAAACCCGTAACAAGGATGGATAGAACACTGGAGTTGAGAAGAACTGTGATTGAGGATTCATACGTCGCCAAGATATGGAACGAACCAAGACTTCGAAGTGAAGAAACTCCGCACCAGGAGCATGACAAGTTTTGAATTTTTTAACGATAGGAGATAAGCTCGATAACTTCAAAAGTTCTGTAAAAGCTTTCAAATCTGATAATGGGCAAAGGTCGTCACAAATGCCGAGTCATGGATGTTTTAGTCCGATCACATGGATTAGGCCTCGCTCTTCACGTGGGCTTATCTCGGTCTCTCCATTCCCATACTCAGCCCAATGCTCTTTTATTAATCCATTTAGTGCTTCCTTGAATCGCTTGCCCAAAGTCCTATAATGGGACCTTCCGAAAGTGACAAATGGTCTCTTCTATCTCCGGCCTTAAGCCGACGATTAGCACCTGGACCTGCATCAGACGAACTTGCCCTTGCTCTCATCTGGGGACAATATGTCGTAACTTTTGCCAGAAATCACTTCCTTGCTATCACGAAGATCATGGTCGACATGAAGTGGTCCGAAATGCAAGTTGCGTTTGAAACTTTGTGCGTTGGCAGCCGGACGAACCACACGGACAAAAGGTATGAAACCGGTAACAAGGATGGATAGAACACTAGAGTTGAGAAGAACAGTGATTGAGGATTCAAACGTCGCCAAGATCTGGAACGAACCAAGACTTCGAAGTGAAGAAACTCCGCACCACGAGCATGAGTTGACCACGAGCATGACAATAATATAGTTGAACGCCATGAGATAAACTCGATAACTTCAAAAGTTCTGTAAAAGCTTTCAAATCTGATAATGGGCAAAGGTCGTCACAAATGCTGAGTCATGGATGCTTTAGTCCGATCACTTGGATTAGGCCTCGCTCTTCACGTGGGCTTATCTCGGTCTCTCCATTCCCATACTCAGCCCAATGCTCTTTTATTAATCCATTTAGTGCTTCCTTGAATCGCTTGCCCAAAGTCCTATAATGGGACCTTCCGGAAGTGACAAATGGTCTCTTCTAGCTCCGGCCTTAAGCCGACGATTAGCACCTGGACCTGCATCAGACGAACTTGCCCTTGCTCTCATCTGGAGACAATATGTCGTAACTTTTGCCAGAAATCACTTCCTTGCTATCACGAAGATCATGGTCGACATGAAGTCGTCCGAAATGCAAGTTGCGTTTGAAACTTTGTGCGTTGCCAGTAGGACGAACCACGCCGACAAAAGGTATGAAACCGGTAACAAGGATGGATAGAACACTGGAGTTGAGAAGAACTGTGATTGAGGATTCATACGTCGCCAAGATATGGAACGAACCAAGACTTCGAAGTGAAGAAACTCCGCACCAGGAGCATGACAAGTTTTGAATTTTTAACGATACGAGATAAGCTCGATAACTTCAAAAGTTCTGTAAAAGCTTTCAAATCTGATAATGGGCAAAGGTCGTCACAAATGCCGAGTTATGGATGTTTTTGTCCAATGACATGGATTAGGCCTCGCTCTTCACGTGGGCTTATCTCGGTCTCTCCATTCCCATACTCATCCCAATGCTCTTTTATTAATCCATTCTGTGCTTCCTTGAATCGCTTGCCCAAAGTCCTATAATGGGACCTTCCGAAAGTGACAAATGATCTCTTCTATCTCCGGCCTTAAGCCGACGATTAGCACCTGGACCTGCATCAGACGAACTTGCCCTTGCTCTCATCTGGGGACAATATGTCGTAACTTTTGCCAGAAATCACTTCCTTGCTATCACGAAGATCATGGTCGACATGAAGTGGTCCGAAATGCAAGTTGCCTTTGAAACTTTGTGCGTTGCCAGGAGGACGAACCACGCCGACAAAAGGTATGAAACCGGTAACAAGGATGGATAGAACACTGGAGTTAAGAAGAACTGTGATTGAGGATTCATACGTCGCCAAGATCTGGAACGAACCAAGACTTCGAAGAGAAGAAACTCCGCACAAGGAGCATGATAAGTTTTGTAAAAGCGAAGAAACTCCGCACCACGAGCATGACAATTTTAATATAGTTGAACGCCATGAGATAAACTCTATAACTTCAAAAGTTCTGTAAAAGGTTTCAAATCTGATAATGGGCAAAGGTCGTCACAAATGCCGAGTCATGGATGCTTTAGTCCGATCACATGGATTAGGCCTCGCTCTTCACGTGGGCTTATCTCGGTCTCTCCATTCCAATAGGTCAGCCCAATGCTCTTTTATTAATCCATTTAGTGCTTCCTTGAATCGCTTGCCCAAAGTCCAATAATGCGACCTTCCGGAAGTGACAATTGGTCTGTTCTATCTCCGGCCTTAAGCTGACGATTAGCCCCTGGACCTGCATCAGACGAACTTGCCCTTGCTCTCATCTGGGGACAATATGTCGTAACTGTTGCCAGAAATCACTTCCTTGCTATCACGAAGATCATGGTCGACATGAAGTGGTCCGAAATGCAAGTTGCGTTTGAAACTTTGTGCGTTGGCAGCCGGACGAACCACACGGACAAAAGGTATGAAACCGGTAAGAGGGATGGATAGAACACTAGAGTTGAGAAGAACAGTGTTTGAGGATTCAAACGTCGCCAAGATCTGGAACGAACCAAGACTTCGAAGTGAAGAAATTCCTGACCACGAGCATGACAAGTTTCGAATAGTTGAATGCCATGAGATAAACTCGATAACTTTAAAAGTTCTGTAAAGGCTTTCAAATCGGAAAATGGGTAAAGGTCGTCACAAATGCTAAGTCATGGATGTTTTAGTCCGATAACTTGGATTACGCCTCGCTCTTCACGTGGGCTTATCTCGGTCTCTCCATTCCCATACTCAGCCCAATGCTATTTTATTAATCCATTTTGTGCTTCCTTGAATCGCTTGCCCAAAGTCCTATAATGGGACCTTCCGAAAGTGACAAATGATCTCTTCTATCTCCGGCCTTAAGCCGACGATTAGCACCTGGTCCTGCATCAGACGAACTTGCCCTTGCTCTCATCTGGGGACAATATGTCGTAACTTTTGCCAGAAATCACTTCCTTGCTATCACGAAGATCATGGTCGACATGAAGTGGTCCGAAATGCAAGTTGCCTTTGAAACTTTGTGCGTTGCCAGTAGGACGAACCACGCCGACAAAAGGTATGAAACCGGTAACAAGGATGGATAGAACACTGGAGTTGAGAAGAACTGTGATTGAGGATTCATACGTCGCCAAGATATGGAACGAACCAAGACTTCGAAGTGAAGAAACTCCGCACCAGGAGCATGACAAGTTTTGAACTTTTTAACGATACGAGATAAGCTCGATAACTTCAAAAGTTCTGTAAAAGCTTTCAAATCTGATAATGGGCAAAGGTCGTCACAAATGCCGAGTTATGGATGTTTTTGTCCAATGACATGGATTAGGCCTCGCTCTTCACGTGGGCTTATCTCGGTCTCTCCATTCCCATACTCATCCCAATGCTCTTTTATTAATCCATTCTGTGCTTCCTTGAATCGCTTGCCCAAAGTCCTATAATGGGACCTTCCGAAAGTGACAAATGATCTCTTCTATCTCCGGCCTTAAGCCGACGATTAGCACCTGGACCTGCATCAGACGAACTTGCCCTTGCTCTCATCTGGGGACAATATGTCGTAACTTTTGCCAGAAATCACTTCCTTGCTATCACGAAGATCATGGTCGACATGAAGTGGTCCGAAATGCAAGTTGCCTTTGAAACTTTGTGCGTTGCCAGGAGGACGAACCACGCCGACAAAAGGTATGAAACCGGTAACAAGGATGGATAGAACACTGGAGTTAAGAAGAACTGTGATTGAGGATTCATACGTCGCCAAGATCTGGAACGAACCAAGACTTCGAAGAGAAGAAACTCCGCACAAGGAGCATGATAAGTTTTGTAAAAGCGAAGAAACTCCGCACCACGAGCATGACAATTTTAATATAGTTGAACGCCATGAGATAAACTCTATAACTTCAAAAGTTCTGTAAAAGGTTTCAAATCTGATAATGGGCAAAGGTCGTCACAAATGCCGAGTCATGGATGCTTTAGTCCGATCACATGGATTAGGCCTCGCTCTTCACGTGGGCTTATCTCGGTCTCTCCATTCCAATAGGTCAGCCCAATGCTCTTTTATTAATCCATTTAGTGCTTCCTTGAATCGCTTGCCCAAAGTCCAATAATGCGACCTTCCGGAAGTGACAATTGGTCTGTTCTATCTCCGGCCTTAAGCTGACGATTAGCCCCTGGACCTGCATCAGACGAACTTGCCCTTGCTCTCATCTGGGGACAATATGTCGTAACTGTTGCCAGAAATCACTTCCTTGCTATCACGAAGATCATGGTCGACATGAAGTGGTCCGAAATGCAAGTTGCGTTTGAAACTTTGTGCGTTGGCAGCCGGACGAACCACACGGACAAAAGGTATGAAACCGGTAAGAGGGATGGATAGAACACTAGAGTTGAGAAGAACAGTGTTTGAGGATTCAAACGTCGCCAAGATCTGGAACGAACCAAGACTTCGAAGTGAAGAAATTCCTGACCACGAGCATGACAAGTTTCGAATAGTTGAATGCCATGAGATAAACTCGATAACTTTAAAAGTTCTGTAAAGGCTTTCAAATCGGAAAATGGGTAAAGGTCGTCACAAATGCTAAGTCATGGATGTTTTAGTCCGATAACTTGGATTACGCCTCGCTCTTCACGTGGGCTTATCTCGGTCTCTCCATTCCCATA
Source organism: Lagerstroemia speciosa (assembly GCA_037672795.1). NCBI lineage: Eukaryota > Viridiplantae > Streptophyta > Magnoliopsida > Myrtales > Lythraceae > Lagerstroemia > Lagerstroemia speciosa. The sequence continues at coordinate 4,249,495 of CM075292.1, forward strand.
CTCAGCCCAATGCTATTTTATTAATCCATTTTGTGCTTCCTTGAATCGCTTGCCCAAAGTCCTATAATGGGACCTTCCGAAAGTGACAAATGATCTCTTCTATCTCCGGCCTTAAGCCGACGATTAGCACCTGGTCCTGCATCAGACGAACTTGCCCTTGCTCTCATCTGGGGACAATATGTCGTAACTTTTGCCAGAAATCACTTCCTTGCTATCACGAAGATCATGGTCGACATGAAGTGGTCCGAAATGCAAGTTGCCTTTGAAACTTTGTGCGTTGCCAGTAGGACGAACCACGCCGACAAAAGGTATGAAACCGGTAACAAGGATGGATAGAACACTGGAGTTGAGAAGAACTGTGATTGAGGATTCATACGTCGCCAAGATATGGAACGAACCAAGACTTCGAAGTGAAGAAACTCCGCACCAGGAGCATGACAAGTTTTGAACTTTTTAACGATACGAGATAAGCTCGATAACTTCAAAAGTTCTGTAAAAGCTTTCAAATCTGATAATGGGCAAAGGTCGTCACAAATGCCGAGTTATGGATGTTTTTGTCCAATGACATGGATTAGGCCTCGCTCTTCACGTGGGCTTATCTCGGTCTCTCCATTCCCATACTCATCCCAATGCTCTTTTATTAATCCATTCTGTGCTTCCTTGAATCGCTTGCCCAAAGTCCTATAATGGGACCTTCCGAAAGTGACAAATGATCTCTTCTATCTCCGGCCTTAAGCCGACGATTAGCACCTGGACCTGCATCAGACGAACTTGCCCTTGCTCTCATCTGGGGACAATATGTCGTAACTTTTGCCAGAAATCACTTCCTTGCTATCACGAAGATCATGGTCGACATGAAGTGGTCCGAAATGCAAGTTGCCTTTGAAACTTTGTGCGTTGCCAGGAGGACGAACCACGCCGACAAAAGGTATGAAACCGGTAACAAGGATGGATAGAACACTGGAGTTAAGAAGAACTGTGATTGAGGATTCATACGTCGCCAAGATCTGGAACGAACCAAGACTTCGAAGAGAAGAAACTCCGCACAAGGAGCATGATAAGTTTTGTAAAAGCGAAGAAACTCCGCACCACGAGCATGACAATTTTAATATAGTTGAACGCCATGAGATAAACTCTATAACTTCAAAAGTTCTGTAAAAGGTTTCAAATCTGATAATGGGCAAAGGTCGTCACAAATGCCGAGTCATGGATGCTTTAGTCCGATCACATGGATTAGGCCTCGCTCTTCACGTGGGCTTATCTCGGTCTCTCCATTCCAATAGTCAGCCCAATGCTCTTTTATTAATCCATTTAGTGCTTCCTTGAATCGCTTGCCCAAAGTCCAATAATGCGACCTTCCGGAAGTGACAATTGGTCTGTTCTATCTCCGGCCTTAAGCTGACGATTAGCCCCTGGACCTGCATCAGACGAACTTGCCCTTGCTCTCATCTGGGGACAATATGTCGTAACTGTTGCCAGAAATCACTTCCTTGCTATCACGAAGATCATGGTCGACATGAAGTGGTCCGAAATGCAAGTTGCGTTTGAAACTTTGTGCGTTGGCAGCCGGACGAACCACACGGACAAAAGGTATGAAACCGGTAAGAGGGATGGATAGAACACTAGAGTTGAGAAGAACAGTGTTTGAGGATTCAAACGTCGCCAAGATCTGGAACGAACCAAGACTTCGAAGTGAAGAAATTCCTGACCACGAGCATGACAAGTTTCGAATAGTTGAATGCCATGAGATAAACTCGATAACTTTAAAAGTTCTGTAAAGGCTTTCAAATCGGAAAATGGGTAAAGGTCGTCACAAATGCTAAGTCATGGATGTTTTAGTCCGATAACTTGGATTACGCCTCGCTCTTCACGTGGGCTTATCTCGGTCTCTCCATTCCCATACTCAGCCCAATGCTCTTTTATTAATCCATTTTGTGCTTCCTTGAATCGCTTGCCCAAAGTCCTATAATGGGACCTTCCGAAAGTGACAAATGATCTCTTCTATCTCCGGCCTTAAGCCGACGATTAGCACCTGGTCCTGCATCAGACGAACTTGCCCTTGCTCTCATCTGGGGACAATATGTCGTAACTTTTGCCAGAAATCACTTCCTTGCTATCACGAAGATCATGGTCGACATGAAGTGGTCCGAAATGCAAGTTGCCTTTGAAACTTTGTGCGTTGCCAGTAGGACGAACCACGCCGACAAAAGGTATGAAACCGGTAACAAGGATGGATAGAACACTGGAGTTGAGAAGAACTGTGATTGAGGATTCATACGTCGCCAAGATATGGAACGAACCAAGACTTCGAAGTGAAGAAACTCCGCACCAGGAGCATGACAAGTTTTGAACTTTTTAACGATACGAGATAAGCTCGATAACTTCAAAAGTTCTGTAAAAGCTTTCAAATCTGATAATGGGCAAAGGTCGTCACAAATGCCGAGTTATGGATGTTTTTGTCCAATGACATGGATTAGGCCTCGCTCTTCACGTGGGCTTATCTCGGTCTCTCCATTCCCATACTCATCCCAATGCTCTTTTATTAATCCATTTTGTGCTTCCTTGAATCGCTTGCCCAAAGTCCTATAATGGGACCTTCCGAAAGTGACAAATGATCTCTTCTATCTCCGGCCTTAAGCCGACGATTAGCACCTGGACCTGCATCAGACGAACTTGCCCTTGCTCTCATCTGGGGACAATATGTCGTAACTTTTGCCAGAAATCACTTCCTTGCTATCACGAAGATCATGGTCGACATGAAGTGGTCCGAAATGCAAGTTGCCTTTGAAACTTTGTGCGTTGCCAGGAGGACGAACCACGCCGACAAAAGGTATGAAACCGGTAACAAGGATGGATAGAACACTGGAGTTAAGAAGAACTGTGATTGAGGATTCATACGTCGCCAAGATCTGGAACGAACCAAGACTTCGAAGAGAAGAAACTCCGCACAAGGAGCATGATAAGTTTTGAACTTTTTAATATAGCGCCATGAGATAAACTCTATAACTTCAAAAGTTCTGTAAAAGGTTTCAAATCTGATAATGGGCAAAGGTCGTCACAAATGCCGAGTCATGGATGCTTTAGTCCGATCACATGGATTAGGCCTCGCTCTTCACGTGGGCTTATCTCGGTCTCTCCATTCCCATACTCAGCCCAATGCTCTTTTATTAATCCATTTAGTGCTTCCTTGAATCGCTTGCCCAAAGTCCTATAATGCGACCTTCCGGAAGTGACAAATGGTCTTTTCTATCTCCGGCGTTAAGCCGACGATTAGCCCCTGGACCTGCATCAGACGAACTTGCCCTTGCTCTCATCTGGGGACAATATGTCGTAACTGTTGCCAGAAATCACTTCCTTGCTATCACGAAGATCATGGTCGACATGAAGTGGTCCGAAATGCAAGTTGCGTTTGAAACTTTGTGCGTTGGCAGCAGGACGAACCACACGGACAAAAGGTATGAAACCGGTAAGAGGGATGGATAGAACACTAGAGTTGAGAAGAACAGTGTTTGAGGATTCAAACGTCGCCAAGATCTGGAACGAACCAAGACTTCGAGGTGAAGAAACTCCTGACCACGAGCATGACAAGTTTCGAATAGTTGAATGCCATGAGATAAACTCGATAACTTTAAAAGTTCTGTAAAGGCTTTCAAATCGGAAAATGGGTAAAGGTCGTCACAAATGCTAAGTCATGGATGTTTTAGTCCGATCACTTGGATTACGCCTCGCTCTTCACGTGGGCTTATCTCGGTCTCTCCATTCCCATACTCAGCCCAATGCTCTTTTATTAATCCATTTAGTGCTTCCTTGAATCGCTTGCCCAAAGTCCTATAATGGGACCTTCCGGAAGTGACAAATGGTCTCTTCTATCTCCGGCCTTAAGCCGACGATTAGCCCCTGGACCTGCATCAGACGAACTTGCCCTTGCTCTCATCTGGGGACAATATGTCGTAACTGTTGCCAGAAATCACTTCCTTGCTATCACGAAGATCATGGTCGACATGAAGTGGTCCGAAATGCAAGTTGCGTTTGAAACTTTGTGCGTTGCCAGCCGGACGAACCACACCGACAAAAGGTATGAAACCGGTAAGAGGGATGGATAGAACACTAGAGTTGAGAAGAACAGTGTTTGAGGATTCAAACGTCGCCAAGATCTGGAACGAACCAAGACTTCGAAGTGAAGAAACTCCGACCACGAGCATGACAAGTTTCGAATAGTTGAATGCCATGAGATAAACTCGATAACTTTAAAAGTTCTGTAAAGGCTTTCAAATCGAAAATGGGTAAAGGTCGTCACAAATGCTAAGTCATGGATGTTTTAGTCCGATAACATGGATTACGCCTCGCTCTTCACGTGGGCTTATCTCGGTCTCTCCATTCCCATACTCAGCCCAATGCTCTTTTATTAATCCATTTTGTGCTTCCTTGAATCGCTTGCCCAAAGTCCTATAATGGGACCTTCCGAAAGTGACAAATGATCTCTTCTATCTCCGGCCTTAAGCCGACGATTAGCACCTGGACCTGCATCAGACGAACTTGCCCTTGCTCTCATCTGGGGACAATATGTCGTAACTTTTGCCAGAAATCACTTCCTTGCTATCACGAAGATCATGGTCGACATGAAGTGGTCCGAAATGCAAGTTGCCTTTGAAACTTTGTGCGTTGCCAGTAGGACGAACCACGCCGACAAAAGGTATGAAACCGGTAACAAGGATGGATAGAACACTGGAGTTGAGAAGAACTGTGATTGAGGATTCATACGTCGCCAAGATATGGAACGAACCAAGACTTCGAAGTGAAGAAACTCCGCACCAGGAGCATGACAAGTTTTGAATTTTTTAACGATATGAGATAAACTCGATAACTTCAAAAGTTCTGTAAAAGCTTTCAAATCTGATAATGGGCAAAGGTCGTCACAAATGCCGAGTCATGGATGCTTTAGTCCGATCACATGGATTAGGCCTCGCTCTTCACGTGGGCTTATCTCGGTCTCTCCATTCCCATACTCAGCCCAATGCTCTTTTATTAATCCATTTAGTGCTTCCTTGAATCGCTTGCCCAAAGTCCTATAATGGGACCTTCCGGAAGTGACAAATGGTCTCTTCTATCTCCGGCCTTAAGCCGACGATTAGCACCTGGACCTGCATCAGACGAACTTGCCCTTGCTCTCATCTGGGGACAATATGTCGTAACTGTTGCCAGAAATCACTTCCTTGCTATCACGAAGATCATGGTCGACATGAAGTGGTCCGAAATGCAAGTTGCGTTTGAAACTTTGTGCGTTGGCAGCAGGACGAACCACACGGACAAAAGGTATGAAACCGGTAAGAGGGATGGATAGAACACTAGAGTTGAGAAGAACAGTGTTTGAGGATTCAAACGTCGCCAAGATCTGGAACGAACCAAGACTTCGAGGTGAAGAAACTCCTGACCACGAGCATGACAAGTTTCGAATAGTTGAATGCCATGAGATAAACTCGATAACTTTAAAAGTTCTGTAAAGGCTTTCAAATCGGAAAATGGGTAAAGGTCGTCACAAATGCTAAGTCATGGATGTTTTAGTCCGATCACTTGGATTACGCCTCGCTCTTCACGTGGGCTTATCTCGGTCTCTCCATTCCCATACTCAGCCCAATGCTCTTTTATTAATCCATTTAGTGCTTCCTTGAATCGCTTGCCCAAAGTCCTATAATGGGACCTTCCGGAAGTGACAAATGGTCTTTTCTATCTCCGGCCTTAAGCCGACGATTAGCCCCTGGACCTGCATCAGACGAACTTGCCCTTGCTCTCATCTGGGGACAATATGTCGTAACTGTTGCCAGAAATCACTTCCTTGCTATCACGAAGATCATGGTCGACATGAAGTGGTCCGAAATGCAAGTTGCGTTTGAAACTTTGTGCGTTGCCAGCCGGACGAACCACACCGACAAAAGGTATGAAACCGGTAAGAGGGATGGATAGAACACTAGAGTTGAGAAGAACAGTGTTTGAGGATTCAAACGTCGCCAAGATCTGGAACGAACCAAGACTTCGAAGTGAAGAAATTCCTGACCACGAGCATGACAAGTTTCGAATAGTTGAATGCCATGAGATAAACTCGATAACTTTAAAAGTTCTGTAAAGGCTTTCAAATCGGAAAATGGGTAAAGGTCGTCACAAATGCTAAGTCATGGATGTTTTAGTCCGATAACTTGGATTACGCCTCGCTCTTCACGTGGGCTTATCTCGGTCTCTCCATTCCCATACTCAGCCCAATGCTATTTTATTAATCCATTTTGTGCTTCCTTGAATCGCTTGCCCAAAGTCCCATAATGGGACCTTCCGAAAGTGACAAATGATCTCTTCTATCTCCGGCCTTAAGCCGACGATTAGCACCTGGTCCTGCATCAGGCGAACTTGCCCTTGCTCTCATCTGGGGACAATATGTCGCAACTTTTGCCAGAAATCACTTCCTTGCTATCACGAAGATCATGGTCGACATGAAGTGGTCCGAAATGCAAGTTGCCTTTGAAACTTTGTGCGTTGCCAGTAGGACGAACCACGCCGACAAAAGGTATGAAACCGGTAACAAGGATGGATAGAACACTGGAGTTGAGAAGAACTGTGATTGAGGATTCATACGTCGCCAAGATATGGAACGAACCAAGACTTCGAAGTGAAGAAACTCCGCACCAGGAGCATGACAAGTTTTGAATTTTTTAACGATATGAGATAAACTCGATAACTTCAAAAGTTCTGTAAAAGCTTTCAAATCTGATAATGGGCAAAGGTCGTCACAAATGCCGAGTTATGGATGTTTTTGTCCGATGACATGGATTAAGCCTCGCTCTTCACGTGGGCTTATCTCGGTCTCTCCATTCCCATACTCAGCCCAACGCTCTTTTATTAATCCATTTAGTGCTTCCTTGAATTGCTTGCCCAAAGTCCTATAATGGGACCTTCCGAAAGTGACAAATGGTCTGATGTGATCCAAGATACGAGCACGAAGCCTACAATCGAAGTCTCTCATGATCGGATGATGAGAAGCTCATGCACGACGAAGAAGCAGATATGGATATGCATACAAGTGACGAGCAAGCTCAATGACTCAACATTATCCATAATATTTGAAAAATGGATAAATGATGAAGGCCACATATTTCAGCTAAGCATCAAGAGTGCAAGTGATTCAAGAAATATATTTCAGTTGAATGTCAAGAGGGCAAGTATCTTCAAGAAATATATCTTAACAAGATGAAAGGGAAAGAATATTTTCAAGAAAGGCAGTTGAGAGAACTAAAGAAGTAAGAGAGGCACAAGTTAATGCTGATATATTGAAGTTATCTACAAAAATATATCACTTTCCTCTTGTAGCAAGTAGAATATATTTCCTTCCCCTTTATTAAGTTCTGAAGATATTGTTAATATATTGTAATTTCTCTGGGATAGCACTTAGATTTGCTTTCTAATTAGTTTCCTATCCTATGAGAACCATTTAGGAAGGTTATTTTTGATGTAATATTGCACTTTGGCCTATTTAAAGGCTGGTGCTTGCCCTTGGACGAATTAGGATCAGTTTTATTCATTATTGAAGTGTGAGATTTTATTCTCTTTGGTTCTTTGAAGAACTATTCGAACTTATCGGAGTATTCCGTGGCCTTCATCCCCGACTTATCAATCAACCCTTCCATAGTTGATTGTGGCGTCTTCACTATACCAAGGTTCTTACCTCTTTATAGGTAATGGGTCAAGGTTCCACCTTTCGAGCTTGATAAGGACACGTTTCCTGGAGACCTTAGTCGTATACGGGTTTTGTCACGAGTTGGTGAGGTTCTTATCATACTTGGTACTGGGTCTCATCACGGTGTTGGCAAGGTTCGCATCATGGTCTCTTCTATCTCCGGCCTTAAGCCGTCGATTAGCACCTTGACCTGCATCAAACGAACTTGCCCTTGGTCTCATCTGGAAACAATATGTCGTAACTTTTCCCACAAATCACTTCCTTGTTATCACGAAGATCATGGTCGACATGAAGTGGTCCGAAATGCAAGTTGCATTTGAAACTTTGTGCGTTGGCAGCATGACGAACCACACCGACAAAAGGTATGAAACCGGTAAGAGGGATGGATAGAACACTAGAGCTGAGAAGAACAGTGATTGAGGATTCAAACGTCGCCAAGATCTGGAACGAACCAAGACTTCGAAGTGAAGAAACTCCGCACTAAAGCATGACAAGTTTCGAATTGTTTAACCTTATGAGATAAACTCGATAACATCAAAAGTTCTGTAAAGGCTTTCAAATCTGATAATGGGCAAAGGTCTTCACAAATGCCGAGTCATGGATGTTTTAGTCCGATCACTTGGATTAGGCCTCGCTCTTCACGTGGGCTTATCTCGGTCTCTCCATTCCCATAGTCAGCCCAATGCTCTTTTATTAATCCATTTAGAGCTTCCTTGAATCGCTTGCCCAAAGTCCTATGATGGGGCCTTCCGGAAGTGACAAATGGTCTCTTCTATCTCCGGCCGTAAGTCGACTAATAGCACCTGGACCTGCATCAGACGAATTTGCCCTTGCTCTCATCTGGGGACAAGATGTCGTAACTTTTGCCAGAATTCAATTCCTTGCTATCACGAAGATCATGGTCGACATGAAGTGGTCCGAAATGCAAGTTGCGTTTGAAACTTTGTGCGTTGGCAGCCGGACGAACCACACGGACAAAAGGTATGAAACCGGTAAGAGGGATGGATAGAACACTAGAGTTGAGAAGAACAGTGTTTGAGGATTCAAACATCGCCAAGATCTGGAACGAACCAAGACTTCGAAGTGAAGAAATTCCTGACCACGAGCATGACAAGTTTCGAATAGTTGAATGCCATGAGATAAACTCGATAACTTTAAAAGTTCTGTAAAGGCTTTCAAATCGGAAAATGGGTAAAGGTCGTCACAAATGCTAAGTCATGGATGTTTTAGTCCGATAACTTGGATTACGCCTCGCTCTTCACGTGGGCTTATCTCGGTCTCTCCATTCCCATACTCAGCCCAATGCTATTTTATTAATCCATTTTGTGCTTCCTTGAATCGCTTGCCCAAAGTCCTATAATGGGACCTTCCGAAAGTGACAAATGATCTCTTCTATCTCCGGCCTTAAGCCGACGATTAGCACCTGGTCCTGCATCAGACGAACTTGCCCTTGCTCTCATCTGGGGACAATATGTCGTAACTTTTGCCAGAAATCACTTCCTTGCTATCACGAAGATCATGGTCGACATGAAGTGGTCCGAAATGCAAGTTGCCTTTGAAACTTTGTGCGTTGCCAGTAGGACGAACCACGCCGACAAAAGGTATGAAACCGGTAACAAGGATGGATAGAACACTGGAGTTGAGAAGAACTGTGATTGAGGATTCATACGTCGCCAAGATATGGAACGAACCAAGACTTCGAAGTGAAGAAACTCCGCACCAGGAGCATGACAAGTTTTGAACTTTTTAACGATACGAGATAAGCTCGATAACTTCAAAAGTTCTGTAAAAGCTTTCAAATCTGATAATGGGCAAAGGTCGTCACAAATGCCGAGTTATGGATGTTTTTGTCCAATGACATGGATTAGGCCTCGCTCTTCACGTGGGCTTATCTCGGTCTCTCCATTCCCATACTCATCCCAATGCTCTTTTATTAATCCATTCTGTGCTTCCTTGAATCGCTTGCCCAAAGTCCTATAATGGGACCTTCCGAAAGTGACAAATGATCTCTTCTATCTCCGGCCTTAAGCCGACGATTAGCACCTGGACCTGCATCAGACGAACTTGCCCTTGCTCTCATCTGGGGACAATATGTCGTAACTTTTGCCAGAAATCACTTCCTTGCTATCACGAAGATCATGGTCGACATGAAGTGGTCCGAAATGCAAGTTGCATTTGAAACTTTGTGCGTTGCCAGGAGGACGAACCACGCCGACAAAAGGTATGAAACCGGTAACAAGGATGGATAGAACACTGGAGTTAAGAAGAACTGTGATTGAGGATTCATACGTCGCCAAGATCTGGAACGAACCAAGACTTCGAAGAGAAGAAACTCCGCACAAGGAGCATGATAAGTTTTGTAAAAGCGAAGAAACTCCGCACCACGAGCATGACAATTTTAATATAGTTGAACGCCATGAGATAAACTCTATAACTTCAAAAGTTCTGTAAAAGGTTTCAAATCTGATAATGGGCAAAGGTCGTCACAAATGCCGAGTCATGGATGCTTTAGTCCGATCACATGGATTAGGCCTCGCTCTTCACGTGGGCTTATCTCGGTCTCTCCATTCCAATAGGTCAGCCCAATGCTCTTTTATTAATCCATTTAGTGCTTCCTTGAATCGCTTGCCCAAAGTCCAATAATGCGACCTTCCGGAAGTGACAATTGGTCTGTTCTATCTCCGGCCTTAAGCTGACGATTAGCCCCTGGACCTGCATCAGACGAACTTGCCCTTGCTCTCATCTGGGGACAATATGTCGTAACTTTTGCCAGAAATCACTTCCTTGCTATCACGAAGATCATGGTCGACATGAAGTGGTCCGAAATGCAAGTTGCCTTTGAAACTTTGTGCGTTGCCAGTAGGACGAACCACGCCGACAAAAGGTATGAAACCGGTAACAAGGATGGATAGAACACTGGAGTTGAGAAGAACAGGGTTTGAGGATTCACACGTCGCCAAGATCTGGAACGAACCAAGACTTCGAAGTGAAGAAACTCCGCACCACGAGCATGACAAGTTTCGAATTGTTGAACGCCATGAGATAAACTCGATAACTTCAAAAGTTCTGTAAAAGCTTTCAAATCTGATAATGGGCAAAGGTCGTCACAAATGCTGAGTCATGGATGTTTTTGTCCGATCACATGGATTAGGCCTCGCTCTTCACGTGGCTTATCTCGGTCTCTCCATTCGCATACTCAGCCCAATGCTCTTTTATTAATCCATTTAGTGCTTCCTTGAATCGCTTGCCCAAAGTCCTATAATGGGACCTTCCGAAAGTGACAAATGATCTCTTCTATCTCCGGCCTTAAGCCGACGATTAGCACCTGGACCTGCATCAGACGAACTTGCCCTTGCTCTCATCTGGGGACAATATGTCGTAACTTTTGCCAGAAATCACTTCCTTGCTATCACGAAGATCATGGTCGACATGAAGTGGTCCGAAATGCAAGTTGCCTTTGAAACTTTGTGCGTTGCCAGTAGGACGAACCACGCCGACAAAAGGTATGAAACCGGTAACAAGGATGGATAGAACACTGGAGTTGAGAAGAACTGTGATTGAGGATTCATACGTCGCCAAGATCTGGAACGAACCAAGACTTCGAAGAGAAGAAACTCCGCACAAGGAGCATGATAAGTTTTGTAAAAGCGAAGAAACTCCGCACCACGAGCATGACAATTTTAATATAGTTGAACGCCATGAGATAAACTCTATAACTTCAAAAGTTCTGTAAAAGGTTTCAAATCTGATAATGGGCAAAGGTCGTCACAAATGCCGAGTCATGATGCTTTAGTCCGATCACATGGATTAGGCCTCGCTCTTCACGTGGGCTTATCTCGGTCTCTCCATTCCCATACTCATCCCAATGCTCTTTTATTAATCCATTTTGTGCTTCCTTGAATCGCTTGCCCAAAGTCCTATAATGGGACCTTCCGAAAGTGACAAATGATCTCTTCTATCTCCGGCCTTAAGCCGACGATTAGCACCTGGACCTGCATCAGACGAACTTGCCCTTGCTCTCATCTGGGGACAATATGTCGTAACTTTTGCCAGAAATCACTTCCTTGCTATCACGAAGATCATGGTCGACATGAAGTGGTCCGAAATGCAAGTTGCCTTTGAAACTTTGTGCGTTGCCAGGAGGACGAACCACGCCGACAAAAGGTATGAAACCGGTAACAAGGATGGATAGAACACTGGAGTTAAGAAGAACTGTGATTGAGGATTCATACGTCGCCAAGATCTGGAACGAACCAAGACTTCGAAGAGAAGAAACTCCGCACAAGGAGCATGATAAGTTTTGTAAAAGCGAAGAAACTCCGCACCACGAGCATGACAATTTGATATAGTTGAACGCCATGAGATAAACTCTATAACTTCAAAAGTTCTGTAAAAGGTTTCAAATCTGATAATGGGCAAAGGTCGTCACAAATGCCGAGTCATGGATGCTTTAGTCCGATCACATGGATTAGGCCTCGCTCTTCACGTGGGCTTATCTCGGTCTCTCCATTCCCATACTCAGCCCAATGCTCTTTTATTAATCCATTTAGTGCTTCCTTGAATCGCTTGCCCAAAGTCCTATAATGCGACCTTCCGGAAGTGACAAATGGTCTTTTCTATCTCCGGCGTTAAGCCGACGATTAGCCCCTGGACCTGCATCAGACGAACTTGCCCTTGCTCTCATCTGGGGACAATATGTCGTAACTGTTGCCAGAAATCACTTCCTTGCTATCACTAAGATCATGGTCGACATGAAGTGGTCCGAAATGCAAGTTGCGTTTGAAACTTTGTGCGTTGCCAGCCGGACGAACCACACGGACAAAAGGTATGAAACCGGTAAGAGGGATGGATAGAACACTAGAGTTGAGAAGAACAGTGTTTGAGGATTCAAACGTCGCCAAGATCTGGAACGAACCAAGACTTCGAAGTGAAGAAATCCTGACCACGAGCATGACAAGTTTCGAATAGTTGAATGCCATGAGATAAACTCGATAACTTTAAAAGTTCTGTAAAGGCTTTCAAATCGGAAAATGGGTAAAGGTCGTCACAAATGCTAAGTCATGGATGTTTTAGTCCGATCACTTGGATTACGCCTCGCTCTTCACGTGGGCTTATCTCGGTCTCTCCATTCCCATACTCAGCCCAATGCTCTTTTATTAATCCATTTTGTGCTTCCTTGAATCGCTTGCCCAAAGTCCTATAATGGGACCTTCCGAAAGTGACAAATGATCTCTTCTATCTCCGGCCTTAAGCCGACGATTAGCACCTGGACCTGCATCAGACGAACTTGCCCTTGCTCTCATCTGGGGACAATATGTCGTAACTTTTGCCAGAAATCACTTCCTTGCTATCACGAAGATCATGGTCGACATGAAGTGGTCCGAAATGCAAGTTGCCTTTGAAACTTTGTGCGTTGCCAGGGACGAACCACGCCGACAAAAGGTATGAAACCGGTAACAAGGATGGATAGAACACTGGAGTTGAGAAGAACTGTGATTGAGGATTCATACGTCGCCAAGATATGGAACGAACCAAGACTTCGAAGTGAAGAAACTCCGCACCAGGAGCATGACAAGCATGACAATTTTGAATAGTTGAACGCCATGAGATAAACTCGATAACTTCAAAAGTTCTGTAAAAGCTTTCAAATCTGATAATGGGCAAAGGTCGTCACAAATGCCGAGTCATGGATGCTTTAGTCCGATCACATGGATTAGGCCTCGCTCTTCACGTGGGCTTATCTCGGTCTCTCCATTCCCATACTCAGCCCAATGCTCTTTTATTAATCCATTTAGTGCTTCCTTGAATCGCTTGCCCAAAGTCCTATAATGCGACCTTCCGGAAGTGACAAATGGTCTTTTCTATCTCCGGCGTTAAGCCGACGATTAGCCCCTGGACCTGCATCAGACGAACTTGCCCTTGCTCTCATCTGGGGACAATATGTCGTAACTGTTGCCAGAAATCACTTCCTTGCTATCACGAAGATCATGGTCGACATGAAGTGGTCCGAAATGCAAGTTGCGTTTGAAACTTTGTGCGTTGGCAGCAGGACGAACCACACGGACAAAAGGTATGAAACCGGTAAGAGGGATGGATAGAACACTAGAGTTGAGAAGAACAGTGTTTGAGGATTCAAACGTCGCCAAGATCTGGAACGAACCAAGACTTCGAGGTGAAGAAACTCCTGACCACGAGCATGACAAATTTCGAATAGTTGAATGCCATGAGATAAACTCGATAACTTTAAAAGTTCTGTAAAGGCTTTCAAATCGGAAAATGGGTAAAGGTCGTCACAAATGCTAAGTCATGGATGTTTTAGTCCGATCACTTGGATTACGCCTCGCTCTTCACGTGGGCTTATCTCGGTCTCTCCATTCCCATACTCAGCCCAATGCTCTTTTATTAATCCATTTAGTGCTTCCTTGAATCGCTTGCCCAAAGTCCTATAATGGGACCTTCCGGAAGTGACAAATGGTCTTTTCTATCTCCGGCCTTAAGCCGACGATTAGCCCTGGACCTGCATCAGACGAACTTGCCCTTGCTCTCATCTGGGGACAATATGTCGTAACTGTTGCCAGAAATCACTTCCTTGCTATCACGAAGATCATGGTCGACATGAAGTGGTCCGAAATGCAAGTTGCGTTTGAAACTTTGTGCGTTGCCAGCCGGACGAACCACACCGACAAAAGGTATGAAACCGGTAAGAGGGATGGATAGAACACTAGAGTTGAGAAGAACAGTGTTTGAGGATTCAAACGTCGCCAAGATGTGGAACGAACCAAGACTTCGAAGTGAAGAAATTCCTGACCACGAGCATGACAAGTTTCGAATAGTTGAATGCCATGAGATAAACTCGATAACTTTAAAAGTTCTGTAAAGGCTTTCAAATCGGAAAATGGGTAAAGGTCGTCACAAATGCTAAGTCATGGATGTTTTAGTCCGATAACTTGGATTACGCCTCGCTCTTCACGTGGGCTTATCTCGGTCTCTCCATTCCCATACTCAGCCCAATGCTATTTTATTAATCCATTTTGTGCTTCCTTGAATCGCTTGCCCAAAGTCCCATAATGGGACCTTCCGAAAGTGACAAATGATCTCTTCTATCTCCGGCCTTAAGCCGACGATTAGCACTTGGTCCTGCATCAGGCGAACTTGCCCTTGCTCTCATCTGGGGACAATATGTCGCAACTTTTGCCAGAAATCACTTCCTTGCTATCACGAAGATCATGGTCGACATGAAGTGGTCCGAAATGCAAGTTGCCTTTGAAACTTTGTGCGTTGCCAGCAGGACGAACCACGCCGACAAAAGGTATGAAACCGGTAACAAGGATGGATAGAACACTGGAGTTGAGAAGAACTGTGATTGAGGATTCATACGTCGCCAAGATATGGAACGAACCAAGACTTCGAAGTGAAGAAACTCCGCACCAGGAGCATGACAAGTTTTGAATTTTTTAACGATATGAGATAAACTCGATAACTTCAAAAGTTCTGTAAAAGCTTTCAAATCTGATAATGGGCAAAGGTCGTCACAAATGCCGAGTTATGGATGTTTTTGTCCGATGACATGGATTAAGCCTCGCTCTTCACGTGGGCTTATCTCGGTCTCTCCATTCCCATACTCAGCCCAACGCTCTTTTATTAATCCATTTAGTGCTTCCTTGAATTGCTTGCCCAAAGTCCTATAATGGGACCTTCCGAAAGTGACAAATGATCTCTTCTATCTCCGGCCTTAAGCCGACGATTAGCACTTGGTCCTGCATCAGGCGAACTTGCCCTTGCTCTCATCTGGGGACAATATGTCGCAACTTTTGCCAGAAATCACTTCCTTGCTATCACGAAGATCATGGTCGACATGAAGTGGTCCGAAATGCAAGTTGCCTTTGAAACTTTGTGCGTTGCCAGCAGGACGAACCACACGGACAAAAGGTATGAAACCGGTAAGAGGGATGGATAGAACACTAGAGTTGAGAAGAACAGTGTTTGAGGATTCAAACGTCGCCAAGATCTGGAACGAACCAAGACTTCGAGGTGAAGAAACTCCTGACCACGAGCATGACAAATTTCGAATAGTTGAATGCCATGAGATAAACTCGATAACTTTAAAAGTTCTGTAAAGGCTTTCAAATCGGAAAATGGGTAAAGGTCGTCACAAATGCTAAGTCATGGATGTTTTAGTCCGATCACTTGGATTACGCCTCGCTCTTCACGTGGGCTTATCTCGGTCTCTCCATTCCCATACTCAGCCCAATGCTCTTTTATTAATCCATTTAGTGCTTCCTTGAATCGCTTGCCCAAAGTCCTATAATGGGACCTTCCGGAAGTGACAAATGGTCTTTTCTATCTCCGGCCTTAAGCCGACGATTAGCCCCTGGACCTGCATCAGACGAACTTGCCCTTGCTCTCATCTGGGGACAATATGTCGTAACTGTTGCCAGAAATCACTTCCTTGCTATCACGAAGATCATGGTCGACATGAAGTGGTCCGAAATGCAAGTTGCGTTTGAAACTTTGTGCGTTGCCAGCCGGACGAACCACACCGACAAAAGGTATGAAACCGGTAAGAGGGATGGATAGAACACTAGAGTTGAGAAGAACAGTGTTTGAGGATTCAAACGTCGCCAAGATGTGGAACGAACCAAGACTTCGAAGTGAAGAAATTCCTGACCACGAGCATGACAAGTTTCGAATAGTTGAATGCCATGAGATAAACTCGATAACTTTAAAAGTTCTGTAAAGGCTTTCAAATCGGAAAATGGGTAAAGGTCGTCACAAATGCTAAGTCATGGATGTTTTAGTCCGATAACTTGGATTACGCCTCGCTCTTCACGTGGGCTTATCTCGGTCTCTCCATTCCCATACTCAGCCCAATGCTATTTTATTAATCCATTTTGTGCTTCCTTGAATCGCTTGCCCAAAGTCCCATAATGGGACCTTCCGAAAGTGACAAATGATATCTTCTATCTCCGGCCTTAAGCCGACGATTAGCACTTGGTCCTGCATCAGGCGAACTTGCCCTTGCTCTCATCTGGGGACAATATGTCGCAACTTTTGCCAGAAATCACTTCCTTGCTATCACGAAGATCATGGTCGACATGAAGTGGTCCGAAATGCAAGTTGCCTTTGAAACTTTGTGCGTTGCCAGTAGGACGAACCACGCCGACAAAAGGTATGAAACCGGTAACAAGGATGGATAGAACACTGGAGTTGAGAAGAACTGTGATTGAGGATTCATACGTCGCCAAGATATGGAACGAACCAAGACTTCGAAGTGAAGAAACTCCGCACCAGGAGCATGACAAGTTTTGAATTTTTTAACGATATGAGATAAACTCGATAACTTCAAAAGTTCTGTAAAAGCTTTCAAATCTGATAATGGGCAAAGGTCGTCACAAATGCCGAGTTATGGATGTTTTTGTCCGATGACATGGATTAAGCCTCGCTCTTCACGTGGGCTTATCTCGGTCTCTCCATTCCCATACTCAGCCCAACGCTCTTTTATTAATCCATTTAGTGCTTCCTTGAATTGCTTGCCCAAAGTCCTATAATGGGACCTTCCGAAAGTGACAAATGGTCTGATGTGATCCAAGATACGAGCACGAAGCCTACAATCGAAGTCTCTCATGATCGGATGATGAGAAGCTCATGCACGACGAAGAAGCAGATATGGATATGCATACAAGTGACGAGCAAGCTCAATGACTCAACATTATCCATAATATTTGAAAAATGGATAAATGATGAAGGCCACATATTTCAGCTAAGCATCAAGAGTGCAAGTGATTCAAGAAATATATTTCAGTTGAATGTCAAGAGGGCAAGTATCTTCAAGAAATATATCTTAACAAGATGAAAGGGAAAGAATATTTTCAAGAAAGGCAGTTGAGAGAACTAAAGAAGTAAGAGAGGCACAAGTTAATGCTGATATATTGAAGTTATCTACAAAAATATATCACTTTCCTCTTGTAGCAAGTAGAATATATTTCCTTCCCCTTTATTAAGTTCTGAAGATATTGTTAATATATTGTAATTTCTCTGGGATAGCACTTAGATTTGCTTTCTAATTAGTTTCCTATCCTATGAAAACCATTTAGGAAGGTTATTTTTGATGTAATATTGCACTTTGGCCTATTTAAAGGCTGGTGCTTGCCCTTGGACGAATTAGGATCAGTTTTATTCATTATTGAAGTGTGAGATTTTATTCTCTTTGGTTCTTTGAAGAACTATTCGAACTTATCGGAGTATTCCGTGGCCTTCATCCCCGACTTATCAATCAACCCTTCCATAGTTGATTGTGGCGTCTTCACTATACCAAGGTTCTTACCTCTTTATAGGTAATGGGTCAAGGTTCCACCTTTCGAGCTTGATAAGGACACGTTTCCTGGAGACCTTAGTCGTATACGGGTTTTGTCACGAGTTGGTGAGGTTCTTATCATACTTGGTACTGGGTCTCATCACGGTGTTGGCAAGGTTCGCATCATGGTCTCTTCTATCTCCGGCCTTAAGCCGTCGATTAGCACCTTGACCTGCATCAAACGAACTTGCCCTTGGTCTCATCTGGAAACAATATGTCGTAACTTTTCCCACAAATCACTTCCTTGTTATCACGAAGATCATGGTCGACATGAAGTGGTCCGAAATGCAAGTTGCATTTGAAACTTTGTGCGTTGGCAGCATGACGAACCACACCGACAAAAGGTATGAAACCGGTAAGAGGGATGGATAGAACACTAGAGCTGAGAAGAACAGTGATTGAGGATTCAAACGTCGCCAAGATCTGGAACGAACCAAGACTTCGAAGTGAAGAAACTCCGCACTAAGAGCATGACAAGTTTCGAATTGTTTAACCTTATGAGATAAACTCGATAACATCAAAAGTTCTGTAAAGGCTTTCAAATCTGATAATGGGCAAAGGTCTTCACAAATGCCGAGTCATGGATGTTTTAGTCCGATCACTTGGATTAGGCCTCGCTCTTCACGTGGGCTTATCTCGGTCTCTCCATTCCCATAGTCAGCCCAATGCTCTTTTATTAATCCATTTAGAGCTTCCTTGAATCGCTTGCCCAAAGTCCTATGATGGGGCCTTCCGGAAGTGACAAATGGTCTCTTCTATCTCCGGCCGTAAGTCGACTAATAGCACCTGGACCTGCATCAGACGAATTTGCCCTTGCTCTCATCTGGGGACAAGATGTCGTAACTTTTGCCAGAATTCAATTCCTTGCTATCACGAAGATCATGGTCGACATGAAGTGGTCCGAAATGCAAGTTGCGTTTGAAACTTTGTGCGTTGGCAGCCGGACGAACCACACGGACAAAAGGTGTGAAACCGGTAAGAGGGATGGATAGAACACTACAGTTGAGAAGAACAGTGTTTGAGGATTCGAACATCACCAAGATCTGGAACGAACCAAGACTTCGAACTGAAGAAACTCCTGACCACGAGCATGACAAGTTTCGAATAGTTGAATGCCATGAGATAAACTCGATAACTTTAAAAGTTCTGTAAAGGCTTTCAAATCGGAAAATGGGTAAAGGTCGTCACAAATGCTAAGTCTTGGATGTTTTAGTCCGATCACTTGGATTACGCCTCGCTCTTCACTTGGGCTTATCTCGGTCTCTCCATTTCCATACTCAGCCCAATGCTCTTTTATTAATCCATTTTGTGCTTCCTTGAATCGCTTGCCCAAAGTCCTATAATGGGACCTTCCGAAAGTGACAAATGATCTCTTCTATCTCCGGCCTTAAGCCGACGATTAGCACCTGGACCTGCATCAGACGAACTTGCCCTTGCTCTCATCTGGGGACAATATGTCGTAACTTTTGCCAGAAATCAGTTCCTTGCTATCACGAAGATCATGGTCAACATGAAGTGGTCCGAAATGCAAGTTGGGTTTGAAACTTTGTGCGTTGGCAGCAGGACGAACCACACCGACAAAAGGTATGAAACCGGTAACAGGGATGGATAGAACACTAGAGCTGAGAAGAACAGTGATTGAGGATTCAAACGTCGCCAAGATCTGGAACGAACCAAGACTTTGAAGTGAAGAAACTCCGCACCACAAGCATGACAAGTTTCGAATAGTTGAACGCCATGAGATAAACTCGATAACTTCAAAAGTTCTGTAAAAGCTTTCAAATCTGATAATGGGCAAAGGTCTTCACAAATGCCGAGTCATGGATGTTTTAGTCCGATCACTTGGATTCGGCCTCGCTCTTCACGTGGGCTTATCTCGGTCTCTCCATTCCCATACTCAGCCCAATGCTCTTTTATTAATCCATTAAGTGCTTCCTTGAATCGCTTGCCCAAAGTCCTATGATGGGACCTTTTGGAAGTGACAAATGGTCCTTTCTATCTCCGGCCTTAAGCCGACGATTAGCCCCTGGACCTGCATCAGACGAACTTGCCCTTGCTCTCATCTGGGGACAATATGTCGTAACTGTTGCCAGAAATCACTTCCTTGCTATCACGAAGATCATGGTCGACATGAAGTGGTCCGAAATGCAAGTTGCGTTTGAAACTTTGTGCGTTGGCAGCAGGACGAACCACACCGACTGATGCGAACCTCGCCAACACCGTGATGAAACCCAATATCAAGTATGATATGAACCTCACCAACTCGTGACGAAACCCGTATACGACTAAGGTTTCCAGGAAACGTGTCCTTGTCAAGCTCGAATGGTGGAACCTTGACCCATTACCTATAAAGAGGTAAGAACCTTGGCATAGTGAAGACGCCACAATCAACTATGGAAATGTTGATTGATAAGTCGGGGATGAACGCCACGGAATACTCCGATAAGTTCGAATAGTTCTTCAAAGAACCAAAGAGAATAAAATCTCACACTTCATTAATGAATAAAACTGATTCCCAAAATTCGTCCAAGGGCAAGCACCAGCCTTTAAATAGGCCAAAGTGCAATATTACATGAAAAATAACCTTCCTAAATGGTTCTCATAGGATAGGAAACTAATTAGAAAGCAAATCTAAGAGCTATCCAGGGGAAATTACAATATATTATCAATATCTTCAGAACTAAGCAAAAGGGGAAGGAAATATATTCTACTTGCTAAAAGAGGAAAGTGATATATTCTTGTACATAACTTCAATATATCAGCATTAACTTGTGCTTCTCTTGCCTCTTTAGTTCTCTCAACTGCCTTTCTTGAAAATATTCTTTCCCTTTCATCTTGTTAAGATATATTTCTTGAAGATACTTGCCCTCTTGACATTCAACTGAAATATATTTCTTGAATCACTTGCACTCTTGATGCTTAGCTGAAATATGTGGCCTTCATCATTTATCCATTTTTGAAATATTATGGATAATGTTGAGTCATTGAGTTTGCTCGTCACTTGTATGCATATCCATATCCGCTTCTTCGTCGTGCACGAGCTTCTCATCATCCGATCATGAGAGACTTCAATTGTAGGCTTCGAGCTCGTATCTTGGATCACATCACCAACGCACAAAGTTTCAAACACAACTTGCATTTCGGACCACTTCATGTCGACCATGATCTTCGTGATAGCAAGGAACTGATTTCTGGCAACAGTTACGACATATTGTCCCCAGATGAGAGCAAGGGCAAGTTCGTCTGATGCAGGTCCAGGGGCTAATCGTCACCTTAAGGCCGAAGATAGAACAGACCAATTGTCACTTCCGGAAGGTCCCATTATAGGACTTTGGGCAAGCGATTCAAGGAAGCACAAAATGGATTAATAAAAGAGCATTGGGCTGAGTATGGGAATGGAGAGACCGAGATAAGCCCACATGAAGAGCGAGGCCTAATCCATGTGATCGGACTAAAGCATCCATGACTCAGCATTTGCAACGACCTTTGCCCATTATCAGATTTGAAAGCTTTTACAGAACTTTTGATGTTATCGAGTTTATCTCATGGCGTTCAACTATTCAAAACTTGTCATGCTCGTGGTGCGGAGTTTCTTCACTTCGAAGTCTTGGTTCGTTCCAGATCTTGGTGACGTTTGAATCCTCAATCACTGTTCTTCTCAGCTCTAGTGTTCTATCCATCCCTGTTACCGGTTTCATACCTTTTGTCGGTGATGTGATCCAAGATACGAGCTCGAAGCCTACAATTGAAGTCTCTCATGATCGGATGATGAGAAGCTCGTGCACGACGAAGAAGCGGATATGGATATGCATACAAGTGACGAGCAAACTCAATGACTCAACATTATCCATAATATTTCAAAAATGGATAAATGATGAAGGCCACATATTTCAGCTAAGCATCAAGAGTGCAAGTGATTCAAGAAATATATTTCAGTTGAATGTCAAGAGGGCAAGTATCTTCAAGAAATATATCTTAACAAGATGAAAGGGAAAGAATATTTTCAAGAAAGGCAGTTGAGAGAACTAAAGAGGCAAGAGAAGCACAAGTTAATGCTGATATATTGAAGTTATCTACAAGAATATATCACTTTCCACATTAGGCTCTGAAATCAAATATGCATCATGAAATCCATCTAACATGCGATCTACATGAGGAACAGAATTAGGGCACATGACCATGGTGTTTTTGATGGCTTGAAAATTAGAAAACCCTATCCATGTTTGATCCTCATGCTCCAGTAACATTAAGACAATAAAGGGACTCATGTACTCACTAGCTTGTAGATTTACCACTTGCTCATTGGGTTGCAGTTGAAACTCCTTCATCTCCTTATGATTACTTCTAATGGCTAGTTGGTTTGGACTTGATCCTTGATGCACTCCCTTGACTTCCTGCAAATAAGAAATGATATTGCTCGGCAAGAATCCGGCAAGATTGTTAGTAAATAAAATCGGCCCCTTAATCATAAGGGGCTGATGTAAAATTAAAGAACTCTCAATCTCACGGTCTTTTTCCTCTCTTGCACTCACCAATGAAACATCTCTCTTATTTTCTCTCTTCTCAATTTCTTTTCTCTCATGTCCTTTTGTCTCTTTTTCATTGCTCCCGTTTTCTTCGCCCTCATCGATATTCTTTTCATCATACTCTTTCTTTTGCTCACTCTCAATTTTTTTATCACACTCTTTTTCTTGATTATTCTTTTGATTCTCATGAATTTGTGTAAGACTCACAACTTGTTTGACTTTCGTGGATGGCCCAGAATAGGACTTCATTGAGGGGATCTCAACTTGCTGAGAGGTTGATCTTGAAGAACTTGTTGCAGCCATGCTTGTGCTCAAGTCATCCATGTTTCTTTGCTTCAACCGTCGTTCAACTTTCATGGCATGGAGCAACATATCTTTGAACTCTTCATAATAATGCATCGACACTTCATCAGCGATTTCACGATTTAATCCACGTACGAACCTGTCCATGGTGACTTCTATGTCCTCCTCTATGTTCGCTCGGGTCATTGCAACCTCCATCTCTTTGTAATAATCGAGAACGCTCTTTGATCCTTGAGTGAGATGTTGCAATTTGTTGTGCAATTCCCAGGGATAGGAACTTGGAAGGAATCGTTGTCTCATTATTGACTTCATCTCACTCCATGTCTCAATGGGTCGCTCTCCATTTTGTCTCCTACTTGTAATAATCCGATCCCACCAAATAATAGCATAGTCGGAGAATTGAAATGAAGCAAGTTGTACCTTTTTCTTTTCAGAGTAGATATGATGTTTGAAGACTATCTCCATTCCCTCCTCCCACAAAAGATAAGCTTCAGGGTCGTTTTTGCCTTTGAAAGTTGGAAACTTCACTTTTGTGTCACGGAGATCATTGTTCCGCCTTGGTCTTCTTGATTCTTTATCTTCATATGGAAGCTGAAAGCTTTTTCTTTTTGCTTTATCCTCAATTCGATCTATCTTCTTGTGGATTTGTTTGAATTCAGCTCTCATCATCCTCCCAACCTCGTGTACATATGCTGGTAGTTGTACATCTTTGAATGCGCTTTCCTCTTGATAGTGTGACATGTTGAGAATCTGCAACAGATGTTAGGACCTCACAAGCACTCTCTCACGTGTTTCACTCAAGAATATGTTCACTCAATTAACTCGTGTTTGCACTCAAACGGCTTTTACCCTCTAGTAATCTCACCACTCTTGCCTTTTTCCACTCATATATCCTCTTTTTGTTCTTTTTGAACTAAACAAACAAAAATCAGAATGTCCCGCAACAATCCACCACGACTTCACCAAGATTTGAAAGAAGAGAATAGGGTCAAGTTCCAAAGTAATGAAGATCAAGACAAATAAGGGGATTACGGAAAAGAGAATGATAGATCAATTGAAAAGAAACAACTTTGAGTACGAAGATGTTGATAGCTCTATGAATGGTCAAATAATTCTTGGACTTGTTCAATGTCTCACTTCTTCCACTTTTTTCGACCTTTTTTCACTGTTGATTCTTTTTTTTCTTTTTTTTATTTTGCAACTTTTTTTTCCTTTTCTCCCACTACCTTTTTTTTTTTTTTTTTTTTTTCTGAAGAAGATAATAGAAAAGAAAGAAGATAAAGAAAAACAACGAAGATGAAAGAGAATGAAGAGAAACTAAAAGGATAGATTGAACCTGACTTAGAACGTTGGCTCTGATACCAAATGATGCGAACCTCGCCAACACCGTGATGAAACCCAATATCAAGTATGATATGAACCTCACCAACTCGTGACGAAACCCGTATACGACTAAGGTTTCCAGGAAACGTGTCCTTGTCAAGCTCGAATGGTGGAACCTTGACCCATTACCTATAAAGAGGTAAGAACCTTGGCATAGTGAAGACGCCACAATCAACTATGGAAATGTTGATTGATAAGTCGGGGATGAACGCCACGGAATACTCCGATAAGTTCGAATAGTTCTTCAAAGAACCAAAGAGAATAAAATCTCACACTTCATTAATGAATAAAACTGATTCCCAAAATTCGTCCAAGGGCAAGCACCAGCCTTTAAATAGGCCAAAGTGCAATATTACATGAAAAATAACCTTCCTAAATGGTTCTCATAGGATAGGAAACTAATTAGAAAGCAAATCTAAGAGCTATCCAGGGGAAATTACAATATATTATCAATATCTTCAGAACTAAGCAAAAGGGGAAGGAAATATATTCTACTTGCTAAAAGAGGAAAGTGATATATTCTTGTACATAACTTCAATATATCAGCATTAACTTGTGCTTCTCTTGCCTCTTTAGTTCTCTCAACTGCCTTTCTTGAAAATATTCTTTCCCTTTCATCTTGTTAAGATATATTTCTTGAAGATACTTGCCCTCTTGACATTCAACTGAAATATATTTCTTGAATCACTTGCACTCTTGATGCTTAGCTGAAATATGTGGCCTTCATCATTTATCCATTTTTGAAATATTATGGATAATGTTGAGTCATTGAGTTTGCTCGTCACTTGTATGCATATCCATATCCGCTTCTTCGTCGTGCACGAGCTTCTCATCATCCGATCATGAGAGACTTCAATTGTAGGCTTCGAGCTCGTATCTTGGATCACATCACCAACGCACAAAGTTTCAAACACAACTTGCATTTCGGACCACTTCATGTCGACCATGATCTTCGTGATAGCAAGGAACTGATTTCTGGCAACAGTTACGACATATTGTCCCCAGATGAGAGCAAGGGCAAGTTCGTCTGATGCAGGTCCAGGGGCTAATCGTCACCTTAAGGCCGAAGATAGAACAGACCAATTGTCACTTCCGGAAGGTCCCATTATAGGACTTTGGGCAAGCGATTCAAGGAAGCACAAAATGGATTAATAAAAGAGCATTGGGCTGAGTATGGGAATGGAGAGACCGAGATAAGCCCACATGAAGAGCGAGGCCTAATCCATGTGATCGGACTAAAGCATCCATGACTCAGCATTTGCAACGACCTTTGCCCATTATCAGATTTGAAAGCTTTTACAGAACTTTTGATGTTATCGAGTTTATCTCATGGCGTTCAACTATTCAAAACTTGTCATGCTCGTGGTGCGGAGTTTCTTCACTTCGAAGTCTTGGTTCGTTCCAGATCTTGGTGACGTTTGAATCCTCAATCACTGTTCTTCTCAGCTCTAGTGTTCTATCCATCCCTGTTACCGGTTTCATACCTTTTGTCGGTGATGTGATCCAAGATACGAGCTCGAAGCCTACAATTGAAGTCTCTCATGATCGGATGATGAGAAGCTCGTGCACGACGAAGAAGCGGATATGGATATGCATACAAGTGACGAGCAAACTCAATGACTCAACATTATCCATAATATTTCAAAAATGGATAAATGATGAAGGCCACATATTTCAGCTAAGCATCAAGAGTGCAAGTGATTCAAGAAATATATTTCAGTTGAATGTCAAGAGGGCAAGTATCTTCAAGAAATATATCTTAACAAGATGAAAGGGAAAGAATATTTTCAAGAAAGGCAGTTGAGAGAACTAAAGAGGCAAGAGAAGCACAAGTTAATGCTGATATATTGAAGTTATCTACAAGAATATATCACTTTCCACATTAGGCTCTGAAATCAAATATGCATCATGAAATCCATCTAACATGCGATCTACATGAGGAACAGAATTAGGGCACATGACCATGGTGTTTTTGATGGCTTGAAAATTAGAAAACCCTATCCATGTTTGATCCTCATGCTCCAGTAACATTAAGACAATAAAGGGACTCATGTACTCACTAGCTTGTAGATTTACCACTTGCTCATTGGGTTGCAGTTGAAACTCCTTCATCTCCTTATGATTACTTCTAATGGCTAGTTGGTTTGGACTTGATCCTTGATGCACTCCCTTGACTTCCTGCAAATAAGAAATGATATTGCTCGGCAAGAATCCGGCAAGATTGTTAGTAAATAAAATCGGCCCCTTAATCATAAGGGGCTGATGTAAAATTAAAGAACTCTCAATCTCACGGTCTTTTTCCTCTCTTGCACTCACCAATGAAACATCTCTCTTATTTTCTCTCTTCTCAATTTCTTTTCTCTCATGTCCTTTTGTCTCTTTTTCATTGCTCCCGTTTTCTTCGCCCTCATCGATATTCTTTTCATCATACTCTTTCTTTTGCTCACTCTCAATTTTTTTATCACACTCTTTTTCTTGATTATTCTTTTGATTCTCATGAATTTGTGTAAGACTCACAACTTGTTTGACTTTCGTGGATGGCCCAGAATAGGACTTCATTGAGGGGATCTCAACTTGCTGAGAGGTTGATCTTGAAGAACTTGTTGCAGCCATGCTTGTGCTCAAGTCATCCATGTTTCTTTGCTTCAACCGTCGTTCAACTTTCATGGCATGGAGCAACATATCTTTGAACTCTTCATAATAATGCATCGACACTTCATCAGCGATTTCACGATTTAATCCACGTACGAACCTGTCCATGGTGACTTCTATGTCCTCCTCTATGTTCGCTCGGGTCATTGCAACCTCCATCTCTTTGTAATAATCGAGAACGCTCTTTGATCCTTGAGTGAGATGTTGCAATTTGTTGTGCAATTCCCAGGGATAGGAACTTGGAAGGAATCGTTGTCTCATTATTGACTTCATCTCACTCCATGTCTCAATGGGTCGCTCTCCATTTTGTCTCCTACTTGTAATAATCCGATCCCACCAAATAATAGCATAGTCGGAGAATTGAAATGAAGCAAGTTGTACCTTTTTCTTTTCAGAGTAGATATGATGTTTGAAGACTATCTCCATTCCCTCCTCCCACAAAAGATAAGCTTCAGGGTCGTTTTTGCCTTTGAAAGTTGGAAACTTCACTTTTGTGTCACGGAGATCATTGTTCCGCCTTGGTCTTCTTGATTCTTTATCTTCATATGGAAGCTGAAAGCTTTTTCTTTTTGCTTTATCCTCAATTCGATCTATCTTCTTGTGGATTTGTTTGAATTCAGCTCTCATCATCCTCCCAACCTCGTGTACATATGCTGGTAGTTGTACATCTTTGAATGCGCTTTCCTCTTGATAGTGTGACATGTTGAGAATCTGCAACAGATGTTAGGACCTCACAAGCACTCTCTCACGTGTTTCACTCAAGAATATGTTCACTCAATTAACTCGTGTTTGCACTCAAACGGCTTTTACCCTCTAGTAATCTCACCACTCTTGCCTTTTTCCACTCATATATCCTCTTTTTGTTCTTTTTGAACTAAACAAACAAAAATCAGAATGTCCCGCAACAATCCACCACGACTTCACCAAGATTTGAAAGAAGAGAATAGGGTCAAGTTCCAAAGTAATGAAGATCAAGACAAATAAGGGGATTACGGAAAAGAGAATGATAGATCAATTGAAAAGAAACAACTTTGAGTACGAAGATGTTGATAGCTCTATGAATGGTCAAATAATTCTTGGACTTGTTCAATGTCTCACTTCTTCCACTTTTTTCGACCTTTTTTCACTGTTGATTCTTTTTTTTCTTTTTTTTATTTTGCAACTTTTTTTTCCTTTTCTCCCACTACCTTTTTTTTTTTTTTTTACTTTTTCTGAAGAAGATAATAGAAAAGAAAGAAGATAAAGAAAAACAACGAAGATGAAAGAGAATGAAGAGAAACTAAAAGGATAGATTGAACCTGACTTAGAACGTTGGCTCTGATACCAAATGATGCGAACCTCGCCAACACCGTGATGAAACCCAATATCAAGTATGATATGAACCTCACCAACTCGTGACGAAACCCGTATACGACTAAGGTTTCCAGGAAACGTGTCCTTGTCAAGCTCGAATGGTGGAACCTTGACCCATTACCTATAAAGAGGTAAGAACCTTGGCATAGTGAAGACGCCACAATCAACTATGGAAATGTTGATTGATAAGTCGGGGATGAACGCCACGGAATACTCCGATAAGTTCGAATAGTTCTTCAAAGAACCAAAGAGAATAAAATCTCACACTTCATTAATGAATAAAACTGATTCCCAAAATTCGTCCAAGGGCAAGCACCAGCCTTTAAATAGGCCAAAGTGCAATATTACATGAAAAATAACCTTCCTAAATGGTTCTCATAGGATAGGAAACTAATTAGAAAGCAAATCTAAGAGCTATCCAGGGGAAATTACAATATATTATCAATATCTTCAGAACTAAGCAAAAGGGGAAGGAAATATATTCTACTTGCTAAAAGAGGAAAGTGATATATTCTTGTACATAACTTCAATATATCAGCATTAACTTGTGCTTCTCTTGCCTCTTTAGTTCTCTCAACTGCCTTTCTTGAAAATATTCTTTCCCTTTCATCTTGTTAAGATATATTTCTTGAAGATACTTGCCCTCTTGACATTCAACTGAAATATATTTCTTGAATCACTTGCACTCTTGATGCTTAGCTGAAATATGTGGCCTTCATCATTTATCCATTTTTGAAATATTATGGATAATGTTGAGTCATTGAGTTTGCTCGTCACTTGTATGCATATCCATATCCGCTTCTTCGTCGTGCACGAGCTTCTCATCATCCGATCATGAGAGACTTCAATTGTAGGCTTCGAGCTCGTATCTTGGATCACATCACCAACGCACAAAGTTTCAAACACAACTTGCATTTCGGACCACTTCATGTCGACCATGATCTTCGTGATAGCAAGGAACTGATTTCTGGCAACAGTTACGACATATTGTCCCCAGATGAGAGCAAGGGCAAGTTCGTCTGATGCAGGTCCAGGGGCTAATCGTCACCTTAAGGCCGAAGATAGAACAGACCAATTGTCACTTCCGGAAGGTCCCATTATAGGACTTTGGGCAAGCGATTCAAGGAAGCACAAAATGGATTAATAAAAGAGCATTGGGCTGAGTATGGGAATGGAGAGACCGAGATAAGCCCACATGAAGAGCGAGGCCTAATCCATGTGATCGGACTAAAGCATCCATGACTCAGCATTTGCAACGACCTTTGCCCATTATCAGATTTGAAAGCTTTTACAGAACTTTTGATGTTATCGAGTTTATCTCATGGCGTTCAACTATTCAAAACTTGTCATGCTCGTGGTGCGGAGTTTCTTCACTTCGAAGTCTTGGTTCGTTCCAGATCTTGGTGACGTTTGAATCCTCAATCACTGTTCTTCTCAGCTCTAGTGTTCTATCCATCCCTGTTACCGGTTTCATACCTTTTGTCGGTGATGTGATCCAAGATACGAGCTCGAAGCCTACAATTGAAGTCTCTCATGATCGGATGATGAGAAGCTCGTGCACGACGAAGAAGCGGATATGGATATGCATACAAGTGACGAGCAAACTCAATGACTCAACATTATCCATAATATTTCAAAAATGGATAAATGATGAAGGCCACATATTTCAGCTAAGCATCAAGAGTGCAAGTGATTCAAGAAATATATTTCAGTTGAATGTCAAGAGGGCAAGTATCTTCAAGAAATATATCTTAACAAGATGAAAGGGAAAGAATATTTTCAAGAAAGGCAGTTGAGAGAACTAAAGAGGCAAGAGAAGCACAAGTTAATGCTGATATATTGAAGTTATCTACAAGAATATATCACTTTCCACATTAGGCTCTGAAATCAAATATGCATCATGAAATCCATCTAACATGCGATCTACATGAGGAACAGAATTAGGGCACATGACCATGGTGTTTTTGATGGCTTGAAAATTAGAAAACCCTATCCATGTTTGATCCTCATGCTCCAGTAACATTAAGACAATAAAGGGACTCATGTACTCACTAGCTTGTAGATTTACCACTTGCTCATTGGGTTGCAGTTGAAACTCCTTCATCTCCTTATGATTACTTCTAATGGCTAGTTGGTTTGGACTTGATCCTTGATGCACTCCCTTGACTTCCTGCAAATAAGAAATGATATTGCTCGGCAAGAATCCGGCAAGATTGTTAGTAAATAAAATCGGCCCCTTAATCATAAGGGGCTGATGTAAAATTAAAGAACTCTCAATCTCACGGTCTTTTTCCTCTCTTGCACTCACCAATGAAACATCTCTCTTATTTTCTCTCTTCTCAATTTCTTTTCTCTCATGTCCTTTTGTCTCTTTTTCATTGCTCCCGTTTTCTTCGCCCTCATCGATATTCTTTTCATCATACTCTTTCTTTTGCTCACTCTCAATTTTTTTATCACACTCTTTTTCTTGATTATTCTTTTGATTCTCATGAATTTGTGTAAGACTCACAACTTGTTTGACTTTCGTGGATGGCCCAGAATAGGACTTCATTGAGGGGATCTCAACTTGCTGAGAGGTTGATCTTGAAGAACTTGTTGCAGCCATGCTTGTGCTCAAGTCATCCATGTTTCTTTGCTTCAACCGTCGTTCAACTTTCATGGCATGGAGCAACATATCTTTGAACTCTTCATAATAATGCATCGACACTTCATCAGCGATTTCACGATTTAATCCACGTACGAACCTGTCCATGGTGACTTCTATGTCCTCCTCTATGTTCGCTCGGGTCATTGCAACCTCCATCTCTTTGTAATAATCGAGAACGCTCTTTGATCCTTGAGTGAGATGTTGCAATTTGTTGTGCAATTCCCAGGGATAGGAACTTGGAAGGAATCGTTGTCTCATTATTGACTTCATCTCACTCCATGTCTCAATGGGTCGCTCTCCATTTTGTCTCCTACTTGTAATAATCCGATCCCACCAAATAATAGCATAGTCGGAGAATTGAAATGAAGCAAGTTGTACCTTTTTCTTTCAGAGTAGATATGATGTTTGAAGACTATCTCCATCATCCCTCATATGCTGACATCTTTGATAATGTGACTTTTTCACCTTTTGTTGGAAACACTTTTGTGTCACTGAGATCTCATTGCCTTTTTCTTATTTTTTTTATTTGTCCCGCAACTTTTTTTTCCTTTATCTCAATTCGACTATCTATTTGGACTTTTTAACTTTTTCTGATCAAAGATAATAGAAAAGAAAGAAGATAAAGAAAAACAACGAAGATGAAAGAGAATGAAGAGAAACTAAAAGGATAGATTGAACCTGACTTAGAACGTTGGCTCTGATACCAAATGATGCGAACCTCGCCAACACCGTGATGAAACCCAATATCAAGTATGATATGAACCTCACCAACTCGTGACGAAACCCGTATACGACTAAGGTTTCCAGGAAACGTGTCCTTGTCAAGCTCGAATGGTGGAACCTTGACCCATTACCTATAAAGAGGTAAGAACCTTGGCATAGTGAAGACGCCACAATCAACTATGGAAATGTTGATTGATAAGTCGGGGATGAACGCCACGGAATACTCCGATAAGTTCGAATAGTTCTTCAAAGAACCAAAGAGAATAAAATCTCACACTTCATTAATGAATAAAACTGATTCCCAAAATTCGTCCAAGGGCAAGCACCAGCCTTTAAATAGGCCAAAGTGCAATATTACATGAAAAATAACCTTCCTAAATGGTTCTCATAGGATAGGAAACTAATTAGAAAGCAAATCTAAGAGCTATCCAGGGGAAATTACAATATATTATCAATATCTTCAGAACTAAGCAAAAGGGGAAGGAAATATATTCTACTTGCTAAAAGAGGAAAGTGATATATTCTTGTACATAACTTCAATATATCAGCATTAACTTGTGCTTCTCTTGCCTCTTTAGTTCTCTCAACTGCCTTTCTTGAAAATATTCTTTCCCTTTCATCTTGTTAAGATATATTTCTTGAAGATACTTGCCCTCTTGACATTCAACTGAAATATATTTCTTGAATCACTTGCACTCTTGATGCTTAGCTGAAATATGTGGCCTTCATCATTTATCCATTTTTGAAATATTATGGATAATGTTGAGTCATTGAGTTTGCTCGTCACTTGTATGCATATCCATATCCGCTTCTTCGTCGTGCACGAGCTTCTCATCATCCGATCATGAGAGACTTCAATTGTAGGCTTCGAGCTCGTATCTTGGATCACATCACCAACGCACAAAGTTTCAAACACAACTTGCATTTCGGACCACTTCATGTCGACCATGATCTTCGTGATAGCAAGGAACTGATTTCTGGCAACAGTTACGACATATTGTCCCCAGATGAGAGCAAGGGCAAGTTCGTCTGATGCAGGTCCAGGGGCTAATCGTCACCTTAAGGCCGAAGATAGAACAGACCAATTGTCACTTCCGGAAGGTCCCATTATAGGACTTTGGGCAAGCGATTCAAGGAAGCACAAAATGGATTAATAAAAGAGCATTGGGCTGAGTATGGGAATGGAGAGACCGAGATAAGCCCACATGAAGAGCGAGGCCTAATCCATGTGATCGGACTAAAGCATCCATGACTCAGCATTTGCAACGACCTTTGCCCATTATCAGATTTGAAAGCTTTTACAGAACTTTTGATGTTATCGAGTTTATCTCATGGCGTTCAACTATTCAAAACTTGTCATGCTCGTGGTGCGGAGTTTCTTCACTTCGAAGTCTTGGTTCGTTCCAGATCTTGGTGACGTTTGAATCCTCAATCACTGTTCTTCTCAGCTCTAGTGTTCTATCCATCCCTGTTACCGGTTTCATACCTTTTGTCGGTGATGTGATCCAAGATACGAGCTCGAAGCCTACAATTGAAGTCTCTCATGATCGGATGATGAGAAGCTCGTGCACGACGAAGAAGCGGATATGGATATGCATACAAGTGACGAGCAAACTCAATGACTCAACATTATCCATAATATTTCAAAAATGGATAAATGATGAAGGCCACATATTTCAGCTAAGCATCAAGAGTGCAAGTGATTCAAGAAATATATTTCAGTTGAATGTCAAGAGGGCAAGTATCTTCAAGAAATATATCTTAACAAGATGAAAGGGAAAGAATATTTTCAAGAAAGGCAGTTGAGAGAACTAAAGAGGCAAGAGAAGCACAAGTTAATGCTGATATATTGAAGTTATCTACAAGAATATATCACTTTCCACATTAGGCTCTGAAATCAAATATGCATCATGAAATCCATCTAACATGCGATCTACATGAGGAACAGAATTAGGGCACATGACCATGGTGTTTTTGATGGCTTGAAAATTAGAAAACCCTATCCATGTTTGATCCTCATGCTCCAGTAACATTAAGACAATAAAGGGACTCATGTACTCACTAGCTTGTAGATTTACCACTTGCTCATTGGGTTGCAGTTGAAACTCCTTCATCTCCTTATGATTACTTCTAATGGCTAGTTGGTTTG
Organism: Lagerstroemia speciosa; assembly: GCA_037672795.1. Classification (NCBI taxonomy): domain Eukaryota; kingdom Viridiplantae; phylum Streptophyta; class Magnoliopsida; order Myrtales; family Lythraceae; genus Lagerstroemia; species Lagerstroemia speciosa. The sequence goes on from CM075292.1 coordinate 4,283,305, forward strand.
GACTTGATCCTTGATGCACTCCCTTGACTTCCTGCAAATAAGAAATGATATTGCTCGGCAAGAATCCGGCAAGATTGTTAGTAAATAAAATCGGCCCCTTAATCATAAGGGGCTGATGTAAAATTAAAGAACTCTCAATCTCACGGTCTTTTTCCTCTCTTGCACTCACCAATGAAACATCTCTCTTATTTTCTCTCTTCTCAATTTCTTTTCTCTCATGTCCTTTTGTCTCTTTTTCATTGCTCCCGTTTTCTTCGCCCTCATCGATATTCTTTTCATCATACTCTTTCTTTTGCTCACTCTCAATTTTTTTATCACACTCTTTTTCTTGATTATTCTTTTGATTCTCATGAATTTGTGTAAGACTCACAACTTGTTTGACTTTCGTGGATGGCCCGGAATAGGACTTCATTGAGGGGATCTCAACTTGCTGAGAGGTTGATCTTGAAGAACTTGTTGCAGCCATGCTTGTGCTCAAGTCATCCATGTTTCTTTGCTTCAACCGTCGTTCAACTTTCATGGCATGGAGCAACATATCTTTGAACTCTTCATAATAATGCATCGACACTTCATCAGCGATTTCACGATTTAATCCACGTACGAACCTGTCCATGGTGACTTCTATGTCCTCCTCTATGTTCGCTCGGGTCATTGCAACCTCCATCTCTTTGTAATAATCGAGAACGCTCTTTGATCCTTGAGTGAGATGTTGCAATTTGTTGTGCAATTCCCAGGGATAGGAACTTGGAAGGAATCGTTGTCTCATTATTGACTTCATCTCACTCCATGTCTCAATGGGTCGCTCTCCATTTTGTCTCCTACTTGTAATAATCCGATCCCACCAAATAATAGCATAGTCGGAGAATTGAAATGAAGCAAGTTGTACCTTTTTCTTTTCAGAGTAGATATGATGTTTGAAGACTATCTCCATTCCCTCCTCCCACAAAAGATAAGCTTCAGGGTCGTTTTTGCCTTTGAAAGTTGGAAACTTCACTTTTGTGTCACGGAGATCATTGTTCCGCCTTGGTCTTCTTGATTCTTTATCTTCATATGGAAGCTGAAAGCTTTTTCTTTTTGCTTTATCCTCAATTCGATCTATCTTCTTGTGGATTTGTTTGAATTCAGCTCTCATCATCCTCCCAACCTCGTGTACATATGCTGGTAGTTGTACATCTTTGAATGCGCTTTCCTCTTGATAGTGTGACATGTTGAGAATCTGCAACAGATGTTAGGACCTCACAAGCACTCTCTCACGTGTTTCACTCAAGAATATGTTCACTCAATTAACTCGTGTTTGCACTCAAACGGCTTTTACCCTCTAGTAATCTCACCACTCTTGCCTTTTTCCACTCATATATCCTCTTTTTGTTCTTTTTGAACTAAACAAACAAAAATCAGAATGTCCCGCAACAATCCACCACGACTTCACCAAGATTTGAAAGAAGAGAATAGGGTCAAGTTCCAAAGTAATGAAGATCAAGACAAATAAGGGGATTACGGAAAAGAGAATGATAGATCAATTGAAAAGAAACAACTTTGAGTACGAAGATGTTGATAGCTCTATGAATGGTCAAATAATTCTTGGACTTGTTCAATGTCTCACTTCTTCCACTTTTTTCGACCTTTTTTCACTGTTGATTCTTTTTTTTTTTTTTTTTTTATTTTGCAACTTTTTTTTCCTTTTCTCCCACTACCTTTTTTTTTTTTTTTTACTTTTTCTGAAGAAGATAATAGAAAAGAAAGAAGATAAAGAAAAACAACGAAGATGAAAGAGAATGAAGAGAAACTAAAAGGATAGATTGAACCTGACTTAGAACGTTGGCTCTAATACCAAATGATGCGAACCTCGTGATGTGATTCTCAAGGGGGTGGCCCGATTTTCACGGCGTAGGTTGAAAAGGGGAAAAGGAGTTGGTTCGAAACCAAGCGGGTGCAAATAGCCAACCAACGGAAGGGATCGTGACCTGCTACTTAGACCACTCGCCTAACCACGAACACAGAACCAATCCACACAACGACTCAACTGGGTCGAGGCACGAATTGGGGGCTTTGGGAAACTTGAATCACCAAACTAAATTATTAGTTCGACAAAAGCAAGATTTCACAAGAGCAAAGAGAGATTTACCTCACAAAGATGAACACACCTTCAATTCGATATTCAATGTCAAAACTAATCTGTCCATACATGACAGAGAAGACCATATATATATGGCCAAAATAATATTCTGTCTATAATGTAAATATGGAAACTTAAATATATAGATAACTAAGCTAATCTGGTCATATATTCTTCCTTTATTTGTGGAGGCTTCATTCTGGACGAATTTTCTATCTTTAGGCAGAATATTCATTCCTCCCTTATTGAGTGTGATGGGCTTGGGCTTTATCGTGGGCTGACACCTCCGATGTTCGGGCCTCAACAAATAAGATTAAAGTCTCTTGTTGCTTGCTAGCTTGAACTTTAGCTTCTTGGGCTATCAACCCATTTGTTAGAGCTCCAATAGCATCTTGCCATTTCTTTAGCCTGCCTCTTGTCATTGGGCCTCCTCCATCCAAGATCAAGTCCCTCTCGATATGGGCAGGGTCATGTTTGGCAACCTTGTCTGCATCATTCTCCCCTTCTTGAAAAGGAGTCGTCCTCGACTCTGCAAGGTTTGTATCAAGAAAAGGGGACAGATCAGCAACATTAAATGTAGCACTTACCCCATACTCACCTGGTAAGTCAATCTTATATGCATTGTTGTTGATCCGTTCAATAACCCGGAAGGGTCCATCTCCTCTTGGCATAAGCTTGGACTTCCGTTTTTCTGGAAATCTCTCTTTCCTAAGGTGCACCCAGACTAAGTCTCCTGGTTCAAAAATGACTTTCTTCCGACCCTTGTTTGCACGTTCCATATATTGTTGATTCATCCTTTCAATATTGAGTTTTGCCTTCTCATGGATTTGCTTTACAAACTCAGCTCTTTTTGCTCCATCCATGCTAACTTTTTCCTGTACAGGCAATGGAATCAAATCAATAGGCGCTAAGGGATTAAATCCATAGACAACTTCAAAGGGAGAATATTTTGTGGTGGAATGAATGGCCCTGTTATATGCGAACTCAGCATGAGGTAGACATTCTTCCCAATTCTTCAAATTCTTCTTCACTAGAGTCCGAAGTAGAGTAGATAATGTCCTATTCACGACTTCAGTTTGCCCATCGGTTTGTGGATGACATGTAGTTGAAAACAGCAACTTGGTTCCAATCTTTCCCCATAAGGTCTTCCAAAAATAGCTAAGGAACTTAGCATCCCGGTCGGAAACTATAGTCCTCGGCATCCCATGAAGTCGCACGATTTCCCTAAAAAATAAGGAAGCAATATAAGATGCATCATCAGTTTTGCGACATGCAATAAAATGTGCCATCTTAGAAAATCGGTCTACAATAACAAATATAGAATCCATACCTCTTTGAGACCTTGGTAAACCTAAAATAAAGTCCATAGAAATATCTTCCCAAGGCACAGTAGGAACAGGAAGTGGGGTGTATAATCCATGTGGATTAAGCCTAGATTTAGCTTTAAGACATGCAATGCATTTTCCCACAAAGTTCTCAACATCTCTTCTCATCTTAGGCCAATAAAAATGTTCACTCAATATGCTTAAAGTTTTAGCAATGCCAAAATGTCCCATTAGGCCACCAGAATGTGCTTCGTTAATCAATAACATGCGTATGGAACAATTGGGAATACAAAGTTTATCTACCCGAAATAGAAATCCATCATGCAAGAAAAATTTCTCCCATCCACAATCAGATTTGCAATTGCCATAACTCTCAGAAAAATCCACATCACCAACATACAATTCCTTCATGAACTCAAATCCAAGAATTTTAGCATCTAAGGTAGAGATAAGAACATACCTTCGGGAAAGTGCATCAGCAACTATGTTATCCTTACCTTTCTTGTGCTTGATCACATAAGGGAATGACTCAATGAATTCGATCCATTTGGCATGCCTTCGATTAAGCTTATTCTGTCCTTTAAGATGCTTTAAAGCCTCATGATCAGAATGTATAACAAATTCTTTTGGCCATAAGTAGTGTTGCCAAGTCTCCAAAACTCTAACTAAGGCATACAATTCTTTATCATATGTAGAATAGTTAAGAGTTGGACCATTTAATCTTTCACTAAAATAAGCAATAGACTTACCTTCTTGCATGAGAACTCCACCGATACCAATTCCACTTACATCACATTCCACTTCAAAAGTCTTACCAAAGTTAGGGAGGGCAAGGACAGGTGCATGTGTAAGTTTCTCCTTAATAAGCTGGAAGGACCTTTCTTGTGCTTCTCCCCACTTGAAGGACACGTTCTTCTTGGTTAACTCGTTCAATGGGGCTGCTATGGTGCTGAAATCTTTCACGAACCTCCTATAGAAACTCGCTAACCCATGGAAACTTCGCACTTGCCCAATGGTAGCAGGAGTTGGCCATTCTTTGATTGCCTTGACCTTTTCTTCATCTACTTCAATTCCCTCGCCACTCACAACAAAGCCGAGAAAAATAACTTTGTTCGTGCAAAAATCACATTTCATCAGATTTCCAAACAATTTCTCCTTCCTTAACGTCGCTAGGACTTGTCTAAGATGATCCACATGTTCTCGTAAAGTCCTACTATATATAAGGATATCATCGAAATAAACTACCACAAATTTTCCAATATAGGCACGTAAGACATGATTCATTAACCTCATAAATGTGCTAGGTGCATTTGTTAGACCAAAGGGCATTACTAACCACTCATAAAGTCCATGTTTAGTCTTAAATGCCGTTTTCCATTCATCTCCTTCTTTCATTCTAATCTGGTGGTAGCCACTCTTCAGGTCAATTTTTGAAAAGATGGTTGAGCCATTCAATTCATCAAGCATATCATCTAGCCTAGGAATAGGGTGTCGATATCTTACCGTTATGTTATTGATGGCCCGGCAATCAACACACATCCTCCATGTACCGTCCTTCTTGGGCACGAGCAAAACCGGTACTGCACAGGGACTAAGACTTTCCCTCACATACCCCTTGTCCATCAGCTCGTGGACTTGTCGTTGGATCTCCTTCGTCTCTTCAGGGTTGGTGCGGTATGCAGGACGATTAGGTATGGACGCACCGGGAATGAAGTCGATCTGATGCTCAATCCCTCTTAGCGGTGGTAAACCTGGCGGTACATCTTCGGGAAGCACGTCCTCGAATTCCTGCAAGAGAGATACAACAACACTTGGCAAGGTAGGGATTACGTTGTTAGTAGCTAACATTGCCTCTTTGTACACAAGTACTAAGAGGTTCTGTTGAGATAAAAGAGCTCGCTTAACCTCACTTTTTCTTGCCACTAATATTGTTTTCTCATTTTTCCTCTCAATCTCTTTTTTGTTGCTCATATTCTTTTCATCTTTTTCTCTTTTTTCTCTCGATTGCTCTCTTTCTTTTCTCTCTTCACTCTGTTTTTCCTCTCCACTTGCTCCTTTCTTTTCTCGTTTTATTTGATCTTCCAATATTTGCTTTGGAGACAATGGAAGGAGGGTTATGGGTTCCCCCCGTAGTACAAAAGAATAACGGTTTAGGAAACCGTCATGAGTAACACGCCTATCAAACTGCCATGGCCTACCAAGCAAAAGATGACATGCCTTCATAGGAACAACATCACATAAAATCTCATCTTTATACTTTCCTATGCTAAACAACACCTTAACTTGTTTTGTTACCTTCAGCTCACCACAATCATTGAGCCATTGTAGTTTGTATGGTCTACGATGCCTGAAGGTTGGAATCCCCAGCTTCTCCACTAGCTCGGTGCTGGCAACGTTGCTGCAACTTCCTCCATCAATGATGACACTACACACCTTGCCTTGAACTTGGCATCGTGTATGGAATAGGTTTTCTCGTTGATCATCCTTTTCCTCGACCATTTGAGCACTGAGTATCCTTCGAGCTACCAGGAGCTCCCCTTCTTCTGCTTGTTCTCCGTCATCGTTTAATGGTGGTTCCTCCTCGGATGCTTCTTCCTCGGTCTCCCAGTCACCATGCTGATTGATAATCATGGTGCGCTTGTTAGGGCACTCACTTGAGATGTGTCCTCTTCCATGGCACTTGAAGCATCTAATGTCACGATTTTTCGAACTCGATTCAACTGGAGCTTTCCTTGAAGGGAAAGTCGATTTCTCTCCCTTCTTCGCATCAGACTCTTTGCTTCCTGATGTAAAGGAGAGATCTCTTTTTGGGTTACTCTTCCACGAACTAGATATGGTAGACCTGTCATTTCTCCTCAGCAAATTCCTTCTCTTGAGCTGTTGCTCCACCTTGACGGCTTGGTGCACCATATCTTGAAGCTCCACATAGTGTTGCATCTCGACAATGTCGGCAATATCCCGATTGAGACCATGCAGAAACCGAGCCATGGTTGCTTCCCTATCTTCCTCCACATTGGCTCGGATCAGTGCGATCTCCATTTCCTTGTGGTACTCGTCAACACTCTTCGAACCTTGTGTGAGGCGTTGGAGCTTATTGTGAAGCTCTCTATGGAAATGAGATGGAATGAAACGCCTCCTCATTACTGCCTTCATTTCTTCCCATGTGATAATAGGATGTTCGCCATGTCTCATCCTTTCGCTTCGTATCTGGTCCCACCAAACAAGAGCGTAATCAGTAAACTCAAGAGCAGCAAGTTTTACTTTCTTACCCTCCGAATAGTTGTGGCACCCAAAGATTTGCTCGACTCGCATCTCCCATTCTAAAAATGCCTCGGGATCACTCTTTCCTTGGAAAGAAGGAATCTTGATTTTGATCCCCCAAAGTCTTCTTCTCCATTTCTGGGTATCCTCGGTCCTCCCCTAGACCGGTTACGTGGCCTCCTTCGTGGCTGGAAGTCATCACGCTCGTCTTCATCCCAGCTCTCCAGATCCTCAACTTCTCCCACGGGGTAGGGTCGTGGGGCTCGAGTTTGCCTCCCGGGGGTCGGGATGGTTCTGCTCGCTGCTTGACCCTCCACTCGATCCAATCGATCATGGATTCCCTCCAACTTCCGATCAAGCAATCTTTCAAAATGATTCACCAAAGCCTGCATTTGGAAGGGTGCTAGGCCTTGTTGTTGAGCATCTTCCCTCTTATCGCCTTCACCGGGACTACCAGTTGCCTTCGTGCGATCTGTCATGTTAGAAGTTTGTATGGACCTCACCAGATAAAAATCTCACCACACTCAGAATGTTTCACTCGTTTCTTACCTCGTGTTTCACTCCACTCTTGATGAGCTCACTTTCACACACACACACACAAAAAAATCACTCAAATCTCTTCCTAAGCTCTTATGGAATCTAACCTTGTCTCGGTGATTCAAATATGGCCAATTCTCAGCTCTACCAGATAAGTGATGGTGGGTGATCCCGTAAACGTGCAGACAAAGGACTTTTTTTTTTTTTAAAGAAGATCACAGTTTGATAGCTAAAAGGGATTGGGATTTCAATGGATACGGAATTGTTTTTTTTTTTTCAAAGGGAACAGAAATAACGATGATGGATGAATAGACTTGAAAGAAATTGTAGTAGAGATGCAATTGCAATTTGCAAATATAATGAGATCAGACTTGAAGAAGAACAACCTCTTTTTTTTTTTTCGTTTCCTTTTTTTTGCAGAATTCTTTTTTTTTTCCTTCTTTTTTTTTTTGCAGACTTCTTTTTTTTTTGTTTTTTTGTTTTTTTGTTTTTTTTTTTACTATCAGATAAATTGAATGAGATAATGACAAGAACAACGACGGAACGATGATATACTGAAGGATAGATAACCTACCGTGTAAACCTTGAGCTCTGATACCAGATGATGTGATTCTCAAGGGGGTGGCCCGATTTTCACGGCGTAGGTTGAAAAGGGGAAAAGGAGTTGGTTCGAAACCAAGCGGGTGCAAATAGCCAACCAACGGAAGGGATCGTGACCTGCTACTTAGACCACTCGCCTAACCACGAACACAGAACCAATCCACACAACGACTCAACTGGGTCGAGGCACGAATTGGGGGCTTTGGGAAACTTGAATCACCAAACTAAATTATTAGTTCGACAAAAGCAAGATTTCACAAGAGCAAAGAGAGATTTACCTCACAAAGATGAACACACCTTCAATTCGATATTCAATGTCAAAACTAATCTGTCCATACATGACAGAGAAGACCATATATATATGGCCAAAATAATATTCTGTCTATAATGTAAATATGGAAACTTAAATATATAGATAACTAAGCTAATCTGGTCATATATTCTTCCTTTATTTGTGGAGGCTTCATTCTGGACGAATTTTCTATCTTTAGGCAGAATATTCATTCCTCCCTTATTGAGTGTGATGGGCTTGGGCTTTATCGTGGGCTGACACCTCCGATGTTCGGGCCTCAACAAATAAGATTAAAGTCTCTTGTTGCTTGCTAGCTTGAACTTTAGCTTCTTGGGCTATCAACCCATTTGTTAGAGCTCCAATAGCATCTTGCCATTTCTTTAGTCTGCCTCTTGTCATTGGGCCTCCTCCATCCAAGATCAAGTCCCTCTCGATATGGGCAGGGTCATGTTTGGCAACCTTGTCTGCACCACCTCGCCAACACCGTGATGAAACCCAATATCAAGTATGATATGAACCTCACCAACTCGTGACGAAACCCGTATACGACTAAGGTTTCCAGGAAACGTGTCCTTGTCAAGCTCGAATGGTGGAACCTTGACCCATTACCTATAAAGAGGTAAGAACCTTGGCATAGTGAAGACGCCACAATCAACTATGGAAATGTTGATTGATAAGTCGGGGATGAACGCCACGGAATACTCCGATAAGTTCGAATAGTTCTTCAAAAAACCAAAGAGAATAAAATCTCACACTTCATTAATGAATAAAACTGATTCCCAAAATTCGTCCAAGGGCAAGCACCAGCCTTTAAATAGGCCAAAGTGCAATATTACATGAAAAATAACCTTCCTAAATGGTTCTCATAGGATAGGAAACTAATTAGAAAGCAAATCTAAGAGCTATCCAGGGGAAATTACAATATATTATCAATATCTTCAGAACTAAGCAAAAGGGGAAGGAAATATATTCTACTTGCTAAAAGAGGAAAGTGATATATTCTTGTACATAACTTCAATATATCAGCATTAACTTGTGCTTCTCTTACCTCTTTAGTTCTCTCAACTGCCTTTCTTGAAAATATTCTTTCCCTTTCATCTTGTTAAGATATATTTCTTGAAGATACTTGCCCTCTTGACATTCAACTGAAATATATTTCTTGAATCACTTGCACTCTTGATGCTTAGCTGAAATATGTGGCCTTCATCATTTATCCATTTTTGAAATATTATGGATAATGTTGAGTCATTGAGTTTGCTCGTCACTTGTATGCATATCCATATCCGCTTCTTCGTCGTGCACGAGCTTCTCATCATCCGATCATGAGAGACTTCAATTGTAGGCTTCGAGCTCGTATCTTGGATCACATCAGTTGGCAGCAGGACGAACCACACCGACAAAAGGTTTGAAACCGGTAACAGGGATGGATAGAACACTAGAGCTGAGAAGAATGTAATTGAGTATTCAAACGTCGCCAAGATCTGGAACGAACCAAGACTTCGAAGTGAAGAAACTCCGCACCAGGAGCATGACAAGTTTTGAATTTTTTAACGATATGAGATAAACTCGATAAGTTCAAAAGTTCTGTAAAAGCTTTCAAATTTGATAATGGGCAAAGGTCGTCACAAATGCCGAGTTATGGATGTTTTTGTCCGATGACATGGATTAGGCCTCGCTCTTCACGTGGGCTTATCTCGGTCTCTCCATTCCCATACTCAGCCCAATGCTCTTTTATTAATCCGAAATGCAAGTTGGGTTTGAAACTTTGTGCGTTGGCAGCAGGACGAACCACACCGACAAAAGGTATGAAACCGGTAACAGGGATGGATAGAACACTAGAGCTGAGAAGAACAGTGATTGAGGATTCAAACGTCGCCAAGATCTGGAACGAACCAAGACTTCGAAATGAAGAAACGCACTACGAGCATGACAAGTTTCGAATAGTTGAACGCCATGAGATAAACTGGATAACTTCAAAAGTTCTGTAAAAGCTTTCAAATCTGATAATGGGCAAAGGTCGTCACAAATGCCGAGTCATGGATGCTTTAGTCCGATCACATGGATTAGGCCTCGCTCTTCACGTGGGCTTATCTCGGTCTCTACATTCCCATACTCAGCCCAATGCTCTTTTATTAATCCATTTAGTGCTTCCTTGAATCGCTTGCCCAAAGTCCTATAATGGGACCTTCCGGAAGTGACAAATGGTCTTTTCTATCTCTGGCCTAAAGCCGACGATTAGCCCCTGGACCTGCATCAGACGAACTTGCCCTTGCTCTCATCTGGGGACAATATGTCGTAACTGTTGCCAGAAATCACTTCCTTGCTATCACGAAGATCATGGTCGACATGAAGTGGTCCGAAATGCAAGTTGCGTTTGAAACTTTGTGCGTTGGCAGCAGGACGAACCACACCGACAAAAGGTATGAAACCGGTAACAGGGATGGATAGAACACTAGAGCTGAGAAGAACAGTGATTGAGGATTCAAACGTCGCCAAGATCTGGAACGAACCAAGACTTCGAAGTGAAGAAACTCCGCACCACGAGCATGACAAGTTTCGAATAGTTGAACGCCATGAGATAAACTCGATAACATCAAAAGTTCTGTAAAAGCTTTCAAATCTGATAATGGGCAAAGGTCGTCGCAAATGCTGAGTCATGGATGCTTTAGTCCGATCACATGGATTAGGCCTCGCTCTTCATGTGGGCTTATCTCGGTCTCTCCATTCCCATACTCAGCCCAATGCTCTTTTATTAATCCATTTAGTGCTTCCTTGAATCGCTTGCCCAAAGTCCTATAATGGGACCTTCCGAAAGTGACAAATGATCTCTTCTATTTCCGGCCTTAAGCCGACGATTAGCACCTTGATGTGATCCAAGATACGAGCTCGAAGCCTGCAATCGAAGTCTCCCATGATCGAATGATGCGAAGCTCGTGCACGACGAAGAAGTGGATATGGATATGCATACAAGTGATGAGCAAGCTAAATGACTCAACATTATCCATAATATTTCAAAAAATGGACCAATGATGAAGGCCACATATTTCAGCTGAATGTCAAGAGTGCAAGTGCTTCAAGAAATATATTTCAGTTGATGTCAAGAGGGAAAGTATTTGAAGAAATATATGTCAACTAGATATAATGAGGAAGAATATTATCAAGAAAGGATCAGTTTTATTCATTAATGAAGTGTGAGATTTTATTCTCTTTGGTTCTTTGAAGAACTATTCGAACTTATCGGAGTATTCCGTGGTGTTCATCCTCGACTTATCAATCAACCCTTCCATAGTTGATTGTGGCGTCTTCACTATACCAAGGTTCTTACCTCTTTATAGGTAATGGGTCAAGGTTCCACCTTTTGAGCTTGATAAGGACACGTTTCCTGGAGGCCTTAGTTGAATGCGGGTTTCGTCACGGGTTGGTGAGGTTCATACCATACTTGGTATCGGGTTTCATCACGGTGTTGGCGAGGTTCGCATCATTTGGTATCAGAGCCAACGTTCTAAGTCAGGTTCAATCTATCCTTTTAGTTTCTCTTCGTTTTCTTTCATCTTCATTTTTTTTCTTTATCTTTTTCTTTTCTATTATCTTCTTTAGAAAAAGTATAAAAACAAGTAGTGGGAGAAAAAAAAAACGAGTAGCAGAAAAAAAAAAGCAAAAAAAAAAAGAAAGAAAAAGTTGCAAAAAAAGGTTTTAAAAAAAAAGAATCAGCAGTAAAAAAAGGTTGAAAAAAAAGTGAAAGAAGTGAGACATTGAGCAAGTCCAAGACTTATTTGGCCATTCATAGAGTTATCAAAGTTCCCCATTCAAAGTTGTTTCTTTTCAATTGATTTCTCTTGTCCGTAATTCCCTTATTTCGCTTGATCTTCGTTACTTTGGAACCCAACCCTATTCTCTTCTTTCAAATCTTGGTGAAGTCGTGGTGGATTGTTGCGGGACATTCTGATTATAGTTTGTTTAGTTCAAAAAGAACTGAAAGAGGATATACGAGTGGAAAAAGGCAAGAGTGGTGAGATTATTAGAGGGTAAAAGCCATTTGAGTGCAAACACGAGTGAATTGAGTGAACATATTCTTGAGAGAAACACGTGAGGGAGTGCTTGTGAGGTCCTAATATCTTTTGCAGAATTCTTATCATGTCACGCTATCAAGAGGAAAGCTCAACCGAAGATGTACAACTACAAGCATATGTACATGAGGTTGGGAGGATGATGAGAGCTGAATTCAAACAAATCCTGATGCAGACAAGGTTGCCAAACATGACCCTGCCCATATCGAGAGGGACTTGATCTTGGATGGAGGAGGCCCAATGACAAGAGGCAGACTAAACAATTGGCAAGATGCTATTGGAGCTCTAACAAATGGGTTGATAGCCCAAGAAGCTAAAGTTCAAGCTAGCAAGCAACAAGAGACTTTAATCTTATTTGTTGAGGCCCGAACATCGGAGGTGTCAGCCCACGATAAAGCCCAAGCCCATCACACTCAATAAGGGAGGAATGAATATTCTGCCTAAAGATAGAAAATTCGTCCAGAATGAAGCCTCCACAAATAAAGGAAGAATATATGACCAGATTAGCTTAGTTATCTATATATTTAAGTTTCCATATTTACATTATAGACAGAATATTATTTTGGCCATATATATATGGTCTTCTCTGTCATGTATGGACAGATTAGTTTTGACATTGAATATCGAATTGAAGGTGTGTTCATCTTTGTGAGGTAAATCTCTCTTTGCTCTTGTGAAATCTTGCTTTTGTCGAACTAATAATTTAGTTTGGTGATTCAAGTTTCCCAAAGCCCCCAATTCGTGCCTCGACCCAGTTGAGTCGTTGTGTGGATTGGTTCTGTGTTCGTGGTTAGGCGAGTGGTCTAAGTAGCAGGTCACGATCCCTTCCGTTGGTTGGCTATTTGCACCCGCTTGGTTTCGAACCAACTCCTTTTCCCCTTTTCAACCTACGCCGTGAAAATCGGGCCACCCCCTTGAGAATCACATCATCTGGTATCAGAGCTCAAGGTTTACACGGTAGGTTATCTATCCTTCAGTATATCATCGTTCCGTCGTTGTTCTTGTCATTATCTCATTCAATTTATCTGATAGTAAAAAAAAAACAAAAAACAAAAAAACAAAAAAAAACAAAAAAAAAAGAAGTCTGCAAAAGAAAAAGAAGGAAAAAAAAAAGAATTCTGCAAAAAAAAAAGGAAACGAAAAAAAAAAGAGGTTGTTCTTCTTCAAGTCTGATCTCATTATATTTGCAAATTGCAATTGCATCTCTACTACAATTTCTTTCAAGTCTATTCATCCATCATCGTTATTTCTGTTCCCTTTGAAAAAAAAAAAAACAATTCCGTATCCATTGAAATCCCAATCCCTTTTAGCTATCAAACTGTGATCTTCTTTAAAAAAAAAAAAAAGTCCTTTGTCTGCACGTTTACGGGATCACCCACCATCACTTATCTGGTAGAGCTGAGAATTGGCCATATTTGAATCACCGAGACAAGGTTAGATTCCATAAGAGCTTAGGAAGAGATTTGAGTGATTTTTGTGTGTGTGTGTGTGTGAAAGTGAGCTCATCAAGAGTGGAGTGAAACACGAGGTAAGAAACGAGTGAAACATTCTGAGTGTGGTGAGATTTTTATCTGGTGAGGTCCATACAAACTTCTAACATGACAGATCGCACGAAGGCAACTGGTAGTCCCGGTGAAGGCGATAAGAGGGAAGATGCTCAACAACAAGGCCTAGCACCCTTCCAAATGCAGGCTTTGGTGAATCATTTTGAAAGATTGCTTGATCGGAAGTTGGAGGGAATCCATGATCGATTGGATCGAGTGGAGGGTCAAGCAGCGAGCAGAACCATCCCGACCCCCGGGAGGCAAACTCGAGCCCCACGACCCTACCCCGTGGGAGAAGTTGAGGATCTGGAGAGCTGGGATGAAGACGAGCGTGATGACTTCCAGCCACGAAGGAGGCCACGTAACCGGTCTAGGGGAGGACCGAGGATACCCAGAAATGGAGAAGAAGACTTTGGGGGGATCAAAATCAAGATTCCTTCTTTCCAAGGAAAGAGTGATCCCGAGGCATTTTTAGAATGGGAGATGCGAGTCGAGCAAATCTTTGGGTGCCACAACTATTCGGAGGGTAAGAAAGTAAAACTTGCTGCTCTTGAGTTTACTGATTACGCTCTTGTTTGGTGGGACCAGATACGAAGCGAAAGGATGAGACATGGCGAACATCCTATTATCACATGGGAAGAAATGAAGGCAGTAATGAGGAGGCGTTTCATTCCATCTCATTTCCATAGAGAGCTTCACAATAAGCTCCAACGCCTCACACAAGGTTCGAAGAGTGTTGACGAGTACCACAAGGAAATGGAGATCGCACTGATCCGAGCCAATGTGGAGGAAGATAGGGAAGCAACCATGGCTCGGTTTCTGCATGGTCTCAATCGGGATATTGCCGACATTGTCGAGATGCAACACTATGTGGAGCTTCAAGATATGGTGCACCAAGCCGTCAAGGTGGAGCAACAGCTCAAGAGAAGGAATTTGCTGAGGAGAAATGACAGGTCTACCATATCTAGTTCGTGGAAGAGTAACCCAAAAAGAGATCTCTCCTTTACATCAGGAAGCAAAGAGTCTGATGCGAAGAAGGGAGAGAAATCGACTTTCCCTTCAAGGAAAGCTCCAGTTGAATCGAGTTCGAAAAATCGTGACATTAGATGCTTCAAGTGCCATGGAAGAGGACACATCTCAAGTGAGTGCCCTAACAAGCGCACCATGATTATCAATCAGCATGGTGACTGGGAGACCGAGGAAGAAGCATCCGAGGAGGAACCACCATTAAACGATGACGGAGAACAAGCAGAAGAAGGGGAGCTCCTGGTAGCTCGAAGGATACTCAGTGCTCAAATGGTCGAGGAAAAGGATGATCAACGAGAAAACCTATTCCATACACGATGCCAAGTTCAAGGCAAGGTGTGTAGTGTCATCATTGATGGAGGAAGTTGCAGCAACGTTGCCAGCACCGAGCTAGTGGAGAAGCTGGGGATTCCAACCTTCAGGCATCGTAGACCATACAAACTACAATGGCTCAATGATTGTGGTGAGCTGAAGGTAACAAAACAAGTTAAGGTGTTGTTTAGCATAGGAAAGTATAAAGATGAGATTTTATGTGATGTTGTTCCTATGAAGGCATGTCATCTTTTGCTTGGTAGGCCATGGCAGTTTGATAGGCGTGTTACTCATGACGGTTTCCTAAACCGTTATTCTTTTGTACTACGGGGGGAACCCATAACCCTCCTTCCATTGTCTCCAAAGCAAATATTGGAAGATCAAATAAAACGAGAAAAGAAAGGAGCAAGTGGAGAGGAAAAACAGAGTGAAGAGAGAAAAGAAAGAGAGCAATCGAGAGAAAAAAGAGAAAAAGATGAAAAGAATATGAGCAACAAAAAAGAGATTGAGAGGAAAAATGAGAAAACAATATTAGTGGCAAGAAAAAGTGAGGTTAAGCGAGCTCTTTTATCTCAACAGAACCTCTTAGTACTTGTGTACAAAGAGGCAATGTTAGCTACTAACAACGTAATCCCTACCTTGCCAAGTGTTGTTGTATCTCTCTTGCAGGAATTCGAGGACGTGCTTCCCGAAGATGTACCGCCAGGTTTACCACCGCTAAGAGGGATTGAGCATCAGATCGACTTCATTCCCGGTGCGTCCATACCTAATCGTCCTGCATACCGCACCAACCCTGAAGAGACGAAGGAGATCCAACGACAAGTCCACGAGCTGATGGACAAGGGGTATGTGAGGGAAAGTCTTAGTCCCTGTGCAGTACCGGTTTTGCTCGTGCCCAAGAAGGACGGTACATGGAGGATGTGTGTTGATTGCCGGGCCATCAGTAACATAACGGTAAGATATCGACACCCTATTCCTAGGCTAGATGATATGCTTGATGAATTGAATGGCTCAACCATCTTTTCAAAAATTGACCTGAAGAGTGGCTACCACCAGATTAGAATGAAAGAAGGAGATGAATGGAAAACGGCATTTAAGACTAAACATGGACTTTATGAGTGGTTAGTAATGCCCTTTGGTCTAACAAATGCACCTAGCACATTTATGAGGTTAATGAATCATGTCTTACGTGCCTATATTGGAAAATTTGTGGTAGTTTATTTCGATGATATCCTTATATATAGTAGGACTTTACGAGAACATGTGGATCATCTTAGACAAGTCCTAGCGACGTTAAGGAAGGAGAAATTGTTTGGAAATCTGATGAAATGTGATTTTTGCACGAACAAAGTTATTTTTCTCGGCTTTGTTGTGAGTGGCGAGGGAATTGAAGTAGATGAAGAAAAGGTCAAGGCAATCAAAGAATGGCCAACTCCTGCTACCATTGGGCAAGTGCGAAGTTTCCATGGGTTAGCGAGTTTCTATAGGAGGTTCGTGAAAGATTTCAGCACCATAGCAGCCCCATTGAACGAGTTAACCAAGAAGAACGTGTCCTTCAAGTGGGGAGAAGCACAAGAAAGGTCCTTCCAGCTTATTAAGGAGAAACTTACACATGCACCTGTCCTTGCCCTCCCTAACTTTGGTAAGACTTTTGAAGTGGAATGTGATGCAAGTGGAATTGGTATCGGTGGAGTTCTCATGCAAGAAGGTAAGTCTATTGCTTATTTTAGTGAAAGATTAAATGGTCCAACTCTTAACTATTCTACATATGATAAAGAATTGTATGCCTTAGTTAGAGTTTTGGAGACTTGGCAACACTACTTATGGCCAAAAGAATTTGTTATACATTCTGATCATGAGGCTTTAAAGCATCTTAAAGGACAGAATAAGCTTAATCGAAGGCATGCCAAATGGATCGAATTCATTGAGTCATTCCCTTATGTGATCAAGCACAAGAAAGGTAAGGATAACATAGTTGCTGATGCACTTTCCCGAAGGTATGTTCTTATCTCTACCTTAGATGCTAAAATTCTTGGATTTGAGTTCATGAAGGAATTGTATGTTGGTGATGTGGATTTTTCTGAGAGTTATGGCAATTGCAAATCTGATTGTGGATGGGAGAAATTTTTCTTGCATGATGGATTTCTATTTCGGGTAGATAAACTTTGTATTCCCAATTGTTCCATACGCATGTTATTGATTAACGAAGCACATTCTGGTGGCCTAATGGGACATTTTGGCATTGCTAAAACTTTAAGCATATTGAGTGAACATTTTTATTGGCCTAAGATGAGAAGAGATGTTGAGAACTTTGTGGGAAAATGCATTGCATGTCTTAAAGCTAAATCTAGGCTTAATCCACATGGATTATACACCCCACTTCCTGTTCCTACTGTGCCTTGGGAAGATATTTCTATGGACTTTATTTTAGGTTTACCAAGGTCTCAAAGAGGTATGGATTCTATATTTGTTATTGTAGACCGATTTTCTAAGATGGCACATTTTATTGCATGTCGCAAAACTGATGATGCATCTTATATTGCTTCCTTATTTTTTAGGGAAATCGTGCGACTTCATGGGATGCCGAGGACTATAGTTTCCGACCGGGATGCTAAGTTCCTTAGCTATTTTTGGAAGACCTTATGGGGAAAGATTGGAACCAAGTTGCTGTTTTCAACTACATGTCATCCACAAACCGATGGGCAAACTGAAGTCGTGAATAGGACATTATCTACTCTACTTCGGACTCTAGTGAAGAAGAATTTGAAGAATTGGGAAGAATGTCTACCTCATGCTGAGTTCGCATATAACAGGGCCATTCATTCCACCACAAAATATTCTCCCTTTGAAATTGTCTATGGATTTAATCCCTTAGCGCCTATTGATTTGATTCCATTGCCTGTACAGGAAAAAGTTAGCATGGATGGAGCAAAAAGAGCTGAGTTTGTAAAGCAAATCCATGAGAAGGCAAAACTCAATATTGAAAGGATGAATCAACAATATATGGAACGTGCAAACAAGGGTCGGAAGAAAGTCATTTTTGAACCAGGAGACTTAGTCTGGGTGCACCTTAGGAAAGAGAGATTTCCAGAAAAACGGAAGTCCAAGCTTATGCCAAGAGGAGATGGACCCTTCCGGGTTATTGAACGGATCAACAACAATGCATATAAGATTGACTTACCAGGTGAGTATGGGGTAAGTGCTACATTTAATGTTGCTGATCTGTCCCCTTTTCTTGATACAAACCTTGCAGAGTCGAGGACGACTCCTTTTCAAGAAGGGGAGAATGATGCAGACAAGGTTGCCAAACATGACCCTGCCCATATCGAGAGGGACTTGATCTTGGATGGAGGAGGCCCAATGACAAGAGGCAGACTAAAGAGATGGCAAGATGCTATTGGAGCTCTAACAAATGGGTTGATAGCCCAAGAAGCTAAAGTTCAAGCTAGCAAG
This sequence comes from Lagerstroemia speciosa, assembly GCA_037672795.1. Classification (NCBI taxonomy): domain Eukaryota; kingdom Viridiplantae; phylum Streptophyta; class Magnoliopsida; order Myrtales; family Lythraceae; genus Lagerstroemia; species Lagerstroemia speciosa. The sequence goes on from CM075292.1 coordinate 4,301,838, forward strand.
CAACAAGAGACTTTAATCTTATTTGTTGAGGCCCGAACATCGGAGGTGTCAGCCCACGATAAAGCCCAAGCCCATCACACTCAATAAGGGAGGAATGAATATTCTGCCTAAAGATAGAAAATTCGTCCAGAATGAAGCCTCCACAAATAAAGGAAGAATATATGACCAGATTAGCTTAGTTATCTATATATTTAAGTTTCCATATTTACATTATAGACAGAATATTATTTTGGCCATATATATATGGTCTTCTCTGTCATGTATGGACAGATTAGTTTTGACATTGAATATCGAATTGAAGGTGTGTTCATCTTTGTGAGGTAAATCTCTCTTTGCTCTTGTGAAATCTTGCTTTTGTCGAACTAATAATTTAGTTTGGTGATTCAAGTTTCCCAAAGCCCCCAATTCGTGCCTCGACCCAGTTGAGTAGTTGTGTGGATTGGTTCTGTGTTCGTGGTTAGGCGAGTGGTCTAAGTAGCAGGTCACGATCCCTTCCGTTGGTTGGCTATTTGCACCCGCTTGGTTTCGAACCAACTCCTTTTCCCCTTTTCAACCTACGCCGTGAAAATCGGGCCACCCCCTTGAGAATCACATCAAATCCACAAGAAGATAGATCGAATTGAGGATGAAGCAAAAAGAAAAAGCTTTCAGCTCCCATACGAAGATAAAGAATTGAGAAGACCAAGGCAGAACAATGATCTCCATGACACAAAAGTGAAGTTTCCGACCTTCCAAGGCAAAAACGACCCCGAAGCTTATCTTTTGTGGGAGGAAGGAATGGAGATGGTCTTCAAACATCATATCTACTCCGAAAGGAAAAAGGTACAACTTGCTTCATTTCAATTCTCCGACTATGCTATTATTTGGTGGGATCGGATTATTACAAGTAGGAGACAGAATGGAGAGCGACCCCTTGAGACATGGAGCAAGATGAAGTCAATAATGAGGCAACGATTCCTTCCAAGTTTGTATCGCTGGAAATTGCACAACAAATTGCAACATCTAACTCAAGGATCCAAGAGCGTTATTGATTATTACAAAGAGATGGAGGTTGCACTGACCCGAGCAAACATAGAGGAGGACATAGAAGTCACCATGGACAGGTTCGTACGTGGATTAAATCCTGAGATTATGGATGAAGTGGCGGTGCATTGTTATGAAGACTTCAAAGATATGTTGCCCTATGCCATGAAAGTTGAACGACGGTTGAAGCGAAGAAACATGGATGAATGGTCTTCAGGCATGGCTACTACAAGCTCATGGAGGTCAGCCTATAAAGAGCACAAAGTGCGATCGTCTAGTTCCGAGCTCTCCAAGGATGACAAAGAAGCTGTGAGTATTATACAGATTCAAGAGAACCAAAAGAATGCTCAAGAAAATGAGTGTGATAAAAAAAGAGAGAGTGAGAAAAAGAAACCATGTGATAAAAAGAAAGATGAGTGTCAAGAAACAGATAGCAATAAAAAAGAGAAAGAGATTGAAGTTGTGGAAAAAGAAAATGAGACAAAAGAAATTGAGAAGAGAGAAACTAAGAGTGATGTTTCATTGGTGAGTGCAAGAGAGGAAAAAGACCGTGAGATTGAGAGTTCTTTAATTTTATATCAGCACCTTATGATTAAGGAGCCGATTTTATTTACTAACAATCTTGTCGGATTCTTGCCGAGCAATATTATTCCTTATTTGCAGGAAGTCAAGGAAGTGCATCAAGGATCAAGTCCAAACCAGCTAGCCATTAGAAGTAATTATAAGGAGATGAAGGAGATTCAACTACAACCCAATGAGCAAGTGGGAAATCTACAAGCTAGTGAGTACATGAGTCCCTTTATTGTCTTAATTTTACTAGGGCATAAGGATCAAACATGGAGAAGATTTGCTAATTTTAGATTCATTAGTAACATTGAGGTAATGTGCCCTAATCTTATTCTTTATTTAGATAACATGTTAGATGGATTGCATGGTGGATATGTGATTTCAAAAACTGATCTTGTGAAACAATTCCATCATGTTAGGATGAGAGAAAATCATGAGTTAAACATTGAATGCAGAACACCAAGTAATTTATATAAGATGTTGTTTATATCTTTTGGATTGATTAATAGACCTAGAGCTTTTATGAGACTTATGAGCCATAATTTATATGCATTTATGTACTTTGATGGCATTAGTTATGCCAAGAGTCTAGTTGATCATGTTGAACATATTATACTTGGTTCAGATGTTTGGTGGAAAGAATCATTATTTGGTAAACATGAAATTGGTAATCTTTGCATGGATAAGGTTATTTTTCTTAACTTTGTTGCAAGTGTTATAGAGGTTGAGAATTATGTTGAAGAAGAAAAGGCAATCCAAGATTGGCAATCATCTACTTTGGTAAGTCAGGTAAGTGGTTTTCATTGCTTATCAAATTTATATTGGTACTATATTCCATGTCATATAATGGATGATGCCACACATGACGATTTCATTTTTGAAATGATTTTGAGGTTACATACTGTGTTCATTTTTAGTAAAGAAGTTATGTTTTTGAACTACACTTGGAAAAATTTGAGAGACCTTGGAAACAAATTATTGTTTTTGACTTGCTATGCGAAAATTGACGCCAAAGCATGTGAAGAATATTTACCACATATTGACTTTTCTTACTATAGGTTTGACTACTCTATCACAATATTTTCATCTTTGGAAATTTCATATGAGTTTGTTACATATATTTATCATTTGTTTGATTTATGTTTCTTTGAGTTTATTAATTTTTATGGACAGAACAAAGTTGAAGTTGTTGAGCAAATTCTTGAGAGAAAAGTACTTAGAACTGAGATGAAAGTGAAGCATTATGAGAAACATTCAATCATTAGGCGAAAGAAGAAATTTGATTTTGATCCAGGATGTTATGATTCATGGCACATGAGGAAGAAGAGGTTTCACGCTCAACGACATTCAAAACGACTTTCTCATGGAGATGGACCATTCCAAGTCACTGAGTGCATTAATAATGATGCCTACAACTCTGAACAACAAGGCGAGTATAATGATATTGATAATTTCAAAATTAGTAATTTATTTTCCTTTCATGTAGGTCATGATTTGAGGACAAATCCTTTTCAAGAGGAGGGGAATGATGTGATCCAAGATACGAGCTCGAAGCCTGCAATCGAAGTCTCTCATGATCGGATGATGAGAAGCTCGTGCACGACGAAGAAGCAGATATGGATATGCATACAAGTGACGAGCAAACTCAATGACCCAATATTATCCATAATATTTCAAAAATGGATAAATGATGAAGGCCACATATTTCAGCTAAGCATCAAGAGTGCAAGTGATTCAAGAAATATATTTCAGTTGAATGTCAAGAGGGCAAGTATCTTCAAGAAATATATCTTAACAAGATGAAAGGGGAAGAATATTTTTAAGAAAGGCAGTTGAGAGAACTAAAGAGGCAAGAGAAGCACAAGTTAATGCTGATATATTGAAGTTATCTACAAGAATATATCACTTTCCTCTTTTAGCAAGTAGAATATATTTCCTTCCCTTTTGGTTAGTTCTGAAGATATTGGTAATATTTTCTAATTTTCCTGAGGAAACACTTAGATTTGCTTTCTAATTAGTTTCCTATCCCATGAGAAACATTTAGGAAGGTTATTTTTGATGTAATATTGCACTTTGGCCTATTTAAAGGCTGGTGCTTGCCTTTAGACGAATTTTGGATCAGTTTTATTCATTAATGAAGTGTGAGATTTTATTCTCTTTGGTTCTTTGAAGAACTATTCGAACTTATCGGAGTATTCCGTGGCGTTCATCCCCGACTTATCAATCAACCTTTCCATAGTTGATTGTGGCGTCTTCACTATACCAAGGTTCTTACCTCTTTATAGGTAATGGGTCAAGGTTCCACCTTTCGAGCTTGATAAGGACACGTTTCCTGGAGACCTTAGTTGTATACGGGTTTCGTCACGAGTTGGTGAGGTTCATATCATACTTGATATTGGGTTTCATCACGGTGTTGGCGAGGTTCGCATCACGTGGGCTTATCTCGGTCTCTCCATTCCCATACTCAGCCCAATGCTCTTTTATTAATCCATTTAGTGCATCCTTGAATCGCTTGCCCAAAGTCCTATAATGGGACCTTCCGGAAGTGACAAATGGTCTCTTCTATCTCCGGCCTTAAGCCGACGATTAGCCCCTGGACCTGCATCAGACGAACTTGTCCTTGCTCTCATCTGGGGACAATATGTCGTAACTGTTGCCAGAAATAAATTCCTTGCTATCATGAAGATCATGGTCTACATGAAGTGGCCCGAAATCCAAGTTGCGTTTGAAACTTTGTGCGTTGGCAGTAGGACGAACCACACCGACAAAAGGTATGAAACCGGTAACACGGATGGATTGAACACTAGAGTTGAGAAGAACAGTGATTGAGGATTCAAACGTCGCCAAGATCTGGAACGAACCAAGACTTCGAAGTGAAGAAACTCCGCACCACGAGCATGACAAGTTTCGAATAGTTGAACGCCATGAGATAAACTCAATAACTTCAAAAGTTCTGTAAAAGCTTTCAAATCTGGTAATGGGCAATGGTCGTCACAAATGCCGAGTCATGGATGCTTTAGTCCGATCACATGGATTAGGCCTCGCTCTTCATGTGAGCTTATCTCGGTCTCTCCATTCCCATACTCAGCCCAATGCTCTTTTAATAATCCATTTAGTGCTTCCTTGAATCGCTTGCCCAAAGTCCTATAATGGGACCTTCCGGAAGTGACAAATGGTCTCTTCTATCTCCGGCCTTAAGCCGACGATTAGCCCCTGGACCTGCATCAGACGAACTTGCCCTTGCTCTCATCTGGGGACAATATGTCGTAACTGTTGCCAGAAATCACTTCCTTGCTATGACGAAGATCATGGTCAACATGAAGTGGTCCGAAATGCAAGTTGCGTTTGAAACTTTGTGCTTTGGCAGCCGGACGAACCACACGGACAAAAGGTATGAAACCGGTAAGAGGGATGGATAGAACACTAGAGTTGAGAAGAACAGTGTTTGAGGATTCAAACGTCGCCAAGATCTGGAACGAACCAAGACTTCGAAGTGAAGAAACTTCTGACCACGAGCATGACAAGTTTCGAATAGTTGAATGCCATGAGATAAACTCGATAACTTTAAAAGTTCTGTAAAGGCTTTCAAATCGGAAAATGGGTAAAGGTCGTCACAAATGCTAAGTCATGGATGTTTTAGTCCGATCACTTGGATTAGGCCTCGCTCTTCACGTGGGCTTATCTCGGTCTCTCCATTCCCATAGTCAGCCCAATGCTCTTTTATTAATCCATTTAGAGCTTCCTTGAATCGCTTGCCCAAAGTCCTATAATGGGGCCTTCCGGAAGTGACAAATGGTCTCTTCTATCTCCGGCCTTAAGCCGACGATTAGCCCCTGGACCTGCATCAGACGAACTTGCCCTTGCTCTCATCTGGGGACAATATGTCGTAACTGTTGCCAGAAATCACTTCCTTGCTATGACGAAGATCATGGTCGACATGAAGTGGTCCGAAATGCAAGTTGCGTTTGAAACTTTGTGCTTTGGCAGCCGGACGAACCACACGGACAAAAGGTATGAAACCGGTAAGAGGGATGGAATGAACACTAGAGTTGAGAAGAACAGTGTTTGAGGATTCAAACGTCGCCAAGATCTGGAATGAACCAGGACTTCGAAGTGAAGAAACTCCTGACCACGAGCATGACAAGTTTCGAATAGTTAAATGGCATGAGGTAAACTCGATAACTTTAAAAGTTCTGTAAAGGCTTTCAAATCGGAAAATGGGTAAAGGTCGTCACAAATGCTAAGTCATGGATGTTTTAGTCCGATCACTTGGATTACGCCTCGCTCTTCACGTGGGCTTATGTCGGTCTCTCCATTCCCATACTCAGCCCAATGCTCTTTTATTGCTCCATTTAGTGCTTCCTTGAATCGCTTGCCTAAAGTCCTATAATGGGACCTTCCGGAAGTGACAAATGGTCTCTTCTATCTCCGACCTTAAGCCGTCGATTAGCACCTTGACCTGCATCAGACGAACTTGCCCTTGCTCTCATCTGGACACAATATGACGTAACTTTTCCCACAAATCACTTCCTTGTTATCACGAAGATCATGGTCGACATGAAGTGGTCCGAAATGCAAGTTGCATTTGAAACTTTGTGCGTTGGCAGTAGGACGAACCACACCGACAAAAGGTATGAAAATGGTAACAGGGATGGATAGAACACTAGAGCTGAGAAGAACAGTGATTGAGGATTCAAACGTCGCCAAGATCTGGAACGAACCAAGACTTCGAAGTGAAGAAACTCCGCACCACGAGCATGACAAGTTTCGAATAGTTGAACGCCATGAGATAAACTCGATAACTTCAAAAGTTCTGTAAAAGCTTTCAAATCTGATAATGGGCAAAGGTCGTCACAAATGCCGAGTCATGGATGCTTTAGTCCGATCACATGGATTATGGCCTCGCTCTTCACGTGGGCTTATCTCGGTCTCTCCTTTCCCATACTCAGCCCAGTGCTCTTTTATTAATCCATTTAGTGCTTCCTTGAATCGCTTGCCCAAAGTCCTATAATTGGACCTTCCGGAAGTGACAAATGGTCTCTTCTATCTCCGGCCTTAAGCCGACGATTAGCCCCTGGACCTACAGCAGACGAACTTGCCCTTGCTCTCATCTGGGGACAATATGTCGTAACTGTTGCCAGAAATCACTTCCTTGCTATCACGAAGATCATGGTCGACATGAAGTGGTCCGAAATGCAAGTTGCGTTTGAAACTTTGTGCGTTGGCAGCCGGACGAACCACACGGACAAAAGGTATGAAACCGGTAAGAGGGATGGATAGAACACTAGAGTTGAGAAGAACAGTGTTTGAGGATTCAAATGTCGCCAAGATCTGGAACGAACCAAGACTTCGAAGTGAAGAAACTCCGCACCACGAGCATGACAAGTTTCGAATAGTTGAATGCCATGAGATAAACTCGATAACTTCAAAAGTTCTGTAAAACCTTTCAAATCTGATAATGGGCAAAGGTCGTCACAAATGTCGAGTCATGGATGCTTTAGTTCGATCACATGGATTAGGCCTCGCTCTTCACGTGGGCTTATCTCGGTCTCTCCATTCCCATGCTCAGCCCAATGCTCTTTTATTAATCCATTTAGTGCATCCTTGAATCGCTTGCCCAAAGTCCTATAATGGGACCTTCCGGAAGTGACAAATGGTCTCTTCTATCTCCGGCCTTAAGCCGACGATTAGCCCCTGGACCTGCATCAGACGAACTTGCCCTTGCTCTCATCTGGGGACAATATGTCGTAACTGTTGCCAGAAATCACTTCCTTGCTATGACGAAGATCATGGTCGACATGAAGTGGTCCGAAATGCAAGTTGTGTTTGAAACTTTGTGCGTTGGCAGCAGGACGAACCACACGGACAAAAGGTATGAAACCGGTAACAGGGATGCATAGAAGACTAGAGCTGAGAAGAACAGTGATTGAGGATTCAAACGTCGCCAAGATCTGGAACGAACCAAGACTTCGAAGTGAAGAAACTCTGCACCACGAGCATGACAAGTTTCGAATAGTTGAACGCCTTGTGATAAACTCGATGATGTGATCCATGATACGAGATCGATGGCTGCAATCAAAGTTTGTCATGATCCGATGATGAGAAGCTCGTGCACGACGAAGAAGCAGATATGGATATGCATACAAGTGATGAGCAAGCTAAATGACTCAACATTATCCATAATATTTCAAAAATGGACAAATGATGAAGGCCACATATTTCAGCTGAGCATCAAGAGGGCAAGTGATTCAAGAAATATATTTCAGTTGAATGTCAAGAGGGCAAATATCTTCAAGAAATATATCTTAACAAGATGAAAGGGAAAGAACATTTTCAAGAAAGGCAATTGAGAGAACTAAAGAGGCAAGAGAAGCACAAGTTAATGCTGATATGTTGAAGTTATTTACAAGAATATATCACTTTCCTCTTTTAGCAAGTAGAATATACTTCCTTCCCCTTTATTTAGTTCTGAAGATATTGTTAATATATTGTAATTTCTCTGGGATAGCACTTAGATTTGCTTTCCAATTAGTTTCCTATCCTATGGGAATCATTTAGGAAGGTTATTTTTGATGTAATATTGCACTTTGGCCTATTTAAAGGCTGGTGCTTGCCCTTGGACAAATTTGGATCAATTTTATTCATTAATGAAGTGTGAGATTTTATTCTCTTTGGTTCTTTGAAGAACTATTCGAACTTATCGGAGTATTCCGTGGCGTTCATCCCCGACTTATCAATCAACCCTTCCATAGTTGATTGTGGCGTTTTCACTATACCAAGGTTCTTACCTCTTTATAGGTAATGGGTCAAGGTTCCACCATCTGAGCTTGACAAGGACACGTTCCTTGGAGACCTTAGTCGTATACGGGTTTTGTCATGAGTTGGTGAGGTTCATATCATACTTGATATTGGGTTTCATCACGGTGTTGGCGAGGTTCCCATCATTTGGTATCAGAGCCAACGTTCTAAGTCAGGTTCAATCTATCCTTTTAGTTTTTCTTCGTTTTCTTTCATCTTCATTTTTATTTTTTCTTTTTCTTCTTCTTTTCTATTATCTTCTTCAGAAAAAGTAAAAAAAAAAAAAAAGGTAGTGGGAGAAAAAGAAAAGTAGCAGAAAAAAAAAAGCAAAAAAAAGAAAGAAAAAGTTGCAAAAAAAGGTTTAAAAAAAAGAATCAGCAGTAAAAAAAGGTAGAAAAAAAAGTGAAAGAAGTGAGACATTGAGCAAGTCCAAGACTTATTTGGCCATTCATAGAATTATCAAAGTTCCTCATTCAAAGTTGTTTCTTTTCAATTGATTTCTCTGGTCTGTAATTCCCTTATTTCGCTTGATCTTCATTACTTTGGAACCCGACCCTACAGTCTTCTTTCAAATCTTGGTGAAGTCGTGGTGGATTGTTGCGGGACATTTTGATTATAGTTTGCTTAGTTCAAAAAGAACTGAAAGAGGATATACGAGTGGAAAAAGGCAAGAGTGGTGAGATTATTAGAGGGTAAAAGCCGTTGAGTGCAAACACGAGTGAATTGAGTGAACATATTCTTGAGTGAAACACATGAGAGAGTGTTTGTGAGGTCCTAATATCTGTTGCAGATTCTCATCATGCCACACTATCAAGAGGAAAGCGCATTCGAAGATGTACAACTACAAACATATGTACACGAGGTTGGGAGGATGATGAGAGCTGAATTGAAACAAATCCATAAGAAGATAGATCGAATTGAGGATGAAGCAAAAAGAAAAGGCTTTCAGCTTCCATATGAAGATAAAGAATCGAGAATACCAAGGTGGAACAATGATCTCCGTGACGCAAAAGTGAAGTTTCCAACTTTCCAAGGCAAAGACAACCCCGAAGCTTATCTTTTGTGGGAGGAAAGAATGGAGATTGTCTTCAATCATCACAATTACTCTGAAAGGAAAAAGGTACAACTTGCTTCATTTCAATTCTCCGACTATGCTATTATTTGGTGGGATCAGATTATTACAAGTAGGAGACAGAACGGAGAGCGACCCATTGAGACATGGAGCGAGATGAAGTCAATAATGAGGCAACGATTCCTTCCAAGTTTCTATCGCTGGGAATTGCACAACAGATTGCAACATCTCACTCAAGGATCAAAGAGCGTTATCGAATATTACAAAGAAATGGAGGTTGCAATAAGCCGAGCGAACATAGAGGAGGACATAGAAGTCACCATGGACAGGTTCGTACGTGGATTAAATCGTGAAATCACTGATGAAGTGTCGATGCATTATTATGAAGAGTTCAAAGATATGTTGCTCCATGCCATGAAAGTTGAACGACGGTTGAAGCAAAGAAACATGGATGAATTGCGCACAAGCATGGCTGCAACAAGTTCTTCAAGATCAACCTCTCAGCAAGTTGAGATCCCCTCAATGAAGTCCTATTCTGGGCCATCCACAAAAGTCAAACAAGTTGTGAGTCTTACACAAATTCATGAGAATCAAAAGAATAATCAAGAAAAAGAGTGTGATAAAAAAATTGAGAGTGAGCAAAAGAAAGAGTATGATGAAAAGAATATCGATGAGGGTGAAGAAAACGGGAGCAATGAAAAAGAGACAAAAGGACATGAGAGAAAAGAAATTGGGAAGAGAGAAAATAAGAGAGATGTTTCATTGGTGAGTGCAAGAGAGGAAAAAGACCATGAGATTGAGAGTTCTTTAATTTCACATCAGCCCCTTATGATTAAGGAGCCGATTTTATTTACTAACAATCTTGTCGGATTCTTGCCGAGCAATATTATTTCCTATTTGCAGGAATTCAAGGGAGTGCATCAAGGATCAAGTCCAAACCAACTAGCCATTAGAAGTAGTCATAAGGAGGTGAAGGAGATTCAACTACAACCCAATGAGCTAGTGGTAAATCTACAAGCTAGTGAGTACATGAGTCCCTTTATTGTCTTAATGTTACTAGAGCATGAGGATCAAACATGGATAGGGTTTTCTAATTTTCAAGCCGTCAAAAACACCATGATCATGTGCCCTAATTCTGTTCCTCATTTAGATCGCATGTTAGATGGATTTCATGATGCATACTTGATTTCAAAGCCTAATGTGGAAAGTGAATTTCATCATGCTAGGGTGACAAGAGATCATGATTTAGGATTGAACAATGCATATATGATTTCAAAGATTGATCTTAAAGGTGAATTCCATCTTGCTAGGGTGAGAGAAAATCATGAGTTAAACATTGAATGCAAAAACCCATGTGATTTATATAAGATGTTTAGTGCTTTCATGGGATTTATGAGTCATAATTTGTATGCTTTTATCTACTTTGATGATATTCATTATAGCAAGAGTCTAGATGATCATGCTGAATATCCAAGACTTATTTTAGAGGCCTTAAGGAAAGAATGGTTACTTATTAAACTTGAAATTAGTACTATTTGTATGGATAAGGTAATTTTTCTTGTGAATGCTATAGAGATTGAGAATCTTGTTGAAGAGAAAAAGACAATGCAAGATTGGCAATCATCTACTTTGGTAAGTCAGGTAAGTGGTTTTCGTTACTTATATTGTTACTATATTCCATGTCATATAATGGATGATGCCACTCATGATGATTTGATATTTGGAATGATTTTGAGGTTACATAGTGTGTTTATTTTGAGAAAAGAAGTTATGTTTTTGAATTACACTTGGAAAATTTTGAGAGAACTTGGAAATAAACTATTGTTTTTGAGTTGTTATGCAAGAATTGATTTTAAAGCATGGGAATATTGTTTTTCCAATGATAAGGTTGCTTATTCTAGTTTTATTCCATCTACCACTAAGTTTTCTCATTCAAAGCGCGTATATGGCTTCACTTTATTAATTCTTATGAATTTAACATCTTTACCTTTAAGTGGCTGTGCTTACTTAGGTGGAATGATAAAAGGTGAATTTGTTAAGTCAAATCATGTGAAAGCCATGCACCCTAACAGTGGCAGCAAGAATTTTGTGTTTGATCCAGGTGGCTGTAATTCATTGCGCATGAGGAAGAAGAGGATTCACATTCAAATGAATTCAAGGCGACATCCTCACGGAGAATGACTATTTCGAGTTCTTGAGTGGATTGCTAATGATGCTTACAAATTTGAACAGCAAGGTGAGTGTAAAGATAATGACAATTTCCAAGGTTGTAAATTATCTTCATTTAATGCAGGGCAAGATTTGAGGACAAATCCTTTTCAAGAGAAGGGGAATGATGTGATCCAAGATACGAGTTCGAAACCTACAATCGAAGTCTCTCATGATCGGATGATGAGAAGCTCGTGCATGACAGAGAAGTGGATATGGATATGCATACAAGTGATGAGCAAGCTAAATGACTCAACATTATCCATAATATTTCAAAAATGGACAAATGATGAAGGCCACATATTTCAGCTGAATGTCAACAGTGAACGTACTTCAAGAAATATATTTCAGTTGATGTCAAGAGGGAAAGTATTTGAAGAAATATATCTCAGCTAGATATAATGAGGAAGAATATCATCAAGAAAGGAAGTTGAGAGAACTAAAGAGGCAAGAGAAACACAAGTTAATGCTGATATATTGAAGTTATCTACAAGAATATATCACTTTCCTCTTTTAGCAAGTAGAATATATTTCCTTTCCCTTTGCTTAGTTCTGAAGATATTGGTAATATTTTCTAATTTCCCTGAGGAAACACTTAGATTTGTTTTCTTATTAGTTTCCTACCCCATGAGAACCATCTAGGAAGGTTATTTTTGATGTAATATTGCACTTTGGCCTATTTAAAGGCTGGTGCTTGCCTTTGGACGAATTTGGATCAGTTTTATTCATTAATGAAGAGTGAGATTTTATTCTCTTTGGTTCTTTGAAGAACTATTTGAACTTATCGGAGTATTCCGTGGCGTTCATCCCCGACTTATCAATCAACCCTTCCATAGTTGATTGTGGCGTCTTCATTATACCAAGGTTCTTACCTCTCTATAGGTAATAGGTCAAGGTTCCACCATTCGAGCTTGACGAGGACACGTTTCCTGGAGACCTTAGTTGAATAGGGGTTTCGTCACGTGTTGGTGAGGTTCTTATCATACTTGATATTGGGTCTCATCACGTTGTTGGCGAGGTTCGCATCAGCAGCAGGACGAACCACACGAACAAAAGGTATGAAACCGGTAAGAGGGATGGATAGAACACTAGAGCTGAGAAGAACAGTGATTGAGGATTCTAACGTCGCCAAGATATGGAACGAACCAAGACTTCGAAGTGAAGAAACTCCGCACCACGAGCATGACAAGTTTCGAATAGTTGAACGTCATGAGATAAACTCGATAACTTCAAAAGTTCTGTAAAAGCTTTCAAATCTGATAATGGGCAAAGGTCGTCACAAATGCCGAGTCATGGATGCTTTAGTCCGATCCCATGGATTAGGCCTCGCTCTTCATGATGTGATCCAAGATACGAGCTCGAAGCCTGCAATCGAAGTCTCTCATGATCGGATGATGAGAAGCTCGTGCACGACGAAGAAGCGGATATGGATATGCATACAAGTGATGAGCAAACTAAATGACTCAACATTATCCATAAATGGACAAATGATGAAGGCCACATATTTCAGCTAAGCATCAAGAGTGCAAGTAATTCAAGAAATATATTTCAGTTGAATGTCAAGAGGGCAAGTATCTTCAAGAAATATATCTTAACAAGATGAAAGGGAAAGAATATTTTCAAGAAAGGCAGTTGAGAGAACTAAAGAGGCAAGAGAAGCACAAGTTAATGCTGATATATTGAAGTTATCTACAAGAATATATCACTTTCCTCTTTTAGCAAGTAGAATATATTTCCTTCCCCTTTATTTAGTTCTGAAGATATTGTCAATATATTGTAATTTCTCTGGGATAGCACTTAGTTTTGCTTTCTAATTAGTTTCCTATCTTATGAGAACCATTTAGGAAGGTTATTTTTTGATGTAATATTGCACTTTGGCCTATTTAAAGGCTGGTGCTTGCCTTTGGACGATTTTGGATCAGTTTTATTCATTAATGAAGTGTGAGATTTTATTCTCTTTGGTTCTTTGAAGAACTATTCGAACTTATCGGAGTATTCCGTGGCGTTCATCCCCGACTTATCAATCAACCCTTCCATAGTTGATTGTGGCGTCTTCACTATGCCAAGGTTCTTACCTCTCTATAGGTAATGGGTCAAGGTTCCACCTTTCGAGCTTGATAAGGACACGTTTCCTGGAGACCTTAGTCGTATACGGGTTTCGTCACGAGTTGGTGAGGTTCATATCATACTTGATATTGGGTTTCATCACGGTGTTGGCGAGGTTCGCATCATTTGGTATCAGAGCCAACGTTCTAAGTCAGGTTCAATCTATCCTTTTAGTTTTTCTTCATTTTCTTTCATCTTCGTTGTTTTTCTTTATCGTCTTTCTTTTCTATTATCTTCTTCAGAAAAAGTAAAAAAAAAATAGTGGTGGGAGAAAAAAACAAGTAGCAGAGAAAAAAAAAAGCAAAAAAAGGAAAGAAAAAGTTACAAAATAAAAAAAGAAAAAAAAAAGAATCAGTAGTGAAAAGAAGGTAAAAAAAGTGGAAGAAGTGAGAAATTGAAAAAGTCCAAAAAAATTATTTGACCATTCATAGAGTTATAAAAGTTGCTCATTCAAAGTTGTTTCTTTTCAATTGATTTCTCTTGTCCGTAATTCCCTTATTTCGCTTGATCTTCATTACTTTGGAACCCGACCCTACATTCTTCTTTCAAATCTTGGTGAAGTCGTGGTGGATTGTTGCGGGACATTTTGATTATAGTTTGCTTAGTTCAAAAAGAACTGAAAGAGGATATACGAGTGGAAAAAGGCAAGAGTGGTGAGATTATTAGAGGGTAAAAGCCATTTGAGTGCAAACACGAGTGAATTGAGCGAACATATTCTTGAGAGAAACACGTGAGGGAGTGCTTGTGAGGCCCTAGTATCTTTTGCAGAATTCTTATCATGTCACGCTATCAAGAGAAAAGCTCAACCGAAGAGGTACAACTACAAGCATATGTACACGAGGTTGGGAGGATGATGAGAGCTGAATTCAAACAAATCCATAAGAAGATAGATCGAATTGAGGATGAAGCAAAAAGAAAAAGCTTTCAGCTTCCATATGAAGATAAAGAATCGAGAAGACCAAGGCGGAACAATGATCTCCATGACACAAAAGTGAAGTTTCCAACTTTCCAAGGCAAAAACGACCCCGAAGCTTATCTTTTGTGGGAGGAGGGAATGGAGATGGTCTTCAAACATCATATCTACTCTGAAAAGAAAAAGGTACAACTGGCTTCATTTCAATTCTCCGACTATGCTATTATTTGGTGGGATCGGATTATTACAAGTAGGAGACAGAACGGAGAGCGACCCATTGAGACATGGAGCGAGATGAAGTCAATAATGAGGCAACGATTCCTTCCAAGTTCCTATCGCTGGGAATTGCACAACAGATTGCAACATCTCACTCAAGGATCAAAGAGCGTTATCGAATATTACAAAGAAATGGAGGTTGCAATAAGTCTAGCGGACATAGAGGAGGACATAGAAGCCACTATGGTCAGGTTCTTACGTGGATTAAATCGTGAAATCGCTGATGAAGTGTCGATGCATTATTATGAAGAGTTCAAAGATATGTTGCTCCATGCCATGAAAGTTGAACGACGGCTGAAGCAAAGAAACATGGATGAATGGCGCACAAGCATGGCTGCAACAAGTTCTTCAAGATCAACCTCTCAGCAAGTTGAGGTCCCCTCAATGAAGATCTGTTCTGAGCCATCTATGGAAGTCAAACAAGCTGTGAGTATTACACAAATTCATGAGAACCAAAAGAATGCTCAAGAAAAAGAGTGTGATAAAAAAAGAGAAAGTGAGCAAAAGAAACAGTGTGATAAAAAGAAAGATGAGTGTCAAGAAATAGAGAGCAATAAAAAAGAGAAAGAGATTAAAGTTGTGGAAAAAGAAAATGAGAGAAAAGAAATTGAGAAGAGAGAAAATAAGAGAGATGTTTCATTGGTGAGTGCAAGAGAGGAAAAAGACCGTGAGATTGAGAGTTCTTTAATTTTACATCAGTCCCTTATGATTAAGGAGCCGATTTTATTTACTAACAATCTTGTCGGATACTTGCCCAGCAATATCATTTCTTATTTGCAGGAAGTCAAGGGAGTGCATCAAGGATCAAGTCCAAACCAACTAGCCATTAGAAGTAATCATAAGGAGATGAAGGAGTTTCAACTACAACCCAATGAGCAAGTGGTAAATCTACAAGCTAGTGAGTACATGAGTCCCTTTGTTGTCTTAATGTTACTAGAGCATGAGGATCAAACATGGATAGGGTTCTCTGATTTTCAAGCCATCAAAAACACCATGGTCATGTGCCCTAATTTTGTTCCTCATTTGGATCACATGTTAGATGGATTTCATGATGCATGTTTGATTTCAAAGCCTAATCTTGAAAGTGAATTTCACCATGTTTGGTTGAAAGAGGGATATGAGTTCATCAACACATTCCAAATAAAACTTGATTTGTTTGACTGGTTGGTGATTCCTTTTGGATTGATTAATAGGCCTAACGTTTTCATGAGACTTATGAGCCATAATTTACATGCATTTATTTATGTTGACGGCATTCGTTATGATAAGAGTCTAGATAATCATGATAAATACTCAAGACTTGTTTCAGAGGCCTTAAGCAAAGAATCGTTATTTGCTAAAGTTGAAACTCGAATGGATGAGATCGTGTTTCCTGATTTGATTTTGAGTGCTATAGTTAATGAGAATCTCGTTGAAGAGGAAAAGGCAATCCAAGATTGGCCAAAATCTACTTTGATAAGTCAAGTAAGTGGTTTCCATTGCCTCTCTAGTTTATATCGGTACTATATTCCATGTCATATAATGGATAATATCACACACGATTTGTTCTTTAAAAAGATAGAGAGAATACATGTTATGCATGTTTTACACAAAATTGCTAACTTCTTGAACTACTCTTGGGAAAATACGAGAGAACATGAAAACAAATTATTGTTTTTGAATTGCTATGCAAAAATTGATTTTAAATCATGGGAATATTGTTTTCCCAATGTTGAGGTTGCTCATTCTAGTGTCATTCCTTCTACCACTAAGTTTTCTCATTCAAAGCAAGTATATGGCTTCACTTTATTAATTCTTATGAATTTAACATCTTTACCTTTAAGTGCCTGTGCTTACTTAGTTGGAATGATAAAAGGTGAATTTGTCAAGTCAAATCATGTGAAAGCCATGCACACTAACAGTGGCAGCAAGAATTTTGCGTTTGATCCAGGTGGTTGTAATTCATTGCGCATGAGGAAGAAGAGGAATTACATTCAAATGCATTGAAAGCGACATCCTCGTGGAGAAGGGCTATTTCAAGCTCTTGAGCGGATTTCTAATGATGCTTACAAATTTGAACAGCAAGGTGAGTATAAAGATAATGATAATTTCCAAGTTTGTAATTTATCTTCACTCAATGCAGGGCGAGATTTGAGGACAAATCCTTTTCAAGAGGAGGGGAATGATGTGATCCAAGATACGAGCTCGAAGCCTGCAATCGAAGTCTCTCATGATCGGATGATGAGAAGCTCGTGCACGACGAAGAAGCGGATATGGATATGCATACAAGTGATGAGCAAGCTAAATGACTCAACATTATCCATAAATGAACAAATGATGAAGGCCACATATTTCAGCTAAGCATCAAGAGTGCAAGTAATTCAAGAAATATATTTCAGTTGAATGTCAAGAGGGCAAGTATCTTCAAGAAATATATCTTAACAAGATGAAAGGGAAAGAATATTTTCAAGAAAGGCAGTTGAGAGAACTAAAGAGGTAAGAGAAGCACAAGTTAATGCTGATATATTGAAGTTATCTACAAGAATATATCACTTTCCTCTTTTAGCAAGTAGAATATATTTCCTTCCCCTTTATTTAGTTCTGAAGATATTGTCAATATATTGTAATTTCTCTGGGATAGCACTTAGTTTTGCTTTCTAATTAGTTTCCTATCTTATGAGAACCATTTAGGAAGGTTATTTTTGATGTAATATTGCACTTTGGCCTATTTAAAGGCTGGTGCTTGCCTTTGGACGATTTTGGATCAGTTTTATTCATTAATGAAGTGTGAGATTTTATTCTCTTTGGTTCTTTGAAGAACTATTCGAACTTATCGGAGTATTCCGTGGCGTTCATCCCCGACTTATCAATCAACCCTTCCATAGTTGATTGTGGCGTCTTCACTATGCCAAGGTTCTTACCTCTCTATAGGTAATGGGTCAAGGTTCCACCTTTCGAGCTTGATAAGGACACGTTTCCTGGAGACCTTAGTCGTATACGGGTTTCGTCACGAGTTGGTGAGGTTCATATCATACTTGATATTGGGTTTCATCACGGTGTTGGCGAGGTTCGCATCACTTCACGTGGGCTTATCTCGGTCTCTCCATTCCCATACTCAGCCCAATGCTCTTTTATTAATCCATTTAGTGTTTCCTTGAATCGCTTGCCGAAAGTCCTATAATGGGACCTTCCGGAAGTGACAAATGGTCTCTTCCATCTCCGGCCTTAAGCCGACGATTAGCACCTGGACCTGCATCAGAAGAACTTGCCCTTGCTCTCATCTGGAGACAATATGTCGTAACTTTTGCCACAAATCACTTCCTTGCTATCACGAAGAACATGGTTGACATGAAGTGGTCCGAAATGCAAGTTGCGTTTGAAACTTTGCGCGTTGGCAGCAGGACGAACCACACCGACAAAAGGTATTAAACCGTTAACAACGATGGATAGAGCATTAGAGTTGAGAAGAACATGGTTTGAGGATTCACACGTCCCCAAGATCTGGAACGAACCAAGACTTCGAAGTGAAGAAACTCCGCACTAAGAGCATGACAAGTTTCGAATTATTTAACCATATGAGATAAACTCGATAACTTCAAAAGTTCTGTAAAAGCTTTCAAATCTGATAATGGGCAAAGGTCGTCACAAAGGCCAAGTCATGGTGTTTTAGTCCGATCACATGGATTAGGCCTCGCTCTTCACGTGGGCTTATCTCGGTCTCTCCATTCCCATACTCAGCCCAATGCTCTTTTATTAATCCATTTAGTTCTTCCTTGAATCGCTTGCCCAAAGTCCTATAATGGGACCTTCCGGAAGTGACAAATGGTCTCTTCTATCTCCGGCCTTAAGCCGACGATTAGCGCCTGGACCAGCATCGGATAACTTGCCCTTGCTCTCATCTGGATTTAATATGTCGTAGAATTTGCCAGAAATCGCTTCCTTGCTATAACGAAGGCCATGGTCGACATGAAGTGCTCTGAAATGCAAGTTGCGTTTGAAACTTTGTGCGTTGGCAGTTGGACGAACCACACCGACAAAATGTATGAAACCGGGAACAACGATGGATAGAACATTAGAGTTGAGAAGAACATGGTTTGAGGATTCACATGTCGCCAAGATCTGGAACGAACCAAGACTTCGAAGTGAAGAAACTCCGCACTAAGAGCATGACAAGTTTCGAATTGTTTAACCTTATGAGATAAACTCGATAACTTCAAAAGTTCTGTAAAAGCTTTCAAATCTGATAATGGGCAAAGGTCTTCACAAATGCCGAGTCATGGATATTTTAGTCCGATCACTTGGATTAGGCCTCGCTCTTCACGTGGGCTTATCTCGGTCTCTCCATTCCCATAGTCAGCCCAATGCTCTTTTATTAATCCATTTAGAGCTTCCTTGAATCGCTTGCCTAAAGTCCTATAATGGGGCCTTCCGGAAGTGACAAATGGTCTCTTCTATCTCCGGCCGTAAGTCGACGAATAGTACCTGGACCTGCATCAGACGAACTTGCCCTTGATCTCATCTGGGGACAAGATGTCGTAACTTTTGCCAGAATTCAATTCCTTGCTATCACGAAGATCATGGTCGACATGAAGTGGTCCGAAATGAAAGTTGCGTTTGAAACTTTGTGCTTTGGCAGTAGGACGAACCATGCCGACAAAAGGTATGAAACCGGTAGCAACGATGGATAGAACACTAGAGTTTAGAAGAACAGTATTTGAGGATTCAAACGTCGCCAAGATCTGCAACGAACCAAGACTTCGAAGTGAAGAAATTCCGCACCGCGAGCATGACAAGTTTCGAATAGATGAACGCCATGAGATAAACTCGATAACTTCAAAAGTTCTGTAAAAGCTTTCAAATCTGATAATGGGCAAAGGTTGTCAAAAAAAAGTCATGGATGCTTTATTCCGATCACATGGATTAGGCCTCGCTCTTCATGTGGGCGTATCTCGGTCTCTCCATTCCCATACTCTACCCAATGCTCTTTTATTAATCCATTTAGTGCTTCCTTGAATCGCTTGCCCAAAGTCCTGTAATCGAACCTTCCGGAAGTGACAAATGGCCTCTTCTGTCTCCGGCCTTAAGCCGACGATTAGCACCTGGACCTGCATCAGACGAACTTGCCCTTGCTCTCATCTGTAGACAATATGTCGTAACTTTTGCCAGAAAACACTTCCTTGCTATCACGAAGATCATGGTCGACATGAAGTGGTCCGAAATGCAAATTGCTCTTGAAACTTTGTGCGTTGGCAGTAGGACGAACCACACCGACAAAAGGTATGAAACCGGTGACAGGGATGGATAGAACACTAGAGTTGAGAAGAACAGTGATTGAGGATTCACACGTCGCCACGATCTGCAACGAACCAAGACTTCGAAGTGAAGAAATTCCGCGCTACGAGCATGACAAGTTTCCAATAGATGAACGCCATGAGATAAATCAATAACTTCAAAAGTTCTGTAAAAGCTTTCAAATCTGATAATGGGCAAAGGTCGTCACAAATGTCGAGTCATGGATGCTTTAGTCCGATCCCATGGATTAGGCCTCGCTCTTCACGTGGGCTTATCTCGGTCTCTACATTCCCATACTCAGCCCAATGCTCTTTTATTAATCCATTTAGTGCTTCCTTGAATCGCTTGCCGAAAGTCCTATAATGGGACCTTCCGGAAGTGACAAATGGTCTCTTCTATCTCCGGCCTTAAGCCGACGATTAGCACCTGGACCTGCATCAGACGAACTTGCCCTTGTTCTCATCTGGAGACAATATGTCGTAACTTTTGCCACAAATCACTTCCTTGCTATCACGAAGAACATGGTCGACATGAAGTGGTCCGAAATGCAAGTTGCGTTTAAAACTTTGCGCGTTGGCAGCAGGACGAACCACACCGACAAAAGGTATTAAACCGGTAACAACGATGGATAGAGCATTAGAGTTGAGAAGAACATGGTTTGAGGATTCACACGTCGCCAAGATCTGGAACGAACCAAGACTTCGAAGTGAAGAAACTCCGCACTAAGAGCATGACAAGTTTCGAATTATTTAACCATATGAGATAAACTCGATAACTTCAAAAGTGCTGCAAAAGCTTTCAAATCTGATAATGGGAAAAGGTCGTCACAAAGGCCGAGTCCTGGTGTTTTAGTCCGATCACATGGATTAGGCCTCGCTCTTCACGTGGGCTTATCTCGGTCTCTCCATTCCCATACTCAGCCCAATGCTCTTTTATTAATCCATTTAGAGCTTCCTTGAATCGCTTGCCCAAAGTCCTATAATGGGACATTCCGAAAGTGACAAATGGTCTCTTCTATCTCCGGCCTTAAGCCTACGATTAGCACCTGGACCTGCATCAGACGAACTTGCCCATGCTCTCATCTGGAGACAATATGTCGTAACTTTTGCCACAAATCACTTCCTTGCTATCACGAAGATCATGGTCGACATGAAGTGGTCCGAAATGCAAGTTGCGTTTGAAACTTTGTGCGTTGGCAGTAGGACGAACCACACCAACAAAAGGTATGAAACCGGTAACAGGGATGGATAGAACACTAGAGTTGAGAAGAACAGTGATTGAGGATTCAAACGTCGCCAAGATCTGGAACGAACCAAGACTTCGAAGTGAAGAAACTCCGCGCCACGAGCATGACAAGTTTCGAATAGTTGAATGCGATGAGATAAACTCGATAACTTCAAAACTTCCGTAAAAGCTTTCAAATCTGATAATGGGCAAAGGTCGTCACAAATGCCGAGTCATGGATGCTTTAGTCCGATCACATGGATTAGGCCTCGCTCTTCACGTGGGCTTATCTCGGTGTCTCCATTCCCATACTCAGCCCAATGCGCTTTTATTAATTCATTTAGTGCTTCCTTGAATCGCTTGCCCAAAGTCCCATAATGGGACCTTCCGGAAGTGACAAATGGTCTCTTCTACCTCCGGCCTTAAGCAGACGATTAGCACCTGGACCTGCATCAGACGAACTTGCCCTTGCTCTCATCTGGAGACAATATGTCGTAACTTTTGCCACAAATCACTTCCTTACTATCACGAAGAACATGGTCGACATGAAGTGGTCCGAAATGCAAGTTGCGTTTGAAACTTTGTGCGTTGGCAGCAAGACGAACCACACCGACAAAAGGTATTAAACCGGTTACAATGATGGATAGAGCACTAGAGTTGAGAAGAACAGTATTTGAGGATTCAACCGTCGCCAAGATCTGGAACGAACCAAGACTTCGAAGTGAAGAAACTCCGCACCACGAGCATGACAAGTTTCGAATAGTTGAATCGCTTGCCCAAAGTCCTATAATGGGACCTTCAAGAAGTGACAAATGGTCTGTTCTATCTCCGGCCTTAAGCCGACGATTAGCACCTGGACCTGCATCAGACGAACTTGCCCATGCTCTCATCTGGAGACAATATGTCGTAACTTTTGCCACAAATCACTTCCTTGCTATCACGAAGATCATGGTAGACATGAAGTGGTCCGAAATGCAAGTTGCGTTTGAAACTTTGTGCGTTGGCAGTAGGACGAATCACACTGACAAAAGGTATGAAACCGGTAACAGGGATGGATAGAACACTAGAGTTGAGAAGAACAGTGATTGCGGATTCAAACGTCGCCAAGATCTGAAACGAACCAAGACTTCGAAGTGAAGAAACTCCGCGCCACAAGCATGACAAGTTTCGAATAGTTGAATGCCATGAGATAAACTCGATAACTTCAAAACTTCCGTAAAAGCTTTCAAATCTGATAATGGGCAAAGGTCGTCACAAATGCCCAGTCATGGATGCTTTAGTCCGATCACATGGATTAGGCCTCGCTCTTCACGTGGGCTTATCTCGGTGTCTCCATTCCCATACTCAGCCCAATGCGCTTTTATTAATTCATTTAGTGCTTCCTTGAATCGCTTGCGCAAAGTCCCATAATGGGACCTTCCGGAAGTGACAAATGGTCTCTTCTACCTCCGGCCTTAAGCAGACTATTAGCACCTGGACCTGCATCAGACGAACTTGCCCTTGCTCTCATCTGGGGACAATATGTCGTAACTGTTGCCAGAAATCACTTCCTTGCTATCACGAAGAACATGGTCGACATGAAGTGGTCCGAAATGCAAGTTGCGTTTGAAACTTTGTGCGTTGGCAGCAGGACGAACCACACCGACAAAAGATATGAAACCGGTAACAACGATGGATAGAACACTAGAGTTGAGAAGAACAGTCATTGAGGATTCAAACGTCGCCAAGATCTGGAACGAACCAAGACTTCGAAGTGAAGAAACTCCGCACCACGAGCTTGAAAAGTTTCGAATAGTTGAACGCCATGAGATAAACTCGATAACTTCTAAAGTTCTCTACTTTCAAATCTGATATTGGGCAAAGGTCTTCACATATGCCGAGTCATGGATGTTTTAGTTCAATCACTTGGATTAGGCCTCGCTCGTCACGTGGGCTTATCTCGGTCTCTCCATTCCCATACTCAGCCCAATGCTCTTTTATTAATCCATTTAGTGCTTCCTTGAATCGCTTGTTCAAAGTCCTATAATGGGACCTTTCAGAAGTGACAAATGGTCTCTTCTATCTCGGGCCTTAAGCCGACGATTAACACCTGGACCTGCATCAGACGAACTTGCCCTTGCTCTCATTTGGGGACAATATGTCGTAACTTTTGCCAGAAATCACTTCCTCACTATCACGAAGATCATGGTCGACATGAAGTGGTCCGAAATGCAAGTTGGGTTTGAAACTTTGTGCGTTTGCAGTAGGACGAACCACACTGACAAAATGCATGAAACCGGGAACAACGATGGATAGAACACTAGAGTTGAGAAGAACAGGGTTTGAGGATTCACACCTCGCCAAGATCTAGAATGAACCAAGACTTCGAAGTGAAGACACTCCGCACCACGAGCATGACAAGTTTCGAATTGTTTAACGATATGAGATAAACTCGATAACTTCAAAAGGTCAGTAAAAGCTTTCAAATCTGATAATGGGCAAAGGTCGTCACAAATGCCGAGTCATGGATGTTTTACTCCGATCATTTGAATTAGGCCTCGCTCTTCACGTGGGCTTATCTCGGTCTCTCTATTCCCATACTCAGCGTATACTCTTTTATTAATCCATTTAGTGCTTCCTTGAATCGCTTGCCCAAAGTCCTATAATGGGACCTTCCGGAAGTTACAAATGGTCTCTTCTATCTCCGGCCTTAAGCCGATGATTAGCACCTGGACCTACAACAAACGAACTTGCCCTTGCTCTCATCTGGAGACAATATGTCGTAACTTTTGCCATAAATCACTTCCTTGCTATCGCGAAGATCATGGTCGACATGAAGTGATCCGAAATGCAAGTTGAGTTTGAAACTTTGTGCATTGGCCGTAGGACGAACCACACCGCCAAAATGTATGAAACCGGTAACAACGATGGATAGAACACTAGAGTTGAGAAGAACAGTCATTGAGGATTCAAACGTCGCCAAGATCTGGAACGAACCAAGACTTCGAAGTGAAGAAACTCCGCACCACGAGCATGAAAAGTTTTGAATAGTTGAACGCCATGAGATAAACTCGATAACTTCAAAAGTTCTATAAAAGCTTTCAAATCTAATAATGGGCAAAGGTCTTCACAAATGCCGAGTCATGGATGTTTTAGTCCAATCACTTGGATTAGGCCTCGCTCTTCACGTGGGCTTATCTCGGTCTCTCATTCCCATACTTAGCCCAATGCTCTTTTATTAATCCATTTAGTGCTTCCTTGAATCGCTTATTCAAAGTCCTATATTGGGACCTTCTGGAAGTGACAAATGGTCTCTTCTATCTCCGGCCTTAAGGCGACGATTAGCACCTGGACCTGCATCAGATGAACTTGTCCTTGCTCTCATTTGGGGACAATATGAGGTAACTTTTGGCAGAAATCACTTCCTCGCTATCACGAAGATCATGGTCGACATGAAGTGGTCCGAAATGCAAGTTGGGTTTCAAACTTTGTGCGTTTGCAGTAGGACGAACCACACCGACAAAATGCATGAAACCGGGAACAACAATGGATAGAACACTAGAGTTGAGAAGAACAGGGTTTGAGGATTCACACCTCGCCAAGATCTGGAATGAACCAAGACTTCGAAGTGAAGAAACTCCGCACCACGAGCATGACAAGTTTCGAATTGTTTAACGATATGAGATAAACTCGATAACTTCAAAAGTTCTGTAAAAGCTTTCAAATCTGATAATGGGCAAAGGTCGTCACAAATGCCGAGTCATGGATGTTTTAGTCCGATCACATGGATTAGGCCTCGCTCTTCACGTGGGCTTATGTCGGTCTCTCCATTCCCATACTCCGCGCATACTCTTTTATTAATCCATTTAGTGCTTCCTTGAATCGCTTGCCCAAAGTCCTATAATGGGACCTTCCGGAAGTGACAAATGGTCTCTTCTATCTTCGGCCTTAAGCCGACGATTAGCACCTGGACCTGCATCAAACGAACTTGCCCTTGCTCTCATCTGGAGACAATATGTCGTAACTTTTGCCAGAAATCACATCCTTGCTATCACAAAGATCATGGTCGACATGAAGTGGTCCGAAATGCAAGTTGCGTTTGAAACTTTGTGCGTTGGCAGCAGCACGAACCACACCGACAAAATGTATGAAACCGGGAACAACGATGGATAGAACACTAGAATTGAGAAGAACAAGATTTGAGCATTCACACGTCGCCAAGATCTGGAACGAACCAAGACTTCGAAGTGAAGAAACTCTGCACCAGGAGCATGACAAGTTTCGAATTGTTTAACGATATGAGATAAACTCGATAACTTCAAAAGTTATGTAAAAGCTTTCATATCTGATAATGGGCAAAGGTCTTCACAAATTCCGAGTCATGGATGTTTTAGTCCGATCACATGGATTAGGCCTCGCTCTTCACGTGGGCTTATGTCGGTCTCTCCATTTCGATAATCAGCCCAATGCTCTTTTATTAATCCATTTAGTTCTTCCTTGAATAGCGTGCCCAAAGTCCTATAATGGGATCTTCCGGAAGTGACAAATGGTCTCTTCTATCTCCGGCCTTAAGCCGACGATTAGCACCTGGACCTGCATCAGACGAACTTGCCCTTGCTCTCATCTGGGGACAATATGTCGTAACTATTGCAAGAAATCACTTCCTTGCCATCACGAAGATCAAGGTCAACATGAAGTGGTTCGAAATGCAAGTTGGGTTTGAAACTTTGTGCGTTGGCAGTATGACGAACCACACCGACAAAAGGTGTGAAACCGATATCAAGGATGGATAGAACACTAGAGTTGAGAAGAACAGTGTTTGAGGATTCAAACGTCGCCAAGATCTGGAACGAACCAAGAGTTCAAAGTGAAGAAAGTCCGCACCACGAGCATGACAAGTTTCGAATAGTTGAACGCCGTGAGATAAACTTGATAACTTCAAAAGTTCTGTAAAAGCTTTCAAATCTGATATTGGGCAAAGGTCTTCACAAATGCCGAGTCATGGATGTTTTAGTCCGATCACTTGGATTAGGCCTCGCTCTTCACGTGGGCTTATCTCGGTCTCTCCATTCCCATAGTCAGCCCAATGCTCTTTTATTAATCTATTTAGTGCTTCCTTGAATCGCTTGCCCAAAGTCCTATAATGGGACCTTCCGGAACTGACAAATGGTCTCTTCCATCTCCGGCCTTAAGCCGACGATTAGAACCTGGACCTCCATCAGACGAACTTGCCCTTGCTCTCATTTGGGGACAATATGTCGTAACTTTTGCCAAAAATCACTTCCTTGCTATCACGAAGATCAGGGTCGACATGAAGTGGTCCGAAACGCAAGTTGCGTTTGAAACTTTGTGCGTTGGCAGTAGCATGAACCACACCGACAAAATGTATGAAACCGGGAACAACGATGGATAGAACACTAGAGTTGAGAAGAACAGGGTTTGAGGATTCACACGTCGCCAAGATCTGGAACGAACCAAGACTTCGAAGTGAAGAAACTCTGCACCACGAGCATGACCAGTTTCGAATTGTTTAACGATGTGATAAACTCGATAACTTCAAAAGTTCTGTAAAAGCTTTCAAATCTGATAATGGGCAAAGGTTGTCACAACTGCCGAGTCATGGATGTTTTAGTCCGATCACATGGATTAGGCCTCGCTCTTCACGTGGGCTTATCTCGGTCTCTCCGTTCCCATACTCAGCCCAATGCTCTTTTATTAATCCATTTAGTTCTTCCTTGAATCGTTTGCCCAAAGTCCTATAATGGGACCTTCCGGAAGTGACAAATGGTCTCTTCTATCTCCAGCCTTAAGCCGACGATTAGCACCTGGACCTGCATCAGACGAACTTGCCCTTGCTCTCATTTGGGGACAATATGTCGTAACTTTTGCCAGAAATCACTTCCTTGCTATCACGAAGATCCTGGTCGACATGAAGTGGTCCGAAATGCAAGTTGCGTTTGAAACTTTATGCGTTGGCAGTAGGATGAACCACACCGACAAAAGGTATGAAACCGGTAACAAGGATGGATAGAACACTAGAGTTGAGAAGAACAGTGTTTGAGGATTCAAACTTCGCCAAGATCTGGAACGAACCAAGACTTCGAACTGAAGAAACTCCGCACCACGAGCATGACAAGTTTCGAATAGTTGAACGCCATGAGATAAACTCGATAACTTCAAAAGTTCTATAAAAGTTTTCAAATCTGATAATGGGCAAAGGTCTTCACAAATGCCGAGTCATGGATATTTTAGTCCGATCACTTGGATTAGGCCTCGCTCTTCACGTGGGCTTATCTCGGTCTCTCCATTCCCATACTCAGCCCAATACTCTTTTATTAATCCATTTAGTTCTTCCTTGAATTGCTTGCCCAAAGTCCTATAATGGGACCTTCCGGAAGTGACAAATGGTCTGTTCTATCTCCGGCCTTAAACCGACAAGTAGCACCTGGACCTGCATCTGACGAACTTGCCCTTGCTCTCATCTGGGGACAATATGTCGTAACTTTTGCTAGAAATCAATTCCTTGCTATCACGAAGATCATGGTCGACATGAAGTGGTCCGAAATGCAAGTTGCGTTTGAAACTTTGTGCGTTGGCCGTAGGACGAACCACACCGACAAAATGTATGAAACCGGGAACAACGATGGATAGAACACTAGAGTTGAGAAGAACAGGGTTTCAGGATTCACACGTCGCCATCCATGACTGAAGTTTGCATGTACACTGTTGCTTGTTGCGGGATTCTGAGTGGTTTACATGTGGGGGAGTTGTTTATCATGAGATGCTAAATAGTTTTCATGAGTTTTTCATCCATTGCCTCTTTTAAATGATTGCTCCCTTTATATAGGGAGGGAGCGACGAATTTGTGAAAAAACCTTTGATGATTATCAGAGTTGAAAACTTTATGCTCTCTTTTGGTTCTTGAAATAAATTCCCAACTTATCGAGTTTTATCTCGTGTCACTCAAACAACCGAAATTTTTAACCCTCGTCGTGTGGGGTTTCTTGTCTTCGTAGTCTTGGTTCATTCCAGATCAGGGTTACGAGTCTAGCGTCAAACCCTAGTCTTCTCGTTCATAGGGTTTTATCCATCATTGTTCCCGAGTTTCATCGCTGATGTCGGTGGGTTTTGTGTCATCTGATGCCCAACAAGGTGTTGATGATAGGCGTAAGGTTAGGGCTACAACAGTCCTAATGTCAACTCTAGAAGGTTCGGTTACAGGACATAGGGTGAAGTGATTCATGAAAGCCCTAAACGGACTAATTGAAGAACATTGGGATGATTCTCGGAAAGCAGAGACCGAGATAAGCCCAGGTGCAGATCGAGGCATAATCCACATGATTGGAATAACATATCCATGACTGAAGTTTGCATGTGCACAGTTGCTTGCTATGGACTTTTGACCAGTTTACATGTGGGGGAGTTGTTTATTATGAGATGCTAAATAGTTATCATGAGTATTTCATCCATTGGCTCTTTTAAATGATTGCTCCAATTACATAAGGGAGGGAGCATCGAATTTGTAATAAAACCTTTGAACCTTCTCAAAATTGAAAGCTTTATGCTCTCTTTTGGTTCTTGAAATAACTTCCCAACTTATCGACTTTTATCTCATGTTACTCAAGCAATCCAAACTTATAACCCTCGTGGTGTGGGATTTCTTGTCTTCGTAGTCTTGGTTGGTTCCAGATCTGCCTTACGAGTCAAGTGTGAAACCCTTGTCTTCTCATTCTAGGGGTTTTATCCATCATTGTTCCCGGGTTTATTCGCTGTTGTCGGTGGGCTTTGTGTCATCTGATGCACATCAGGGTGCTGATCAACGGCTTAGGGTTCGGGCTACGACTGTCCAATTGTCAAATCAAGAAGGTTAAGTCGCCAGACGTAGGGTGAAGCAATTCAAGAAAGCACTAAATGGACTAATTGAACAACGTTGGGCTGATTCAGGGAAAGGAGACCGAGATAAGCCCAGGTGCAGATCGAGGCATAATCCACATGATTGGAATAACATATCCATGACTGAAGTTTGCATGGACACTGTTGCTTGTTGCGGGATTCTGAGTGGTTTACATGTGGGGGAGTTGTTTATTATGAGATGCTAAATAGTTTTCATGAGTTTTTCATCCATTGCCTCTTTTAAATGATTGCTCCCATTATATAAGGGAGAGAGCAACGAATTTGTAAAAAAACCTTTGATGGTTATCAGAGTTGAAAACTTTATGCTATCTTTTGGTTCTTGAAATAAATTCCCAACTTATCGAGTTTTATCTCGTGTCACTCAAACAATCGAAATTTTTAACCCTCGTCATGTGGGGTTTCTTGTCTTCGTAGTCTTGGTTCATTCCAGATCAGGGTTACGCGTCTAGCGTCAAACCCTAGTCTTCTCGTTCATAGGGTTTTATCCATCATTGTTCCCGAGTTTCATCGCTGATGTCGGTGGGTTTTGTGTCATCTGATGCCCAACAAGGTGTTGATGATAGGCGTAAGGTTAGGGCTACAACAGTCCTAATGTCAACTCTAGAAGGTTCGGTTACAGGACATAGGGTGAAGTGATTCATGAAAGCCCTAAACGGACTAATTGAAGAACATTGGGATGATGCTCGGAAAGCAGAGACCGAGATAAGCCCAGGTGCAGATCGAGGCATAATCCACATGATTGGAATAACATATCCATGACTGAAGTTTGCATGTGCACAGTTGCTTGCTATGGACTTTTGACCAGTTTACATGTGGGGGAGTTGTTTATTATGAGATGCTAAATAGTTATCATGAGTATTTCATCCATTGGCTCTTTTAAATGATTGCTCCAATTACATAAGGGAGGGAGCATCAAATTTGTAATAAAACCTTTGAACCTTCTCAGAATTGAAAGTTTTATGCTCTCTTTTGGTTCTTGAAATAACTTCCCAACTTATCGACTTTTATCTCATGTTACTCAAGCAATCCAAACTTATAACCCTCGTGGTGTGGGGTTTCTTGTCTTCGTAGTCTTGGTTGGTTCCAGATCTGCGTTACGGGTCAAGTGTGAAACCCTTGTCTTCTTATTCTTGGGGTTTTATCCATCATTGTTCTCGGGTTTCTTCACTATTGTCGGTGGACTTTGTGTCATCTGATGCACATCAAGGTGCTGATCAACGGCTTAGGGTTCGGGCTACAGCGGTCCAATTGTCAAATCAAGAAGGTTAAGTCGCGAGAAATAGGGTGAAGCGATTCAAGAAAGCACTAAATGGACTAATTGAACAACGTCGAGCTGATTCTGGGAAAGGAGACCGAGATAAGCCCAGGTGCAGATCGAGGCATAATCCACATGATTGGAATAACATAACCATGACTGAAGATTGCATGTACACTGTTGCTTGTTGCGGGATTCTGAGTGGTTTACATGTGGGGGAGTTGTTTATTATGAGATGCTAAATAGTTTTCATGAGTTTTTCATCCATTGCCTCTTTCAAATGATTGCTCCCATTATATAACGGAGGGAGCAACGAATTTGTAACAAAAGTTTTGATGATTATCAGAGTTGAAAACTTTATGCTCTCTTTTGGTTCTTGAAATAAATTCTCAACTTATCGAGTTTTATCTCGTGTCACTCAAACAATCATAATTTTTAACCCTCGTCCTGTGGGGTTTCTTGTCTTTGTAGTCTTGGTTCATTCCAGATCAGGGTTACGAGTCTAGCGTCAATCCCTAGTCTTCTCGTTCATAGGGTTTTATCCATCATTGTTCCCGAGTTTTATCGCTGATGTCGGTGGGTTTTGTGTCATCTGATGCCCAACAAGGTGTTGATGATCGGCGTAAGGTTAGGGCTACAGCAGTCCTAATGTCAACTCTAGAAGGTTCGGTTGCAAGACATAGGGTGAAGCGATTCAAGAAAGCACTAAACGGACTAATTGAAGAACATTGGGATGATTCTCGGAAAGCAGAGACCGAGATAAGCCCAGGTGCAGATCGAGGCATAATCCACACGATTGGAATAACATCTCCATGACTGAAGTTTGCATGTGCACAGTTGCTTGTTATGGAATTCTGACCAGTTTACATGTAGGGGAGTTGTTTATTATGAGATGCTAAATAGTTATCATGAGTATTTCATCCATTGGCTCTTTTAAATGATTGCTCCCATTATATAAGGGAGGGAGCATCGAATTTGTAATAACACTTTTGAACCTTCTCAGAATTGAAAGTTTTATACTCTCTTTTGGTTCTTGAAATAACTTCCCAACTTATCGACTTTTATCTCATGTTACTCAAGCAATCCAAACTTATAACCCTCGTGGTGTGGGGTCTCTTGTCTTCGTAGTCGTTGTTGGTTCCAGATCTGCGTTACGAGTCAAGTGTGAAACCCTTGTCTTCTCATTCTTGGGGTTTTATCCATCATTGTTCCCGGGTTTCTTCGCTGTTGTAGGTGGGCTTTGTGTCATCTGATGCACATCAAGGTGCTGATCAACGGCTTAGGGTTCGGGCTACAACGGTCCAATTATGAAATCAAGAACGTTAGGTCGCAAGACATAGGGTGAAGCGATTCAAGAAAGCACTAAATGGACTAATTGAACAACGTCGGGCTGAATCTAGGAAAGGAGACACCGCGATAAGCCCAGGTGCAGATGGAGGCATAATCCACATGATTGGAATAACATATCCATGACTGAAGTTTGCATGTACACTGTTGCTTGTTGCGGGATTCTGAGTAGTTTACATGTGGGGGAGTTGTTTATTATGAGATGCTAAATAGTTTTCATGAGTTTTTCATCCATTGCCTATTTTAAATGATTGCTCCCATTATATAAGGGAGGGAGAAACGAATTTGTAAAAAGACCTTTGATGATTCTCAGAGTTGAAAGCTTTATGCTCTCTTTTGGTTCTTGAAATAACTTCCCAACTTATCGAGTTTTATCTCGTGTCACTCAAACAATCGAAACTTTTAACCCTCGTTGTGTGGGGTTTCTTGTCTTCGTAGTCTTGGTTCATTCCAGATCTGAGTTACGAGTCAAGCGTCAAACCCTAGTCTTCTCGTTCATAGGGTTTTATGCATCATTGTTCCCGAGTTTCATCGCTGATGTCGGTGGGTTTTGTGTCATCTGATGCCCAACAAGGTGTTGAAGTTCGACGTAAGGTTAGGGCTACAACAGTCCTAATGTCAACTCTAGAAGGTTCGGTTGCAAGACATAGGGTGAAGTGATTCATGAAAGCACTAAACGGACTAATTGAAGAACATTGGGATGATTCTCGGAAAGCAGAGACCGAGATAAGCCCAGGTGCAGATCGAGGCATAATCCACATGATTGGAATAACATATCCATGACTGAAGTTTGCATGTGCACAGTTGCTTGCTATGGACTTTTGACCAGTTTACACGTGGGGGAGTTGTTTATTATGAGATGCTAAATAGTTTTCATGAGTATTTCATCCATTGGCTCTTTTAAATGATTGCTCCAATTACATAAGGGAGGGAGCATCGAATTTGTAATAAAACCTTTGAACCTTCTCAGAATTGAAAGTTTTATGCTCTCTTTTGGTTCTTGAAAGAAGTGCCCAACTTATCGAGTTTTATCTCATGTTAGTCAAACAATCCAGACTTATTACCCTCGTGGTGTGGGGTTTCTTGTCTTCGTAGTCTTGGTTGGTTCCAGATCTGTGTTACGAGTCAAGTGTGAAACCCTTGTCTTCTCATTCTTGGGGTTTTATCCATCATTGTTCTCGGGTTTATTCGCTGTTGTCAGTGGGCTTTGTGTCATCTGATGCCCATCAAGGTGCTGATCAACGGCTTAGGGTTCGGGCTACAACAGTCCAATTGTCAAATCAAGAAGGTGAAGTCGCCAGACATAGGGTGAAGCGATTCAAGAAAGCACTAAATGGACTAATTGAACAACGTTGGGCTGATTCTGGGAAAGGAGACCGAGATAAGCCCAGGTGCAAATCGAGGCATAATTCACATGATTGGAATAACATATCCATGACTGAAGATTGCATGTACACTGTTGCTTGTTGCGGGATTCTGAGTGGTTTACATGTGGGGGAGTTGTTTATTATGAGATGCTAAATAGTTTTCATGAGTTTTTCATCCATTGCCTCTTTTAAATGATTGCTCCCATTATATAAGGGAGGGAGCAACGAATTTGTAAAAAAACTTTTGATGATTATCAGAGTTGAAAGCTTTATGCTCTCTTTTGGTTCTTGAAATAAATTCTCAACTTATCGAGTTTTATCTCGTGTCACTCAAACAATAGTAATTTTTAACCCTCGTCGTGTGGGGTTTCTTGTCTTCGTAGTCTTGGGTCATTCCAGATCAAGGTTACGAGTCAAGCGTCAAACCCTAGTCTTCTCGTTCATATATGAATCAAAGAGTCATGATATACACAAGAATATGATAATGGAATCTAGAAATGTGTCATTTTTTGATGATTTATTTCTGTATAGATCCAATAAAGGATCCAATTCGTCGAAACGAACTAACGAAACTATGAATGATAAAAATTACGAATCGGATTGTGGTTGTAATCATGAATTTGAGCCTAGACATAGCAAAAGGGCGAGAGTAGAAAAATCATTTGGAAATGATTTTATAACATATATGTTGGAAAAGGAGCTAGATGTATGAAGAAGATGTGACCTTTTTACAGTGACCCCTCCAATCAACAATGAAATTGATTCTATTTTATTGAATCATATGTGGGAGTTAGTTGATCTTCCTCTCGGTTGTAAGCTTTTAGGATCTAAGTAGTTCTTTAAAAGGAAGATGAGAGGAGATGGCTCCATAGACCAACTTATCGAGTTTTATCTCGTGTCACTCAAACAATAGTAATTTTTAACCCTCGTCGTGTGGGGTTTCTTGTCTTCGTACTCTTGGGTCATTCCAGATCAAGGTTACGAGTCAAGCGTCAAACCCTAGTCTTCTCGTTCATATATGAATCAAAGAGTCATGATATACACAAGAATATGATAATGGAATCTAGAAATGTGTCATTTTTTGATGATTTATTTCTGTATAGATCCAATAAAGGATCCAATTCGTCGAAACGAACTAACGAAACTATGAATGATAAAAATTACGAATCGGATTGTGGTTGTAATCATGAATTTGAGCCTAGACATAGCAAAAGGGCGAGAGTAGAAAAATCATTTGGAAATGATTTTATAACATATATGTTGGAAAAGGAGCTAGATGTATGAAGAAGATGTGACCTTTTTACAGTGACCCCTCCAATCAACAATGAAATTGATTCTATTTTATTGAATCATATGTGGGAGTTAGTTGATCTTCCTCTCGGTTGTAAGCTTTTAGGATCTAAGTAGTTCTTTAAAAGGAAGATGAGAGGAGATGGCTCCATAGACAAATACAAGACTAGACTTGTTACAAAGGATACAAGCAAAAGGAAGATTTTGATTATTTTCATACTTATTCTCCTATGACAAAAATAAATTTCATTAGGATGATATTTGCAAGAAGTACATCAAATGGATGTGAAAAAAATTCCTAAATGGAGATTTAGATGAAGAATCCTACATGGAACAACATGAGGGGTTTGTGTCTCCAGAAAAGGAAAAGAAAGTCTGTAAATTGGTAAAATCATTGTATGGCTTAAAGCAAACGCCAAAATAATGGCATGAATAATATGATAATATAATGATTACTAATGGCTACAAAATTAATGATTGTGATAAATGTATACACATGAAAGAGACGGAAAATAGTTACGTCATTTTATATTTATACGTAAATGACATACTCATTGTTTGCAGCGATGAGAAAATCGTCAAATCTACCAAGAATATGTTGAACACAAGATTCGAGATGAAGGATATGGGCCTTGCTGATATGATTCTAAGAATTAAAATCACGAGAACATCAGAAAGATTTATCTTAAGTCAATCACATATATGGATAAAATTCTTGAGAAATTTAACAAAAATGGTTTTGGTGTCGCTAGAACACCTTTAGATACAAGTTTCCATCTATCGAAGAATGGAGGAGAGAGTATTTCACGGTGGAATACTCAAGAGTTATTGGTAGTTTGATGTATCTAATGAGTTGTAATAGACCAAATATTACCTACACGGTCAATAGGTTGAGTAGATATATGAGCAATGTGAGTGCAAACCACTGGAGAGCAATAGTGAGGGTATTACGGTACCTAAGATATACTCAAGATTATGGACTGCATTATACCAAATATCCAACTGTACTTGAAGAGTACAACGATGTAAACTGGATATATAATATAAAAGACTCGAAGTCTAAAAGTGGATATGTATTCACTTTAGCGGGAGCAGCCATATCATGGAAGTCCTCAAAGCAAATAGTAATACACCGATCTACAATGGAATATGAGTTTATAACCTTAGATAAATCTGGAGAAGAGACTAAATGACTACACCATTTTCTTGAGGATATCCCGAAAGGGGAAAAACTAGTGCCATCAATATGTATTCATTGTGACAGTCAGTCTACTATTGGAAGGGCACAAAGTCAAATGTATAATGGTAAGTCTAGACATATACATCATAGATGCAATACTATTAAATAATTACTTTCAACTAGAATTATCACTATTGACTACATGAAGTCAAATGATAATTTAGCGGATCTGTTAACCAAAGGGTTAAACAAAGAACTAATTGAGAAAATGACAAAAGGAAAGATTTATGAAGGAAAACCCTACATTGTTGACTGGAGATCCCAACATATAGGTTCAAAGAGACCACCTACTCATAAGACTTGAAGTTATTGTGTGGATTATTCCTCAACTCGTTGCTTGATAAGAAATAATAACATTATAAGGATGAGGTTAGGATTTTAGATGCTTTAATGATTTATAAAAGACTAAGTAGAATGCTCTTGAGATTATTAATCACCAATGTGAGGGAGAAGTGGGGCAACTTCAAAGGAGAAAAGAGTGCTTAATTCTTTAGAAACTCTCATAGAATCAAGACTATGTTCATGGCCAAATGAATGCAACTGTGAAAACTGAACAGAAGTGTTGTGGACTCCTGTGTGACATATATGTTCCTTTGCACAGAAAGTAGGACAGTTCAAGCACATCATGTCTACTGGACAACTAGTAAACTAGGTGTACCATTAGAAGGGAAGGTTCAAAGAGTTACACCTACCTATCCTATACAGGATTCACTTGTTGGAAGCCGTTGAAAAGTAAAAACAAAAACAATTTTCATTCATGTGGGGTATTGTTGAAAAATAGCATTGAATCGAATGAGAAATTGTTCTCATAAATTGAAGGGAATTTTAATTGGGCTCAAGTCCATGTACTTGTTTTGTGTAATGTAGGTTATATTTAGAAAAGCTTATGAAGAGCTCAAGCCCACAAGAGCCCATAGAGTCCATAGTGAGAATAGTGGGAATTCAATTCCACATTGATAAGGGATGGTAATTTTAAAGGATTTATACGTATGGAGTGTTTCTATGGTAGACAACCTCCTTAGCTATATTATACGACTTACCATCGCCTTGTGCACCTGCACAGGGAGTGCAAATCGAAGCTAATTCAGTTGAGCTTGTGTGCACGTAGGCGGCAGGCACGCTGAATGTTCGTCTCGAACATGGGCCTCGCGTAAGCAGGGTTTTGCCACTTCATACAAGTTTTTTTCCCATCAATAACCGAACTAAACCGGTCCATCTCCTCGGATTCTTGAGTGGGCAGTTTAGGTGTGTTAACACCGAGTTAAGGCTGCATTGAGCCACAAATTTAAAGGCATTGATCAACCAGCCTTAACAAGGGGTCTTAATGCACGGTCAACCCTTTTAATGGCCGGTTTGGTGAAATTAAGGGCTCTTAATGCCCCAATTCGATGCAATTAAAGGTCGGTTCACTACAATCAAGGTCGGTTCGGGCCTTTAATTCCTGGTTCTTTGCCATTTGAGTTACCAACCCTCCACCACCCGATAAATAGGACCTTTGTCCATAGGTTCCAGCACACCTTCGAGTACTCTCTTCTCCCTTCTCTGCATTCCAACATCGTTTTCGGTGGTTTCCGGCATTTCAGCTCGGTTCGCTTCTCAGCTTTGGGTTCCGTGCAGCCTTGAGCTTAGAAGTCATTGTATCGTAGGAGGTTAAAGTCCAAACTTCCCTAGCACGACTAAGAGGGGACGAATAAGTCTTAAGGAAATTGTGACTGGCACAAACCTCAACGATCAGTGACATTTTACTTTCAATCAATTATTTCTACATTCTTTATTTTATTTTTCTTCATTTTCTGGTAAAGTCTTTCTAGTATGAATTTGTGTCTAAAAAATTATTTTTTTGCTTATAATATTGATCTTTTAATTGTGGCTATCGAGATTATTTTATTGTATTCGGATTACAAAATCAATTTGGGTAACTGAGAAAAAACGAATGCTAAAATTTTATAGACCTTTAAAAAAATTGGTTAAAATTATTCCCTATCTCTCATGGCCTAAATCGATAAATAAAATGTACGATATGGGTGAACCCATTGTTGGTTGCTCTTCCCTTTCTTTTAGCGCAAATTACTTTATTTATTTATTCATTCACTAAATTATTTTACACGATAAGGGAAGGAAAAATTAAATAAAAATAAATTGTGTGTGAGGATAAACACGAGAATTAGATAGTGAAATTTCAGCAAACTTTAACTGAAAAGTACTAATGATTTTATCAATGTGAATTAGTTGGACGGTGTAAAGGAGATTCAGTATAGCTTTGAACCATAGTCTGATTGCTTGAAAAAATATTATTCTTATTTGACACAACGAAAAATTTTGGTGACCTATGAATCATACAATTTTTGAAATATTTTTACACTTGAATATAATCCAATCACTTTTTTATTACATCCATTATTGCATTTATTACCATGATCTGCAGTATAACGCGG
This sequence comes from Lagerstroemia speciosa, assembly GCA_037672795.1. Classification (NCBI taxonomy): domain Eukaryota; kingdom Viridiplantae; phylum Streptophyta; class Magnoliopsida; order Myrtales; family Lythraceae; genus Lagerstroemia; species Lagerstroemia speciosa. The sequence continues at coordinate 4,340,123 of CM075292.1, forward strand.
AAATACTAGCTAGTTACACATTAATTCAAAAGTTAATACCCAATTGGGAGCAATGATAATTGGTGGAATATTAGTCTTGATTACAACTCATTGAAAGCAATCAAACAAGCATCATCAAAAGTTAAATAGAACGTCCCCTTTTTTTTTTTTAATTAATTGTTAAGGTGTTTGGCATTGCTTGATAAATCTTTCATAAAGCCCCGATAAAAACCAGAATGCCCTAGAAATCTCCAAATGCTCTTAACGTTTGTTGGAGATAGCAACTTGTCTATTGTCTCCACCTTTGCAGGATCCACCTTCATGCGTTTCTTCGACAACTTCTGACCTAAGATGATCCCTTCTTGAAAAACAGAAAAGTCATCCATAAACGTGCAATAATACCTCTTGTCTCCATTTTATTACGTGGTAGTGTCGCATGTGTGATGGAAAATGTGGTTAATGGAGTATTATTTATGATTCCTTTGGTTCATTTTGCACGTGTCACAGGGATGAATTCAAGATGGGTAGAATGTGATCACCCCCGAGTTCGGAAAATTCTATGGAATACAAGGTATGTTTTAATGATTTTATCTATTTTTTAGTTAATCTTATCATATTTAACATGCATTATATTCATCTCCTTTGAAGTTCACTCCCTTAGCCTCACAATATTTCTAAATCCGTCCCTGACTTGTCACATGCAGCTGACGTGGAAGACACTCTTTCCAGTATATTTGTCCACGACCATTATCAACTTGCATTATCAGCCTACCACTCTTGGATTCCGTTCAAGTCCTATGCATCTCGAAAAGACCTCTCATCCAGAGCTAGTACGTCAAAAGATCGACTTCAATTTAGCATCATATGCTAGTGTCGAGCCAGGAGAAAAATGAATCAAATTCATCAGGACACAAGTAAGAGCATTTGGCTCCACCTTGAATCAACGAATATATGAGCTTATTCTAAAAATATTTTTGATCTATTGAATTTCTTCAAGAGGTTCCTTGTAGCCTTCTAGGAAAGACTGTTTTTAGCAAGGCAGATGCATTGACATGATATCCGATGCTCATGATAAGAAAGAGCGACTCTATATATGAATAGAAAACCTAAACCTAAAAATAAAAGTTTGATGCGAATCTCGCCAACACCGTAATGAAATCCGATACCAAGTATCATATGAACCTCATCAACTGGTGACGAAACCCGGATTCAAATAAGGTTTCCAGGAAATGTGTCTTTGTCAAACTCGAAAGGTGGAACATTGACCCAATACCTATAAAAATGTAAGAACTTTGGTATGGTGAAAACGTCACAATCAACTATGGACGGGTTTATTTATAAGTCAGGAATGAATGCGACAAAATTCTCCAATAAATTCGAATAGTTCTTCGAAGAACCAAAGAGAATAAAATCACACGTTATTAATGAATAATCTGATCCAAAATTCATCTAAGATGAAGCACCAGCCTTTAAATAGGCTAAAGTGTAATATTTGCATGAAAATAACCTTCCTAAATAATCCCCATGGAATAAGAAACTAATTAGAAAGCAAATCTAAGAGTTACCCTATGAGAAAATACAAAATATTACCTATATATTCAAAACTGATTAAAAGGAAAGGTAATATATTATACTTGTCAAAAGAGGAAAGTTATATATTCTTGTAGATAACTTCAATATGTCAGCATTAACTTGTACTTATCTTACCTCTTTAGTCCTCTCAACTTTCTTTGTTAAAAATATTCTTTCACTTTACATCTAGCTGAGATATATTTCTTCAAAATACTTGCTCTCCTGACATTCAGCTGAAATATTTCTCAAAGCTCTTGCACACTTGATATTCAGTTGAAAAATATTCGTTGAGAATAATATTTGTGCTCCATTTTGGGTTGCATTTGTAATGAGTTTGATATTGTGAATACATGAACCTCACTGTCAGTAACTTCACGCCCACCAATCTTCTCGTTAGAGCTCATCTCCAAATCAAAAGAAACATCATTTGGCATTCTTCAAACTTGTATCTGGGATCACATCATTCTACTCCTCTTGAAAAGGATTTGTCCCTAAATCTTGACTTGCATGAAATAAAGATAAATTACCGACTTAGAGATTATCATTGTTTTTATTGTCACCTTACTGTTCAGATTTGTAAGTATAATTAGTAATCCGCTCAAGAACTTGGAATGGTCTATCTCCAAGAGGAAGTCGCTTTGAACAACTTTGACTGTGAAACATTTTTTTCCTCATGTGCATTGAATTACAGCCTCCCGAATCAAAAATAAAATTCTTGCTACCACTACTGTGGTGCATGGCTTTCACGTGAGTTGACTTAACGAATTCAGCTTTCATAATTCCGCCTAAGTAAGCACATTCACTTGAAGGTAAAGATGTTAAATCCATAAGAATCAATAAATTAAAGCAATATACTTGCTTTGAATGAGAAAACACGGTGGTAGAAGGAATAACGTTAGAATGAGCAACCTCAACATTGGGAAAAAAATATGCCCATGCTTTAAAATCAATTTTTGCATCACAACTCAAAAACAATAATTTGTTTCGAAATTCTCTCAAATTTTCCCAAGTGTAGTTCAAAAACATAACTTCTTTAATCAAATTGAACACACTATGCAGCCTCACATTATTCTTAAGATTAAATCATCATGTGTGGCATCATCCATTATATGCCGCGAAATATGGTACCAACATAAATTTGATAAGCAATGAAAACCTCTTACTTGACTTACCAAAGTAGAAGATTGCGCATCTTGAATTGCTTTTCCCCCTTCAAGATGGTTCTCAGTCTCTATATCACTCACAATGAAACCAACAAAAACAACTTTATCTGTGCAAAGAGTGCGTGATTCATGTTTAACAAATAACCATTCCTTCCTTAAGGCCTCTAAAATAAGTCTTAAGTATTTAGCATGATTATTCAGACTCTTACTATAGTGAATATCATTAAAGTAGATAAAAGCATATAAATTATGGTTCATAAGTCTCATGAAAGCATTAGGCCTATTAATCATTCCAAAAGAAATACCAACCAGTCAAACAAATCAAGTTTTATTTGGAATGTATTGTTGAACTCATATCCCTACCAAACATGATGAAATTCACTTTCAAAATTAATTTTTGAAATCATATATTTATAACTTAGTCCATTTAACATGTCATTCTCATAAGGAGCAAATTTAGGACACATTACCGTGATTTTGTTGATGGATTGAAAATCACCAAACTTTCTCCGCATTTGATCCTTACACCCTAGTAACATCGAAGGACCCGTGTCTCCCTAGCTTGTATATTTACTAGCTCATTGGGTTGTTGTTAAATGTCCTTCATCTCCTCATGATTACTTGTAATGGCTAGTTGGTTTGGGCTAGATCCTTGATGCATTTCCTTGAAATCCTGCAAATAAGAAATAATATTGCTTGGCAAGAATCCGACAGGATTGTTAGTAAATAAAACTGTCTCCTTAATCATAAGGGGCTGATATAAATCAATTTCACGGTCTTTTTCCTCTCTTGCACTCACCAATGAAACATCACTCTCGTTTTCTCTATCCTCAATTTCTTTTCTCTCATTTTCTTTTTCCATAACTTCAATCTCTTTCTCTTTTTCATTACTCTCTGTTTCTTGACAATCATCGATATTAATTTCATCACACTCTTTCTTTTGCTCACCCTCAATTTTGTCATCACACTTTCTTTCTTGATCATTCTTTGATTCTCATTAGTTTGCTTAATACTCACAATTTGTTTGACTTCCATAGAAGGTTTATAATAGAACTTCATTGAGGGGACCTCAACTTGCTGAGAGATTGATCTTGAAGAACTTGTTGCAGCCATGCTTGTACTCCATTCATGCATGTTTCTTTACTCCAACCGTCGTTCAACTTTCATAGCATGGAGCAACATATCATTGAGCTCCTCATAATAATGCATCCCCACAACATTAGCAATCTCACAATTTGGTCCACTTAAGAACATGTTCATGGTGGCTTCAATATCCTCCTCTACATTAGCTCAACTCATTGCAACCTTTATCTCTTTGTAATATTCGATAACTTTCTTTGATCCTTGAGTGAGATATTATAATTTGTTGTGCAATTCCCGGCGATAAGAACTTGGAAATAATCGTCACCTCATTATTGACTTCATCTCGTTCCATGTCTCAATGGGTCGCTCTCCATTCTGTCTCCTACTTGTAATAAGCCGATCCCACCAAATAACAACATATCGGAGAATTAAAAAAAAAAAAAAACAAGTTGTACCTTTTTCCTTTTGGAGTAATTCCGATGAATGAAGACCATCTCCATTCTTTCCTCCTACAAAAGATAAGTTTCGGGATCGTTTTTCCCTTGGAAAGTTCGAAGCTTCACCATTGTGTTAGCTAAACCGTCATCCCATCTTGATCTTCTTGATTCTTTATCTTTATGTGGAAATTGAAATCTTTTTCCTTTTGATTGTTCCTCAATCTGATCCATCTTCTTGTGGATTTGCTTGAATTCATCTTTCACCATCATCCCTACTTTATGTATGAATGCTTGCAGTACTTCATCGAATGAGCTTTCCCCTTGATGGTGTGATACGTTGAGAATCTGCAAAAGATATTATGACCTCACAAACACTCTCCCACGTGTTTCACTCAAGAATGGATCCACTCAATTTCGCTCGTGTTTGCACTCAAACGGCTTTTATCCTCTAATAATCTCACCACTCTTGCCTTTTTTTCCACTCGTATATCCTCTTTCGGTTCTTTTTGAACTAAATAAAATATAATCAGAATATCCCGCAGCAATGCACTGTGACTTTACCAAGATTTGAAAGGAGAATGTAGGGTGGGTTCCAAAGTATCAAAAATTAAGAGTAATAAGTTAATTATGATGGGAGAATAATAGATCAATGGAAAAGAAATAACTTTGAATGAGAAATTTTGATAACACTATCATGGTTAAATGATTCTTGGACCTGCTTAATGTCTCACTTTTTCTACTTTTTTATGCCTTTTTTTGTTGCTGTTGATACTCTTTTTTTGCTTTTTTTCTTTTTTATCTATGTAATTTTTTTCTTTTTTTCTTCTACTTTTTTTTCTCTTCTGCTACTTTTTTTTAGAACTTTTTTGGAAGAAAATAATAGAAAAGAAAGAAGATAAAGAAAAACAACGATGATGAAAAAAACAAAAATAAACTAAAAGGATAAATGAACCGACTTAGAATGTTGGCTTTGATATCAAATGATGCGAATCTTGCCAACACCATAATGAAACTCGATACCAAGTATGATATGAACCTCATCAACTGGTGACGAAACCTATATTCAACTAAGTTCTTCAGGAACCGTGTCATTGTCAAGCTCGAAAGGTGGAACCTTGACCCATTACCTAAAAAAATGTAAGAACCTTGGCATGATGAAGACGCCACAATCAACTATGGAAGGATTGATCGATAAGTTGGGGATGAATGTCACAGAATTCTCCGATAAGTTTGAATAGTTCTTCAAAGAACTAAAAAGAATAAAATCTCACACTGAATAATATGATCCAAGATTCGTCTAAGATTAAGCACCGACCTTCAAAATAGGCTAAAGTGTAATATTTGCATGAAAATAACCTTCCTAAATAATCCTCATGGGATAAGAAACTAATTAGAAAGCAAATCTAAGAGTTACCCTATGAGAAAATACAAAATATTACCTATATATTCAAAACTGATCAAAAGGAAAGGTAATATATTCTACTTGTCAAAAGAGAAAAGTGATATATTCTTGTAAATAATTTCAATATATCAGCATTAACTTGTGCTTCTCTTGCTTCTTTTGTTCTCTCAACTTCCTTTCTTGAAAATATTATTTCTATTTACATCTGACTGAGATATATTTCTTCAAAATACTTGTTCTCCTGACATCCAGCTGAAATATTTCTCGAAACTCTTGCACTCTTGATATCCAGCTGAAAAATATTTGTTGAGAATAATATTTGTGCTCCATTTTGGGCTGCATTTGTAATGAGTTTGATATTGTGGATACATGATCCTCACTTGTCAGTAGCTTCACGCCACCAATCTTCTCGTTCGAGCTCTTGTCTCCGAATCAAAATGAATAATATCATTTGGCATTCTTCAAACTCATGTCTAGGATCATATCAAAGTTTGCCTACTATATATATATATATATATATATCTTATCAAATATCAATGATTTTTTGGGCTACTATGGCATACATTCAGAAGTTTATGAGTTTTAACTAATCCAATTTCAAACATAATTTACTTATAAAGGAATGAAGATCTCTCAATTATGAATACATCAATAATTTTAGATGTGGATTTGTTTTTGAGAATTGGATCAGCATGTGCAAAAGGCTGCTTTACGGAGCCTTCGAACATTTGTTGTGATTAATTAGCACATAATATCACTATCTTGTTATTCAATAAATCCAGTTGATTGCGAGTAAAACCCAGAGAGAGAGAGAGAGATTTATAAATATACGCCAGAGCAAGCAAAAAATTTCATTAAGGAAAGCGAAAGAACATGCTGAGCCCACAGTTTCTCCCAGAGTAGGGAGAGCCACATGATGACTAGGTACTTACTAAGATAACATGAACAACTCATGATATACTGAGCTCCAAGTCTTCAACATCAACAACCTTAATAAGATGCTGGTCTCCTAAATGGATATATATTGCCTGGAATAAAGGGGCCAAAAAATGGTTGTATTCTGTCTGGATATGAATCACTCTCTCCAAGGATCACTGCTTCGAATGTTGCGAAAACATAGAAAAGAAAGCCCCGCGTTTCAGTTAGCCACACCTGTGGTTAGATAGCAGGAAAGCAATATTGCGTAAGGAGATATTTGTCCAGTAGTGCATAGTTTATGAATACTTTTTTCTTACTTGGGTATCCAAGTACGCCGAAAAAATATGTACTTATTTCTCAAATCAATCAGACAAACACCATATTGAATTCGTTCAATGAAAATGAAACTTGAAGAGTGTATTGTATGTCAAGCAAATCACGCAGTCTCATGATGTGATTGTTGGAAGGGAAAACACATATACACTACATATTAAAGTTGAAAGGATGCGTTCTTGAATACACATAAAAATTAGAGCTTATACCATGTGAAGAAGAAGACTAGGAAGAATACGAGGACCTGCCGTTGGATTCTCTGGGTGCATTGCACTGGAAACATTCTGTCCTACTTGCAAAATTGTGCTGGTTGCAACCCGACCTGCACGATTCATACCTATAAGAATCTTAATTTTCATGATTTTTTTTCTTTGTCTTACTGAAAACCTTCTGATCTCCATGATCCACGTAATTGTTATGTTGTTGGTAATTCATATGCGATTATTTTAGGCTGAACAAAGCATAGTATGACACTGTCTAGTCATGATCTCCATAAATTACCTCGTGCAGATCCAATCACCTGGTTTCCATCCTGAGCGACTGCTACTGCCGCTGCCACCTACAAAACCAAAACTTCTCATACGGGACATGTCACCTCCATCAAACTGACCACCGGCTGAATCATCCTTCATGGCACCGCACTTGAAGCAGCTGGAGCGGCTTGCAAAGTTGTGAGCTCCACAGTTCCCAACTGAGCAATACCAATCACCAGGTCTAACATCTGGTCCCGGGTTATATATCCCAAAAGGTGAACTGCTCCTTCCCATAAAGCCTCCATAGTCACCTCTATCACCTGCTCTTGGATCCCCACATCTTTGGCATGAATCTCTCCTTTGGAAGTTCAAATGGTAGCATGACTTGCAGTTCCAGTCACCAGGTCGACTCATTTTTCTCCTGTAATTCCACCAAAAGGTAAAAAGGATTAAACAGAGTTAGTAAGTTGTACATGGACTATGTGACTTGAACTCTGCGAGAGAACTACAAATGTGGAAGTTCAGTTCATTTTCGCAGCTCAACATCAAAAGTAGACTGAAAGGAAACTGGAGTAAACTCGATCTTGATTAGTAATTTGTTGAACTAAGAGGCAATGAGATGGAAAAATAGTCAAAGAATTGTGTGAATAATATAGCAAAGATAATGCAACTATGGATCAACAAGCAGAACACTTATATTATTGTCGGTATGTTGTTACAACAACTGCTAGGAGAAACAAAGTGAGGTGAAAATAATATGACTAGTGACCATACATTTTCCTGAATGGAGATCAGCCAACTCAATAGCAAGATATTTAAAACAGTGTGGTTTGTAAATGAAATGAGAATGATACTATCTACTCCAAGGAAAGGAACTTATTGGATAAATGGGAGTAGACGAACTTAATAATTATCTCGCACAATAATATGCTTATTGCAAATATCGAGAGTTCCAGCATCCTAGTAAAAACCAAAACCAGCATAGCCACGAACTCGCTATAATGAATTTGAGCATAACAGTTCTTGTACAGGTCAATGGTTCTGTTGAAAGAAGAAATTGAACAAGAAAATTATACTTTAATAATTAGTCACCTTCAGAAAGGAAGAAGAGATTGAAAAATGCTAGAGGATGAAGAAGGGAATACAAGTAAAGGCTTAAGTTGTGATACGTTTGAGGGTTGGTGTATTTATATATGCATATGGGCATGCGACGCCAATGAGATACATCGGGAATCCACAAATAGAGCGACGGGGTTTTGATGGCTAGGGGTTCAAATTTTTCAGGTTAAGAGCAAATCATTCTTTTTCATATTCCTTCGACTTTTGTGTTACTCCGTTGAACGAACGAATCAATGGATTTACTCATTTATTTAATTCAAAAGAAGGAAAAAAAAAAGGAAGTTAGAGAAAATTAATTTAATTGCTACTAGGGGACTCCAAAGTAACCAAATAAAAAGAGGGGAGTTCGATAAAGGTCTCTGGGGTTTTCTTAAGTTGCAAAATTAAAATATCTCGCTTGGGCAATCGCTGTTGGTAAGTGAGTGAAGGAATGTTGTAAGGGATTTAAGATAGTTTTTATATAACTTTCCATCCATTTCCTTTCTTTTTTTTTTGTTTGACCATTGATATTTAAAACTCTCACAATTCTTTAATTAATTTAGTTTCAACTGGGTCAATCTATGATGGGTAAAATTTTCAATGCATGAATTTTTTTCTACTTAGAAACAATCAAATTTGAGATTTTATTTATGTGACCCAATTACCAAATTATTTTAATCAATTCATGTTAGTTAAAAGACAATTATTTACACGATCCAAATAATGGGTAAGTGATTAGTGCGGATAATAAAACTAATTGTTTACTTTTTGATCCATATTTTTTCGGTGAACTTGGATGCATGTCCGGCATATTTTCTAACCTATAATTGGTCAAGTTGATAATTTTTTTTTTGCCAGAAGTTCATAATAATTGTACAGCATAAAAATTTTATTTTTTAGAGAATTTTCTTTTTCAATATAAGAAGGGTTATGGATCTTAGAGTAATAAAATTAAAAAAAAAGTACGAACCAATTTCCGTTTATTGTCTCAAATCCAAAACATTTTCATTTTAAATAAGTTAAATAAGTGAGTAAGCCACAACTGTAACTACCTTCTCTTATCTTGGACCAGATCCATGCCAATGAAATGAAAAAATTACAAGTCACTTCACGTTTATACATAAATACATTTCCATCTCTTCTTATGAAAATGAATATAAACTCATGTCAAAACCACTTTAGAGGTAGAGCATTGGGACCCATGTTGTTGACCTATATTATACCAAGTATAATATAACTAAGGGAATAACTAAGAAGGGATCATGTCCTCTTTCTACCACATTTACATATGTAACTTCGGGAGCGAATATATTTCTTGGGTTTTTCATCTATCTTTCTTTTGTGAATATTCTCTTTTGTACTTAGAGCTCAGTTTTTCATTTTAAAGATTGAAGTCAAAAGAGTCTCCTGAGAGAAGAGGCGCCAATTCTAATTCTCTATCTTTTTTTTTTTTTTGTGGCTTTTAGTTACTTGAGGTCGATTGCTTCTTCACTTATAAGATAGATTTGTGAGTCTACTAGGAGATGAAAGAAAAATAGAAATAATTGGAATGGGAATTCACTAGTGACGATAATTCTGGAATATTTTCATTTCAAATTTATGATTTGTATTACCAATTCTAGAGTAAAATAAAATAGCAAGAATTGTCCATAAATCAAAGCTTGCATGGAGTATTTCGTTGCTTTTTCATGGATAATGAAGAGATATTAAATTGGCCATTTTTCGAAATTATAGAAAGGAAATGGGTTCTGAGTTTCGATAAAGATAGTTGAAGCTTGATGATGCTGAAAGAGAGAAGTCTTCGAGGCTTCCAATTTTGACCATCTTTTATTTTCTTTTTCTCCTCTGCTCTTCACTTCTTGCGTTGGCTTTTTTACCGTCGTTTTCTCTTTTTTCCCCCCTTCTCCTCTATCTAAGCACCCCTCCAAAAGCAAAGCCAGAAACAACTTAAAAGTAAATTAATGTCAAATTTTTAGTCTAAATCACGATGTACATAGAAATCTAACAAAATCCTAACTGGTCGAGCTAAATCAGTTTTTTGATAGATAAAATTCTCCAATTTAAGTTTTTACTATCGACAAGATGTAAATCTAAGATATTAGTTAGTTAAGGATGTGCTGAATCAACTAAAATAATGCATATTTATAAATTAATGAATAATTTAATGCATATATAAGAGATAATCTTCAAACCCGTCCATTATTATTGTTTGTCTTCTTGGGAAATGGTAAAGAAGGCTGTAGCAAAACTCAGATAAAGCAAAAGGGATAAGAGATGGCATTGATTCGATTCTCTTTGGGAAATGCTTCCATGCATTATATTACCCCTTAAACGTTTATAGACATCCTTTATCTCCATATGCTTTCCCTTTTGATTTCTGCCTACTACTGTCGTACAACGTCACGACTTGTACGTGAAGGAAGACGGCAATAGACCATGCGGGCCTAAGGGGTTCTCGTTTCCAAAATTTCCAATCTTCTGCTAAATTTTATTAATTACATTGTCTTAATTTTGTTGTGAATTTTCCATTTTTACTACGCCAATTTCTCGAGCTAATCATGGATCATGGTGAATTGTATTTGTATAATCTGTCATGTTGAATTTTCAAATTAATTTAAAATTTTTATATATTCCTATTATTTTTCGGAAATTATTTTGTATCTAGTCCCTACAGCTGGCTAATCAATTATCCTGCGGTCTTTGGTTTCGCTGAAATAAAACGAATTATATGTGTTATTGGCAAAAATAGGCTCTTAAGTTTTTATAAAATAAGAAAAGAATTGGACTAGAAGAATTTTTAAGTATTTATTATAGAAACTAAATTGAAGGTCGACGAAATTATGTGTTCAGATAAAAAGAAAAATAAAATAAAGAAATGGTGATCATGAAAAAGAAAAAAAAACCATAGGATTGAGCTGTCATTACAATATCTACATCCGAAGTTTTACACGTCTCTTATTACGAATTGAAATGGAAGCAACGTCTGCTGACATGATTATTATAGTGGATATCTCTGCAATACTATTGGGATATGTCTTGGCATAAGTCGGAATTCGAAAACTGGAAAACCTGAATAATGAGTTATAGATCATATTCAAGATACGAGATATGTGAGAACAACGATCAAAGGTTGAGATCGTGATTGGAAGCACGGAATATCCTGGACAAAATCTCGATAGATATTTAGGAGATTTTATGGATATTGTTTTCTCGTTTGAATAGGATATCATGGATATCGTTATTTTTTTTATTTAAAAAATATATGTAGATAATATTTTCTATGATATTAAATAAGATATTGTCTTGTACTATAAATAAGATCTTGTACGAGTGGTGGTGAACATGTGCCTCGATGCTGTGAAACCCCAGGGGCCTTGGGGCCCAGGTGAGAGAATATAGTGAGAGGTCTTTCTGATAAACTTCTCTGAAATGCTAGGGTATGATAACTTGAGAGATCGAGTTGTGACTCTTTTTTGAGTGGAGTTTGTAATGGGGCTTGGGATTGGCGGTATCTCTGAAAGCTATAATCTCCCGATTTGATCTAGTGGAATCTTCTTCTTCGTCCGTAGTTGTTTCCCTTGGAGTTGAGGGTTTTTTCGATATATATCTGGTATCAAGTTTATGAATTTCTGGTTTTCTCATCTCGTTCGGGATACTCCGAGACCGATAGGTGGTATCAGAATGATCGCGATCCCCAACAAGTAACTCTTTTTTATCAGTGAAATACTGAGCACTCTTATATCATAATATTGATATTTGAGGAAACGAAAAAAGATACATTCATAAGAGTGTAAATGGGGCCGATCCATTATGTTCTAACCATAATTAAAGGGAAGAAGGATAAGTATTTTTAGGTTTCAGGAGGATAAGTCTGCGGTCTCATGCTACTGCTTGAGAGAGTTACATCTTGACCCGACCATGAAATAGTTCCAAAGAATTTCAAAGTTATATGTTGCAAATTTCTCCCTTATGGCATGAATGGAGTTCACTCACTGCACTGCATTACATACTTGATCCCAAACACTTCTAGATGTTAAAGGAAAGAACAAATCATAAATGAAAATGATAAAAATCCATGGACAAGTACCTTCAAACAAAAACAGGAAAAGAGAATAGATAAATTAATAAATAAGATTAGTAGCTAAAAGTTCAAAATTATTCAAACAGAGGGAATTCAATAAACGAACACCCAGCCTAGACTTTATTCAAGAACTTATCCGTTGAGTTGTTATCATAATACCAATTGATAGAGCTGATATCCCAAAATCTAATATGTGTTTACTAATTTAAGTTCGAATCGGACTGGTCAACTGGAGTAAAACCCTCCCAAAATTTATGTTCTTCATTTGCATATTTAAACTAAAGATTTTTATTTAAGTGAAAGCGGTGATTAATCATTCAAATCAACTCACTTTTAGATATCATGTGCTAGTCTCTCTTTATTTTCCTTTTCGTTGGTAAGACATAAACCTCCATTATTATATTAATATATATATATATATATATATTACGTCTTATTGTATTTTCTGGGCTGCATGCACGTGAGGTGGTGGGGCTTGGTGCATTAAAATTGCGTCCTCTCACACACACATAATGATAAAAGTTGCCCGCTTTTCTTTTGCTTTTTCGCCCTTCAATCTCTTTATTTATGCTCTCGATAATTTCCATGCGTCTGTTCAGTCATGACACATATTTTGCACAAAATCTAGAAGCAAATGACAGTCATATTGTTGCACAAAATTCTCCAGTCAGAAAAAGGGCTGCAATTGTTGTTTTGTTTACGCTTATTATCTATTTGATAGGTCATTCCTTATGCTTGTAAACATCTATTTAGGCATGTACTTGCATAATTACAATTATTGATTAGCTTTCATGAATATTAAGGATAATTATACTCGCGGTACAAAACCTTATTGAAATATTTCATATCAGTACAAATCCTTTTTTTTGTTGCATTTTGATACAAAACCTTTCAAAAGTATATCATTTTGGTACATTCCGTCAACTTTTTATTAACGACATTAACTTTTGTTGACATCAAATGTTAACATGTATGCCACACGTACATAGTTGCCAACATGTCACGTGCATTTAAATTTAAAATTAAAAAAAATTAAAAAATACAAATTCATATAAATTTTTGAAAATAGAAAAAATTAAAATTTTAAAAATTAATAAATAATTTCAAAAAAGTGTAGCGTCTCCCATTGATGAAAGCCTCGACCAGGTTTGATACCCAGGCCGCAGAGATGGAATCACAGCTGCTCAACATAGCAGCATTTGAAAACAAAATAAAATATCATCCTCTCTATTCTAGAGTTGGTTTTAACGCATCTTGATTCTGCTGATGACATGTTGATCTTTCTCAAAGGAGAACTCAGCTCTATTAAGGCGTTACTTGACATTTTTCAAGAGTTTTACTTGATGTCTAGCCTTAGACTCAATCCAAGCAAGACAAATTTTTACTGCTGGGCTTACTCAACCTCAGATTAGGCAAATCATAGAACTAAGTGGCTTCAAGCATGGTGATCTTCCCGTGAGGTATTTAGGAGTGCCCTTAGTACGTGGATGGCTTACTGATAAGGATTTTAAGCCACTAATTGATAAAATCACTCAGAGATTTGACGGATAGGCAGTGAAAAAACTAAGCTATGTAGATGGACTCCAACTTATACAGTTTGTACTCTTTTCTACAACTAACTTCTAGTGCAGGGCTTTTGTTCTCCCTAAAAAGGTCATCAAAGCTATCGAAGGCAAATGTAAATCCTTCCTTTGGAAGCATATAAATTCTCAGGCTACAGGAGCTAAAGTCGATTGGGAAACTATCTGCCTCCCCAAGACAGAAGGAGGACATGGCATTAAACAAATACTTAATTGGAATAATGCTTGTGTTATCATATTCATTTGGCTTCTAATTAGTGGAGCAAGCTCTTTGTGGATTGCTTGGATTAGTGCATATTTTATCAAAGGAGGGAACTTCCGGTCCCTTAATGTCCCTAGTGTTTGCTCTTATGGCTGGAGAAAAATTCTTAATTTGAGGCAAATCGTCTTCCCTCTAATATAGCACCTTAATGGAAATGGCTCGAGGACTTCGTTCTGATTTGATAATTGCCACCCTCTAAATCCTCTCCATTCAATGATAATGTTGTCAATGGAACTGGTTTATCCTTATATGATAGAGTCTCTGTAATTGTTGATAGCAATGGAGATCAAGTAGCTAGGGAATCATGAGGCTCATCAAAGAGGAAGCAAGAGTCTTGCAACCAAATACCATGTAGAGATGATAGAATTATCTAGTTGCCTAACCCGAAGGGAACATACACCACTACCGCGGGTTGAGAAAGTATTAGGACCAGAAGGAATTGAGTCTCATGGTACAAGTTCCTATGGTCCCAGTCACTTGTTCCTCGACATTGTTTTATCTCATGGTTAGCAATCCAAAACAGGCTCTCTACTCTTGATAAGGTCTTGTAATGGAATCCTCAAATCAATTCCACTTGTAGGCTTTTGCAAGCAAGAGAGAGAATGTAGGAACCATATATTCTTCGGTTGTTCGTTTACTAGCCAAATATGGGAGCACATACTCGACATCAATGGAGAAAATAGGCCTACCAACTTCTAGGATTTTGAATTTCAATGGGCTGCCAACAGTAACAAAGGCAAAACATTGAGGTCCATCATTTTTCGACTATCTTGGCACACCTATGTCTACTTCATTTGAATGACTCAAAACAAGCATATCTTTTCTAACAGCTCCTTCCTCGTTGAAGGAATAATAGCATGTATTAAGTTTACAGTCAAGTGTAGACTTATAGGAGTAAAAGGGATATATTGAAAGATTAAGACAGATGAATCAAGAAAACTACTAGAGAATTGGGGAATGCCCCAGTAATCTGTATTTTGTTTTCTTCTTCCATCTATTTGTTTTAGTACTATTGCTTTTGAGATCGAGGTGTGAGTTCATCCTCGCTTTGTATATTTTGTATATTGCCATATTTTAGTAATGAAAGAGCAACACTGGATTCAATAAAAAAAAAAACAGAAGATATGAAAATGATTTTTCTATATTCCATTACTTGAGTATAATTATTTATTTTATTAATTTCTCATATTTTGTTAACTGTTTCTCGTGATTCTCTCAATTGTTTCTCACAAGTCTCTTAATCATACAATCTCCTTTCACTCTTTTGAAATTTTCTAACTTGCGACATTCGTAATTTTCAACAAAAAAAATCTAGTTTATTTACTAGAAATTCTTCCGATTCACAGGTTCTACTTCATTTTTATTTAATTCAAACTACTCTTTTTATGATTTCAAAGTATCATTGACAATTTCGTACAAAGCACGGGTGACCTTCTAGTATCTATTGACTTAATCTTATTTGTTACTACATCAAGTTTGAAAACGCCAGCCACTATTCTCGCAATGAATGCTCCATTCATCATTGATTTATTATTATTATATTCTATACTTATAGTAATTATTTATAGAAAATAATGCCAAAATTATTTACATATATAGATGAGAGATACCGCTAATCAAGATTAATCTAAATTCGAACATTTCAATTTTCTATCATTTAGCAATTATATCTTTTGATTAGAACTTCATCGTTATTATATCAATTTCCGAGTTATTTATTTAGCCCATTTAATTCACGGATTATCTCATCATATTTGTGCATTTTTTTGTTACATCTGTAGGGCACCACTAAGTCAAAGCTCAATTTTGAGATGCCATACCCATTAAATGCCTGCCAGGACTCTGCAGTGAAGTGCGGACCTTTATCCATGTATTCAGGAAAGCTGAAGGCAGGGGCCCTCTTAGCTACTTGCATTACCATGGCATAACGGGAACCGGTTCTTGTTGTTCATCTTATACCTATGGGCCAATGCAATTGATATACGCTTAAGAATTGGAGTCAAACTTGTGCAAGTAACAAACAATTAATCGATAAGGCAGAAAAGAGAAAATCATATGCTCAATATATGTAATTCTAGAGAATTAAGTCTGTACTCCATGGGTTATGAAGGGTTAACCGGTGTTCTTCACTATATCAATATAAAGTTCAAGATATCAACCATCTCACAATAGGCACTCACAAATTCTATCCCTCATATTAATAGCCTGATGCATCTTCCACAAGATAGGATAGCACATCTTCTGTAGAGATATTGGTTACAAAAAAATCTTAATATCATAACAAACTATCCAAAATATTCACCTCAACATATTTTCAAGAATATTCTTCAAATTTCTTGTGACAATTCAATAAAAGGGAATAGGGTTCTTATATGGTTGAAGGAATTGGAGGATATTGTGGTCAATGAAAAATAGATTAGGTAGAATAATATAGATTGAGCGCTTTAATACTACATAAAGAATATTTTTGCCACATACTATATAAAGAATTGCTATGATTGAAAGCTCCAATTTTATTGAATAAATACATCTATGTGTTGGCAGGGCCAGTGCTACGACACCGGCTTCCTAAGTTATATTGGACCTTTGGTGGTGGTACATTGACGGGAACAATGTTAGTACTTGTTACTCGGTTTGTCTGATATATTCGTAGTTGAATACGAAATTCCAAACATTACATAGAGGGTGGCTGGATTGCCTACTGCTGCCCTTCTTTTCTTTATAAAAAAAATACATCAGGTATAACATCACGATTAATATAAATGGTCAGTAATAACGTGTATTAGGGAGAATATCCTAGTTCATGTAACTATCAAATATGGTGCAAAAATACCGCATATTATCAATACAATATCTCTCACATGACATTTTCCCAATAACTCCCATACTTTTCCAAATCAAAACAGAAAGTTTTGCAGTTAACTGTTAATTTCGTTCTTAGAGCAATACACAGCTATTAATTCCATCCTTATTGTTAAATTGCCAACCAAATCGCCTTTTATATTGTCAAAAAGCCAACAATTTAATCCCCGTCTTCCCACGTTTAACGCTGTTAATAACAATATTAATTGTGCTTGAAAATATTGAAAAATTATAAAATTCAAAATAATAAGAATAAAATTTTATAAATACAGAAAAATTTTAAATTTAATGTAAATTTAAAGTGTTATTTAAAACTCAAAATTCATAAAATTTTATACAATTATGAATTCCTGAAAGTTTCACTAAAATTCAAAAATTTTATAAAAACTCTAAAAATTTCAAGAAGTAGTAAAAAATATTGCAGAATTTAAAATTTTCTAAAATATAAAAGTCAAAACATTACCAAAATAAGATAAAATTTAGTAAAATATATAAAAAATTTGTAAAAATTATAAAACTCTTCGACTAATTACATAAATTTTTAAAAAAGAAAATTTTACAAGAAAAATACATAAATTATCAGCAAAAAATTTCCTAAATTTCATGAAAATTATATAAAATTTTAAAGACAGATTTTTCTTACAAAAATTTGTTGGATTTTAAAATTTTAAAATTTTTATCAAATTTCTGTAATTATTTTTAAATTTTTCTATTCTTTATCAAGATTAAAAAATTATTAAACTTTTTCGTGAATTTTTAATACTTCTTAACATTTTTAAATTTTCTTAAATTTTGTAAATTTTACTGAATTTTATGAATCTTAAGAAATTTTTAAAAATTTTGCATAGTTGAACATTTTTACCCTTTTTTGTTTATCTATTGTACTAAATTTTATTAATTTTAGTAAAAGTAAAATTTTGCATTTTGAAAAATTTTTTATAGAGGTTAAAAATTTTACAATATTTTAAAAACATATGAAAACTTTTAAGAGGTGAAAATTTTTCTAGCACTAATAAAAGAATGAATTTTATAACTAGCACCATTTTATAATACTTTTAAAAATTAGCACTAGTTTATATATATAAATATATATTCTTTTCACTAAAATTTTTATAATACTCTAAATACACCTCTCATTTTCTAACCCTAACCTCCTGCCTCTTCTTTTTGCAGCCCCGCCTCATCTCCTACTTGAAGCTTGCTATTGCTCCTCCCAGCCAAAGCTCGTTACTGCTCGTCCCGACCGAAGCTCGTTGCTCCTCCCGACCGAAGCTCGCTGCTCCTCCCAGCTGAAGCTCTCTGCTGCTCCTCCCAGCCAAAGCTTGTGCTGCTCCCCCTGCCCGGCGCTTGCTGCTGCTCCTCCCGCCCGACGCCTAGATCTGTGACACCCAACTGCTCATCTACTCAAGGTCGACTCTTCTTGCTACTACTCAAGCTGTCAAGGCTAGCTCTTCTTGCTATTGCTCCTCCCACCCAACGTCCAGATCTGCGACGCCTGACCCCCAATCTGCTCAAGGCTGACTCTTCTTGGTTCGTGCTGCTGCTCAAGGCCAACTCTTCTTGGTTCTTGTTGCTGCACAAGCCCTGACATTTCGCTTTTCCAACCTAAGTCAGGTGAGACACACTCATTGATGGCTCTATGAGTGAAATTTTTGTTCTAACTATGTGTTGAATGAGTTGAATCAATGTTTTATCATTTCTAATTGTTGTTGGATGATATGACTATTGGGTATTCGTTGTTCGAATCAGTTTCTTACTGTGATTAGTGTTCGTTATTATCCTTAGATTGGGATGTTGTGATTAGCTGATGAGTTGGGCTAAGTTGATATTGATTTACTACTGAATGGTTCCCATAGTTGCCGCCGTGTCCTTACTCGATAATTTCCCTAGTTTTCGATACATTTTCAAGGGGGGAGACATATAACAAGTGACTTTGATACATTAGATGATATATTGTATGGTGAACAGTCATAATCAGAATGTTTTCATGATTGCAGCATCAAGACAAGAAGAAGAGATATAAAACTCGTACTCGGAAATGAATGAAAGCTCCCGTATGTCGCATCCCCTACACTGACCTAGATCAACATGAATGATGTGGTGTGATGTTGTTAGGGAATGTTATGAGCAGATATTTTGATATTTTGTTAGGAGTTTGTATTAGGATTGGCCTTGATTATACATCTTGACCTTATCTTATAGTGATACGTTTCATATGCAAGTCAGAATCATCCCGCTTACGTGGAGTGATGTTGGTATGAGATATCCTGTCAAATGGATAACCTATGCCAAAAATTTTCAAATATGTCCCGAGAAAAATGAAACTAGTCAAGGGAAGTACACGATAAGTCCCAGAAATACACATTTAGTTGAGAAGTTACAGGGATAATTTGGTCTCGAAAATTGTTGAATTGGTCCTGAAAAAATTGAAACTGGTCAAGGGACATACACAATAGGTCCCAAAAATACACATTGGTCATGAAGTTACATGGATAATTTGGTCCCAAAAATTGTCAAATATGTCCCGAAAAAACTAGAACTAGTCAAGGGAAATACACAATAGGTCCCGAAAATACACGTTTGTTCATGAAGTTACATGGATACTTTGGTCTTGAAAATTATCAAATAGGTCCCGAGAAAACTAAAACTAGTTAAGGAAAATACACAATAGGTCCTGAAAACACACATTCGGTTATGAAGTTACATGGATAATTTGGTCCCAAAAATTGTCAAATATGTCCCGAAAAAACTAGAACTAGTCAAGGGAAATACACAATAGGTCCCGAAAATACACGTTTGTTCATGAAGTTACATGGATACTTTGGTCTTGAAAATTATCAAATAGGTCCCGAGAAAACTAAAACTAGTTAAGGAAAATACACAATAGGTCCTGAAAACACACATTCGATTATGAAGTTACATGGATAATTTGGTTCTGAAAATTATCTAATAGGTCACAAGAAAGTTGAAACTAGTCAAGGAAAATACATAAGAGGTCCGAAAATACACTTTGATCACGAAGTTACAGGGATAACTTGGTCCCAAAAATTGTCGAATAGGTCCCGAGAAAATTGAAACTCGTCAATGAAAATACACAATCGGTCCCGAAAATACACATTTGGTCATGAAGTTACATGGATAATTTAGTTCCGAAAACTGTCAAATAGATCCTGAGGAAACTGAAACTGATCAAGGGAAATACACAATAGGTCCCAAAAATACATATTTGGTCATAAAGTTACATGGATAATTTGGTCTCGAAAATCGAATAACAATTATGCCTTTAGATTTAATTTGACTCCCCAAATATCACAATCCCTATCAGCTGTGCACTCCCATTTTCCATTGAATATAATCACCACTTGGACGCACTCCATATTACTTATCTATCAAAATGAAGATATATTTTAAGTAAGAAATGTAATACAAATAGGTCCTAAATCATTATAAATAGGTCCCGTCATAGTATGAATAGTTTTCGATAAACTATAAATTGGTCTCGATAAAGTCTAAATTGGTCCCAATAAAGTCTAAATAGGTCCCGGAGATTTATAGACGGGTTCCTAGTATTAGTGACAGTTAATAAAACAAATATCTCAACAATCCTCGTTGCTTTCCTAGAAGGGTTAGGTATCAGTGATTGGACAAAATGGGTAGTCTATTGGTGCTTGTCATTGCTTACCAATCACTATTGCTATTCTGCCAGTTGCCCCGCTGATCTGTTGCTACTCCTCATTCTACTATTGGTTATCGGTCTATTGCTCATCCGTCTGCTCGCCGGTTTACTGCAGTCGCTGTCTGCTGTTGCTCGCCGCTTTGCTACGGTCGCTGTCTGCTGCTTGTCGGCATTGTCTGCTACTGATATTGGTCACCAATGGGAAAGGGAGAAAGGGAGAGAAATAAATTGGTCTGCCAATAATAGAGGGTGTGCGCAACAAATTTCGAGTCCGAATTATGTAGGCAGGAAAAATGAATGACAAATTTTGTTTTTGTATTAATTGAGGGGTGCAATTCTCTAGCAGGAGTCTTGCAAACAATGAGTAAGAAAGTCCTCTGATTCTCCTTCTTGGGCTTGGTCTCGGTCTCGAACTGATTCTAGAGTCACCTCGACCTATGGGCTTGGTCTCGGTCTCGAACTGATTCTAGAGTCACCTCGGCCTATGGGCTTGATTCGACGAACCCGTTTTTGGGTCTCGAACGAGGGCTGGAGCAGCTTGATGTTGGTCGAGGTGGAATCATTGGGGCTTGTGGGCTTGATCCGGGGAGTCTGATTTGTAGTCTCGAGCGAGGGCTTGGGCAGCGTGATCTCAATCGAGGCGGAGTCACCAAGGCTTGTAGGCTTGATCTGGTGAATCCTTGTGAAGTCTTCCGAATGTCTTCAAGTCGGCAGAGACATTCGGAAGAGTTTTGAGAGTTCTGAAGATTCCGGAGTTCCGCAGAGTTTCTTCAGATCAATTTTCCGTCCCCCTATTTATGAAGAGGAGCCCTCTATTTATTGAGGAAATGAGCTGATGTGTCAATCCTCGTACTTGAATCTGATTGGTCGATCAAAATAGTCCTAACCGTTCATCTTGATTTTATGGATAATTACCTGATTTTATTTGTAGATAATATCCATCTGTGGAGATATTATGTAATCTCCCAGATTATAGTAGAAATATCTCTATTTATTTTAGATAATATCCATTAATCGGAGATATTTTATATCCTCCAGATTTTCCATTGATATAATATCCTCTATTTCTTTGTAAAGGATGTTATCTATATTATCCGAAATTATATATTTATTTATTTCAGATAATATCAATCGTATCAGTTAACTACAATATTTTTTTGATTATATGTTACCGACATTTTCTCGAGCAACACGTGTCATATGTTAACGTGTTGGGAAATTAAAACATTTAGTTGATCCGAGACATCGGTACCAATTTTATTTTAAGCACCAAATATCGGAAAATGATGAGGTGGCAATTTGTAATGGGCTGAAATTTTTCGCATTCTACAAATGCCCCCTTGAGACTTGCACATGACTCGATTTGGTTGAGTGTGAAGTGGACAAATCTCGAAACACTTTATTTTTCAACTCCATGGATTTGATTGGATCATCAAATAATCAAAAGGTTCTGCATGTCTGTCAATATTTGCCGCAATCCTTGTGAAAGAAATCTCCCCGATTGACCCGAATAGTCTTCAACAACTTGATTTTTTTTTTCGGACTTTTGTTTTGCACATATTCTTCTGAAGTTAATCCCTTTCTTATAATATCTTGAAGACGAGAAATGAGCAACCATCATATCTGGACTTGATAAGCAAATATCTTGTTGAATCTCCCTTCAAAGCTTAAATTTCAAGATGAGTATTCACTGATTTAAACAATAAAATTTGCCAAGGATGAGATTTACAAGAATTAGATCTGGTTTTTTTTTACATGCCATCTCGTAAATATTGTACTTAATAAAGATCCATCTTTTCTTCTATAAAATGCCTCTTCGACCGTCGTCTGGCATCCGCGTTTAGACCTTCACGTTTTTTACTTGATTGAAGAAGAGACAAAGTTTGCCCCTTGCTTGTCAACTGTGTTGCCATCACCTTAAAGCCGGTCCTCTTTGATTGAAATTTTTTTTTTTCAGTTTTTTTGTTTACTGCGACGTGGCTCTCACGTCCTCCTTCATCACAGGTTCCTGGATTCTGCGTGGCTAGCTGGGAGAAACGTAAGACCTTTCTCGTGTTATCATACAACATTGGTGTTCTGTGCACGATCCTTCAGAATGAGTGGTGAACTTCTTTTCCATTCCTCCATTCTTTCGTTCCATGCATGTCGATGCTTGTGGTATTCATTTGCTTTAACCTTTGCCATGTGTCAACGACACCTTCTCTGTTTTACTTCAATACGGGAGAATTTCGTACGGGATAGCATGCAAACTAGTGTGTTCCCAATCTTTAGTGCGTGTAGTCCTCTGGATGTTTGACTGTTTGTCTTCAATGAACGTAAATCATCCACGCACATAAATCCCACGCATGTCATATATCCGCAACATGGATCTTTTTAACTGCTATGTCCAAAGAAAGGTGTTTGACTTGATTAGTTTGACTCCATGACACGGTCATCATTCGGGGTTAAACTAAATTTATCGACTTGACTACACGACGCGGTCATCATGCACAGTCGATTTTTTTTCCTTTTTTTTAGGGGTCGATTGATTCTATGGCACGGTCATCGTACATGGTCGACCTGAATTTTGTCAACTTGACTGCACGACACGGTGTCCGTGCATAGTCAACTTTATTTTTATTTTGATTTTTTTGTCGACTTTACTGCACAACACGATCGCCGTGCATGGTCGACTTGATTTTTTTTTTCAGTCGACTTGACTGTACGGCACGGTCACAATACACGGTCGACTTGTTTTTCGTTGACTTTTATTGCACGACACGGTCGTCGTGCATGGTCGACTTGATTTTTCTCGACTTTTATTGCACGGCGCGGTCATCGTGCATGGTCGACTTGATTTTCTTTCTTTCAGTCGACTTGGCTGTACGACACAGTTGCCGTAGGCAGTCGACTTGACTTTTTTCCTTTCAGTAGACTTGACTATACGACATAGTCATCATACGCAGTCGACTTGATTTTTGTGACTTTTATTGCACGACATGGTCGCCGTGCATGGTCGACTTGATCTTCTTTCTTTCAGTCGCCTTGACTGTACGGCACGGTCGCCGTACGCGGTGGACTTGATTTTTGTCGACTTTTATTGCATGACACGGTCGTCGTGCATGGGCGACTTGATTTTCTTTCCTTCAGTCTGCTTGACTGTACAACACGGTCGCCTTAGGCGGTCGACTTGTTTTTCTTCCTTTCAGTCGACTTGACTGTACGACATGGTCATCGTACGCAGTCGACTTGATTTTTGTCGACTTTTATTGCATAACACGGTTGTCGTGCATGGTAGACTTTACTTTTTTTTTTCTTTCAGTCCACTTGACTGTATGGCATGGTCGCCATACGCGGTCGACATGATTTTTGTTGACTTTTATTGCACGACACGGTCGCCGTGCATGGTCGACTTGATTTTCTTTCTTTCTGTCGACTTGACTGTACAGCACGGTCGCCGTACGCGGTCGACTTGATTTTCTTCCTTTCAGTCGACTTGACTGTACGACACGATCGCCGTATGTGGTCAACTTGATTTTTGTCGACTTTTATTGCACGACACGGTCGCTGTGCATGGTCTGCTTGACTGCATGACACGATCGTCGTGCAGTACTAACACGCCTTTTGTATGCTAACTCTTTAAGTCTTTCCCTCCGTTTTTTTTTTAAATTTTAGGTGCAGATGGTGACCTTCAAGAAGTTAACGAGACGCAATGGACAATGCCTCGGGATTGTGAATCGTATCGGTGATAAGCCGGAGAATGGGCTTGTTCTTCTTGTGGAACGACGAAGGATGGGAGGAGTTTCTCAGGCTTTTACTGTTGCTGAAGACGCTGGCCATCCGTCGAAGTGGAGTTATGAATCGCAAAGAGGGCCCAACAAGTCTATCGAAGGTTGGTTTCTTTGCGCACCCTTACATAAAGGGGCGCATGAGCCGGGTCCACATATTACCCTAGGACAGCGGATCATTTTTGAAGAAGCTTCTTGGGGATTGTACTTTAGAATGACTGGCAAATTCGTATACACCCCTAACTGCTGGGAATGGCTCAAATGCGTATTTGTTTGTTGCAATGAACAACTTCATGGCACTAAACTTAGACATGCTATCAGATGCTCCTCGTATACATATGATCGTAACGTCAACTTGATTAAAGCATTCTATGAGGTGTGGTGCCCAGATACCAATACTGTGGAGACTTTACAAGGGTACTTGTCAATAACCCTTTATGACCTCGGCAAGTTAGGAAGACTTCCAATGATTGGAGAGCTATATGAAGAGGTGATCCCCGAGCAGCTTGAGCTAACTGGAACAGAAAGAGGTCGCAAGTTCTTACCGGAAACTTGTGAACACTTGTTTTCTGCATTTGCCATTCTTTGTGGGTTTAAAGGCAAAAGCACACACATTCTAGTGGCTAAATGGATTAGCTTCTGGTAGCGGGGTAGAACCCGCTATGCAAAGCCCCCTACTAGGCGACCTCATAAGGTCTGTCCAAGGGAAACGCATAATCCTTCCGGAGAACATTTTGTGATGGAAGAGTGGAATCGTGAGGAGGAAGCTGTTTTTCATGAGCTGGGTGTTAAGCCACAACTATGGGCGGAGACTTATCTCGCGGCTTTCCTCACCTATTGGCTATCCATCTTTGCTTTTCCACAGATACCGACCGGGATTGTTCATGCTGGCACTTTCAAAATTGCTAGTTTGGTTGCACGGGGGAGAACTTTTCTGTCTTGCCATTCCTGTACTGGCACAGATTTATCATGGATTGAACGCCATAACACGAGCCCCGATAGCGGGAAAAGCCGAAGTGTGCCTTACCTTTCATTATATCTCTGGGCGGTTGGCCTATTATTTCTCGACCCACTTTTCCCTTCCTAATGAAGTGTTGGGTCCGCTCATGTGTCAATATCTCGGTGAAGGTGGCGCAAAGAGTTATACAGAGCACGACGCGCGGGAGCTTATCCATAGAGGAACAGCCATTCGATGGTTTCCTTATAGTTTGAAGAGACCCCTTCGCCTAGTGGATAGAGGAATGCCTGAATAGCGCCACAATCTCTTTGTAGGTGTTCGTGCTTGTTACTTGATGTTGAGGAGCGGCGATTGCTTCATTGTGGAGCCTTACAGTCCATGGTACTTCACTCGCCAATTTGGGCTCTGTCAGAATGTCCCAGGCACTTTAAAGGAAGACATCCGGTCAGCTTCCCTTGAGGCTGGCATTCGCCTTTGGATGATGTCTACCTAGCTTGAGACGCACTCTGAAGTATATTTCCCAGAGATTTCAGAGGACTTTGGGAGTTATACCAGCGCATGGTATGAAGACTAGAAGAATCGTCATAGTTCACGCTTATTGGATGGGATAAGCAAACTGATTATTAGCGCATCTTCCCAATCATCAGCTGGTAAACGCGATGTGGTTGTGCTGGGGGACAAAGCACCTGCCACGGCTGAGGACATTGGACTTCCTAGCAGTGACCCAACTCCTCTGGCTATTGACCGAGGCTCAGATAAAGAATCCAGCAGCAGAGTTCGAACATCTAAGAGATCATCGGGTATGGTATTTGTGTTGATAATTTCATAGCAACATACCTTATGCTGAAACTATGCTTACCCTCTCTACCTCCCTTTTTTTCCCTTTATAGGCATTGCACAGGAGCAAGATATATCTGAAGACCACCATTTCAAAAGGAAGAAGCGGAGGCCTTAGTACTCCGAGGAAGATGATGAGAATGAACGTCACTCATTTCCTCCTATACCGGACAACCTTGAGGCTCTGGTACCCACTTTTCTTCTTAAGTCTATCTTCCATTTCTATTATAATCATCTAGCCAAGTGTATTCCTTAGGCTCGGCTAGATCTGGACATGGATGACATTTAGGAAACGACTGAATTTTCTATTTCCAAGCCCTATCCTCCAAATTTACAGGAGAAGGCGGCCAGCCATGAGAGGGGGGAAGTGAGGTTACAACCAGTTGCTGCCCTCGAAGTAGACGAAGTCATCGACAGCGTAGCCTCCCAACACATTCATGGTGTCAGCGCATGGGCCACCATCTTGATTTTTGACTCTCACCAAGTTGCCCCTGCTACATCATGTGATGCCTCCCATTTTTCAGTTTTCTCGATAGATGACGTTGTAGCGGGAGGTGAATTGGCTCTAGTTTCAATGTTGTGGGACAATGTTCACAAGAAGCTTAAGTGCTTATCTCCCGATGAGGCACACCTACTCCGAGATGAGAACACAAAGGTGTTGGTGAGAATCCAAGAGATCCCCTCCGTGGACTTTTCTTTGGTGCACAGTGCTATTGAGGACTACCTAGACCATGTGGGTCATCTTGCGACTTCGGAGGTTTCAATGGGTACTAGACTCTCGACCGCTCAGCACATTGAGCGCATGACAGTAGTTGAGGCTCGAATTTCCCAAACGACATCATTGGAAGAGGAAGCGACTAAGCACTTGAAGGCCCTCATCATTGTGCGTGATAATATATCTTTCGAACACTCGTCCAAGAGGCCTCCAACGAGCTAGAAGCTAGGCAAGCCAATGCCTCTACTATTAGGGTTGAGGAGGAAACTGTGAGGACTGAGCCTCATATGTCTGAGGCAGAGGCGAACTCGCTACAGGAATTGCGCGAGCTGGTAAGGGCGAAGAGGGAAGCTTTGAAGAGCCTCGAGTGGTAGCCGTAGGTCTCCCTTTTTTTTTTATAGGAATATCTAGGCCCCTTTTTTTTTGTAACTTTGGATTTGACAAGTTGAATAAAGTGCTTTTTTTTTACCTACAACTTTATCCATTATTCGCTTATCAATAACTATTCAAGCTTGCATCGTGACGATCATCAACCCTTGTCTCTTTTTTTTTTTAATGTGACCGAGTCTTGACCAATGCAGTCAAGATTGCCTACGTACCCTCACGAGGGATCAGGTCATGGCGTAGTTGAGGATACTAGAGTTTTTTTTTTCTTTTTAATGTGACTGAACCTCAACTAATGTAGTCAAGGCTGCCAACGTACCCTTGTGAGGGATCAAGTCATTATGTAGTTCAAGATACAAAAGGGTCTTCTTTAGGCATAGTAGCGCTTCAGGAACTTCCCGTTGATAGGGCCAATCCGCAAGCCATCTTTGTTGACCAACTTATAGGCTCCGTTTGTGTATACTTCTTTAATGACGTAGGGGCCATCCCACTTAGGAAGAAATTTATTTCCAGATCTGTGAGTAACCACAATTGGTCTTCGCACTGTAAGGACTAAGTCCCCAACTTGAAATGAGTGTATACGGAGATGCTTGTTGAAAGACTTAGACATCCTAGCTTGCTAGCATTCAAGACGTTGTTGGGTGTCGAGCTTGCTTTCATCTAACGCCTCCAGCTCTTCAAGTCGTAATTTGGCATTTTCTTCACTCGTGAGCCCTTTCTGCATTGAAGACGGGATTTGGCGCTCCAGCGGGAGAACAACTTCAACCCTGTATACCAGCGAGTAAGGAGTGGCTTGAGTTGGGGTTCAGTATGTTGTCCGGTACACCCACAAAGCTTCACCAATCTTCTCATGCCAGTCTCTCTTTGATTTGTCAACTATTTTCTTGAGGAGATTACAAAGCGTTTTATTGAAGGCTTCAGCAAGCCCATTCGCTGCTGCATTGTAGGCAGAGGAGTTGTACTACTTGAAGCCAAACTTTTCGCAAAGTGTATCCATGGCCTTGTTGTAGAATAGCCTCCCATTATCGGTGACGATATAACGAGGCATGCCATACCTGAAGATGATGTTCCCGCGTATGAAGTTGACTACTGTCTCCTTTTTCACCTCACGAAATGGAGCAGCTTCAGCCTACTTGGAGAAGTAGTTAGTAGCAACAAGGATGTATGCATGCCCACTAGACGACTTCGGTGTCAATGGTCCTACGACATCTAAGCCCCATGCGTCGAAGGGCCACGAGGCAACCGTGGGATGCAGCGGTTTTGGTGGCTGGTCCATGCAATCTTTTACCATGGTAGGCCAATAGTACCCCATCCTCTTGAGTTGGAAGTGGAGCTTCGGACCTGACTGGTGAGCACCACAAACTCCAGAGTGTGCCTCCTCTAATGCCTTGGAAGCTTCATCATCGCCAAGGCACCTTAAGAAGATGCCGTCAAAAGATCGCCAGTAAAGGTTCCCCTTAAAATAAATAAACCGCGGCGCACGACACTTTATGTCAGTTTTATGCCTGGGGTTGTCTGGCAACTTGCTGTATTCCAAGTAATCGATAAGAGACTGTCGCCAATCTTCCTTATCGATCTCGTAGACTGACGTTGCTCTACATTCATCATCACCTTGAGCATCGTCCACTGGAGGAACAACCCATCTTTGGCATAGCGGGACCTTCATTTCTTCTCCCGTCAAAGTGAGGGCAGACGCCAAGCAAGCAAGTGCATTGGCTTGATTATTTGATTCCCTGGGAACATGTGCTAACATGAAATGCTTGAATTGCTAAAGGAGTTTACCAGCATATTGAGCAAATGGGATCAACTTGGGCTTCTTCACCTCATACATCAAGAGGAGTTGATTCATGACTAGTTTGGAATCCCCGAAGATCTTAAGCTTAGCAATATTTTTTTCTACTGCCATCTCGAGTCCAAGAATTAGTGCTTGGTACTTGACAACATTGTTGGAGCACCTTTCAGTAAGGGCAAAAGCATAAGGCAAAACATCCCCTTCCGAAGTGACAAAGACAACTCCTGCCCCTGCACCATGTTTGCTTGCTGCTCCGTCAAAGTACATTCTCCAGGGTGGTGTCAGCTCAACGAGCAAAACATCCTTGTCAGGTAAATCATCTGAGAAGTTCCAAGTATCGGGAATCGGATGGTCAGCAAGGAAGTCCGCAAGAGTTTGCCCTTTAATTGCCTTTTGAGGTACGCGGATAATTTCAAGCCCTTGCAACAACAATGCCCACTTACCTACTCGTCCTGAAAAGTCAGAGCGGGACATGATGTACTTGAGAGGGTTCACCCTTGAGATGAGTCGAATTGAATGCGCTTGAAAATAATGTCGCAGCTTTTAGACAGAGAAGATCAAGGCCAAACATATTTTCTTGATCGACGTGTAATTAATTTCTACCACAGCGAAGGTCCGACTCAGGTAATAAAGGGCACTCTCCTTCTTCTCCTCGTTTTCTTGTGCGAGGAGGACACCCAAGGAACGTTCTTGAGCTGAAAGATAGAGTATGAGTGGTCGACCCGGTGTCAGAGCTTGCAGCACGAGTGGCCTGAGCAAATATTCCTTTATACTCTGGAAGGCATTCTTACAGGCCTGGTCCCAAATGAACTCTACATCCTTCTTCATGAGCCGATTAAATGGTTGACATCGTCCGACAAGATTGGAAATGAAGTGACGGACGTATGCCAGCTTCCCTTGCAGGCTTTTGAGCTCATGAAGGTTCCTTGGTTCGGGCATCTTCAAGATCGCATCGATCTTTAAAGGATCAATCTCGATTCCACGATGTCACACAATGAAACCAAGAAATTTGCCAGATGTAACCCCAAATGCACACTTCAAAG
Organism: Lagerstroemia speciosa; assembly: GCA_037672795.1. Taxonomy (NCBI): domain Eukaryota; kingdom Viridiplantae; phylum Streptophyta; class Magnoliopsida; order Myrtales; family Lythraceae; genus Lagerstroemia; species Lagerstroemia speciosa. The sequence goes on from CM075292.1 coordinate 4,370,538, forward strand.
GGTTCATCCTGAGCTGGTAATGGCGCAGACGGTCGAACACTTTTTGAAGATCTATTAAGTGCTCTCCCTTTTCTTGGACTTCACAACCAAGTCATCGACATAGCACTCGACCCGCTCGTGAAGCATGTCATTGAATATCTTCTGCATCCCTCTTTGATACGTTGCCCTCGCATTTTTCAATCCAAATGGCATAACTTTGTAACAGTAAATGCCTTTTGGAGTCCGAAAAGCTGTCAGTTCTTTGTCCTTTGGATCCATGCGGATTTGGTTATAACCGGACATTCCATCCATGAAGGAGAGGGCTTCATGACCGGTGGTCGCATCAACCATGATCTCTGTGATGGGCAATGGAAAGTCGTCCTTAGGGCATGCATTATTGAGGTCACAAAAGTCCACACAGATGCGAATTTGGCCGTTCTTCTTTCTCACCGGCACAATGTTCGCAATCCAAATGGGATAAGGGACCTCTCGAATGAATCCTGCTTCAATCAATTTTTCCACCTTAGCTGTTATTTGAGGTAGCAATTCAGGATGGAATCGTCTCTATGCTTGTTTAATTGGTCGGGTGTCTAATAGAGAGGCGATGTATTGTGACCTCGGGGTCCAATCCCAGCATTTCTCTATAGGACCATGTAAAGATGCCCCTATATGCAGTGAGAAGTTTGACACAGGCCTCTTCCTCTTCTGGACCTAGGCTCGCACTGAGTAAGATTGGATGCCGTTCTTCCTCAGTTCCTAGGTTGACCTCTTTAGCTCATCGACGGTGGCCTACCCTCCTTCTTCCAAGGCATCTAGGGCTTCCTCCACTTTCTGCCTCTTCAGTCTAGCCCTCATCAATATCCTAGATGGTGACGTGACAAGATGACACCGCATCATCATCCATGGCTTGACTACTCCCCTCATCCGGTTTGGTTAGGACTACCATTCGGGTGTTTGCCCTCAATGTATTGTCTATCGTCACTTTTAACTTCAAGCGCCTCTGCATCCTTGAAGGAATTATGTTGTGAAGATCCTTTGTTTCAACGAACAAAGGAGTTGTACTCTCTTTTTTCGCCGTCGTGGTCTCATTAATTTGACTAGCTGGCAGTGAAGGTCCCAACCTTTGCTTGATTGACCTCCTTTTGTTCTCCTCGGGGACCTCTCCTAGTCTATCAAAGACTGATGATCTCTTAGGACGCTTGCCCAAACGATCGAATACAAATGGTCTTGGTGGCGTCTTTGGCTCTTGCTCATTGTCGTCCTCGGCAAAGATATATTTTGCGGAGGCCTTCTTTATGGGGAAGCGTATGGGCTTAGGTGGAGTATAGCCCAAACCAGCTCGCGAGCTTCCAACAGCATACCCCTGCTGCTTCAAAGCAGCTTGCGTCTTCGTCAACCCTTGCTTGCTAGATGTACTGGCACTTATGCTGGACCTTGATAGTGATTTCATGTCTTGGTCGTATCCAGCTTCTGCAAGCAACTTGTAAGCATTAGGGTCAAACCCATCTTGACGCTTCATATGCAGTGACCCTTGTATGGTGTGCGTTCCTTGTAAGGGCCATCTAAATCCTTTCAAGGGAGGGTTAGAAGGTTTGATTGCTTCAATCTTTGTGATAGGCAGGTTCAACCCTCTCAAACGCTCGACCTTTGAGTCCTTACTGCATGCAAAAGGAGACTCCCCTTCCTTCCTCTGTGACTTGGTGTGATAACCCAATACCAATATGCCTAGATGGATTTAACAGGGGTACATTTTATAACTCGACTTGCTAGTGCGCCTAGATTAGATCTAAAAGCTACATTGCTTATCTTATAACCTGAATTGGATCTAAATACTCTTTTGCATATTCACCTCTTAGATTGGGCTTAGACACATCTTGATCTTACAACATATCTTGTTTTGAGCTTAACTATAATTGAAGATCAAATGGAATTAGATTATTGAATTAGGCATACAAATTGGCCAAGATTACATAAAACATCTAAAGGCCTATGATGAATTTGGATTGGGCTATGAAGTCTGATATAATTACTTGGATTTAGGCCCAAAGTGAAGCCCATTTCCAGCCCAGCTCTGCTTTGGACGAATTTGTGAATTGGATAATGATATATTTAGGGAAGTGGCAGAAAGTATTTGGGGAAAGAATTAGCAAAAAGTCAAAAAGAGTTGTGTAAGGGTGTGGTGACACCTGTCCTATGACTCAGCTAGCTCTCCTTCCTCAGACAAATATAGCTCACCTTAATCACCATTTGCAGCCATGGAAGCAAACAATATAGAGAGAGAGAGAGAGAGAGATTGCAGGTGGAAGAAGAGATCTGAAAGCCTTGCATGTAAGTTGGTTTTCCACAGTTTAAACATCAATATTCATTAGCTTTGATGTTTATTGATGTTAGCTAAGATCATTGTTAGCTTAAGTAGGTGGTGATTAGTTTATATAAGTCAGTTATTTACTTCTTTGAATTGGTATAGCAGTATTGCTATTGATTGAAGGATCAATGGTATTCTAGAGATGTATTTGAACATGTTTTCAGCATCATTAGAATGATGTGATGAATATTTTAATGTGTGTGATTTAGTTAGTTGATCAATGATGTTTGCTAATCTGCCATGTTTAAGTTATTGTGATTAGAGGTTAATGAGCATAATTAAGTTTAATTAAGCATGATTAGCATGATATTGTATGCTTTGTTGCTGTGTTAAGGTTTAATTGGTGTAACTAGAAAGTACCAAGCTTGATTAGCAACATTTGATTACTATGTTGTAGAGGTTTATGAGATGGCTTAGGTGGTCATAAGCTGGATTAGCATGATGAAACATGTTTAATTATTCTTATGAACTGTGATTAAGCTCCATTAAGCTTGTTGAAGATGATGATCCATTTTGGATGGTTATGTGAATGAGGCATATTGCTGACATTTCTTTGATTCCCACAAGAGTGGGATATATTTAATTGACATGAATGTGCAACATGAATATGCTACATGATGGGGCTATACAAGTGCCTAAGTGATTGAAGCATACATAGCATGCAAGCATATGCATATCCCGCAAGGGACAAATGATACGAATATCCCTCAAGAGGGATGTCCCGGAAGGGACGAATGGCCACTGATCAGCTGGTATACGTTATAAGAAAGATGATACAGAAGGTTCCCGTGAGGAACATGATGATATGATCCCGGAAGGGATGAATGGACCACTGATCGGTTGGCAATGTTTACGATTACCCGGAAGGGTCCACTGGCCAGTCGGTTACGTGCATGCATCCACAAAGCTAATAGGTCATTAGATAGCTGTTGAATATTGCACTCACTCATGGTTCCACTAAATTATATGATCTTGCATAATCAAGTTATATTGTTGCCTGTGCAAACCTATATGGTGTCTACAAGTAAGTATGAATACTTCCTGGTGGTTGAATGTTGCTTCTATTGTAAATTGAAATGATTGTACCGAATCGCTTTCATTGTAGTTGATGGATTTTAATGTTTGAACTATGGATTGTCAACTTACTAAGCAATGCAAGCTCACCCTTTGATTTTAACATCTCAGATCATAAGAGTTGAAGTTTGGGACTAGGAGCGGTGGATATACCTAGAAGTGTTTTTGAAGTCGTTCGTTTGGATAGAAGGTACATATAGTGGTCAGCCATGGTGATCCTTTTGGATAAGTCTCTTCAAGGGTCTACATAGGATGTAGGACATAATATGGACTTAACTTCAAGTCTTGTACACATGTAAATGCAAGTAAAAGAGTTGTAATAACAATTGAGTTTCTTATGGTATAGTTTGCTCTAAATGATCAAGTACGAGTTGTTTTAATCGGGCATGAAAGGAATAGGGTTAATTCGGTGCACTACAGTGTTTTAAACGAGTCACACTCTTACACAACCTTATTTGATCGATCATGATTGGTCATGGCCACGAATCAAGTCACGGCTTGATTCGGGTCGTGACATTTATGGTATCAGAGCAATAGGCTATAAAAATGATTGTAAACTTGTCTAGTTGTGTCAAGAGTCTAGGGTTGATGTTTGAATGATTTATTCAATGTAGGTGCATTTTGCTTGCATTTAAGGTATACCAGAATGAGGGGAAACAGCAGGAGTCCAGATCCTCGATTGGAGGGTATTTTTCATGCTTTGGATCAAATGACGGACATTATGAGGGCTCAAATGGCTCAACATGACCGGGATAATGCTGCTCGAGGTGAACATGCTGAGGCTGTCAAGAGATGTGCTGTGGAACAGTTTATGAAACTTAATCCTCCTAAATTTCAAGGGACCGGTGATCCGGCCGAAGCTGAGAGTTGGATTAACAAGCTAGAGAAGATATTTACAGCCTTGACCTGTTGTGAAGAGGATATGATCATTTTTGCTGAGTTTATGCTTGAAGGCAATGCCGAACATTGGTGGAGAGCAACGAAGCCGAGACTTATGTGATGTGATCCAAGATACGAGCTCGAAGCCTGCAATACGAAGTCTCTCATGATCGGATGATGAGAAGCTCGTGCACGACGAAGAAGCGGATATGGATATGCATACAAGTGACAAGCAAGCTCAATGACTCAACATTATCCATAATATTTCAAAAATGGACAAATGATGAAGGCCACACATTTCAGCTAAGCATCAAGAGTGCAAGTGATTCAAGAAATATATTTCGGTTGAAGTCAAGATGGCAAGTATTTTGAAGAAATATATCTTAGCCAGATGAAGGAGCAAGAATATTTTCAAGAAAGGAAGTTGAGAGAATTAAAGAGGCAAGAGAAACACAGGTTAATGTTGATATATTGAAGTTATCTACAAGAATATATCACTTTACTCTTTTAGCAAGTAGAATATATTTCCTTTCCCTTTACTTAGTTCTGAAGATATTGGCAATATTTTCTAATTTCCCTGAGGAAACACTTAGATTTGCTTTCTAATTAGTTTCCTATCCGATTAGAACCATTTAGGAAGGTTATTTTTGATGTAATATTGCACTTTGGCCTATTTAAAGGCTGGTGCTTGCCCTTGGACGAATTTGGAGGATCAGTTTTATTCATTAATGAAGTGTGAGATTTTATTCTCTTTGGTTCTTTGAAGAACTATTCGAACTTATCGGAGTATTCCGTGCCGTTCACCCTGACTTATCAATCAACCCTTCCATAGTTGATTGTGGCGTCTTCACTATACCAAGGTTCTTACCTCTTTATAGGTAATGGGTCAAGGTTCCACCTTTCGAGCTTGACAAGGACATGTTTCCTGGAGACCTTAGTCGTATACGGGTTTCGTCGCGAGTTGGTGAGGTTCATATCATACTTGGTATTGGGTTTCATCACGGTGTTGGCGAGGTTCGTATCATTTGGTATCAGAGCCAACGTTCTAAGTCAGGTTCAATCTATCCTTTTTGTTTATCTTTGTTTTCTTTCATCTTCGTTGTCTTTCTTTATCTTCTTTCTTTTCTTTTATCTTCTTCAGAAAAAGTAAAAAAAAAAGTAGTGGGGGAAAGAAAAAGTAGCAGAAAAAAAAAAGAAGCAAAATAAAAAAAGAAAGAAAAAGTTACAAAATAAAAAAAGAAAAAAAAAGAATCAGCAGTGAAAAAAAAGGTAGAAAAAAAGTGGAAGAAGTGAGACATTGAACAAGTCCAACAATTATTTGACCATTCATAGAGCTATCAATATCTTCGTACTCAAAGTTGTTTCTTTTCAATTGATCTATCATTCTTTTGTCCATAATTCCCTTATTTGTCTTGATCTTCATTACTTTGGAACTCGACCCTATTCTCTTCTTTCAAATCTTGGTGAAGTCGTGGTGGATTGTTGCGGGACATTCTGATTTTTGTTTGTTTAGTTCAAAAAGAACTAGAAGAGGATACATGAGTGGAAAAAGGCAAGAGTGGTGAGATTATTAGAGGGTAAAAGCCATTTGAGTGCAAACACGAGTGAATTGAGTGAACGTATTCTTGAGTGAAACACGTGAGAGAGTGCTTGTGAGGTCCTAATATCTGTTGCAGATTCTCATCATGTCACACTATCAAGAGGAAAGCGCATTCCAAGATGTACAACTACAAGCATATGTGCATGAGGTTGGGAGGATGATGAGAGCTAAATTCAAACAAATCCACAAGAAGATAGATCGAATTGAGGATGAAGCAAAAAGAAAAAGCTTTCAGCTCCCATATGAAGATAAAGAATTGAGAAGACCAAGGCAGAACAATGATCTCCGTGACACAAAAGTGAAGTTTCCGACCTTCCAAGGCAAAAACGACCCCGAAGCTTATCTTTTGTGGGAGGAAGGAATGGAGATGGTCTTCAAACATCATATCTATTCCGAAAAGAAAAAGGTACAACCTGCTTCATTTCAATTCTCCAACTATGCTATTATTTGGTGGGATCGGATTATTACAAGTAAGAGACAGAATGGAGAGCGACCCATTGAGATATGGAGTGAGATGAAGTCAATAATGAGGCAACGATTCCTTCCAAGTTCCTATCGCTGGGAATTGCACAACAAATTGCAACATCTCACTCAAGGATCAAAGAGCGTTCTCGATTATTACAAAGAGATGGAGGTTGCAATGACCCGAGCAAACATAGAGGAGGACATAGAAGTCACCATGGACAGGTTCGTACGTGGATTAAATCCTGAGATTATGGATGAAGTGGCGGTGCATTGCTATGAAGACTTCAAAGATATGTTGCCCTATGCCATGAAAGTTGAACAACAGTTGAAGCGAAGAAACATGGATGAATGGTCTTCAGGCATGGCTGCTACAAGCTCAAGGAGGCCAGCCTATAAAGAACACAAAGTGCCATCGTCTATTACCGAGCTCTCCAAGGATGATAAAGAGGCTGTGAGTATTACACAAATTCATGAGAACCACAACAATGCTCAAGAAAAAGAGTGTGATAAAAAAAGAGAGAGTGAGCAAAAGAAACAGTGTGATAAAAAGAAAGATGAGTGTCAAGAAACAGAGAGCAATAAAAAAGAGAAAGAGATGAAAGTTGTGGAAAAAGAAAATGAGAGAAAAGAGATTGAGGAGAGAGAAAATAAGAGAGATGTTTCATTGGTGAGTGCAAGAGAGGAAAAAGACCATGAGATTGAGAGTTCTTTAATTTTACATCAGCCCCTTATGATTAAGGAGCCGATTTTATTTACTAACAATCTTGTCGGATACTTGCCGAGCAATATCATTTCTTATTTGCAGGAAGTCAAGGGAGTGCATCAAGGATCAAGTCCAAACCAACTAGCCATTAGAAGTAATCATAAGGAGATGAAGGAGTTTCAACTACAACCCAATGAGCAAGTGGTAAATCTACAAGCTAGTGAGTACATGAGTCCCTTTGTTGTCTTAATGTTACTAGAGCATGAGGATCAAACATGGATAGGGTTTTCTGATTTTCAAGCCATCAAAAACACCATGGTCATGTGCCCTAATTTTGTTCCTCATTTGGATCACATGTTAGATGGATTTCATGATGCATGTTTGATTTCAAAGCCTAATCTTGAAAGTGAATTTCACCATGTTTGGTTGAAAGAGGGATATGAGTTCATCAACACATTCCAAATAAAACTTGATTTGTTTGACTGGTTGGTGATTCCTTTTGGATTGATTAATAGGCCTAACGCTTTCATGAAACTTATGAGTCATAATTTACATTCATTTATTTATGTTGAAAGCATTCGTTATGATAAGAGTCTAGATAATCAAGATAAATACTCAAGACTTGTTTTAGAGGCCTTAAGCAAAGAATCGTTATTTGCTAAACTTGAAACCCGAATTCTTTGTATGGATGAGATTGTGTTTATTGATTTGATTTTGAGTGCCATAGTTAATGAGAATCTTGTTGAAGAGGAGGCAATCCAAGATTGGCCAATATCTACTTTGGTAAGTCAGGTAAGTGGTTTCCATTGCTTAGATTGGCCAATATCTAGTTTGGTAAGTCAGGTAAGTGGTTTCCATTGCTTATCTAGCTTATATTGGTATTATATTCCATGTCATATAATGGATGATATCACACATGATGATTTGTTCCTTAAAAAGATAGAGAGAATACATGTTATACATGTTTTACACAAAATTGCCAACTTCTTGAACTATTCATGGGAAAATACGAGAGAACATGGAAACAAATTATTGTTTTTGAATTGCTATGCAAAACTTGATTTTAAATCATGGGAATATTGTTTTCCCAATGTTGAGGTTGCTCATTCTAGTGTCATTCCTTCTACCACTAAGTTTTCTCATTCAAAGCAAGTATATGGCTTCACTTTATTAATTCTTACGAATTTAACATCTTTACCTTTAAGTGCCTGTGCTTACTTAGTTGGAACGATAAAAGGTGAATTTGTCAAGTCAAATCATATGAAAGCCATGCACCCTAACAGTGGCAGCAAGAATTTTGCGTTTGATCCAGGTGGTTGCAATTCATTGCGCATGAGGAAGAAGAGGATTCACATTCAAATGCATTCAAAGCAACATCCTCGTGGAGAAGGACTATTTCAAGTTCTTGAGCGGATTGCTAATGATGCTTACAAATTTGAACAGCAAGGTGAGTGTAAAGATAATGATAATTTCCAAGTTTGTAATTTATCTTCACTCAATGCAGGGCAAGATTTGAGGACAAATCCTTTTCAAGAGGAGGGGAATGATGTGATCCAAGATACGAGCTCGAAGCCTGCAATCGAAGTCTCTCATGATCGGATGATGAGAAGCTCGTGCACGACGAAGAAGCGGATATGGATATGCATACAAGTGACAAGCAAGCTCAATGACTCAACATTATCCATAATATTTCAAAAACGGACAAATGATGAAGGCCACACATTTCAGCTAAGCATCAAGAGTGCAAGTGATTCAAGAAATATATTTCGGTTGAAGTCAAGATGGCAAGTATTTTGAAGAAATATATCTTAGCCAGATGAAGGAGCAAGAATATTTTCAAGAAAGGAAGTTGAGAGAATTAAAGAGGCAAGAGAAACACAGGTTAATGCTGATATATTGAAGTTATCTACAAGAATATATCACTTTCCTCTTTTAGCAAGTAGAATATATTTCCTTTCCCTTTACTTAGTTTTGAAGATATTGGCAATATTTTCTAATTTCCTTGAGGAAACACTTAGATTTGCTTTCTAATTAGTTTCCTATCCGATTAGAACCATTTAGGAAGGTTATTTTTGATGTAATATTGCACTTTGGCCTATTTAAAGGCTGGTGCTTGCCCTTGGACGAATTTGGAGGATCAGTTTTATTCATTAATGAAGTGTGAGATTTTATTCTCTTTGGTTCTTTGAAGAACTATTCGAACTTATCGGAGTATTCCGTGCCGTTCACCCTGACTTATCAATCAACCCTTCCATAGTTGATTGTGGCGTCTTCACTATACCAAGGTTCTTACCTCTTTATAGGTAATGGGTCAAGGTTCCACCTTTCGAGCTTGACAAGGACATGTTTCCTGGAGACCTTAGTCGTATACGGGTTTCGTCGCGAGTTGGTGAGGTTCATATCATACTTGATATTGGGTTTCATCAAGGTGTTGGCGAGGTTCGTATCATTATGGCTGGTAGTCACACTATTACCTGGAGGAGATTTGTTGAGGTCTTCCTCGGGAAATACTTTTTTGATTGTGCGCGGGATCAAAAGGTTATCGATTTCCTGAAGCTAGAGCAAGGCAATATGACTGTGGATCAATATGAAGCTCGTTTTGCAGAATTATCCAGGTTTGCACCTCAACTCATTGCTGATGAATGTGAGAGAGCTAAGAAGTTTGAGAGGGGATTGAGGCCTGCCATTAGGAGTAGACTTGTTGCGCTGAAGTTACGAGTATATGATGATGTCTATGAAAGGGCTCAATTGGTGGAGAAAGACATAGTCGAATATCATTCAGAGCAAGCGCAGAAAAATAAAGAGAGAGGTTCTTCTTCTTATTCTCAACAGTTGAAGCCTAGAACTTATGATTTTAAGAGGTCTAAGGAGAAGGCTCCGATACAAAAAGGGCAACCTCAACAGAATTACAACCAATGTGATAAATGTGGAAAAGCCCACCGGCCACCCTGTCGTGCAGGATCGGGAGCATGTTTCACATGTGGAAGAACTGATCACAAGATCAAAGATTGTCCCCAGATGCAACAGCAGAATCCAACTAACTCGGGAGCGAGGGCACCAAAGCCGAATGTATAGGGAAGGGTTTATGCTCTTACGGAGAGTGATGCTGAAGCCTCAAACTCTGTCATTACAGGTAACCTCCCGATATGTGGTAATATGGCTTATATCTTGGTGGATTCAGGTTCTACACATTCCTTCGTCTCTCCCCATTTTGCACGCCATTTGAAGACCAACCCGGAACCGTTGGGATACGAGTTAGTAGTGTCCACTCCTGCTGGAGATCCCCTGATTTCTGATATGGTTTACAAATCATGCATTATCCAATTGGGTGATAGGAACTTGGATGCTGATTTGATTGTTTTACCAATGAGTGACTTTGATGTGATTCTAGGCATGGATTGGCTTTCTACTTATCATGTTTGCCTAGATTGCAACAAGAAAGTAGTTACATTTACTATTCCCAATCAGCCTATATTTTATTTTGTGGGAAATAGGGAGTCTGGTGCTTGCTCTTTGATTTCATACATTAAAGCTAACAAATTACTTAGCAAGGGGTGTGAGGGTTTCCTTACCTATGTAATAGAGGATAAAAAGGAAAGGGTAAGCATAGATGATGTTCCTATCACTAGAGAATTCCCAGATGTATTCCCAGAAGAATTACCAGGCCTACCCCCTGATAGGGAAATTGAGTTCTCTATTGAGTTACTTCCTGGAACAACTCCTATTTCGAAGACTCCTTATCGAATGGCTCCTGTAGAACTGAAGGAATTAAAAGAGCAATTGCAAGAACTTTTGGAGAAGGGTTTTATTCAGCCTAGTGTATCTCCATGGGGTGCTCCAGTATTGTTTGTAAAGAAGAAGGATGGATCCTTGAGACTATGCATAGATTACAGGCAATTGAATAGAGTAACAGTGAAGAACAAGTATCCATTGCCTAGAATTGATGATCTGTTCAACCAATTACAAGGGGCTGAGGTTTTCTCCAAAATTGATCTTAGATCAGGGTATCACCAGCTCAAAGTCAGTAGAGATGATGTTCCTAAGACGGCATTCAGGACACGATATGGCCATTATGAGTTTCTTGTTATGCCGTTTGGTTTGACTAATGCACCAGCAGCCTTTATGGATCTCATGAATAGAACTTTCAAGCCTTTCTTAGACAAATTTGTGATTGTCTTCATTGATGATATCTTGATCTATTCTAAGAGTCGTGCAGAACACGAAGAACACTTGAGAATTATTTTGCAGAAACTTAGAGAGCACCAATTGTATGCCAAGTTCAGCAAGTGTGAGTTCTGGCTTGACAGGGTTGTATTCTTGGGACATGTCATTACCAAGGAAGGCATATGTGTTGATCCATCCAAAATAGAAGCTATAATCAATTGGGAAAGGCCGACCAATGCGACTGAGGTTCGAAGCTTCTTGGGACTTGCAGGGTACTATAGAAGGTTTGTGGAGGGATTTTCTCGCATTGCTACTCCGCTTACAAGACTTCTACGGAAAGGTGCTAAGTTTAGCTGGCCAGATGAATGCGAGATGAGTTTTCAAGAGTTGAAGAGGCGATTAACAACTGCACCGATTTTGATCATTCCATCTGGTTCTGGAGGATATGTGATCTATACTGATGCTTCACATAAGGGCTTGGGTTGTGTTCTAATGCAGAATGAAGGAGTGGTTGCTTATGCATCTAGACAATTGAAGGAATATGAACAGCGATATCCGACTCATGATCTTGAACTTGCTGCCATCATCTTTGCATTGAAAATATGGAGGCATTATCTTTATGGGGAGAGGTTTGATATATATACTGATCACAAGAGCTTGAAGTACTTATTTTCACAAAAGGAGCTGAATATGAGACAACGACGATGGTTGGATCTCTTGAAGGACTACGACTGCGCCATTTTATACCATCCAGGTAAGGCCAATATTGTTGCCGATGCATTGAGTAGGAAGTCAGCTTCTCTAGCTTCTTTGATGATTAAAGAATGGATGCTCTTTGAAGAAGTAAGGGATTCAGAATTCAAATTTCTTGTGAAGAGTAGCAATGTGATTCTAGCTACAATGAAGATTGAACCATTATTGCTCCATAGAATTAAGCAAGCACAACAGAATGACACTCAATTATTGGCACTCCAAGATACTAAGAATAGGGAAAAGAATGTTGATTTTCATGTTCTTGAGGATGGTATATTGCGGTTCAGGGGAAGGCTCTGCGTCCCGAATGATATTGACATCCGAAGATGTATTTTGGAAGAAGCACATCGAACTCCTTATAGTGTTCACCCTGGCAGCACAAAAATGTATCGTAATCTTCGGGAACATTATTGGTGGAGTGGTATGAAGAAGGATATTGCTGAGTTTGTATCAAAATGCTTGGTTTGTCAACAGGTTAAAGCAGAGCACCAGAGACCTGGAGGTACTTTGCAGCCACTGCCAATCCCTCAATGGAAATGGGAGGATGTGACGATGGACTTTGTTCAAGGATTACCGAGGACTGCAAAGGGCCATAATGCAATATGGGTTGTTGTTGATCGACTGACGAAATCTGCTCATTTCCTTCCTGTCAGAGTGGATTATACTTTAGACAAGCTTGCAAAGATCTATATTGAAGAGATTGTTCGACTGCATGGAGTGCCCATCACAATCACATCCGATCGGGATTCTCGCTTTACATCACATTTCTGGAAGGCTTTGCAACAAGCATTAGGAACTAAATTGCAATTCAGCTCTGCCTTTCATCCTCAAACAGATGGTCAATCAGAGAAGACTATTCAGACCCTCGAAGATATGCTCCGTGCTTGTGTTATGGACCTCGATGGTAGCTGGGATAATCATATATTTCTAGTGGAGTTTGCATATAATAACAGCTATCAGAGTAGTATTGGGATGGCACCATATGAAGCATTATATGGAAGGAAGTGTCGGTCACCAATTTGTTGGGAAGAGGCTGGTGAGCGGAAACTAACAGGCCCGAAGTTGATTCAGGTCACAAATGACAAAATCAAGCTCATTCGAGAAAGACTACGAACAGCACAAAGCAGACAGAAGAGTTATGCTGACAATCGGAGAAGACCACTTGAATTTAAGGAAGGTGATCATGTATTCTTGAAGATATCTCCATCAAAGGGTGTTATGAGGTTCGGCAAGAAAGGAAAGCTGAGTCCACGGTACATTGGTCCGTTTGAAATACTCGAGAAAGTCGGAGCTGTTGCTTATCGGCTGGCATTACCTCCTAAGTTGGCGAATGTGCATAATGTGTTCCACGCATCAATGTTAAGGAAGTATGAACCAGATCCATCGCATGTGATTGATTTTGAACCAATACAGCTCAAAGAGGATATTTCATATGAAGAGAAGCCTATTCAAATTCTGGATCGGAAGGAACAAGAGCTTAGGTCGAAGGTAATTCCATTGGTGAAAGTTCAGTGGCAACACCATGATATTGACGAAGCCACCTGGGAACGTGAGGAGGATATGAAGAATCGGTACCCCTATCTATTTGTTGAGTGAGGTACGTCAAATTTCGAGGACGAAATTTTCTTAAGGGGGGTAGAATGTGATAACCCAATACCAATATGCCTAGATGGATTTAACAGGGGTACATTTTATAACTCGACTTGCTAGTGCGCCTGGATTAGATCTAAAAGCTACATTGCTTATCTTATAACCTGAATTGGATCTAAATACTCTTTTGCATATTCACCTCGTAGATTGGGCTTAGACACATCTTGATCTTACAACATATCTTGTTTTGAGCTTAACTATAATTGAAGATCAAATGGAATTAGATTATTGAATTAGGCATACAAATTGGCCAAGATTACATAAAACATCTAAAGGCCTATGATGAATTTGGATTGGGCTATGGAGTCTGATATAATTACTTGGATTTAGGCCCAAAGTGAAGCCCATTTCCAGCCCAGCTCTGCTTTGGACGAATTTGTGAATTGGATAATGATATATTTAGGGAAGTGGCAGAAAGTATTTGGGGAAAGAATTAGCAAAAAGTCAAAAAAGAGTTGTGTAAGGGTGTGGTGACACCTGTCCTATGACTCAGCTAGCTCTCCTTCCTCAGACAAATATAGCTCACCTTAATCACCATTTGCAGCCATGGAAGCAAACAATATAGAGAGAGAGAGAGAGAGAGAGATTGTAGGTGGAAGAAGAGATCTGAAAGCCTTGCATGTAAGTTGGTTTTCCACAGTTTAAACATCAATATTCATTAGCTTTGATGTTTATTGATGTTAGCTAAGATCATTGTTAGCTTAAGTAGGTGGTGATTAGTTTATATAAGTCAGTTATTTACTTCTTTGAATTGGTATAGCAGTATTGCTATTGATTGAAGGATCAATGGTATTCTAGAGATGTATTTGAACATGTTTTCAGCATCATTAGAATGATGTGATGAATATTTTAATGTGTGTGATTTAGTTAGTTGATCAATGATGTTTGCTAATCTGCCATGTTTAAGTTATTGTGATTAGAGGTTAATGAGCATAATTAAGTTTAATTAAGCATGATTAGCATGATATTGTATGCTTTGTTGCTGTGTTAAGGTTTAATTGGTGTAACTAGAAAGTACCAAGCTTGATTAGCAACATTTGATTACTATGTTGTAGAGGTTTATGAGATGGCTTAGGTGGTCATAAGCTGGATTAGCATGATGAAACATGTTTAATTATTCTTATGAACTGTGATTAAGCTCCATTAAGCTTGCTGAAGATGATGATCCATTTTGGATGGTTATGTGAATGAGGCATATTGCTGACATTTCTTTGATTCCCACAAGAGTGGGATATATTTAATTGACATGAATGTGCAACATGAATATGCTACATGATGGGGCTATACAAGTGCCTAAGTGATTGAAGCATACATAGCATGCAAGCATATGCATATCCCACAAGGGACAAATGATACGAATATCCCTCAAGAGGGATGTCCCGGAAGGGACGAATGGCCACTGATCAGCTGGTATACGTTATAAGAAAGATGATACGGAAGGTTCCCGTGAGGAACATGATGATATGATCCCGGAAGGGATGAATGGACCACTGATCGGTTGGCAATGTTTACGATTACCCGGAAGGGTCCACTGGCCAGTCGGTTACGTGCATGCATCCACAAAGCTAATAGGTCATTAGATAGCTGTTGAATATTGCACTCACTCATGGTTCCACTAAATTATATGATCTTGCATAATCAAGTTATATTGTTGCCTGTGCAAACCTATATGGTGTCTACAAGTAAGTATGAATACTTCCTGGTGGTTGAATGTTGCTTCTATTGTAAATTGAAATGATTGTACCGAATCGCTTTCATTGTAGTTGATGGATTTTAATGTTTGAACTATGGATTGTCAACTTACTGAGCAATGCAAGCTCACCCTTTGATTTTAACATCTCGGATCATAAGAGTTGAAGTTTGGGACTAGGAGCGGTGGATATACCTAGAAGTGTTTTTGAAGTCGTTCGTTTGGATAGAAGGTACATATAGTGGTCAGCCATGGTGATCCTTTTGGATAAGTCTCTTCAAGGGTCTACATAGGATGTAGGACATAATATGGACTTAACTTCAAGTCTTGTACACATGTAAATGCAAGTAAAAGAGTTGTAATAACAATTGAGTTTCTTATGGTATAGTTTGCTCTGAATGATCAAGTACGAGTTGTTTTAATCGGGCATGAAAGGAATAGGGTTAATTCGGTGCACTACAGTGTTTTAAATGAGTCACACTCTTACACAACCTTATTTGATCGATCATGATTGGTCATGGCCATGAATCAAGTCACGGCTTGATTCGGGTCGTGACACTTGGGGACGTACCGCAAGATGGGTATCGGCTTTTTCCCCTAATTGGTCGTAGCATCTTCCTTCCCAGTGTTTGAGGTAGCATCGATCTTTTATTGCCTCCTTGGCGGTCTGTCCTTGTTTCGAGCTTCCATCCTCATTACATTGATGCATCTTGCCCTTTCCTTTCGAGGGTGACATCTGCTGGACCTATTGGCATCCGCAAAATGAGCTTCAGCCTTTGTGAATGGTTTGTCATTTGCCATAATAGTTTTCTGGCAGCCATCCTTGACATATTTGAAGCATTGATGAAGGTAGAGGGCACTACCCCATTCTCATGAATCCAATGGTGACCTTGGAGCAAGTTATAGGTTATTTTTGCATCTATCACGTCGAAGAGCGAACTTGATTCCATTTCATCTATCATCAAGTCAACTTTCATCTTGCCAATAGCCCCTTTGGCCCCCTTGGTTGAAGCCTTGGATCATCAGCCGACTGTCTAGGAGTTCGTCAGCTGTCACTCCTAAGTTCCTCATAGCTTAAGCGGGCATGATATTCACCGTAGAGCCACCATCTATCGATATCCGATTCACTCGATGCCCCCGGACATAGCCAGCCAAAAAGAGTGGCTGGTTGTGTGACTCGGCTCCGAGGACTAGGTCCTCCTCGATAAAGGTGATTGCCTCATGGCAGTCCGACTTGGGAGAGGGATACGAGACATTAGCCCCATCTTTTTCCTTGTCCTCCTCACCAATAGTTTGGTTGCATGAGGAAGGGGAAGTCATGGTGTCTAGCAACCTTTTCGGAAGAAAGTCCCACAGTGTAATTGGGAGTCTCGCTTTTTGGTGAAAAGGCTCGTCGATCTCAACTTGTGTTTTGCATGTTCTCTTGGAGGCCAGCTTCCTCTTGCTTTGATGTGACTTGGACTGCGTTTTCGGTCCCTTAGCGACCTTGCCTAAAATGTGCCTTCTTCCCTTTGGTAGCTTTTGTGAGGTGTGCCTCCGAGTGCCTTGTGATACTCACAGATCAGGTTTTGAAGCTCTCCTCCGTTTGGTGACAAGGATCCACCCTTCTTCCCCTGCTTCGACGCGATCCACAACAGCATGTGTGGAAGGCTTCGTAACTGTTGTTGTTACCACTGCATTCGTCGTGCATCTTGTGGAACCCGAGACATGTAACAGGTAAGAATGAACAGTCTCAATTGGGACGGGGTCGAAGCTCCCAAACCTGATGGTTCGTAAAGATGACACCTCAGGTTCTTCCAGAACAGAAACAACGTTGCCAGTGGTTGCGTTGTCATCAAACGCGATCTTTCCTTGACATGCTAAGTCCATGATCTTTTCTTTCAGGACGAAGCACCTCTCCACTGGGTGGCTCACCAGGCAATGGTAATGGTAGTAGTTTGGGTCGTTTGTACAACCCGCTTGTTGCAGACACTTCATCGGGAGCAGGTCGATTAACTTCAACTCGAGC
This sequence comes from Lagerstroemia speciosa, assembly GCA_037672795.1. Lineage (NCBI taxonomy): Eukaryota > Viridiplantae > Streptophyta > Magnoliopsida > Myrtales > Lythraceae > Lagerstroemia > Lagerstroemia speciosa. The sequence continues at coordinate 4,387,868 of CM075292.1, forward strand.
AAGTGCTCGAGCATACCTGCGACGTCGGAGTCTAGGAATGGTATGCCTTGTTTTGCAACTCCTCCAGCGTGGGCTTCTTCTTTGCCTTCTGCTCAATTGGAGGAGCCTTCTCTTCTTTCTTCTTCTTCCCAGAGATCTTAACCGAGGCAGGAGCAGCAACAGTCAGAGCCTATTTGCCATCTATCTTGGAAGAGGACTTGCCCCCCTTCTTCGCATCCTAGCACTCCCGCGTCGTGCCAGGCTCGAATATAGGTGGCCCTTGCACACCGCTAGTCCTAATGCTTAGCTCCATGTCATGTGCACGGGTTGCAAGCTCTTCAAACGTGTGGGGCTCGATCCCTTGCAGGATGTAGTGTAAGCCCCAGTGCATCCTTTGAATGCACATGTCGATGGCAGAAGTCTCGGACAAGTAGTCCCTACAGTTGAGGATCAAGTTCCTCCACCACTGTATGTAGTCCGTGACAGGCTCATCCTTCAACTGGCGAGTGCTAGTGAGCTCCATCATGCTCACTGTGCGCTTAGTACTGTAGAACCTATTCATAAATTCTCGCTCAAGCTAGTCCCAACTGTCAATGGAACCAGGCTCGAGGTCAGTGTACCACTCAAATGCGTTGCCCTTCAATGAGCGAACGAATTGTTTCACTAGGAGGTCTCCCTCAGTTCCTGCATTGTTGCAGGTCTCGACGAAATGGGCGACATGTTGCCTTGGGTTGCCCTTCCCATCGAATTGCTGGAACTTCGGTGGTTGGTAGCTGGCAGGCATCCTCATCATGTCAATTCTTGGGGTGTAGGGCTTGACATATGCTGTCAGTGATGAAGAGCTCGCTTGTACTTGGCCCTTTACGACTTCCTTGATGATTTACTGCAACTGATCTGCAGGAATGGACCCATCAGCAGCAACACGTAAGGTCCTTGTTAATGATGCCACTGTCGTGTCAGTAGCAGCAATGCAAGCAGCTCATCCTTGGGCAGTAGCAACTTGTGGAGCGTTCTCGGAGTAGCAGCAATAGTCTGTGAGACATGTCCTTCATTAGGAGCATTGTTGTTGACTTGGCTCGATTCCGCCATGGCCTCAAGCCTATTCATCAGGTAGGCGATCTGCGAATCATGCTCCTGAATGATCTTTAACAGGCCTTCTAGTGTCTTGGCCATGATAGAGACCTGCTCCTCAAGCGATGACATGTTTGTCATCATAGAAGGCAACACTGCCGCGGTGCGTGAGCTTTCGATGTCAGTAACGGGCCTCTGAGGGGAAGGTGGAGCGGAGTCATCGCTACTTTGTGGGTCTTCATTATCAGTAGCAACCTCCTCCTTTGCAGCCTTTTCCTCCTCTTGTAGGAAGCGTTGAGCCAGCACTTGCTCAATGAGGGCGAGCACATCGATGTCAGCTCCTTGTGCTGTCGGGGTTGATGAGGCACTAGGGATGCTAGACCCAAAGACAGGGCTGGTCTTCATTGTCACCCTCGTATGTGCAGCTGCCTTCCTAGCACTGCTTCTAGCGTGGACCCTCTGTTGGGTCTCTAGGTTGCGATCAACAGTAGCATCATCAACATGGCTCTTGTCCTTCATGTCGACAACGGTGAACTTCCTTGGGGCCATAGCAACTTGAAAACTTGAGGTCTTGAAAGAGAGATGAGAGGTAGAGAGTGTCCCACCGGCGGTGACAGAAATTTGTGCGCAACAAATTTCGAGTCCGAATTATGTAGACAGGAAAAATGAACAACAAATTATTTTTTTGTATTAATTGAGGGGTACAATTCTCTAGTAGGAGTCTTGCAAACAATGAGCAAGAAAGTCCTCTGATTCTCCTTCTTGGGCTTGGTCTCGAACTGATTCTGGAGTCACCAGGGCCTATGGGCTTGATTCGACGAACCCGTTTTTGGGTCTCGAACGAGGCTGGAGCAGCTTGATCTCGGTCGAGGTGGAATCACCGGGGCTTGTGGGCTTGATCCGGGGAGTCTGATTTGTAGTCTCGAGCGAGGGCTTGGGCAGCGTAATCTCAATCGAGGCGGAGTCACCAGGGCTTGTAGGCTTGATCTGGTGAATCCTTGTGAAGTCTTCCGAATGTCTTCAAGTCGGTAGAGACATTTGGAAGAGTTTTGAGAGTTCTGAAGAGTCTGGAGTTCTGCAGAGTTTCTTCAGATCAATTTTCCGTCCCCCCATTTATGAAGAGGAGCCCTCTATTTATAGATGAAATGAGCTGATGTGTCAATCCTCGTACTTGAATCTGATTGGTCAATCAAAACAGATCCTGATCATTCATCTTGATTTTATGGATAATCACCCAATTTCATTTGTAGATAATATCCATATGTGGAGATATTACGTAATCTCCCAGATTATAGTAGATAATATCTCCATTTATTTTAGATAATATCCACTAATCGGAGATATTGTATATCCTCCAGATTTTTCGTTGATATAATATCCTCTATTTCTTTGTAAAGGATGTTATCTATATTATCCAAAATTATATATTTATTTATTTCAGATAATATCAATCGTATCGGTTAACTACAATATTTTTTTTGGTTGTATGTTATCGACATTTTCTCGAGCGACACGTGTCATATGTTAACGTGTCGGTAAATTAAAACATTCAGTTGATCCGAGACATCGCTACCAATTTTATTTTAAGCACCAAATATCGAAGAATGATGAGGTAGCAATTTGTAACTGGCTGAAATTTTTCGCATTTTACAGAGGGATTTCGAAAGTTTTAAAATAATCAAAACTAATCAATAAGGACAATCTAGTCTTTCACTACAATGGGGTGCTAGTTTTCTAATTGTTTATAAATTTGTGTTACACTTGAAATTGAGTAGAGGAGCAATGCTATTTTCCCCCATTAACATAACTTTTAAATGTTTTGCGAAATTTTTAATTGTATTATAATTTTTGGAAGGTTTTTGAAAAATTTTTAGTATTTTCTATAATTTTTTCAGATTTTTAAAAATTACATTATTTTATACAATTATTTTTATTATATTGAAATTTTAATAATTTCTCTAACGCCATTAATAGAGTATGGAATAGCACTAAGACTGGATAGATGGGAGAATAAAACTGTTGGGTTTTTGCAACAATAGGGATGATTTTATTGGCAATTGATCTCTGAAGATGAAATGGATGACCATGTACAACTTTACAAAAAAATCTTAGATATCCTACTCATAATGATGTGGTGAGGAAGAATCAATCAAATTATTTTGATTAATATTAATTATGATAACTGCTGGATGATTAACATTAATTTGGTTGTTTATCACATTTTGATTGTGCTTTCTCACGTCATGTGGGAGGTAAGATCACTTAAGAATTTCTCACAACTTTAAGGACAAAATTAATAGTTAACCCAAAAATATTGCGTCTTTACTTTGAAAATATTTTATTAATTAGAATAGGAAAATATATTTCATCACAGTAAATGCTAATAGAAGATATGCGGTTCTTAAATGAACAAACAGTCCAGAAGTGGACAGTGACATACTGTTAAGGAAGCTTTATTCCATTACTCTTCTAAGCCAAAAAAAAAGAAAAGAAAGGAAGCTTTATTCAATTATCTTTTTTTATTTTGCTCATTGAACACAAAGTCATCCCTTACTAAATTAATACCAATTGGTAGTAACTATACTATGCATTCTCCTCTAATATTAGTTTCTGCCTTTTTTGGTTTTTAAATATTTCTTTGAAAACTCATTTCATTTTTGCAAAAAACTCGCATACATCAGTCATATTGCATCTCTGCATATTGGCTCCCACAAACTACTTGGGAATCCTTCCCATGCCAATCTCGGGCTCCTAACACTCAGCAGGTTCACATCGTCAATGATGCGCCCACAGAGTGAAGTATTGTAGAACAGGATCCTGATCCTTAGGGAGAATGCCCTGAACCTCAAGATAGCCCTCTTGAGCCCACCCTTGCCCTTTGACTCATACGACACTTTGATCGCGTCCCTTCCTGCGAATGCCTCGATAATCATTGACCCCTCACACGTGTTGCTTGCATCACCAACAGAGAACCTCAGATCATAGGTCTTGCCCGGGATGGTCCATGCTATCTAGGTAATGCACTCTCCTTGCCCACCACCAGCTCGACTACTCTCCTACCTTGCAGCACAGAGAAGTGAGTAGAGTCCACGTAATTGACAGCTTTCAGGGATTCGATCATCCATCCCGAAAAGGGAGAGTGGTCGTCCTCAATCTTGGGAGGGATCAAGACTCCACATGATACATTTGGGAAAATATAGAGACCTTCTTCAAAGCTACCATTCTTCAACAAATTTTCTGCAGAAATCCATAATGATTGGTGCACCTTAGAGTCCTCCAAACCTGGTCAGTCTTAAACAAAGAAGAGAGTAAAGGTGTTGAAAAAGTAATTTGCAATTTACATTGTGACGTATTCATCTAACTCAAGAAGAGAAATTCGAATTGAACTTTTCCTACACGCTTCTAGATGATGATTACCTCTACATTAAGTTTACTTAATTCTTAAGTTTTTTGTATATGTAGTTTTCATGTTAGTAATATAAAGCTCGTTTTACATCGTATGGCCTCCATATTCTCCAAATCACACAACTAATTTCCCATGAGCACTCATAAAATTCCAACATCTTGGTATCAGAGCAAGGTTCCCCCATCAATTCAGCTCCAACAACGATGGAGTTGTCAAGCAACGATATGGCCTTCAGCTACACCCAACAAGGCATTTCGATCTTCGTTGGGGAGAAATATGAAATGTGGAGCATTCTAATGAAGATGTTATTCATCTCCCAAGACCTTTGGGATATTGTGGAGAATGGATACAAAACAGCAAGTGTGAACCCGGAGGAAATAGTGGCATGGTCCACACAACAACAGAAGCAGCATAAAGAAAATACAATGAAAGATGCAAAAACATTGTCTTTCATTCATCAGGGGGTAAGCAAACTCATCCTTCCTCAAATTATAGGTGCAACTACATCAAAAAATGCATGGGAGATATTGAAAAAGAAGTTTCGAGGCTATGAAGCAGTAATCTTTATCCAGTTGCAGAACTTGTGGAGAGATTTTGATAACTTAGCAATGAAGGAAAATGAAGATATTCAAGAATTTTCCTCCAGAGTTTCTGTAATAGTTAATCAAATTCATAATTAGGGAGATACCATCAAGGACAAGAAGATTATCCAAAAATTTCTAAGAAGCTTGCCAGCCAGAGCACATGGTCGCCACCATTGAGGTATCAAAAAATTTATCAATACTCTCCATGAATGAGTTGATGAGTTCCCTCGAGGCGAGCGAGGAGAGAATAAGCAAATTTTCAAGCCAAAGTTTGGAGCAAGCCTTCCATTCGAAGGTAAGTATTAGCAAGCAAAAACATAAAATTGATGATAGACAGGCTAGGAAAGAAAGCAGCTCTACACAAAGGTACACCTCACAAGGTAGAGGAAATCAAAATAGAGGACGTGGAAGAAGAATGAATCATCGACAAAGAAATTTCAACAATTATCAAGATTCAATATATAGAATTTGCAGAAAGCAAGGACAGTAGACAAATAATTGTTGATTCAAGTGCAAGAGATGCAGAAATCCAACTCATTCAAAAAGAGACTATTGGTATAAACAGAAACAAAATAATAATGAAGCAAAATGTATAGAAGGAAATGATGATGGTAAAAATATATTTTACAGCTATCTCAATGCTCAGCGGGATCTAGAAAATATTTTGCATGTAGACAGTGGATGCAGCAATCATATGACAGGAAACAAAGACAATTTCATGGAGTTGGGTGACGATTTCATATCAGAGGTCGAGCTTGGGTACGAAAAGCAGCATAAGATAGCTGGAAAAGGATCAATAGCTGTCCAAAACAAGGTAGGTAATTCTAAAGTTATTGAGGATGTTTTCTTTGTATCTAGTTTAGCAGTAAATTTATTAAGTGTTGGTCAATTAGTGCAAAAATGATACAAGCTTAATTTTGACGATGGTTACTGCATCATTACTGATAAGAAGAACAATATAAAAATAGCCACAATCAAGATTAGTTAAAATAGAGTTTTTCCTCTAAGCATTGCATTAAATGAGAATTTAGCATTTATGAGTGTAGAGGACGATGAGTCGTATCTGTGGCACTTAAGATATGGACACTTGAATTACAAAGGTCTACAATTGTTGAAAAATAAAAATATGGTAGTTGGTTTACCACAAATTTTATCTCAAGATAAAGTTTGTGAAGGATGTATATACATGGAAAAATGCATAGACTCTCATTCCCTAGGACACATGGAGAGCAAGAGCTCCATTAGAATGGGTACATGCAGAGATCTATGGTCCTACAAGAACACTATCACTTGGAGAAAGTAGGTACTTTATATTATTCGTTGATGATTATGCAAGGATGATGTGGATTTATCCCCTCAAAGAAAACTTAGAAGCGTTCTCCACATTTATCAAATTCAAAGCCGTTACAGAGAGGCAAAGGGGTAAGAAGCTGAAAATTCTCAGAACAGATCGTGGTAGTGAATTTACATCGAATGAATTCTAGAATTATTGCAAGGAGTAACGAATAAATAAAAACTCATAGTTCGCTGCACACCTTAGCAAAATGGTGTAGTAGAAAGAAAGAATCTCACAATTGTGGAAATGGCTCAAAGCATGATAAAAGATAAAGATCTAACAAATGATTATTGGGCTGAAGCAGTTCTAACTGCAGTTTATATTATGAATAGATCTCCTACAAAGGCGATCATGAATAAGACGCCTTATCAAGCATGGTGTTGGACTTGGAAATCATTACGACTTAAGGTTAGCCCCAAAGGCTATAAGCGCGCACGATGTCTAGCTTGGGATTTTGATCACGTTTGGGTTTTTTTGGAGTCGCCACTAATTATTTAAGGACTAATCCTAAGGTCGATCGAAACCTATTATTTACCTAAGTGGATATTATACTACCACCTAGGTCCTTATTTGTTGGTCTTGAACCAAAGTTTGGATTCGGGGGTCTTATTGCGCTCGAAAAGCTCGAAAGCCAAACAACAGGCTCTAGATCGGTAGCCATCCCTATGTTTAGGTTATTTGTTTACTTCCACATTTTAGCTTACCAGTTGTTTTCCTAATCGAAGTTTAGATCGTAGGTCCAAATATCAAAATCAGTAATCAAAGTACGTGCCTTAAACATGATACTATCCGACCTAATCTAAGTGCAGGAAAGTAAAGGGTTCCACTATATTTGATTATAGACATTTGTCGTCACTCCCTCACTCTACCCATCCCATTACAAATATGCGATCAAATACATTGAAATTCTTAACCCTGCTTAGATTAAAAATAGATAAATAAATCACATATAAATCAATCAAGAAAGTATTGATATATCCACAGGTGAAGTCAACAACCAATGAGTCTAAACCAATGAGTCTAAGACCCTAATCAAAGATAAAAGGATAGATAAAAAAAGGTGTGGAATAACCATCAAAATCAACAACGATTAATAAGCCTTAACCCAAAAATAGGAGCAAAAACACATTGATATCAGTGAACGGGACCTGTAGGGGATAGCTTTGATCGAGGAGTTGGGCTTTTCTTCACCAATGAATCGATTACAATATGCACCGATTAACTCGTTGGTTCAGAAGATGGATTGGACTTCGTTCCTAGTTCATCGCTCGCCACCACCAGGAGATATATTTTCGAGTAGTCACGAATGCAATGGTAGATGGTGGGCTTAAAACTCAAGTCTAACAGTCTAAGAATAACAATAGACAAGTATTAAGCAAACACCAAAATACAGCAGAGCTTAACAGCCTTAACACCAAAACTTAAGTTTAAATGTATTAAAATTAATCCCAGACGAACACAAGTGCAATAGCACTGGGCAAGGAATTGATAGCTCCACCTTTGTTGAGAAATAGTATTGAAGTTGACAAGAAAATTGAGCAAGAAGTGGCAGCATTGACAGGGAATGAGCGGCTCCATTTTTAACAAGAATCATATTGAAACAAAGAAAGGAAATAGCACGAAAGGGGCTGAGCATTGACATATAGTCACCAGCCCTATTCTCCATCAAAAATGGCATCAAAATTGCAGAAATCATCAAATGAGGACCAGCTGCCACTATAGACACTAAACAGCCTGAATTACAGTGAAAATGCACTTGAAAACAAGGGAAAACATGCTGCATAGTGCTGGTGTAACAACAGACGATATATAGCTCTATTCCCCTTAAATTGTCATCGAAAATGAGGGAACTCACAGAGTAAAGAACTGGTGGCAACTATAGATACTAATCAGCCATATTTTCATTGAAAATATGGGCCATGTTCCCTTTGGAAATGCATTGAAGATAAACAGAATCAAAGTCCAGCTGCCATGACTGACAATAAACAGCTCTATTCCCTCTTGAAAATGCATCGAAAATAAGGGAAATCATCAAGCAAAACAACAGCAGCAAACATGGGGACTAATCAGTCTGTTTTCCGATGAAAATAACACTCAAATCAAAGAAAAATGTCAAGATAGGAGCTACTGCACTATCGGATGTGCACAGCCCCGTTCTCGATGTGAATAACACTTAAACAAAGGGAAAATGTTGAGATAGGTGCTGCTGCACTATCGGGATGTGCACAGCCCCGTTCTCAACAAGAATGACACTTAAACAAGGGGAAACTGTTGAGATATAGGCGATTGCACCATTGGGATGTGCCCAGCCCATCTCTTGGGGAAAATAACATTGGAAACAAAGAGAAACACCAACCAAAGAGCAGCTGCATAATCAGATAAGTAAAAGCTCTATTCTCACGGAGAATGATATCAAAACCATGAGAAATCATTGAGCAAATACCAACAATAGACACTTAACTGCCATATTCCCTATCCAAAAGACACTAAAACAAGGGGAAACACCAAGCAGAGAGCAGCTACAACTTCAAGCCACTAAAAAACTCCATTTTCTCTAAAAAATGTCATTGAAAATCAATAATGCCGAGCAAGGAGCCGCTACAATGACCTGGCAATATGCAGCCCTATTCCCCTCAAGAACAGCATTAAAAATCAGAGAAATCACCAAGCCAAGGCTTGCTGCAACTGCGATGATAAACAACCTCACTTTCATCGAAAAAGCCATTGAGTTGAAGATGAACTCCAAGCAAGGTGCTGCTGCATCTAAAGATACTAAACAATCCTATTCCCCTTGAAATTGCATTGAAAACATGGGAAATTATCGAGCAAATAACCAGCAGACATTATAGACACTTATCCACCCTATTTTCCATTGAAAAAAGGCATCAAAAACAAGGGAAAGCTTCTAAGTGAGATGTTGCAAACAAACAAGGACTGCATTCTCAATGACAATGGCAATGACAATGTGAGAAATCACTGAACTAGTAGCTGCTACAATCACAGACACCAAACAGGCCCATTGTTATCTAAGACGCCATGGAAATCAAGGAAAAAGATGCAGCAAGGAACAGCGGCCATTACATGTAAACTAAGGCTCTAATCTCCTCAAGAACAACATTGAAAACGGGAGCAATCATCAAGCAAAGTGTTGCAGCAACCATGCATATTAAACAACCCAAATTTCATTGAAAATGCCATGAAAACCTCAGAGAAATATGCAGCCAAATGTAGCAGCTGCCAAGGATCCCAAGTAGCTCATTGTCAACAGGACAAATGACATATCAATTAAAGCAATCATTTCGGCCATCAATACATTGACATTATCCGTAGCACAAACTGCAAATCAGCTCACTCCTAGCAATCGCCAATGATTCAAATTTAGAATCTAAGACAAGGATCAACTCATTTGAACCATTCAAACCACGCATCAAGAATACGCACATTAACAAGACATGTACCAACTTAGCCAGCTCATAATTATTCTCAACCATTTAAATGTCAACTCCCAATGCAGTAGACAATTGCTCAGTCTAGCCTAATTGAGGCAGAGTTATCAAAAATTTACCTGACTTACCTATAGGCAATAGGGATTGGGAATGGGAGGCTTGGATTAACGGCTTTGTGACTGGAAGGAGACCTTGGGCGTCTGATCCAAGGTGGGATCGGTAAGTTTTTTAAGGAGCCGAAGGAAGAGGAAAAAGGTGGTTCAGTGGTGATAGAGATGAGAAAGACGACTCAAGACGATAGTGGTAAAAACGATGAGCCGGAAGCTCTCTATCAATGGATGGATGGGCTCATCGAAGGAGAAGGCTAGTCAATGGTCGAACTGATGGTGGTTGGCTTCGGTTGGGACTCGGCGCAAAGGCGAGCAATGGAAGAAAATCGGACTGTGGGTTCGTGATCGCCAGAGCTGAAACTGGAGCCAACGCTTAGAGGAGTCGGGAGGCTAAAATCGAGCTCCAGAGGGCTTGGTCAGAGTTGGAGCCGTTCAGGCGTGACCGTGAACGTTGTTGGAGCTCTGGTGGGCTTGATTGGAGCGTGGCTGTGATCCCCGAATTCCTCCCGCTACCTGCCCTGTTTCTCTTTTCTTCTACTTTTTTTTTCTGCTGAGCCTTTTTTATTTTCCTTTCAATGCGGCCTTCGTCCAAAGAATTGCGAGCCCCTCTATTGAAACCTTAAACTTGGTTATATATCATATGACATTTATTTTATTTTTATTTTCTATTTTTTTATTTATTTGAAGAAGAAATTTAGGGAAAGTCCTTCAAATATATCTTACATAATATTTTAAATCCCATTTAATTTTTACTGGCCCTTACAACTCCTTGGGCATAAAAATCATTCTTTTCTTAACTTGTTCTTAACTCCTTAATACTATATTCTATTTTTTCTTAAACTTTCATGGGTTAAGATTCAAACGATACTAATACTCCTTAATTTAGGTCTCTCAATAATTAGATACAATTTTTTAAATAAAACTGGTCAAGATAAATGAATAAGATAGATTTAGCCAATTCACTTAAAAATCATATATCCATCTGTGGATCAAATCTCGGGATCTAAAATATGTCAAAGTGAAACTAATTTGATGTCCTTCACAATGGCCCTGAATTTGCCCTATGTTCAATCGAATTTGATCCTCAATTTTAGTTTCAAATATCACGTCATGTTTGATAATGGCACATATTGGCTCAATTTTTCAAAGATCAAAGTTCAGGTACCTTCCGAACTAAAATGAGGTGTCAACACATGGCATGGAAGGAAACCTCAAGTGGATTTCCTCAAGGTATTTGGATACATTGCATACTTGTTAACTCCATCACAGCAAAGAGAGAAATATATATTTGTTGGCTATAGTGATGAGTCAAAGGGATATCGCCTCTACAATCCAATTAGCAAGAAGATCGATGAAGATGCTTCATGGGATTTCATAGGAAAAGCAACAGAGAAAGGAAAAGCAATATATCAACCAAATGCAAGAGGGGATAAAAAATAGAGATCCTTATCAACCAAGCACAAGTACAGACTCGAGTCCAAGTTTGAGTTATTCAAGCCCAAGTTCATCATTAAGTTCTGAATCAGAAAGTCCTCCAAGAAAATTCCGTCCAATAAGAGAATTTTACGAAACAAGTAACGTTGCATTACATGCACGTGAGCCTCAGAATTTTCATGAGGCCTGTGAAGTGTGGATCAAGATTATGGCTGAAGAAATACCAGCTTGAGAAGCTCAAGGAGACTACGTAAATTGCAAATTAAGAGGGGTGTTGAAAAAGTAATTTGCGATTTACTTCATGGTGAAGTATTCATCTCACTCAAGAAGAGAAATTCGAATTGAAATCTTCCTACACGCTTCTAGATGAAGATTGCTTCTACATTATGTTTGCTTAATCCTTAAGTATTCTAGAGTTATCATACAAGTTGTTGATTAAGATAAGATAGTCTATAATTGTATCTTAGCTTAGAGATAATGATGCAAATCAAGAGTATGGTGCAAGAGATCTGGTTAGAGTTCCAAACTGGCCAAGAAGTTTAGAGAAGATCTTAACGGGCTAATTCGGGGAATTTGGACTCAAGCAAACTCAATGAAGCATGTTGAAGCAAGTTCGCATGTGCCAGCAACATATGTCAACATGATTGAAGTTTTTGAAGATTCCAGTCAAAGATGAATAATTCTGGTCAAAGATGAATGTTGCATTTCTAAGTAATATATTACCTTTCCAAGTTAGAATATTAGGGTAATATTTCATTGTTTCCTATCGAGTAGTTAGAATATTTTTATTGCCTATTACATAGGAGGCAATATGAAGATACAATATTTCGCATATCTTGAAATATTGGCCTATTTATAAGTCAGGGCTGAGGTTGGAAGAATTTGAAGACTTCTTTGTTATTCAATACATAAATTTCATGAGAAATTCGCTCTTCTTGGTTCTTGAGAAGACTCGTAGAACTTATAAAGGTTTCTTGTGGCATTCTACAACCGGACTTATCACTTCGATCCTCGGGGTATGGCGTCCCTTCCAAACCGTAGCTTTGGTTCCTATCTCGCTAGGTAGCGAGTCACAGCTCGCCTTCGGAACTTGCTCTTTGCAGATCTTGGGGGTTCTCTTCCATATGTTGTTGTCGGGTTTTGCCATGTGTTGGTAAGGCTCGCATCAGTTGGTATCAGAGCTTTGGTTCTAAGATAGGTTTCATCTATCCTTTTTCATTATTTTCTTCTTCGTTCTTGCTGAAATATATCCTTTCTTTTCTTAGTTCGTTCTTGAGTTTGCTTGCATAAAGGAAAAAAGAAAAAAAAAAGAAAAAAAATTGTGCAAAAAAAAAGATAAAAAGTATCAACAGTAAAAAAGAAAGAAACCAAAAGTAGAAAGAAAGAAATTAAGGAAGCGAAGAAGATATCATACTGTCATAGCATCAACTCATCAATCATAAATCCACCTAGTTTTCTTACCCAGAATCATTCCTTTTCCATCATTCTTATGTTTAAGATTCCTACTCATCTATTTCCTTGACTCTTCACCCTAAGGATCCTTGTGATTTGTTTTGGTTGGATTCATACTTGAATTGCTACAAGTTTGTTGGTTGTTCCTTGAGTCTGATTAAGAATTAAAGAAGGCAACAGGAGTGGAAAAAGTCCAGAGGGTGAGCATATTAGAGGGTAAAAGCCAAATATTTGAGAAACACGAGTGAATTGAGTTGAATCAGCTTTCAATGAAACACGTGAGTGAGGTGAGGTCTTTTTCTTTCTATATTCATACTAACTTGGTTGCAAAATCTATGCATGGCTCAACATCGAGAAAGAGATCCATCCGAAGAGGTTCAACAAAATACCATCCCGAATCTTCACATGGAAGCATTGTTGGGGGAGATGAGGCAGATAATGCAACTTGAATTGGAGCCAATTTAAGATAGGTTGGATCAGGTGGAAGGTAGAATATTGTTGATACAATGACTTGTATGACTTGTTTATCCATTCCCGACCTTCTTAAGCTTGAGGCCACTTCCCATACATATAGAGGTTAATTGCATAACTTTTCATCATTGGGATTGAATGGTTATAAATGATAGTTTTCAGACTTTTGCATATAGATTAGATACTGTTGGGAGTTGTTTGATATGCAGGGAAGGAAAGAACATGTGCTGAAAGATGATGAAGACCTGGCTTGTTTGATGTAGCAAATTTTGGAGGGAATTTCTCATACTCCATGTGCAAAAAATATGGCAAATAATTGTCATCAAGATCTTGCCGAGTCAGGATTCCATCGCATTGAACGGATATGAATCAGAGCTGAAATGTGGAAGTTATGGCTGAAAGAAGAAAACTACGCGCAGAACAAGAGATGGACCGCGGTCATAGACCACGATCTACTGAGGTAAATTGCTGGGACCCACTACCTCCTATCCCACATTGATTAGACCAAGAATTGAGGAAGTATACTTGCTCTATATATATATTGGTGCACCCCTACAAGAGATAGATATACATATACATAGATAGAAGTGGAAGAGAAGAAGAAGGGAAACAATCAAAGAATACGAGAAGAGGGACCACAACAACAAATTGTAAAGTCGGGATCGGGAGATTTGACTTCACCATCTGGAGTTCTTTCTGCCCCTTTTCTTCTGATATCATAATGTTGTCTTCTCTTCCAACTCTTGTATTTCCTTTTAGTATGTTGAACTAAACCGCTAGATTCCTATGGGGATCAATGGAACCTTTTCAATGTCTTTTCAATGTCTTAAGTAAAGCTTTTTTCTTTCACATATATAATTCTGCCGAGGTACGCCTCCTTGGTGTTATTTATGCAATTTCGTACTTCATGCTTTCTTTTGGATTGACCATCAATGAGATCGAACTTGAGATAGAGAGGAGCCTCGAGAGTGGGAATCGAAGTCACGCTAGAAATTGCATAATCTAGGTTAGCTTATGCCGAGATGTGAGGTTATTCGTGCAAGCGTATCGGGAGATGGTGAGCACCTTAGATAGAGATTTAGGGTTGGTTTAGTTTGGCCTTTCAACATATCGCCTAGGAATAGAGTGGATTAGTGTCTTCTGCTTAGGTACATTCGTATGACATCGGAAGGTGCATACGATAGTAGTGGGAAAACCCTAGAGCCTAGGTTAATAACATAATAGAATTAATTGTGTGAAAGAATAATTCTTGCTTAAGATTAGAATTGGGGAAGTTGTGAACCCTAGGAGCTTTTCATCTATTGATTTTTGTCTGTTTACTTTCTTGTCTATTTAATTACTTGCACTCTACTCAACTTATTCGATTGACTTGGCTTAGAATTAGTTGTGCCAATTTTAGTGATTAGTAGAAGAGTCCTCATGGGAACAATACTCTACTCACTCTGTATTACTTGTCGGCGATACGTATATTTGCGTGCATTATCATTAATCATCTCGCAACAAGTTTTTGGTGCCGTTGCCGGGGACTCTTTCTCTGCTAACCTAAGACCAAGCAATTGTTCTTTGACCAAGTTTTTTTTCTTTATTTCACTTGTTTCTCTTGTTGTCTGTTTAGATGAGATTTTTTGTCTTGCATGCGAAGAGACCAAACGAGCTACTTCAACCTGATCCGAAATAGAACGAACCCTTCGTAGAAGGCTAAGAGAGCAAGGACAACCTCGAGAAGCCATGGAGCTCGGGCAAGGAGGTGAAGTAGTGCCACAGCAACGTCGGAAAACAATCAAGAAGTACGGACAACCCCAATTTTAGAATCTGTCAAGCATTGTCAAGCCACCGGTGCAAGCGCACACATTTGAAATCAAACCATCGGTGATTTAGATGCTACAATCCTCATGTTCTTTTGGAGGAGCACCGAATGAAGACCCCCATGTGCACCCAGCAAAGTTTTTGGAGATATGTGACACTTTCCGATTCAATGGAGTGTCTCCCGAGTACGTCCGCATGTCTCTCTTTTCTTTCTCTATGAGGGACAAGGCGAATTTGTGGCTGCTATCACTCCCACCAAGCACTCTCGACACATGGGAGGCAATAACCGAGAAGTTCTTGGCTCAATATTTCCCACCTTCCAAAACTATGAAGCTCAAGAATGACATTATGACCTTCAAGCAACAACCATCAGAATCTTTCTACGAAGCATAGGAGCGGTTCAAGGAGCTGCAACGAGCATGCCCTCATCATGGCATTGAGATTTGGACACTGGTACAAATTTTTTATAATGGTTTATTGGAAAACTGTGGATCTTCTCTTGATGCTGCTGCAGGTGGTTCGATCATGAACAAATACCCTGAGGAAGCCTATGAATTGCTTGAGGAGATGGCACGAAATGGCTACCAATGGCCATCTGAAAGGACAATGGGGCGTGGAGCTGCTGGGATACATTCAATCGATGCCGTAGCAGCCCTCTCTACTAAGATGGATGCCTTGTTTAAGGAGGTAACATCATGGAAGTGCAAAGAAGCAGGCCAAAGTTATGGGACCGCTGATGAAGGAACATCTATGGGACCGGTGCAATAATTTCAAGAGACGGCCAACTACATTGGAGGCAACCCGACAATCCATACTCAAATACATACAATCCGAGTTGGAGAAATCATCCCAGTTTCTCCTATGCCAATAATAACAATGTGGCTAATCCATCACCAGGGTTCCAACCAACTCAAAAACCGCAACCTTCGGATTTGGATCGCATTACCAGACTAGAAAAGACTTTCATTAATTTTATGAAATCTTCACAAGCGACGCATGCTGCTGTGCAATCAAATTCTAATCGAATTGTTATTTTACAATTACAGATGCGTAATGTGGAGACTCAAATCAGTCAGCTGGCTCAAGCAATCAACTCCCGACCTATTGGAGCATTACCAAGCGATGCGGAGATCAATCCAAGAGGTCAAGGACATGAACAAGTGAATTTCATCACACTTCTTAACAACACGCTAGAGGAGGTTAGACAATAGCCTGAGACCACATTCCAACAAGTCAAGGACAAAAGCACACTTAGTAGACCGCGGTCTACAACCGTGGACCAAGAGGGATGCAGCCCCGATAAGCACTTGAGGCACCCCAGGACAGCAAAATCAACTCTCCTCAGATCCAAGGAGCAAAAGGGAATGCATTGAAGCCGATTCGAACTTGTCCACCTCTCCCTTTCTCTCAAAGAGCTCAAAAGGAGAAAATCGAGCAACAATTTCGTAAGTTATTGGATATTTTCAAGAAATTGCATATTAACATTCCTTTTGCTGAAGCTCTGGAACAGATGCCGGACTACGTCAAATTCATGAAAGAATTCATCTCAAAGAAGCATAGGCATGGCAACTATGAAACTGTGGCTCTAACCGAAGAGTGTAGTGCAATCCTTCAACGTAAGCTACCTCAAAAACTCAAGGATTGAGGTAGTTTCACTCTCCCTTGCTCTATAGGTAAAGATTTTGAAGGTAAGGCATTATGTGATCTTGGTGCTAGTATTAATCTATGCCTTATTCGGTTTTTAGAGATCTAGGAATAGGAGAAGTGAAACCTAAGTCTATTACTGTTCAATTTGCGGATCAATCAATTGCATATGCTCGTGGAGTAATTGAAGATGTTCTTGTGAAAATTGATAAGTTTATCTTTTCGGTTGATTTTGTTGTTCTTGATTATGAGGAGGATTGAAACATCCTTTTTATTCTTGGAAGACCTTTCTTAGCTACAGGTCGTGCATTGATAGACGTGGAGAAAGGAGAGCTCACAATGAGGTTTGATAACAAAAAGGTGACTTTTAAAGTATTCCATTCCGTGGACCCAATATCTAATGAATGCTTCTCCATTGATGTCATTGATAGGCACATTGATCACAACTTTCAAGTGGGCCAAAGTAGGGATGCACATGAAGTGAATCAAGTTGTTGATCAACATTGTGATGATGAGCAACATGAAAACATGCAGCAAGTGGAGGTAGTTTCAAGAGAGCCAAGAAGTTCGATAAACCTCTAGGGAAACTGCCTAATCCAACACAAGCATGTGTGACAAGGAGACGACGTGAAAAAAGGACTACAGTAAGAGAATTTCAACCTGGTCAATTAGTTCTTTACCATGATCCTTAAATTCTTTCCAAAAAAGCCCAAGTTACAATGGTTGGGACCAATCCAAGTGATTCAAGTCTTGTCGTATGATACCGTCTAATTGACGAATGAAAAGACAAAGGTAAAATTCAAGGTGAACAAACATCGTTTGAAGACATATCAAGGGGATACCATCAATCGGGAGGAATCCTCAACTCAAGGACAAGGAGGATGACGAGACCATTAGTCAGGCCAAAGACTTTAAACATGGCGCTCCTTGGGAGGCAACCCAAGATCAGAATAAGTTTTTGTTGTTTTTATTTTAGTTACTTCATGCATTTTAGTTTATGAGCATCATTTTCTTTTGATTAGTTTTTGTTGCATTTAGGAAATATAGACCAAGTTGTCAAAAACAGAGTCGAAACAGCAAAACAAATAAGTAGACCACGATCTAGGGACCACGATCCACTGAGAGCAACACCGATTCCTTGCCAAATTTTGTAGCACTCATGCAAGGAACCAAGAGCAAATCACTGACAAGCTCAAAATCCCAATAGAACACTACCCATCCCTGCCTTCCACAAGTGATGAAGATGCCCAAGGGGGGATGGGAACAGTTCCTCCGAAGAATGAGCCTAGATCCTCATGACACCCCACACTAACGAGGCAAGTCATCTCCTACTCTTGTTTTGCATTGGGGACAATGCTAAGTTTAGGTTTGGGGGTGCAAACATTTGCCTTACTTGTGGGATTCTCTGTTTAATTGTTGGTTTTCTCATGCACTCTGATTTATGTTTTAGAATTAGGTTTGCATTTAGATAGTAGTTGCATAATTGGTATTTCTAGGTTGCATGGTGTGATTTGCTCTTACATATTTAAAAAAAAAAAGAGAAAATCTTTTGAAAAATTGGTTGGTCCTTGTTCTATGATGATTATAATGGTTGAAAATTCGAAATATGATTGGATTTGAGATTGCAACGAACTCAGGATATGTTTTTAGAAAGTTGTTAGGATGCCCAAACCCCATTATTTTCACGACACTCTTACAATAGGAATAGCTTAAATTGACCCTTGAAATTATTTGGTTGTACGGTATACATGAGAATGGACAGGAACATGAACCTAGATATCCTACAAAAGGCAAAGAGAGAAAGAAACAAAATTTTGAAAAAGTGAAAAATCATATGAAGTGCATAGTTATGAGCCTAAGGAAAAGATGTGCCAAGGCTCTGAGCACCACTGCACGGGCTTTAGAAGAATTTAGTGTAAAAAGTATATGCAATATGGCCCGACATGTGCTTGTAGTGGAAATTGTCCACTAGTCGAAGCTCGAGGATAGATCCGAAGGGTATCTCAAAACCTAATGCCTTGGACCAACTGGGACGGGAGCCATTGGTCAATTTCTCGCTACACGGGCCTAGCTCTTGGACATGACACTCAAGAGTCGTGCACCACCAAATAAAGAACAATGTTAAAAGAAACGAGTGGAATTGTCAAGGGTAATGTCTAAGGAAGTGTTCAAGTCTTTTAATTGTTTGCTTGACCAACTTAGCTATTGATTGGGTCCTTGAACTATGTTAAGAGTGTTTTGCACTAACACTGCACAAGTGAGAGCTGAATAATTTTGAAAATTTAGTATCCTAAGGTAGAAGCATTCGAGGTGACAATTGTGTGACGAGTAAGAAGCCATTTCTAAGAATGTTTTGGGACCAACTTGGTTTAAATCTTTTGATTGCTTGTTCTTAATTTTTGCCCTGGATGAGCAAAAGTCTAGGTTTGGGGGTGTGTTGATATAATGATTTGTATGATTTGTTTATCCATTCCCGACTTAGAATCTTAAGCTTGAGGCCACTTCCCATACATTTAGAGGTTAATCGCATAACTTTTCATCATTGGGATTGAATGGTTATAAATAGTTTTTAGACCTTTGCATATGGATTAGATACTGCTAGGAGTTGTTTGATGTGCATGGAAGGAAAGAACATGTGCTGAAAGATGATGAAGACCTGGCTTGTTCGATGTAGCAAATTTTGGAGGGGATTTCTCATACTCCATGTACAAAAATATGGCAAATAATATTCCAATGCATCAAACGGATCATGAATCAGAGCTTAAATGAGGAAGTTATGGCCGAAAGAAGAAAACTGCGCGCAGAACAAGAGATAGACCACCGTCATAGATCGTGGTCTACTGAGATATTTTAGCGAAGAAGACTTAGACCGTAGTCTACTGAGGCAAATTGCTAGGACCCACTACCTCCTATCCCACACTAATTAGACCAAGAATTGAGGAAGTATATTTGCTCTATATATAGTGGTGCACCCTTACAAGAGATAGATATACATATATATATATAGATAGAAGTGGAAGAGAAGGAGGGAAACAATCAAAGAATACGAGAAGAGGGACAACAACAACAAATCATAAAGTCGGGATCGAGAGATTCAACTTCACCATTTGGAGTTCTTTCTGCTCGTTTTCTTCTGATATTCATAATGTTGTCTTCTCTTCCAACTCCTGTATTTGCTTTTAGTATGTTGAACTAAACCCCTAGATTCCTAGGGGGATAAATGGAACCTTTTCAATGTCTTAAGCTCTTTTCTTTCACATATATGATTCTATCGAAGTACGCCTCCTTGGTGTTATTTATGCAATTTCGTATTTCATGCTTTCTTTTGGATTGGCCACCCACGAGATTAAACTTGAGACAGAGAGGAGCCTCGGGAGAGGGAATCGAAGTCACGCTAGGAATTGCATAATCTAGGTTAGCTTATGCCGGGAGGTGAGGTTATTCGTGCAAGCACATTTGGTGATGGTGAGCACCCTAGATAGCCATTTAAGGTTGGTTTAGTTTAGCCTTTCAACATTAATCGCCTAGGAATAGAGTGGATTAGTGTCTTCCGCTTAGGTACCTTCGTATGTCATCAGAAGGTGCGTGCGATGGTAGTGGGGAAACCCTAGAACCCTAGGTTAATAACATGACAAAATTAATTGTGTGAAAGAAGAATTCTTACTTAAGACTAGAATTGGGGAAGTTGTGAACCTTAGGAGCTTTTCAGCGATTGATTTTTGTCTGTTTGCTTTCTATCTATTTAATTACTTGCACTCTACTCAACTTATTCGATTGACCTGGCTTAGAATTAGTTGTGCCAATTTTAGTGATTAGTAGAAGTGTCCTCGTAGGAGCGATACTCTACTCACTCTGTATTACTTGTCTGCGATACGTATACTTGTGTGCATTATCCTTAATCATCTCGCAACAAATATCAAGTGAGCTGCGACAAAACGACAACAATAGGCGGCATGGGCAGCGTGTTCCATGGGGAGATAATGAGGATGATGAGGAGTTAGAAGAACCGAACATGTGATGAGGCAGGTACGAGTATCGAAATGGAGAAGTTAGCAATCGAGAAGATAATAATCTGGGAAGCATCAAGATGAAGATTCCATCTCTCCAAGGCAAGTCCGATCCATAAGCATATCTTGAGTGGGAGAAGAAGATGGAGTTCATATTTTATTGCCACAACTATTCCGAAGCAAAGAAAGTAAAACTTGTTGTGATTGAATTTTTCGATTATGCTATTACATGGTGGGACCAGATTGTTTTGAGCTGGAGACGGAATAGAGAACGTCCGATTGAAACATGGGAGGACATGAAATCGGTGATGAGAAAGCGGCTCATTCCAAGCTACTATTACTAGGACTTGCATAAAAAGTTGCAAGCTCTTAGACAAGGGAGTCGAAGTGTTGAAGATTATTTTAAGGATATGGAGATTACAATGATGCGAGCCAACATGGAGGAAGATCGAGAAGCCACTATGGCCAGAATTTTGTTTGGCTTGAACCAAGAGATTCATGATAGAGTGGAAATGCATCATTATGTAGAGTTGGAAGAGATTGTGCACATGCGATTAAAGTAGAACAACACTCAAAAGAGGAGGCACACGATTAGGTCCCAACTCGGGTCTAATCTTTGGATGCTGAGCTCCTCAAAGAAGGAAGAAAGGCCACAAGCATCTTCAACTCTTAAGGCTAAAGTGGAGCCTAAGTCAGGAAACTCCAGCCGCAATTCCTAAGGTACAACTGATATTTCTACCACTCGGAATCATGATATTAAGTGTTTTAAATGCCAAGGCAGGGGACATATGGGTAACCAATGTCCAAACAAGAGGATGATGGTGATAAATGCCCAAGAAGAGCTAGAGTCGGAAGATGAAGAAGATGATCCCGACGTGCCACCCTTAGAAGATGCTTATGATGGGCAGTATGCTATTGAAGGAGAAATATTGGTGGCAAGACGAGCTCTCAATGTGCAGGTTGTTTCATACTCGATGCTTTGTGAACAGCAAAGTGTGCAATGTCATAATTGATGGAGGGAGTTGCACCAACGTGGCTAGCACTGAATTGGTGGAGAAATTGGCCTTACCCACCTTGAAACATCCACGACCTTATCAACTCCAATGGTTGAATGATAGTGGCGACATCAAGGTAACAAAGCAAGTTTTGCTTGCCTTTTCTATTGGAAAATATGCGGATGAGGTGTTTTGTGGTGTAGTTCCCATGCATGCATGTCATATACTATTGGGAAGGCCATGGCAATATGATCGAAGTGCTACACATGATGGTTTTACCAATAGGTACTCCGTTATAATGAAGAAGCTACCCATAGCTTTTATGTCGTTAACTCCAAAACAAGTTCTTGATGATCAAATGAAGCTGAAAAAAGCAAGTGAAAAGAATACAAGGACAAAATCTAAAATTAAGAGAAAAGAAAGTATGAGAGAAGAAAAAGAAAGAGAAAAGAATAAGAAAAAGAGTGAAAGAGAAGAAGAGAGAGTTTCAGCCATAGAGAGAGCAAGAAAGGAAAAATTAAGTTTCATTACAAAGAAAAGAGAGATCAAGAGGGTATTATTTTCTTATCAACCTCTTATAGTACTTATGTACAAGGAGATCCTTTTAAATACTAATGATCTTGTCAGTTTTTTGCCGAGCAATATTATTTCCCTTTTGCAGGAGTTTAATGATGTCTTTCCCGAAGAGTTACCTTCAAGTTTGCCCCCGACTCGAGAAATTGAGCATCAAATGATTTCATACCAGATGCCTCAATCCCAAACCGACCAGCCTACCGGAGTAATCCTGAGAAAACAAAAGAACTTCAAAGGAAAGTATGTGAGTTATTGGAAAAGGGCTATGTATGAGAAAGCATGAGTCCTTGTGCGGTTTCGGTGCGACTAGTGCCCAAGAAGGATGGGACATGGAGGATGTGTGTCGATTGTCATGCAATCAACAATATCACGGTAAAGTATCGACATCCCATCCCTAGATTAGATGATATGCTTGATGAATTGCTTGGTTCTTATGTTTTTACTAAGATTGATCTTAAGAGTGGATATCATCAAATTAGGATGAAAGAAGGTGATGAGTGGAAAACTGCATTCAAAAGAAAACATGGATTATATGAATGGTTAGTTATGCCTTTTAGATTAACTAATGCACCCAGTACTTTCATGAGACTTATGAACCATGTTTTGCTTGCTTATATTGGATAATTTGTGGTTGTTTACTTTGATGATATTCTGATTTATAGCAAAAACTTGAATGACCGTGCGGAACATTTAAAACTTGTTTTAGATGTTTTAAGAAAAGAAAAGTTGTTTGCAAACATGAAGAAGTGTATCTTTTGCACGGATAAGCTTGTGTTTGTTGGATTTGTTGTAATGCCCAAGGTATTCAAGTTGACCATGAAAAGGTGAGAGCAATCCAAGATTGGCCTACCCCTATAACTATTGGTCAAGTATGAAGTTTCCATGGGTTAGCTAGTTTTTTATCGACACTTTGTTCAGAATTTTAGTAGTCTTACCACACCTTTAACTGAAGTGATCAAGAAGAATGCTTCATTTAGGTGGGGACAGGAACAAGAAAGGGCATTCAAAGTGATTAAGGAGAGGTTAACAAATGCACCTTTACTTGCTTTACCTAACTTTACTAAAACTTTTGAAATTGAGTATGATACTTCAGGTATAAGAGTTGGTGGAGTTTTAATGCAGGAAGGAAGACCAATCGCATATTTCAACGACGAGCTAAGTGGAGCAGCCCTAAACTATCCCACATAGGATAACAAGATGTATGCATTGGTTCAGATATTAAGGACTTGGCAACATTACCTTTGGCCAAAAGAATTTGTGATCCACACAAATCACGAATCGTTGAAGTACTTGAAGGGGTAGCACAAGCTTAATAAATGCCACGCTAAGTGGGTGGAGTTCATCGAGACATTTTCATATGTGATCAAATACAAGCAAGGTAAGGAAAATATAGTTGCGGATGCCCTATCTCGAAGGTATGCTCTACTTTCAACACTTGATGTTAAGTTGCTTGAATTTGAGTACATTAAGGAATTGTATGCATTAGATTCTGATTTTGGTGATGTGTTTAAAGAATGCACAAAAAGGTCTTATGAGAAATATTACTTGCTTGATAGGTTTCTACTTCGAGAAAATAAGCTTTGCATTCCCCATTCTTCTTTGTGCGAGTTACTAGTTAGGGAAGCACATGGTGGTGGTTTGATGAGTCATTTTGGGGTAGTTAAAACATTGGCTATGTTGCACGATCAATTTTTTTGGCCTCATATGAAACAGGATGTTGAGAGGATTTGTGAAAAGTGTATTATATGTAGACAAGCTAAATATAAGTTACAACCACATGGATTATATACATCATTGCCTATTCCTAGTGAGCCTTTGGTTGACATTTCCATGGACTTTGTTTTAGGATTACCTAGGTTTAAAAGGGGGGAGACTCGATTTTTGTGGTTGTTGATAGATTCTCTAAAATGGCACATTTCATTGCATATCATAAGACTGATGATGCATCTCATATAGCTGATTTATTTTTCAATAAGATTGTTAGGTTGCATGGCATGCCTAAAAGCATTGTTTCAGATAGAGATACAAAGTTTTTAAGCTACTTTTAGAAGACATTGTGGGGAAGGCTAGGCACCAAGTTATTATACTCTACAACTTGTCACCCACAAACAGATGGTTAAACCGAAGTAGTGAATAGGATATTATCTACTTTGTTGCGTGCTATTATTAACAAGAATTTGAAATCATGGGAAGATTGTTTGCAACATGTAAAATTTGCTTATAATAGAAGTGTTCATTTTGCAACCAAAGTTTCACCATTTGAGATTGTTTATGGTTTTAATCCACTAATACCTTTGGATTTATCACCTTTGCCTTTGAGTGAAAGTGCTAACTTAGATGGAAAGATGAAAACTGAATTTGTAAAACAAATCCATGGGAAGACACCCTTGAATATAGAAAGGATGACTGAGCAATATATCAAACAAGCAAATAAGGGACGTAAACAAGTGATGTTTGAACCTGGAGATTGGGTGTAGCTGCACATGATGAAGGAAGGGTTTCTCGAAAGATGACAGTCGAAACTCCTTCAAAGGGATGAAGATTTGAGGACACATCCTTCAAAAGAGGGGGAGAATGATGCAAATCAAGAGTATGGTGCAAGAGATCTTGTTAGAGTTCCAAACGGGCCAAGAAGTTTAGAGAAGATCTTAACGGGCTAGTTCGGGGAATTTGGACTCAAGCAAACTCAATGAAGCATGTTGAAACAAGTCCGCATGTGCCAGCAACATATGTCAATATGATTGAAGTTTTCGAAGATTCCAGTCAAAAATGAATAATTCTGGTAAAAGATGAATATTATATTTCTAAGTAATACAATTCCTTTCTAAGTCAGAATATTAGGGTAATATTTCATTATTTCCTATCAATTAGTTAGAATATTTTTGTTGCCTATTACATAGGAGGCAATATGAAGATACAGTATTTCGCATATCTTGTAATCTTGGCCTATTTATAGGTCAGGGCTAAGGTTGGACGAATTTGAAGACTTCTTAGTTATTTAATACATAATTTCATGAGAAATTCACTCTTCTTGGTTCTTGAGAAGACTCGTAGAACTTATAAAGGTTTCTTGTGGCATTTTACAACCGAACTTATCACTTCAATCCTCGGGGTATGGCGTCCTTTCCAAACCATAGCTTTGGTTCCTATCTCACTATAAGGTAACGGGTCAAAGCTCGCCTTCCGAACTTGTTCTTTGCAGATATTGGGGTTCTCTTTCATATATTGTTGTCGGGTTTTGCCACGTGTTGGTAAGGTTCACATCAGATGATGTTAGAGATAATAAACTAAAAAATAAATTTTAAGGCACCAATGTAAGGCGGCTATTTACACTGCCAATCAAGCCCTATGTATATGGGCATATGCATGGTAGAATGATATACGCATGAAAATGTGCATGGAGGGTATGTGCAAAAGAGATGTGAGCATGAGAGATTGAGAGAAGCATTTTCTTTGAGTAGTTTGTATATGTGTTTTTCATTTTAGTAATATAAAACTTCTTTTACATCATATTGCCTCCATATTCTCCAAATCACACCACTAATTTCCCGTGAGCACCCATAAAATTTCCAACAAAAAGAACTTACCATTGGTTGCCCTAGGAGGATGCAGCACCTTAATGGCCACGAAGTCGATCAATGGTCTGCAAGCAGGATCCTCCTCAACCTAAGGGATGTGTATCACAATCTCCACAACATCGAATTTAGCCTGCAATGCCCATGTATATGAGTCCTAGCCATTTCCACTATACAACATCTGTATTGGTAACACACCCCAGTAGGGTGCCACCAATATATGTTCAACCACTCATCCTATGCACACGTGAGAGTGGCACTGAATGTGATCGAGTAGTACATCCCTTTCACCACATGAAGCCTCTGCTTAATGGATGCCTCATTCCCGAGTCTCACGGCAAATGCCCCCTCCAGGACGACTAGAAGCATGTCCCCTTGCTTCTGCCCTGATTTAATGTGCTCCACAAAGCTCAAGATCTACCATTGCGAGATGGTGTACTTGCCAACCACGACCGTGCCCCTCATGTCTGATGCCTTCAGGCCATGTTAAAACTTTTCATTAGGCAGTAATCCTATGCCCAAATTTCAAGACAAATGTAGTTCAATCACTAGGGGAAACAAATTAGAAATTATCTCTTCATTGAAATAGAATTCTATTGATATTATCAAAGACGCCGATGCCTGTGGAAGTTCATTATAAGTGATACTATTACATTTACTTTATTCCTAATGAACAATTCAATTATTAAATGGGAACTGTAAATGAATTTCTGTAACAGAAGATTGCCTTAGCGATGGTATCAAAATTTAAAGACGAAGCATTTGATGTCCCTTGAAGGATGTCAACCAAAAACTGGTCAAGTAACAGAATTGTGGACCAGTTACATTTTCTAGTTAAAAAGCAATTCTGGCAAATTAAATGCTTTTCTTTATGGTGTCAACAGGGAAAAATGCCACAACTCATCATCCAACTTACTCAATAACACCAATTTATACCTAATTTCAAAAGTACCACCAAATTATATAAAATCTCATCTCTACCCCTCTTATTCTACAAGCGACTTCTTTTTATTTTCAAAAAACAAAATCTACTCCTCTCTCTCTCTCTCTCTCTCTCTCTCTCTCTCTCTCTCTCAATCCTCTTACCCCACCTCCATCTCTTTTTAGAGAAAATTTTCAGTGGAGCACTTATACCACATAGACGATGCAAACATGGTATATTCATCCAATCAGATTTCATCTTTTACATATTTTTTTCATTTATAGTTCACCATTTATTAGGTTATTTTAATTTTTTTCCTATTTATATATTATTTTCAATTATGGTTCACCATTCATTTTAGGTTTTTTTAATAATTTTTAAAGATTTTTTAGGATTTAATAATCATAACTGTATAATTATTAATGACATGTCAAGTTGCGATTTGATGGATATACCACGTTAGTATCACCTACATGGTATGATCGCTCAACTGAAACTTTTCTCCTCTTTTTGCTCGGTATCCCACCTTTCTATCATCCTGCCTCCTCCTCATCCTAATCTCACCGATTTGTTGGTCTCGACATCATCTATCTTTCTCTTCTCTTTGCTCTATGTGTCTTACAACTCCTCTTTCATCATATTGGCTCTGTTTCTTTCAATTTGTGTTGGGTAGGTTTGATTTTATTAATTTTTCTAAGTTTATATTTTGTTTTTCTAAACATCTCACTCGTTCTTTGGTGAGGATTCATCATTCTGACACCTTTAATCTCGAGGTTTGTCTATTGTTAGGGTTTTATTTCAAGTTAATGATTTTATTTTTGGGGTTTTCTAAGAATTGTCTTTACGGTGTTGAGCATCAAGTTTAGGATTTGGAATCTTGACAACTATTAAGATCTATCTATAACATGCTGGGATCTATTTATAAAGTATCAAGACCAATGTATAACATATTGGGATCTATTTCTGATAAACCGAGATTTATTTGAGTGCATGGCATTTGCCTAGGACTTAGAACAACTATCATGAACATTTTTATAAAGTGTCAGGACTATGTATAGCATATCGCTACGTAATAAGTTAAAGGCACGTGTTCGGAAATTTGAAAAACTATTAGGACATTTATATAAAGTTTCAAGACCTATTTATAAAGTATTCGATACCTATTTATAATGAATAAGAATCTATTTAAATTTATCATGTATTGATAATATGGAAAACTAACGGGACCTATTTTTAAAGTATTAGGACATATTTATAATGAAATGGGATGTCTTTATATTTATGACGTATTTGACAAACTTAATAATTAGAAAACTTTACAAAGCAACAAAAAAATTCATTGCTCAATTAAAGAATTGAAGAATGTTAGAATCAAGGAGATTGTGGTTTTAAGAATCACAGAATGTTACAATATAGATACTTCAATCTTCCATGAGTATTGTTAAGTGACAATCTTGAGTTTTCATATATTTTCTAACCTGGAAGAAGTGATTGCTTTAATTTGTCAGCCTTCTCTAAGTCGTTGTAAAGCTGTGTAGAGTTCCCAGGTTGAATAAAGATAAACTGTATGACAGCAAATTCAAATTTAGAGTGAGAAAAAATTTGCCAGATTAGAAAAAAATAGAGACAAAAGAGAATTCTTCCCTGCTAACCATATTATTGGGAAATAAAGAATTATCATGTCATATAAAAAACTCCAAACTATTATATACAATGAAATGAAAAAGTACAAAGATTTATCTAATGAAAGAAATAAATTCACATAGCCCTTCTTTATATAATGTAGCAATCAAATTCTCTTAATCAAAAATGATTTGACAGTTTCACAGTCATCAAGAGAAATTGCTAATTATAGATAGTTGTCTCGTGGGTAAATCAAGGGCCGGTGACTGTAAGGAAGAGTTCTAATATTTTGTTGAACACTTACATAACTTGGATATATAAAAATATAGTAAAAAGACGTAACAATATGTATACAATATGGGGAAGAAACATGGCGATGTGCTCTATTAATATAATAATCTTAAATTTTCTCCATTAAAGATCAGATACCATTTCACAATTTACACTTCAAGTTGGCCAGGATCTCTGTTTCCATTTGAATAGATTAAGAGCAGATTGAGATTGAGAGCAAATACCTCCTTGTCTTTTTGATATTGGACAATACTTTGTAGATTTTAAGAACACTGAGAAAATAAAAAGCCAAACATGTTATGTGAGGACTTCATTTCAAATTTAAGATAAACATTTGCTTACTTCCATCTAAGCCTTTCGAATTATCAAGTTTTGGATTGCTATTGTAGCACCGGGGCTGGCAATTATTGTTGAAATGTCATCTTCAAGTGTAAGACCGATTTGATCTATAAAATTATATAATTATTATAATAATGAAGTCAAATATATGACATTGAAGTCCATGAAAAGAAAAATGCAGTGAGAGAGCATTATTAGGTCAAGTTTAAGCTTACCAAATTGCTGCTTCAACTCAGGACTACTAAGATCGAAAAGTTTCAAAGAATCTAGCACTCTGTTGTCTCTGTTGTCCCATTCATTAATGCCTCCCATGTTAATCTATATTATTATAAGCAGGTAACATTATGCATATATTATTATCAAAATGTTTCAGTAGACATACGTGATCATTGCTACCTCACATACCACATCTTACACAAAATCCTTTGTAACCAACTACACAAAAGACATTATCAACAATATAAACCATATCTCTCTCTGTCTATTTCCATAGTAAATAGAGGAGGAGGAGAACAGGAATGATGAGTAAAGAACTGAGTTTTCCTCTCTGTCACCCTTCCCTAAGGCTAGATAGTAAATGTTGGGAAGAGAAACTGAGAGAGAGAGAGAGGGGAAGAAACGTATCTGCTTAACCCACATTCACGATGCCCAGTTGCAAAGTGGCGTAGGGATGGTGGATATTACCTTGATTTCGTGAAGCGACTTGGATTTTGAGGCCTCTTTGCTACTGTCTTGACCTTTCTCGTGGTCTTGAGCACATTAGGAGTCTCTACTTCTAACGGAAAGAAAAGAGAAATTGCAGAAACAATGAATCAAACAGTCCACACCGAATAGATTGTTAAGAAAACTCACCAAGTACAGAACTTTTCTTGGGGCAAAATGCAAGCAATATCCGTGGAGGGCATCTGCTTTCTCGGCGGTGGAAATTTCTTGGTTGCTCGCCTTGCCGCTGCAACTTCAACATGAACTCTCTTGCTCTTCGGTGCTTGAAAAGGGAGAAGGACGGGCTCCGGTGAGCAGATGACAGGCATGAGTTTTTGAACCGAAGAGGAAAGGAAAAAGTGGTTGTTGCTTGAAGAAGAGGAGAGGAGAAGAGAAGGCGTGAAACGAAAGTATATCGGCGTACCTTCTATCACCTTTTTTTATAAGCTTTACCTTCTATCTTTCAAGCTATTTAAATATAATAAAAATATACAGATAAATTAGAAAAAGGAAAGGAGCAGAATGCCCTAAAATGGAATACGTGGAGGCTACAGCTTAAAAAGGGGAAAAAAAAAGCCCTCAAGGATGACACATGGATAGGCCGAGAGAATTCCCTTGTCACTCTCCTTTAATTATAATACAATAGATATCTAAATAACAAATATCTATATCTCTGTTTTACCAACACACTGTAACGGAGCATTACCTGCAAGAGCTATTGCACTGTACTCGTCTCATGGCAACCAACCGCTCGGTCACGATGTACAATGACCTTTTTACCATGTCATATTGGTCCTCACCACAGTGCCATTCTAGAAATTCCAACCTAAACCAACAACCATGACCGTATAATAAATAAAGGCTCAACTGGAACATGGCACGAATAGAGTTTCTCTTCCCGAGACAGCTATTGGACAACTATTGAATTCAAATGGAGATGGACAACAATAACACTTGTATTTTTCTGCGTGTACTACTATATTCATAAGTTTAACGAGCCTTTACGAATTCAATTTGAGTCATTTGGGTTTACTAGAAGATAAAAATTCTCAAAAGGTGAATTCTCTCCATTCATAATATTCGAATTCCAGAACTTGCTTAAGGAGAAGAAATATCCAACCACTTCAATCAATGGACTTTGGCATAATAGTTGTATGAGTAAATAACATTTTTTGCCCTTAACCTTTCGTACTTTGTTATTTTCATCATAAACTCTTATTTTTTGTCATTCATATCCTCAACCTTTTGAGTTATTACGGCTTTGATCCTACCATTACTTTTTCCATCCAAAAAAATATTCATGCATAAAATTTATATTTATGAAAACTAAAGAAATTAGAAAAATCAAACATGAAATAAGCAGTACGGTAGGACTGTCTCTTAGAAATTGCAAGTTACTAGCAAATGTCCCCTCTAAAATTATGACTCATATTTCTCAAAATGAGTCATAATTTTATAATGATAATAAATAGTTATCAATCAATTTTTAATTAGTAATATGTCTCAATTTTCAAGAGGGCGTAGCTACCAGTGAAATTCTACCAACATTTTTCATTTTCTTTTTATTTTTTCCTTATTTTCTTTATTTTTTAAATATACTTTTTTTTAATAATTTTGGATTAAATATTCCTTTTTGAATGGAAAAAAACAATGTCAGGACCAAAGTGGTAGAAACTCAAAAAGATAAGGATAAGAATGATAAAAAATAAAGGTTTAGAATGAAAATGGTATAAACAAAAAAGGTTGAGAACCAAAAGTGTCTTTTTTCCTAGTTGGATTCAATCAAGAGAGACATAAAAAGCAGTTGCCCTTTATTTATAATTATTTTAAGAGTGATATTACATCCCATTTTAACTGTAAGGCCATCATAACCTCGTCGTTTAACAAAAATTAAAAATAAAAACAACTAAGTTAATTTGGACATGTAAACTACCATTAGATCGAATATACAAATTTTCCTAATTAGAAGTCCCGAAAACTCAAATCGTTGGAAAGATAACGATAAAGATTTACATTTGAAAATGTTGTTTTTAATCCATCAACAATCTGTAAATTAATGAAAATCCTTCTTGAAGGCTAAATTCGCATGAATATACCATATGACATTCAATAATTTAATTCTACTAATTAATTTATATTCGACTTGGATCGTTTACATAGAACTTTCATAATCGTAAATTTTATCTATTTATAATATTTGACGTGTTAATGGTGAAAAGCGGCACCACTCCTCCTCTCTCTTTTGTGAATAGAACCACTTTATAAGAAATTGCAAAACTAGCAACATTTTATATTGAAAGTCATTTTTGCCCTCCAATATTTTCTCTCTTTTCTCCTCGGTAGCTCATGGCCGGCAGAACTTCACGACCGGGAGCGGTCAGGTGCCGGCGACGAGCAGCCGGTGACGAGCTGGCAACGACGAGTAGCCGGTGACGAGCTGGCAACGACGAGCAGCAACTCATGCTCATGCGACGGCGTGATGGGCGACGGTGCGACAACGGGCACTGCCGCGAGCGACGGTGCGACGGGCGATGGTCCATCGTTGGACGGTGCGCCGGGCGATGGTCAACAGTGCGTCGGGGGCCGATGGTCGACAGTGCGCTAGGCAACGGTCCGTCAGGTGCCGATGGTGCAGTAGGCGACGAAAGAAGAAAGAAGAAAGAAGAAAGAAGAAGAGGGGGAGGAGCGCAAAAGAAGAGGAAGGAGCAGGGAGAGAGAAGAGTGGGTTGAAAATGAGGAGGGTATTAGGGAATTATGAAAAAATTAGTAAAAAGAATATATATAGTGGTGCTAGTTTTGAAACTCATTATTTTATTGGTATTAAAAAAATTTTCACCTCATATTCGAATTCCAAAACTTTAGTAAGAAGAAAAGGACTTGGATTAGTACTGTTGACACATCATTTTGGCCTGAAAAGTATCTGAATTTGGACCTTAGAAAAATTGAAGTACCTTGAAGCACATTAAATTATCTTCAATTTGAAATATCATGGACCCCGAGATTTGATTCACAGAAGAAAATGTGATTTTTAAGTAAAATTGGTTGAATCTTTTTATTAATTTATATTGGCCAGTTTTATTTGAAAAATTGTGTCTAATTATTGATAAGCCCAAATTAAGTAATATTAGTGTTATTTGGATCTTAACTTATGAAAGATTAAAGAAAAATAGAACATAGTATCGAGGGGTTAATAGCACAAGAAGATGATTTTTATGCTCCAAGGAGTTGTAAGGGCAGTTAAAAATAAAAAAACGTTTAAAATATTATGTGGGGCATATTTGAGGGACTTTTCCTGAATTTTTTTAACTAAATCTTAACTAAGTATATTTTAATAAGAAAATAAAAAATAAAAAAAAAAATTAAATGTCAAAGCAAACTTAAGAGTTTTAGGATAGGCGGGGAACAGCCGCAATCCCATTTCTTACGAGAAGAGAGGACAAGGGGGAAGAGGGGTTCTGAGCTTGGGGGAGGAAAGCTCTGTGCGACGGAGGAGGGCCCCATTTTGGACGCCGGCGACATTGTCCTCACCGGAACTCTCTTCTCCGGCCAACAGCGCCATCCCTCACCTATCCTCTCCACGTTGTTCCTCTTCTCTGACCTTCACCGGCTCCTCGCCTGAGAAGTAGACGGCACGGACCACCAGAACTACCCCAAGAATCGGCCTCACCGAGCCCTGCTTGAGCCATCTCTCTTCAAGCTCGGGACTGTCTTCCACCCATCACCAAGCCGCCTGAGTAGCACCGCTTACAGTAACGCTACCACCCAACTGCAGCTACAGTTCCTCTGCTTCGCTGTTCTGATCGAGCTCCCCTCTCAACCCATTCTCCGTATGGCAAGTGGGCAAGTTGGATTCATCTGTTGCTAATTATCCGTTATTAGTCGCCATTTGTGTTGCCATTTGCTGGTTGTTTCCCGTTGTATTTTGGGCTGAAGATCAGGGTACTGATTAGTGTATCTGGCTTAACTGATTTAGGTGGTGGTTTATTTGGCTGCTGGCACTGAATATGATTGTCAAAACGCTACTTTTACGTCACTGATCTGTTTGTGCTAATTTGTTCAATGATTCCACTTGATTCATGCTGTGGCTTTTCGTTTGAATCTATCTCTTGTCACAATGGCTTGCTGATTAGTGTACCATTGAATTTGCGTGTTGGTTGTGGACTTGTAAGTTCCATGGGGGCATTGTTAATGGAATGGAGTTGACTCAGTGTCTGATTAAGTGGCAGCTCTTCCTTGGTGTTTGCACTTGTTTACAATGACATTTCAATGGAAAATAGGGTTATTAAATGGCTGTAGTTGCCGCTACTCTTTGCTGGGTGTTTTCCTTGTTTCAAATGAATTTTTCGAGGGAAATATAGCTATCTTTCGTCTGTTATTACAGCAGCTCTTGCTGAATATTTTCCATTGATTTACATGGCATCTTTGATAGAAAATGAACGTGTTTATGGGCTGTAGTTGCAGGAGCACTTTGCTCGATGATTTCTTCCATTTCCAACATTGCTTGTGAGGAGATTAGAGCTTGAGTTTTTGGTCATTGCAGCTGCCCTTTTCTGGGAACTTTTCCTTTGTTTTCATGCTATTTTGAATAGGAAATGGCCAGCATAGAGTCCATGGTTGCTTCTTCACCCAATGATTTCCCGTATTTTCAATGCAATTGTGAGAGGAATAGGGCTGTTGAGCTATCGGCCATTATAGCAGTGCTTTGTTCTCTGTTTTTGGTCTCTTAAATGAGTCTTTTGATAGGAAAGGGGTTGTTTAGTGTCTGTAATTGCTGGTGGTCATTGCTCAATGATTTCTCAATATCTTGATTCCCTCTTCGATGAGAGTAGAGAAGTGTATTGCCTGTTATTACAGCAGCTCCTTACTCAGAGCTTACCCTCCATGTCAATGATGTTTTTGATGGAAAACGGGCTGTCCAATGTCCATTATTGCAGCAGATCTTTCCTCAGCATTTTCCATCGATTTCAATGACAGTTTCAATAGGAAAAAGGGCTGTTTAGTGCCCATTATCGCAGCAGCTCTTTGTCCTGTTTTCTCTTTATTTTAATGGTTGTTTCTATAAAAAACGTGGCTGCTTGGGGTTTATAGTTGCTGCTGGTCAATGCTCAATGATTTCTCATGATTTCGATCACGTTTTCTTACGAGAATAGAGCTATCTATTGCCTATTGTCGCAGCAACTCCCCTATTCCACAATTCTATATCCTTGATTTCAAATCTGCCCCCTCTTTCTTTGGGAGGCATAGCTCAACCCACTTGATCTTTGCTCCCTTTTTTTCCCCAAATCTCCCTTCCATAAGAACCTTGTACAACACTACTTGACCATTTTGATAACTCTCTATGGGAGGATAAAATGTTGGCACCAGTAATTCAACATACCATGGATGACTGAGTTGATAAGCTGAAGCCTCCCAGCATAGGAAAGGCTTAAAGTAATCCAGGATTTCATTCTTTTTGTGATTTTGTCCACGAGTGGTTTGCATTCATTAGAGGACAACTTGGTCGAGATGAGATGAACCTCAAGATATCGAACTGGTAGCTTACCTAGGCTATAGTTAGCATACTTGATTAGTTGTTGCACCTGGTTATCAAACAAGCCAGAGATCTAAGTTTTCTCATCATTTAACTTTAAGCCTAAAAGCTTATAGAAACATTCAAGTGAGTCCAACAAAGCTTGAATAGCAAGGAGTGAGCCACTAGTGAAGACTATGAGATCTTCGGCAAAGGCAAGGTGAGATGATTTCATTTTGATGAAGAATAGATGATTTTGTCCCCTAAGAGATGCATTGTACATTAAGTTTATCCTTTGTAATTTTGTACATCAATATCATCCTTCTGAGCATCAGTAGTCCTCCTGAACATTGATTAGGTCTAGTAAACATCAGTAATGTCCTCATAAACATCAATATAATCCTTAATATTTTTTAACATCAATTTAGTCATTTTCATATATCAGATTCATCATTATGTTCATAAATCCGTCTATTTTAACAGAAAACTCATTTAATCTAATTAGGTCCTTCTATATACATTTTACTACATTTGATTATTTAGTCCATCATCTTTCAAAAAACTCAACAAACATCAATTTCATCCTCAATCTTGCTCCCTTTCCTTTTCCTTCTCCTTCTCCCTCTCCCTCTCTCTCTCACTCATCCACTCTCTCTCTCCGTCTCACCCTCCCCACCCCCACTCTTTCTCCATCCTCTCTTCCTTTGCCTCTATCCCTCCCCCCTTGTCCCTCCCTCCCTCTTACTCACTCACTCTTTCTCTCCCCACCCGCTTTATCTAAATTTTGGTCCTAAGCTCTCGGATAACCTTCTCTCCTTTGTTTCTTCTAACATATGCATTCCCCTTTCTATAATATTCTTGACTCAATTATAAAGTTCTATTACCTCTGTGGAAGAATGTTGGTTCTCAAGATTAACATTGTTCCTAAATAGCAAAATGGGAGTGATGGGGTGAGAGAGAGAGAGAGAGAGAGAGAGAGAGAGAGAGAGAGAGAGGTAAGAGAGTGGGGGAGAGAGAGAGAGAGATGGGAATGGTGTTAGTGGGGAAAGGGGGGAGGGAGAGATGGGAATGATAGGAACAGAGATGAGAATGATATATGTACATATGTATTATGGGGAGAGAGGGAGGGAGGGATGGAGGGAGTGATGGGGCGACGGAGGTAAGAGAGTGAGAGTGAGATATGGGAAAAATAGGAAATAGAGGTGGAAATGATACATGTGCATGTGTATTGGGGGAGAGAAAGACAGGGAGGGAGCAAGTGGAGAGAGAAATGAGAATGATGTGTGTGGATGTGTATTAGGGAGAAGGGACGTAGTGCCTGGGTGTGAGAGAGAGGGGTAAGAATTTGTGTATGAGACAGAAAGAGATTGGAATGATGGGAGGGATAGGTGGGAATGATGTGTATGTATATTAGGGGATAGTGAAGGGGGTGGGGAGTGATAGTGGGAGAGAGAGATGGGAATGATGGAGAGGGAGGAGGGTGAGAATGTTGTTTATGCATGTATATTAGGGGGAGAGAGAAGGGGAAGGAGGGAGTGATGTGGAAATGACATGTAGGGAGGGGAAAGGGAGGGAGTGATATGAGAATATGGGATGAGAGGGGGGAAGAGAGAGAGAGAGAGTGGTAGGAATAATTTGTATGCATACGGTATAGGGGGAGAGAGAAGAGGGAGGGATAGAGTGATGGGGTAGAGAGAGATGATAATGATAGGGAAGAGGAGGAAGAAAAGGGGATAGAGTAAGAAATAAATAAATTTTAAACTCTTAGTGACCCATTTGAAAGTGATTTATTTGTCATTTTAACCTCGTTATTATTTTGTTAATACATGAACCAAACCAATATTTATGAGGACCAAATCGATGTTCAAGAGGATGAAATCAATGCTCAAGATGACCTAACTGATGTTCAAAAACCTAATTGTTATTCAAGATGACCAAATTAATGTTCAAAAGATCTAACTGATGTTCAAAAGGAATATTGATGTACAAAACAAGAAAAGGATGAGCTTAATATATGACGCATCTCTTTGAGATGAGATTGTTTAGGGATGCATGGCAAAATTTGTTTGTTACATAGGATTGGAGAAGAAATAATAAATAGGGTAATCACGATAATTCAATTATGTGCTATCATATTTATAAGAGATTAAACTTATATCCAATTTAAGAATTCAAACTACTAGACAATAAGACTAAAAATTTGATATTATGCACAATTTCCACTAGACTTGTAAAAGGTTAAACTCACATAAAATTTAAAAGTTTAAATTGATAAATAATGCAATCCAACTCTTTAATATTTGATGATAATATTATCTGGGGTGAAAATGGTATGAGATAATTGGATTTTTATGTAAAAATTAGTCCCAATTTTTTTAAGTCAGTTTTTTCGACTCAAAAAACTTAAGTAAAAAACTATTTGGGTAATGAAAAATCAACTGTTTTGAGCATAGTTTTTTCTATTTCTAATTTTTAATATACAACTAAATTGATAATTGAGATTAAGATTTGAATTGAGCAATTCAAACCTTTTGTAAATTTACAATGGAGAAAAAGAGATAAAGGTCTGGTAGTTCATGTGTAAGTACTCCAAATAAAATGAATAAAAATTTATATCTCAAATCTTGGTTCGATAACACTTAACTTACTTGGATGAAATTTATTATATTTTACTCTAATATATTAAAAATAAGAGTAAATTAACAATTTCATTCTCGAGAGATGTACTTTGCTTCACTTGGGTCCCTAATAGATTTTTCGCCTCATCTAACTCTTTCAGAGATGCATTTTGTATCATTTGAGTCCTTAAGTGAGCTTTTTACATAGATTATACCCTTTTGGTGCATCAATTGAGTCTATCATGGTATCAATTAGGTCTCCGATGGTATCAATTGAGTCACTCATGGTTTGAATTAGGCCCCTCATGATATTAATTGGATCATACATGGCTTTAATTAGGTCCCTCTATTAAAATGACCACTAACGACGTGATTATGTTATCAATTAGGTCTCTGTCTCTATTTATTTTTTTCAATTTGGTCCCCCATTAACGACAATATTATAGTATTAATTAGGTCCTCATCCTTTTTTTATAATTAATTAGGTCATCATCTTAATTTTTCTTTTATCAATTAGGTCCCCATCAATTTCTCATTTTTTTAAAAATCTTAAAAACTTTTATATAATATTTTTAAATAATATTGTTTAATAACGTGGCATATCCAAATAATATTTTTAAAAATAAAAATATTAAAATTTTTAGATTAGAAAAATTTTCAAAAAATTTAGAAAAAATGTAAAAATGTCAGAAAGTTTACAAAAGATAGGAAAACTAAAAAATAAAAATATTCAAAATATATAAAAGTATGAAAAACTTCAAAAAATTTTAAAATTTGTGAAAAATATAAAAATTTGGAAATGTTTATATAAAAAGAAAGAAATATAGAAAATAAGAAAAATGTAAAAAAATTGAGAAAAATGTAAAAACAATTGAGAAAAATATAAAAAATTTTCAATAATTTAAATAAAATTTAAAATTATATGTTCAAACTATATAATTTTTTTGGCTTTTTTTGTAAATCAGGAAAACTAAAAAAATTAAATAATTATTAAATTTTGAAGGGTATAAAAACTTAAAAAGTAAAAAAACTTTCATAAAATAAAAAGAATTAAAAACTTTTCCAAAGTTATGAAAATTTTGAAATTATTCATAAAATTAGAAATATATTTAAAATTTATAAAAATTTCAAAAATAGATAATATTCTAAAAATTGTACAAGATATATATTGTCAATGGAATGGACTAATATT
This sequence comes from Lagerstroemia speciosa, assembly GCA_037672795.1. Lineage (NCBI taxonomy): Eukaryota > Viridiplantae > Streptophyta > Magnoliopsida > Myrtales > Lythraceae > Lagerstroemia > Lagerstroemia speciosa. The sequence goes on from CM075292.1 coordinate 4,426,953, forward strand.
TTGCTACTGTATGAGGCATAAAGAGAGTTTTTAAAATTTTTTGAAAATTTTAAAATTTATTGCAAAGGTGATGGACTAGTATTCTATATTTTATTTTTTAAATTTTTTTGAGAATTTTTAAAATAAAAAATAAATGTTTTAAAATTCCTTAAAATTTCTTATAATTTCAAGTATCTATTGAATTTTTCTAAATTTTTTTAATTTTACTTATTTGTAAAATTTCTAAAATTTTTTGGAATTTTACGAAATTTTTTATTTTATTAATTTTTTCTAATTTACAAAATACATTTTCAAAATTTTTAATTTTTATCTTTTAAAAATATCTCTAATTTCTTTCTTTTTTAAAAAAATATCTTAAGATTTTCTTTTTTTAGAAATTATTTAAAATTTCTTATAATTTTTTGAATTTATTATTTTTTTGAATTTTATTTTTTATAAAATATTATTATTTAAATTTTTTTTACAAATTTTAGGACTTTTCCAAAAAATTTTCAATATTTTTTTAAATTTCTTTCTATTTTATGAAATTCATAAAGTATTTTTCTATTTATAAATTTTTATTTAAAAGAGTATATAAAAGCGTCACGTCAACATTCATACATGTGATGACAAAAAACCTCATACATGTGTTGTAAAAAATTATTTAGGGACTCAAATGATACAAAACTGGCCATGACTAATCATGGTTAATCAAATAAGGTCGAGAAAGGGTGTAACTCGTTTAAAACACCATAGTGCATCGAATAAATTCTAAATAAGTGATACATGATTAAAACAATTTTACTTGATTATTCATAGCAAACTAAATCATAAGAAACTTAATTACTATTACAACTATTTTTACTTGCACTCACATATGTACAAGACTGAAATTAAGTTCATATTCATGTCTTACATCATATTTACATAGTGAGACCCCTGAACGACTCTATCCAAAAGGAATCACAATGGCTAACCACTATACGTACTTTCTATCCAAACGAATGACTTCAAAAACACTTCTAGGTATAATCACGGCTCCTAATCTCGGACTTCAACTCTAATGATTTGAGATGTTAAAATAAAAGGATGAGCCTACATTACTCAGTAAGTTGACAGTCTATAGCTCGAAGATTAAAATCTATTAACTGAAATGGAAGCTATTCAACACAATCCTTTCAATTCATAATAAAAGTAATATTCAATCACCAGACATACCCATATTTACTTGTAAGCACCATATAGGTTTACACAAGTTACAATATCACTTCATTATACAATATCATATGATTTAGTAGAATCACGAGTAAGTGCAGAATTCAACAACTATCGTATCATCATTCTTATAAGATATACTAACTGATCAGTGGCTATTCATCCCTTTCGGAACATCCCTCTTGAGGAATATTCGTATCATTTGTCCCTTGCGGGATATGCATATGCTTGCATGCTTCAATCACTTAGACACTTATGTAGCATATCATGTGACATATTCATGTCAATTGAACATACCTCATGCTTATGGAAACCATAGAAATGTCAGCAACATGCTTCATTCACATAGCCACTCAAAATAGATCATCATCTTAAGCAAGCTTAAGAGAGCTTAATTACACCACTTAAGGATAATTAAACTTGTATTATCATGCCAATTTGGCTTAGGACCATCTAAGCAATCTCATAAACCATTCAATGTAATAATCAAACATTACTAATCAAGCCTAGTACTATCTAATTACACCCATTAAACCCTTAACACAGTAATGAAACATGTAACACCATATTAATCATGCTTAATTAAACATAAGTATACTTATTAAACTCTAATCACAACAACTTCAATGTGGCATATTAAAAAACATCATTGATTCTCTAATTTAACCACACACATCAAAACATCTACCACACCAAGTTAATGACATAAAAAAAACAAGTTCATATACATCTCTATAACACCATTGATCCTTGAACTAACAACAGTACTTTCATACCAATTCAACAATGTTGCTACGTAACTAACTTATATATACTAAACACAACCTACTTAAGCTAGAAATGATCTTAGCTAACATTAAAGCTAATGAATATTGATGTCTAAACCATGGAAAACCAACTTACCTATGCAAAGTTCTGAAAACTCTCCTTCAATCTGCTCCCCCCTTTCTCTCTCTATATGATGTTTGCTTCAATGGCTGCAAATGGTGATTGAATGAGTTATATTTGTTTTAGGAAGGAGGAGGTCTACTGAGTTGTAGGACAAGTGTTACCACACCCCTACACAAATCCTTTTACGTTTTAGTTAATTCTTTCTCCCTAATAATTTTTGCCATTTCCCTTAAATCTATCATTATCCACTTTAAAAATTTGTCCACAGCAAAGATGGGCTGAGAATGGGCCTCATTTTGGACTTAAGTCCAAGTTATTATATCCAACTTCATGCCCCATCCCAATTACATCACATGCATTAAGGTATTTTATGTAATCTTGGCCAAATTCTAAGCCCAGTTCAATAATTTTACATTTGATTTTGAGATATGGTTCAACATGTTGTAGTATCTAGATATGCCTTAGTCCAATCTAAATAATGAATATGCAAAAGGGTATTTAGATCCAATTCAAGTTATACGATAAGCAAATATAGCTTTTAAATCAAATTTAGGTACATTGGCAAGTCATGTTATAAGACAAGCAAATGTACCCTTTAGATCCCATCTAGGCATATTAGTAGTGGGCTATCACATGATGGGAGATATAAAAACCAAATTCTTCCATCTGTCCAAAGGTATAGGAAGAAGAAAGAACGATATAACAGCCTAAAGAAATCAAATCGCTAATGGGAGTTCAGAACTGATGAGATAAGCAAATATTTCTTAGAAAACTTTGAGGACCACTATATTACTTCACATCTTGAATTCCCAGAGGACGTGGAGAGTCTGTTTCAGCCCATTATTAGTGAAGAAGAGAACCTTCATCTTATTCTATACCTTCTGAGGAAGAAATTTTCAGAACTCTCAGGGCAATGCATTCTCTAAGAGCCCCTGGACTTGATGGTATGTCGCTATCTTTTACAAACACTTTTGGAGCATTATAAAACCTGATTATGTGGGGGCGGTGCAAAGTTTCTTCAAGAATGGTTTTTTTACTCAAATAATGGAATAGCACCTTCATTACATTAATCCCAAAAATCAAAGGGGCTTATTCTTTTAGTGACTTCAGACCCATTAGCCTAGGTAATGTTTGCTACAAGATCATATCGAAAATTGTTGTTAATAGGTTAAAACCTTTCCTGGACAAGATCATTGCTCCCAATCAAATAGCTTTTACTGAAGGAAGATGGATTAATGAAAATAACATTGTCACCCATGCGGTTTCCATTTCATGAAAAAAATCAAGAGCTAGAAAAGGATGGGCAGCAATGAAAATTGATCTTTCAAAAGCCTTTGATAAAGTGAAATGGAAGTTTGTCGTAGGAATTTTAAAGAACTTGGGTTTTAATCAGCTTTTTATCAACTGGATTCATCAGTGTATTGAAACCACTTTCATGTCTATTTTACTCAATGGATCACCTTATGGTTTCTTCAAACCTATAAGGGGCCTAAGGCAGTGAGATCCCCTATCCTCTTACTTATTCATTATTTTGATGGAAACTCTTTCAAGACTACTACATAGAGCTTGACAAAGGGGTCATATCAAGGGTTCAAAGTAAGTAGGAGTGGGCCTACCATCTCACACTTATTCTTTGTAGACGATCAGATTGTGATGTGTAGGGCTGGAATACAAGACATACTACAATGGATAGCCATTTTAGATAAATTTTGTGAATGGAGTGGACAAGAGACAAATTTCCTTAAATCAGGCCTCCACTTTTCAAAGGAATACTACAGTGGAGATAAGAAGGGAAATCAAGCAAATCATGGGAATGAGAAAACTGAAGAGTGTTGCTAAATATCTTGAAAACCACCTATTCTGAAAAAGAAAATAACTGAATCTTTCCAATTCATTGTTGAAAAAATTAAATTTAAATTGGCTTCTTAGAAAGCAAAATCTTTATCTTGGGTTGGCAGAGCAACTTTGATAATATCCTCTTTTAATAGTGTTTTGAATTACACTGTGACTTTTTAAGCTACCAAACAATTTGCAAGAAAATTGACCAATTAAGTTGCAAGTTTTGGCAGGGAAAATCATATTCAGTTGGACACTATTTTGCACCAAAAAGTTGGGATTCACTTTGTTCTCCAAAAGAGAATGGTGGACTAGGTTTTAGAAAAGCAGAGGATCATAATAGAGCCTAACTTTCCACAATAGCTTGGGCATTAAAAAAAAGCCCTCCAATTTGGCAACAAGGATAGTGACAGCCAGGTATGGAAATTTTTTCAATCCCTCTAATAGATTAAGTGTTAGTTAATCTATAATTTGGAAAGGATTGTAGAAAAACTCTTCATAAAGGATGCTAGAAGATCATAGGAGATGGCAAAACAACCCAAGTATGGATTGAACATTGGATACCAAGTATGATAGACCCAGCTAGTTCTGCACTTGATCTTTCTATCATTTCCCAAGATCTCAAGGTGAGTGATCTAATTCTAGTAGAACCTAGAAGATGGAATAATGTGGCTATAGATCAATTGTTTACTAGTCATGCTACAGAAGCTATAAAGAGTATTATATTATACAACAAGACACTGAGGACAAGCTCACTTGGGCTTCCCAATTCCTCTTGGGCTCATTCTGTCAAGTCTTTTTACCTACTTGATCAACAACACAAATTTTTTGCCACAAACTCTAGGTTTTGGAAAAAAAACTATGGAGGTTGAAAGCCCATGAGAGATGGAAAATCTAGTTATGGAGAATGGTGAGCAATTGCCTCCCCTGGATTACAAATGAGGATGCTCTATGTCTACAGGCTCTGATAGGTTTGAGCATCTCTTTCAAGAGTGCTTATTTTACCAAGTCAGTTGGAGGGAATCACCATGGAATCTTTGGATTATCCCACATCCAGTGGACTCAATCATCAATTTGATTAGTTTCTTTCTTGACCCACCAAATGAGTTTATAATGAATGAGATAAATCTTGGAAAATTTCGGTCTATTGGTGCTATTCTGATACATTACGTGTGGGATCTTTGAAATAAAGCTATACACGATGATCACAAGCCTAATTTATTAGACTTTGTGGCTAAAATTAACAAATTGTATCAAGAGCACAACGAAGGCTATGGGCAGCTAGGAATGACATTGCGGACTCATGGATCTACACATGAAAATCATAACTTGAGTTGCCCACATAGAATGGTATGAGTCTGTTCAGATGCCTCGTGGTGGAACTAAAACCAAGCCTTGTTGGAGTTTCCTTTGATCACAAAAACAAAGCCCTCTGTGCCTAGATGGAGAAAAGACAAACCATAAGTCCATTGCATGCAGAAGCCTTTGCTCTTCTCATGTCAATCAAAATCACATTCGAAAAACAGTGGAGGTCAAATTTTGTTCTGATTCTCTTATCCTAATTGAAGTACTGCATGGTGATAAGCAAGTAACTTTTCCAATTAATGAAGCCATCCAATAGATTAAGAGTTCTCTGCAATTTTTTGAGAGCTGGGATTGTGTGTGGATTCGTAAGAAGCAAAACCCCCTAGCTGATCAACTATCTATAATAGATCATTGAAGACCTTTTGTATTTTTTAGGGCAAGGATCTGGGGTTTTTTGTCTCCAAAACCCTTCGCTAGCAACACCAGGCTATTTGGTAAGACAAACCATCAGTCCATTGGCAAGAAATATGCAGAGCACCATAATGCCCTCAAACAAATAGAGAGGTGTGTTGTGAGAATCATGGATTGAATACAAATGAGGAATCTAGCAACTCAAACCATAATGCAAGATCAACAATGGAACAAGAGTGCATCTCTATATATACAAATGCAGCATGAACTAAGCAAGAAGCTTGTCTTGCTGGGATTGTTGAATAAAATGGCGAGAAGGTACTGTATTGGGTTCAAAAAACACAACAGGGTTCTCCCCTTCTTGCTGAAACTTCTGCAATACTCTTGGCATTATCCATGGCAAAGAACAAGGATGGGAGAAGATATGGGTTCATACTGATTCCCTCATGACAGTCCAAGTTATAGAAAATGACAAGGATCAAGTTTGGACCATCAAGCCAGTAGTCCTAGATATAAAGAAAGCCATGTACACTTTTAAGTTTGCTAAATGTACTTGAATAAGTAGAAATAATATTGAGGATGTCCATAATATTGGTCAGATAGGTAAGTTTTTTGATAAAGAGGGCCTTTATGTATGTAGACCTAAAACTCTATATTGAATGAATGTATGTACAATTTACTCAAAAAAAAAAAAAAGCAGCACCGGGTTATTTAATGTTCTCTCTTTGTTATAAAATCAATATTAGTATCATTATTCAGCAAAAAAAAAAAAAAGATAGAATACCTCGTTAGATGGGCTTCTCCATAGTAGCCACAGGGGATTTATGCAATTCGTAATGTTTGGAGGTCGACTTTAAGAATCTCATCCTCAAAAGTCAACCTAACCGTGGTAATCATCCTCTTCCATCGAATTGGAAAATGAATAAAAATTGGATAACACAAAAAAGAAACTGTAATTAAAAGAAGTCTTAACCAAGTATTAACTGTTTGATATCAATATTCATTGAAATACTAAATTTAAGCCACTAACAATGATGCCACAAACTTGTTCATATTCTATATCAACCTAATGCAAGTATATGTGTGTCGCATGTATAATATAGAAGTAAGGATGAGTGTGTTCCTATATAGTCCTAGTTCAAAATCCAACAATTACTGAAATTAATACAATTGTACCTTATTCAAATAAATGAAATCAATTGAGTGAAATTCAAATAAGAAAGAAAATAATCAAATTAATTGGCCTTTAGTGCTATTTCCATCCCAATCAATATGTATTTATGCGTTTAATTAATTATTATTGTTAATCTATGGCGCTAGATCTCACTTATAGAAAGACTGTAGTTCTAATAGTGTGTTAGCCTGCTCTTTTTATAGGTGACTAATAAATGAGAGCCTTTATGTTTCAACCTTAGTTAGCCGCCTGGGGTGCTTAGGCATATCGCTACTCATTTCACAAACAACCTAGCTCTTGATGCAAATTATTCTAGTTCTTAACTATCTTATGCAAAACCTAGTTTACAATTCCTCACTGGGGTTCTGTCAGGCTTTTGAAAGAATTTAATTGGTGATCAATCAATTAAATAATATTAAAATTGAAAATAGCATAACACAATTAACCAACAAGTATAGATGAGAAAAATAGACTATTTAAATGAAAAAGTAGGTTCCATTGATCACGTTATGTTAGAAAAACTAGTTCATAATCTAAAGAAAGTGAACCATCCTTGCTAAAAAATATTAAGATTTTGGAAAGAGGAAATAAACTCGATTTTGCAAATTGTACCAATTATCTCACAAGACGGGCCACAAGTTTTGCCTTCAAGTCCCGTCCTTTGTTCCACTGTCAATGACTTCAATTGCTTAGTTCTAAAAAAAGATTAAAATGTTCAATCTTAGAGGATAATCTTTGTGAATATATGATGTAATTGCATAAAATATATCACTTTGAGATTCTCTTACCTTTTTGAATTAATCTCTTATTCTTTTGCTATCTTTTGGGACCCACTTGATGTGGAATATTCGTTAATTTCCTTTGCAATATATTCCAAAATTTTCTGAAGTTTATGCATGTTATCGTTTCGCTCTATTACATTGTGACATGTGTCACGAGGCTAAGACATATGCTAGCATGTAACGTGACATAAAGCGATTGAGAGCAATCCTATGGAGTTGTATCATGACATTGTGTCGTGATATAAAGTAAATAATAGACACATGCCAGGCAGTGTTGCAATACGTGTCACGACAACAGAACCCAAGTGTAAATTACCTTCTCCTTGCATACTTCTGACTTTCCTATGATTCATCTATAGTAAAATAGGGTCCAAATTAAGCATTATATAATCTCATTGTGTTAAAATGCACTTATGCACATAAATGAATCTCAACAAGGCGTGATCATACTTGAAAAGTGCTAATTTATTCTAAACTTTGTAAATTAGCCTTGATTTATGGCTTAGGTGTCTAGTACTATATTTTTTCAGAGAATTATCACCATATGAGATGGGGATAGTGAGCTTGATCTAAGTTGGGTTTGATTAGCATGTTATTCTGCGCTCCTTTATGATTGGGTACTGACTTTTATTATCTTGAATCTTTGATCCTTTAAGTAATAAGAATTGATGTGATAATTAAAAAAAACCTTACGAGGGTTCAAATAATAGTCCTTAGGCAGTTCTTGAGTTCGCAACTCCAATCTCCTTATCTTGAGTGCATCGTGGGACTCGTGAGTATTTTCCGGTTAAGTCAATTGCGATAAAATTATTCTCTTAAAATTGTGACTTTTATAGTGGAATAAAATATTTTTTAAAACACACTGTTATTTTCACATTTAGAGGATAAAACAGGAAATGTGACCATATTCCAGCAGTTCGATACATCCCACAATGTTTTAAGAAAGAAAGGCAGCCAAAGATATTTTGTGCAACGCCTTGCCACAATAGGCATAGTCGCCTCCACTAGGTTATGACCGTCATGGTACTGGAAAAATCTTACATGGGATCAAACAAATATCCTTATACAACTCCTAAGTTGGAAACTACAATTCATTCTTCGCTTAAGTTCTCGAGACTTTTCAATATTCTCAGTTCAAGTAAGATATAAAAAGGAAAATTTTGTAAATAAAAATGATCTGGCTAGAACTTTAGTCATGTTTAAAATTTATTCACGTTTTCCTACCTAAATAACAGAATCAAGCTAGATCATGTAGTAATAATATACCTCGTTGCTATTGATAAATGAAGACCGTTTTTATATGACCTCTACAAGAGAATGTGCTTATCTTTTATTAGGTGTCATGAGAAATCTAAAACATTGTAGGAGTTAGTTTGATCAATATCAATCTTGTCAAACTTGCGGGCCTATGCTAACCTTGCCTCTAAAATCGCATCTTTCCAAGAAACCAACCATTCTAGATTAAAACTGGATCTTGAAATGCTGAGATCTAAACCTGCCTGGTTCACTTCATGGTATAAACTTGTTTGCATCTGCCATAAGTGTACCCATTTGGAGACGTGAGGCAAATTCAAATGTTAACAATGTGTTGTCCAAGCTCAATGAAGAACAATGAATAGGGGAGAGTTGACATGGAGAGTGATCAGTAGTACAATAGAAGATTTTGATGATTCTGGTAATAATGAATGGCTGAGAAACGTATATACAGATTCATTAACAAAGGTGAGAAGAGGCAGTCCTTGGCTATATTGTTGATTGATATCAAGATCCACCACCACGAATTTTCACCCAGATTGACCTTTATGAGGAACACTATTCGGAACCGTTAAATTTCGACCTAATCTCTTGTTACCAAAATAATACATGATAATTTTGGATGACCATAATTCCAAATGAAAATGAAAAATAATATGACACAAAGTGATGTTACAATAATATAACTATAAAATAAAATTATCATATTAAAAGAACTCGAAAATAGTTACACTAAAATGTTGAGGCTTGTTGCCATCATAGTATTCTTAAGAATAATTATTTCCCTCTCAGTTATGTTGAGGAAGCATGATCGTTAATCTCCCATGATGCAATGACTTCTCGTAGAGATAAAACTAGCACCGAATTTTGAAGTCCTTGAAACAAACCGAACAACGACAGAACACTACTATGAAAATTGTACACGAAGAAAATAGAGAGAGAATTTGTACTTTTTCGATCACTCCATGAAAAGCAAACTGTGCAATGGTCCTATTTATAGAGATAAAGGAAAGTCGTGTACTTAATAGCACTAAACTGAAAACTAAAAGCAGGAACTAGTCAATTTAAGGCCTAAATCGAGCATTAAATCATTGAGCCGATAGATTAACCTACTCTCAATTAGACTGGCTACCTTAATTCGCCATAAATAAGGTTAATCTGCCTTAATTAGCCTTAAACTATTGAAAAGGATGTGAGTCTATGAATTTTCTTCCTGCCTACATTATAAGTGTGTGTTTAGGTGAACAAGTCAATGCATAAAAACAATTAAAAGCTCATTAGGATTAAAGCCCACGAAGTTTAGTAAAACCCATAAACATATCGTCATGACTGAAAAAATGGACAGAATTTCTCCCTAGAATATTTAAAATTATCACGAAAAAAAAATTTGGATAATTTGTTTATTGAGCGCTATTACTTTACTAAACATGGTGGACTTTTATTCTTAATGGGCTTTAATTGCTTTTTATGCATTGGCTCGTTCACCTAAACACGCACATATAATGTAGACAGAAAGAAAAATCATAGGATTCACAATCTCCCTCACTAATAAAAATGGTCTTCAAAATTTCCTAACTTACATTAATAGGTAAAATAAATTCAAGATTCAGAGCGTACTCAAGTTCCCAACTCTAATGATATTCTGATACTATAATAATTTAACTCATTATGACTTGCCCATAAATAACTTCTTGTACCTCATAATTGAATATCCATATGGAAAGATATATAAATTAGAATAGAAATCCCTATATTTTTGTTGTTATTATGTGTAGAGAAACCCAAGTTGGGTAAAAAGAAGACCAGCAGCCCAACCACCCTCGTTGGTAATGTTCAGGTTTTCAAGTTTAATTACAAATATATCAAACAACCTGAATAACTGGTACTTACACTACCCTTGTCAATAAAGCACCACCAAAGAGAAACTCAAGATAACCCAATTCATTCATGCCCATAAAAATATGAAACTCGAGAATAGTCAAGCTAATATATTTGTACCCTTACTTATATTATATTGTCTTCAGTACTTCGAATAACAAAATAATAATAATAGATCACCAAAATGAAGAAGAATATCCTTGTTGATGCAAACCTCGCCAATGACATAATGAAACCTAATATCAAATATGATAAGAACATCATTAACATGTGACGAAACTCATATGCAACTAAGGTCTCCAGGAACGTATCTTTGTCAAACTCAAATGGTGGAATCATGATCCATTACCTATAAAAATGTAAGAACCTTGGTATAGTGGAGAAATTACAATCAATTATGAAAAGGTTGATCGCTAAATGGAGGATGAATGCAAACTCTGATAAGTTCATTTAGTTCTTCAAAATACCAAAGAGAATGAAATCTCATACTTTATTGATCCATAATCCAGTTTCCAAATTCGTCAATGAGCAAGCACCGGTCTTTAAAAAGGCTAAAGTGTAATATTTACATGTATATAACATTTCCAAATGATTCTCACGAGATAAGAAACTAATAATAAATTAAATGTAAGAGTTACCCTATACGAAAATATGAAATATAAATTATATCTTCAAAATTAAACAAAAGTGAAAGCAATATTACTATTTAGGGAAAGTGATATATTCTAAATGGTTGAAATATATCATAATATATTTTGTATGGACTCTTCTTATTCTATGCTATTCTTGCCACTTTTGAAATCCTCTTTTCCCTTTGGTATTTACTATCTTCAATTATTAATGTTCTTGCCATAAATATGCTAATAATAATATATGTTCTCCATTTTGGTACAAGTCTTAAATATCTTTCACATTTTGCATTAATAATGGTTGACCATAAGTTGTAACCAAGTTCACACCCTTCAATTGTCTTGTTGGAGCTCTTGTCACCGAATCAAGAGGAACATCAATTGCATTTATCAAATCCTTATATGGATTCATATCATTCTATTCCTCTTGAAAATAATTTGTCCTCAAATCACGACTTGCATAAAATAAAAATAAATCACCAACGATGAATGCACTACTAACATTATACTTAGCATGTTGATTTGGCTTGTTAGAATTTTTATCAACGTGTTTGAGAATTCTTGTTCGCATATTTTCAAATGGAAGTTGCCTAACATATCGTGGCCTCTTAAATCTCTTCCTTGTCATGTACAATGAATCACAACCTCCTATATCAAAAATAAATTTCTTATTTTGCCTAAGGATTGAACCTTTCATAAAATGCTTCACCTTCATATCAATTTTAAGTTGTTTTCTTTCACGAATTTGCTCCACAACTTCAGCTTTTTTCTTTCCATATAAATTCACAAACTCAAACAAAGATAAGTTAGTTAAATTATAAAGGTATGAGTCAAACTCAAACAACTTTGTTATGTCCATATAAATTCACAAACTCAAGCAAGAAAACTCAATATGTGATAAATATTCTTTTCATGCTTTCTTGTCAACTGTTGTATGACAAGTCAAAAATAATAACTTATTTCTAAGTTTTCTCAAATTCTTCCAAAAGTAGATCAAGAAGTTGACAACTCTATTTAAAATATGTATACCACATATTCTCATAATCTCTCTAAAGATGAAATCATCATGTGTGGTATTATCCATTATATGATAGAATAAGGTCCCAATATGTACCAGTTAAACAATGAAACTACTTCAACGCCAGATACCATCAATATAAAAAAACAGTAGAAACTACTTACTTGACTTACCAATTAGATGATTGCCAATCTTGGATTACCTTTTCTTTTTAATCATGATTCTCAATCTCTATAGCACTCATAATAAAATTAAGAAAAATAACCTTATTCTGCAAAGATTACGGATTTCAAGCTTACCAAATAACAAGTCTTTCCTTGATGCCTCTAAATAAATCTTGGATGTTTAGGATGGTCATCTAAGTTTTTGCTATAATGAATATTATTAAAGTAGATAAAAACATACAACATATGACTCATAAATCTCATGATAGCACTAGGCCTATTAATCATTCCAAAAGGCATAAAATAACCTCTTATACAAATCAATTGATGTTTTGCATGCAATGTTCAACTTGTGATCTTTACTTACCCTAACATGATGGAATTGTCTTGCAAGATTAGTTTTTGAAATCACATATGCACCATGCAATCCATCTAACATGACATCTAAGTAATATATATGATTTAGATACATTACCACGATATTATTGGTGGCTTGGAAATTAGCAAACACGCTCCTTGTTTGATCCCTATAGTTTTGAATATCATCTATCTCACATGATTGCTCATATAATTGATTGGTCTAAATGTAAACCTTGACCTTGTATTCCTATAAATAAAAAAATAATATTACTCGATAAGAATCTGACAAGATTTTTAGTAAATAAAACTGGCTCCATAAACATAATAGCTTATTTAAAATTAAAGATCTTGTTCCTCTCTTACATTTACCAATTACACATCACTCTTTTTTCAGTCCTCTCAATTTCTTTTTCCTCATTTTCTTTTTTCACAGTTTCAAGCTCCCTCTCTTGTTCATTCTTCTCTTTTTCTTCTTTCTCATCTTTCTTATTCTTTTTATTACACCCTCATTCTTCATTATACTCTTTATTTTGTTCATTCTCTCCTTTTTTATCACTCCTCTTTCTTGATTACTATTTTGATTCTCATGAATTTATGTAACACTCATAGCTTGTTGGACATCCTTTTGAGAGCTCGAGATAAGAATTAAATGATGGTAATTTGTCTTATTGGGGGCTGATCTTCATGCATAATACTGCATCGCCACTATATCATCAATCTCACTATTTAATCCACATAGGAACCTATCAATGGTGGCTTTTATATCCTCCTCTATGTTGGCTTTTGTTATTACAACTTCCATTTCTTTGTAGTATTTGAAAATGCTCTTCGATCCTTCAGTTGGTAGAAACTTGAAAGGAATTGTCTCCTCATTATTTACTTCATCCCCTTCCATGTCTTAGCAGTCACTCTCCATTCTATTTCCTACTTATAATAAGTTAATCCCACCAAATAACAACATAGTCGAAGTAACAACGTAGTTGGAGAATTGAAATGAAGCAAGTTGTACCTTTTTTTTGGATAGTTGTGACAATTGAAAATAATCTTCATTCTTTCCTACCATAAAAGATAAGTTTTGGGATTGTTTTTGCCTTGGAAAATTGGACATTTCACATTTTTGTTACCCAAATTATCTTTCTATCTTGGTCTTCTCTACTCTTTATCTTCGTATCCAAAACAAAAATTGCCTTTGGGATGTTTCTTCCTCCAACTTGTCCATATCTTTTGATGGAGTGAAATATAAAATCTGCAAAATAAATATTATGAACTCACAAGCACTTCCTCATGTGTTTCACTCAAAAATAGACTCACTCAATTCCACTTTTGTTTGCACTCAAATGGATTTTACTCTCTAATAACCTCACCCATAGTTTTCAAAACCGGATCGGAAACTCGTCCAGGCATGGGTCCTCGGGTTGATTGGTTCAACCGAGGTTCAATGGGTCTAACCAGATTTTTATAAATAATACTTATAGTAGTATAAAATTGGTAATATGAATGTAAAATATTATATTTTTCTCTCTCTCAATTTTTTTGCTTCAATTCTCGCTCTTTGGACAGGAAAACACCGAAATTTTATTCAATCTCGGTCCATTTTCACAATTTCCACTTCCTTTCTTGATTCTTGCTTCACGAACTCTAGAGGTTGCCATTGATTTTACTACCAGATCTTGGCCCCTTGAAGAAACTCTCGATCTTCTCTCCAACCCCACAAATCTACCGGCTCAAAATTCCGTCAGGTTTGATCTAGTCTCCTCTCTGTCAGATTAGGATATTCTTCATTTCTTTCATAGAACTTTATCCTCCTTTCATTTGTTGATATGGATTTCATTGCGCTTCCTTTAAACATTCAGCTGAAAATGCCAAATATTGTTTGCCCATGTCTATGTGATCCTGATTGAATAATAATAGGTTAAATTTCCATGCTTGCTCGGCCATTTTGACATGTTGAGTTATGACTTGTTTCCCCTTCTCTTACTACAGATGGCAGCGACGGCAACGGCGGGCGAGAGTAGCGGCAGCACCAGGTGGCAGCAGTGGTAGCGGACGATAGTAGAGGGCTTTTTCCTTCATTCCTATTTGGTGCCTTCGCGTTCTTTGCTTTGCCATAGTCAGTCAAGCTTAGAGTTTGTTTTAGTTTTTCTATTTTGTATTTTCCGTGACCTTCTATCTTTTTTTTTGTATTTTTCATTTTTCTTTGCTGATGATTTCTTGACCGGTTCTTGTGGGTTCGGTTAAAACCCGATCAGAATGGCTGGAAGTCCAACCTGCTTTGTGATGTAAATGGAGCAATTAGCGAAATCGGACCGACTGGTGCCTGATTCCCGGCCCAAACAGCTGGTCCGATCCGGTCCGATTTTAAAAACTATGATCTCACCACTCTATCTTTTTCTACTTGTATTCTCTTTCAGTTCTTTTTGAATTGAACAAAAATAATTAGAATTTTCTACAACAATTCACTGTGACTTCACCAAGATTTAAAAAGAGAATGTAGGGTTGGGTTCTAAGGGTTTGTTTCGATTGAGGGGTGAGGAGGGTTATGGAGGGGCAAATATAAACCTTGTTTGACTAATAGGGGTTTACAGAGGTTTATGAATGTGCAAGTTCAACCATTATTTGAGAAATTAAAATAAGAGGGTTACGCAGGATTACGGAGGTTTATGGAGGTTTATGGTTGATATAACCCTTCATAACCCTCCTCCAAGCCAATTTTTCAACCCCCCAAATTGGAGGGTTATGGATGGTTGAGATAACACTCTATAACCCTCCATAATCTCCAGCTCCATAAACCTCCATGACCCTCTACCTCCATAAACTTCCATAACCCTCCCCTCCATAAACCTCCTCACCCCTCAATCCAAACAATCCCTAAAACAATAAAAAATCAAGAATAACAAAGCAATAACGAACTAGAGAAACATAGTTCAAAAGAAACAACTTTGAATGTGAACAATTATAATGACCAAGAAAATAGTAGGATTTGTTTACTTTTCTTCTCCCTTCTTTCTTCTTTTCTTCTTTTCTCTTTTTTACTTTTCTACTACTACTTTCCTTTTTTGCAGATTCTTTTTTTTCTATTTTTCTACTGATACTTTTCTTATTTTAGCTTCTTTTTAAATATCTTTTTTTTTGTGATAATAGGAAGCAAGGATAAAAAGAAAAATAATGAAAGATGAAAGAAAATAAAGATAAACTAAAGGATAGATGGAACCTAACGTAGAACGTTGACTCTAATACCAAATGATGCGAACCTTGCCAACGACGTAATGTGACCTAATATCAAGTATGATAAAAAGCTCACCAACATGTGACGAAACCCATATGCAACATAGGTCTCTAGGAATGTAACATTGTCAAGCTCAAATAGTGGAACCGTGACCAATACCTATAATACAAAGAGGTAAGAATCTTAATATATTGAAGATGCCATAATTATTTATGGAAGGATTGATTGATAAGTGGAGGATGGATATCACAAAAAATTTTGATAAGCTCATTTAGTTTTTCAAAGTATCAAAGAAAATAAAATCTCACACTTTATTGATCCATAATCTAATGTCCAAATTCGTCAATACCAAGCACTAGCCTTTAAATAAGCTAAAGCGAAATATTCACATGTATATAACTTTCCTAAATGACCATCATAGGATAAGAAACTAATAATAAAGTGAATATAAGAGTTACCCTGTAGAAAAATATGAAATATAATCTATATTTTCATAACTAAACAAAAGTGAAAATAATATCACTATTTAGGCTGAAATATATTAGAATATAATTTGTATGGACTCTTCTTGCCACTTGAAATCATCTTTCCCCTATGACATTTATTATTTTCCATTCTTAATGCTCTTGTCATAAATATGCTAAGAAAATATTTGTTCACCATTTTGGGATAAGTTTGAAATATCTTTCACATTATGTATCAATAATGGTTGACCATCGGTTCATACTTTTCAATCGTCTTGCGGAGATCTTGTCACTGAATCAAGAGGAACATCAGTTGCATTTGTCAAACTTGTATTTGCATTCACCACTTGTCGAATAATATTGTTGTAGAATTTTCTACAAATAGAATTAGGTAAAACTCTCAAAAATTCCAAGAATAAATACAATTAATTGTTGTTGTTATAATAAAGGAAGACTATCCATACAGAACTTATCGATTGATTCAATCTGAAATGTCAAATAATATTCCATAATGCATAAATATGCTTGAGAAACCATAGGAGCCAACTCGAAGAACTTGATCTATTTTTGAATTCCTCAACCAAAAATTGTAGTCACTCCTTGTTTTAACACATTTATAACTAATTCAAATTCCATTAAACTTTTTTATTAAAGAATATTATTCATTTTCACCAAATTCGTAAAAGTAATACTAAGACAGACAATAAAACAATCAGTTGAGTTCATATTTCACAACACATTTCAAGTAAACTATCAAGTAATATAGTTTATTTAATTTATAGCTACAACATTTTTCTAACACTCTCATATCAACAAATCACATAAAAGACACTTCGCATGCTCATGGAGAATTAACATAAATATCACATGATAAAATAATACTCAAATCACAACTGTAGAAGCTATATTCATGTAAATAATTATCAAGCAATCACAAAAACAAGCACCCAATATTACTTCTTAACTGTAAAATCAATTAATCAGATAACTACAATCCCACTCCACTACAAGCTCAATCTCATTCTATTATTTTTGTTATATGATATAATCATATAATCATTATTAACAAGCTCCAAACAATATTATAGATCCAAAGATATATCATATCCATTTAATATGATAGTAATATAAACCTCTAAAATGTCGGGGATCGAATAGCGTCTATAGAATCTATAATTTATACTATGATGTCAAAATTGTCACTACAAAGTCTATAGAGTCTACCAGTTCTTTGAAGAAAAAATGTGCCTCAAGGAACTTTAAACTGCCCAAAAGTAATTCTAAGAGAAGGAATTCGAGGAGACATGGGTTCTTTGAGGAAAAAAATTGTAGAAGGTAAAATTCAGTGTCGCCCGAGGCTTCACGATGGGAATGAACATTCGACGTGTCTGCCACATGTGTGCACACGAGTTCAACTCAATAGGCCTCTAACTAAACCCCTTTGTAGGTGCGTGAGGCGGGCATGAACCATTTAAAATAGTAATGAATGTTACGCATCTAATATCACTCTTTATTTATAAACGTTTAAAATACCTTTTTTACTTATTCATGTGGGGTTCACTTCCCCATCACTTCACTGGCTCCATATGAGCTTCTCAACCAATTCCTCTCTCTATATATATATATATAATCCATGAATTTTAACCAATTAAATTTCCTTCAATTTTATAAGAATAATTTCTCATTCACCATATCATTTTTCAAAATCTCTTAGGCAAGATCGGCCCAGGCACCATGGATTGCTAGTGATCTCCCTTGTACTGATGGTCAAGAGTCCCTCACCCTCCCATCTTTTATTCTACCATCACTATTTTACTTTACCTTTTTTTACAAAATTTTTTTTTTAAATAATTTTATTGGAAAAATGCCGTAAATAAATGGTATAATAATCAATTTTGGGTGAAAGGAAAACCAATCCGAAAAAATGGCACTCCACCCGAGAAATCTGAAGGCTCAAAATTCATCGAATTTTCTATATTATAAATATTATGTCTAAAATTTAACACTATAGTCGATAATATTATTAAGTATTTCTCTTACTTTGAAAGTTTTTTAATTAAGTCGAACTTTACCCATTAGAATCAGTCCATTGGTGGTAATATTTTCCTCGATTTTACTTCTCATTAGTTTCATATGTTTTTTAAATTAATGTTTTTTAAACTTGTATTTAAAATTTAGTTTAAAATAATCTCACCCGAAGTGATCAATGACCCCTAATAGCTCTTGGTGTGATTTTTTATACTTGAAAAAATTGGGATCAACAATTTCCAATAAAAAGATGGCCTCGCTTCTTTTTTTTTTGATAATTAAAAAAAAAGACGGTCTGATTTCATATGGTCAAATAGTCAACAGAGATTTTGTTATCAAAATTTACAAAAATGTAATGCATGCGAAACAAGTTGAAAAATTTAACTCGCCACTTATTTTTACCGAAAAAATAGTTTATAATATTTTAGAAATACAAATAAAATTCGTGGCTCTTTATATAACTGAACCTTATTAAATTTTATATTTTATAAACGGGTTAAACTTTGATGCAATCCTCTACTTTGTTCAACGCCCTTTCAGCGTCAGCCGCCACTTCAACCTACTCTGCTCCATCTTAAAAGCCCGCCGCCTCTTTTCCTTTGCAGAAACCCTAATCTCTCTCCTGCTCGACTAAACAATGCAAGCCACTCTCATCTCTCCTCACGCGGCGCCCAAATGCCTCTTCTCCGGCCACTCCAATGGCAGACCCTCACGAGCCAGGCACGTGTGCCTCGTCCCTAGGGCTTTCGCTGCCGTCCCATCCACCAACGTGGCGCCTCTAGCAGAGGAGGCCGCCTCTGTCAAGCTGAACAAGTATAGCTCCCGCGTAACGGAGCCCAAGTCCCAGGGTGGCTCCCAGGCGATCCTCCACGGAGTGGGGCTCTCCAATGACGACCTGTCGAAGCCCCAAATTGGGATCTCCTCCGTCTGGTACGAGGGGAACACCTGCAACATGCACTTGCTGCGGCTTTCGGAGGCGGTGAAGGAGGGCGTTCAGGAGGCGGGCATGGTGGGGTTCAGGTTCAACACGGTCGGCGTGAGCGACGCCATTTCTATGGGCACCCGCGGAATGTGCTTCAGCTTGCAGTCGAGGGACCTTATCGCGGACAGCATCGAGACTGTCATGTCTGCTCAGTGGTACGACGGGAACATCTCCATTCCCGGTTGTGACAAGAATGTGAGCTTCTTCCCTTTTCTTTTTTCATATCTCTGTCATAGATTAGGTACTCTTCTGTGAAGTGTCCGCTGTTAGCAGAAATTTCTAGTCGAATGAAAATGTAAAGTTTTTCATCATGCATCTGTACATGGTTGTGTTTCCCATGTTGTTCTGCTTGTATTTAAACATGGACAAGTTAAACGGGATTGTTTGTCCATGCCATGAAGATATCTGCTGGTAGTTAGTTTATTTTGCTCCAACTGAGGCTCTTTTTAGAATGAAGGATGGACATGGAAAAGAGATGTAATAGCTTACGGATTTTTAACGTCGTGGAATTGCAGTCTTTTCATTTCAGTGCACTGTATGATTCATTAGACTGGGTGACGCTATATTTATGGCTTGTAAGAGTGGCCTATTACTACATGTTACAACTGTTCTGTCAAATCATGCAGATGCCTGGTACTGTAATGGCGATGGGACGCCTCAATAGACCAAGTATCATGGTTTACGGTGGATCGATCAAGGTATGAGATTTTTCAACAAAATTGTTTTTGAAGAAGTGTAACTATCTTTTTAAATCTTTCTGAATAACTTATTGCTGCTGAAGCGTTTCAGATATTCAACTTTGGTATCAAGTTGTTGTCGTGTTTATTGAACTGACCTCTTAGTTTCTTGGAATCTAAATCATTGGAATCATGTAATTTTTGGTATATTTAGGCTATCGTGATCTAACTATGCTAATCTTCTTATTAAATTTTCTTCTGCAGCCTGGTCGTTTTCAAGGTCAAACATATGATATAATATCAGCCTTTCAGGTGAGATCTCTTCCACAGTTCTTTATTGGCTGCGATTTTCATTCCAAATACACATTTTAGGTCTTCTACATCTTCCATAAATAATGATTTGCCTTTCCTTCTGTCTGTTTCTTATTGACAATATGGCAGATAACTTACTTTTTTAACTGGTCAAAACTAAGCGTCATCTGTACGTTATGTAATAGAGTTATTTCAGTTGTGTTCTACAACTGGTTACTCTTTTATCTTTCAGTTACAATGCAACCATCAATACCTGTGTCACTGCATACTTGGATGTATGTTTTATTTGCTGTGTCTCATCATAAATATCCGCTGTTTGTAAAGACTTTGTATTTGTTTTCTTTGTAGGTCTATGGAGAGTATGTAAGTGGTGCCATAAGCGACGAGCACAGGAGAGATGTTCTGCTAAACTCCTGTCCAGGGGCAGGAGCTTGTGGTGGAATGTATACTGCTAATACAATGGCCTCTGCAATTGAAGCTATGGGAATGTCTCTTCCCGGCAGGTAAATGTATGCTGAAGCATGCATTATTTGATATTCTAGTATAACCTCCATACCATGCTTTGATACCAACTAGGTATTAGGGTCAACTGGACTGGCAAATTGAAAACGCTTTCTTATTATTCATTTATTTTCTCGTCATCATGAAGTTCATCCACACCTGCTGAGGATCCAATGAAGCTGCTTGAGTGTCGTTTGGCTGGGAGACACCTTTTAGAACTGTTGAAAATGGATCTGAAGCCAAGGGACATTATTACTGAGGGATCATTGCGTAATGCCATGGTCATTGTTATGGCACTTGGGGGATCAACAAATGCCGTTTTGCACTTGATTGCAATTGCACGGTGAGAACTTCCTGCATAGTACCTTTCCGTCACTCTCTCTCTCTTCCCTCCTCTCCCCTTTCCCCTCCTCTCTCTCACCCCTCTCCATGGAAAATTTTATTTTTTCACAAGGGAACGGTTCATATCCTCATACTCTTGGCAGGTCTGTTGGGCTCAAATTGACTCTTGATGATTTTCAGAAAGTAAGCGACAAAGTTCCACTTTTGGCTGATCTTAAGCCGAGCGGTAAGTATGTCATGGAAGATGTGTACAAGGTGTGTATTAACAGTGATTGATATTCCTTTGTGATTTCTAAAATTATGGAATGCCCATGCTCTTCGTGAATGATGAAACATGAAACCATGCTTTTCCAGATTGGAGGAACACCAGCAGTCATTAGGTACCTCTTGGAGCTTGGATATTTGGATGGGGATTGTATCACAGGTATGTAAACATTGCAAAGATCAACTCCTAGTGGTAAATGGTTTCATTTAGTCAAACTTACTGGACCAGTCGTTTCACTTATCAAAGACAAACAGCAGGAGTTTTGTGTACAAATGCAATGTTATAGAAACGTTCTTTTAAATAAAAACTAGATCCTATCAAACTATTTTGTTGAGTTCCAGAAGTAAATCGCATCTTCAAAATGCAGTTGAGTTGCTTGCTTTAAACTGAAAATTTAAAACACAACCATTAGAAATGCAGTTTGCAACCAGAGTGCTGCGCTTGAATTTTAAGTGAACTCAATCTTCAAGATGCAATTCCCATGACTTAAAAACAACCAAGAGCAAATTGCCTCTCATTCTGCTGAGGCAAAGCTCCTTCTCGGCTTGGCAGTGGACCCTCCCTTCTCCAAAAGATCTCCTAATCCCGCATCTCTGACAAATGAGGCTTCTTCTGACCGCATTTTTACTTTCAGTACTCAACAAGGTAGTTTGGATCTGCATTTTACAAAAAAGTTTCTAAAACATCAGTATTTGTACTCAAAACTCCAGACAGCTGACTTGATAGAGACCGACCAGTACTAGACAAGTTCAACCTCAGAACTTGCTGTTTCTTTTGTTCTCTCGGTGATGATAGTATATCTATCTTTATTGTCTTTACAGAATGGAAAAAAAGAAAAATATGAATAATTTAATACGTTGAGGATGGGTGAACCATGGTATTTGAACCCACTTGTGGTGGATTCACAATCCACTGCATTGATCTTGATTATTATTGAATCAATAATCAGTAAATAGGGGAATGAATAGAAGGTAGTAAAGTAAGATATTCATCCTAAGCCAATTAAAAGATACTTCTTCATATATTCAATTTGTTGAAATAATTAATAGAAGATTGATGTAATAAAGAACACTAAGCAATACCATGATGGATCTGTGCACCAACCCTGACCTCTACTGCTTCAAATGTTGGTTGAGAAAGATATCGTAGGATAATCTTCTTAGTGAGCTGTATATCCTTCTGTCTAGTCACTGGGAAGACACTAGCTGAAAATGTGAAAGCTGCTCCGCCATTGGCTACAGGGCAGGTATGTTTTTGCTCCCACTTGATACCAACCTTTTCCTGTTGTGGACATGAGTGAGACAGTTAATCTATTTTTACATTTTTGCCCACTGGTTTCAGGATGTTATTAGATCTGTAGACAACCCTATCAAGAAAACTGGCCATATTCAAATATTATATGGAAATGTTGCTCCAGAGGGTTCTGTGGCAAAGATTACCGGCAAAGAGGGACTGTATTTTTCTGGTTGGTTTTTACTCGTACTGATCTCGTTCAAACTTTCTATCTGTTCCCCTCCCTATGCATGCTTGAGCGATTTAACAGCATAGATAAGTCTTAAGTGGAAGCACGCTACAGGTCCTGCACTTGTCTTTGAAGGGGAGGAGTCTATGATTGCAGCTATTACTGACAATCCTATGAGTTTTAAGGTATAATATATAAGTCCATTATTGAAAAAAAAAAATTATATATATATATATGTGTCCATTCTTTCATCTGGTATTTGTAATATATATTTATCAGTAAGAATTATATATCTTGCATTGAAGTCCATTTTCAGAAATTCATTTAAAATTTGAGGGAAAAAGAGGTGCACATTTTTGCCATCCGATAGCTTACTTTTTGAGATGTAGTTGGAGTCCAGCATGATAATGGAAGATCCCAACAATCATTATGACTGGTTTTAGTGATATATTTTGCTGAATTTCTGTAGTATCAGATTGCATGACTATTTTACAAGCAACAGCATGATTTTTTAATACTTGTTGAAATTCTTAATTTAATTCTTGGTGTTTGTTAAAGGGAAAAGTCGTAGTCATTCGAGGAGAAGGGCCTAAAGGTGGACCAGGCATGCCAGAGATGTTGACTCCAACTAGTGCGATTATGGGTGCAGGTCTTGGGAAGGTAAATACCCTACCATTTGAAAGTTCAGGGCTCTATCACTTCTTATTCTTCAAAATGCACTTAAGAAATGAACTTTGCTTAGGTCTCATCTTTCAATCATTTCTGATTTTGGAACTGGCAGGATGTTGCATTGCTTACTGATGGGCGGTTCTCTGGTGGCTCACATGGATTTGTTGTTGGACACATCTGCCCAGAAGCTCAAGTACAACAATTTCTTGTTTCTTCCCCCTCCTCCCTGAAATGTTGCAGTTGCTTTACATAGGTTGAAGCAATTAACGATGACTATTTTTGTTCAAAGTTTGAAAAAATATTTGTAGAAACATTATTTCCTCTCAGTACAAATGTAGAACTCGATCTCTAGGACATTCAAAATATCATCTGCATATATTTGCTTTATTTTTTCAAAATTATTTGCTAAATGAACATATTAGGAGTAATGTGCACCCATGAGTGGATCTTAATTCTTGATTTATGAATTGAAGGTTTAATTTCATTGTCAGAGTGAAACACCCTTATGAATCATTAGCTGATCTTTTTTAATGTCACAATTGCTCCTGCAGGAAGGTGGCCCAATTGGCCTCATACAGAATGGGGACATAATCAGCATCAATGTCCAGAAGAGGAGGATAGATGTTGAACTGACCCAGCAGGAGATGGAGGAAAGGAGGAAAAAGTGGACCCCCCCACCCCATAAGGCTAGTCAAGGAGTTCTTTTCAAGGTAAGTATATCCCAAAGTAAAATCCTTAATTGTGTTTTGCACAGTACGCTATCTGTTCGCTATCCAATGAATAATCAGCATTGCTTTACACTGTACTCTTATCTTTAATTTTTGATCGTGCTCTACTGACTATATACTGTCCTACCAAGTTTAGCTTTTACGAAATTACTCAGTACACTATCCGAGTACAGGTTTTCTGCTTCTTTTTTGTGTTATGTCAAGTCTTTGGTCTTATTGCTACGTCTAAATCCTGTTAAGATTTAAATCTTTTGGCATTGGAGGTAATAGTCGTCCAGTTTAAATTGGGGGTAGCTTATTGCTCATGCATTTTCTAGAATTTAGAAAATTATATCTACGCTGGCAGAATATTTATATGCTGACAAAATATTCCTATATGTTTAAAGAAAAGTGAATGCTGTATCAAGCTCATGTCTGTGGACCCATGAGTTTCTACCTAAAGTGCTCGTTGATGATATTTCTCAAAAATTCTAACCTTAAATTTCTCTCTTTATTTTGTCAGTACATCAAGTGCGTGCAATCAGCTTCAACTGGCTGTGTGACCGATGAATAACAGGCCGAGGAAATGGCTTATATTTCAATATAGAGAGCACAAATCAGCAAGTTGAGGATTATCATTTGCTGGCTGGTCATTGTTACTTTTAGGGTCATGAGTTGGTTTAGTTGGCCTTTCTTTTCCCTTTTCCTGTCATCAAAGACCTGAAATACATTTGGTTGACCAGTGGATGTGTAAGTGTTAATGTGCTCTGAATTCAATGAGAACGCCTTTCGTCTACTAAGTACTGGGATTGGGTCGATTTTTAGTCAGGTATAACTTGAAATCTTTTGTGGTCTCCCTCTCCTCCCCCCACAGCGTGGGGGACCATGGCGTTACAACGTGTTGCCAAAATTTGCTATAAAATTGAAATTTCAAACTTCTTGGAACATATGATCACTCATAAAAGTGAAGTGCCATCCAGCATGAGGCAAGTCGATAAAAATCAACTAATGGAATTTAAAAACAGTTAGGGAGTCAGAATTCAAATGAGGAAATTTTAAATGATTGATTGAAATTATTGATTGAAATTGACTTCTTATATAATCAGTTTCAGGTATAATGTGAGCTGGAAATAGTTTGGACTAGTTTATTAGTTTCTTACTCCATCCTTAATACATTTCATTAGGGTCGGACTAGAATCTACCTGGTGGGAGGTGGTTAATGTTTTTGGTTCCATCCAAGTATTGTGTACACCCCTATGTCCGTATCCTTGCAACTTTCAGGTCACTGCCAATAGTCACAAGAAGTAATGAAAAAGTAAGTGTCATATTACAATTTAAAATAAAAGAAAAATTGTGGGATTGTAATCGGATAATCTAAAGAGTGTATTTGTTGAATTGGTCTTGATATCGAAAAAGTTTAAAAATGGAAGCATACTTTACTCCAAAGTTGGAGGTCGTGGGGTCGGGTTGCAGGTTTGTTTCTTCTATGTCTACACTCTACCTCCTAAGAGTGTGGGATTTCTTGTCTCACTCTAAACTAAGAGGAATTGGAAGAGCCAGATTTATATTCTATGACTTTACCATAATTCCTAACCGCACAAATATGTCTGAAATTTTATTATTTTTGAATTTCGCTATTACAAAATAAACAGTTACTTTTTAATATTTGTATATTAGTTCATACACTTTATGAGTTGTCATTGAAATCCGTTATTAAATATGATTATATTGCATAGTCAAATCATCTATTTAGATAGCATAGTTAGTTGATCAATTAATATATTATTAGACAATATTAGTCAGATTAAATCTAACAATCTCGTCTTTAGTCCAACAAATACATCACATGTCTATACATCAACAAATGACCTTATGAGCTCAGCATTGCTATGCTTATTAATAATCTCAGCAATCTAGTCCATCGAATGCATTAATATAAGCTAAAGCATTCTTTGTCGCATTCATACCATTATCAACACATACAATGATCGATTAAGTGTAGGCATGTAGTATAGAAATTATCTGTAAATATGATATGAACATACCTATATTGTAATTTATAGTGCAAATATTCAAAAGTTTAATTTCTACAAATCACATAATGCTACCGTCAAAAATGATATTAGCATACAAACTCCCACTAAATTATAGTTTCATCAAATGAATGCTCATGAAAGGCAACATGTAATATGCCCCTTAGTAAATGATTCACACTATGAAAGATGTACCAAATTTAAGGGTAATTGGGTTCAAGTTCTCTGTACTTTTTATGATACTTGGACCATACTCTATATAAGACCAATTCCTAAATTTTAGAAGTAGGCCTTACCCTATTGAATCTTGAAACCAGAACTTACATAAAACCTATATGATACAACATGTTTTGGGTACTCTATTGGAACATGTTTTTTTTAATATATTTTATTTTCCCTCTATAATACATATTTCTTTCATATTTTTTGCATGTTTGATAGTTATAAAGTAATTGCATCTAAAGATTCATGGTTATTCTTTATATAGTTACTTTATCGTATTAAATACGCTATGATTTTAAGTATATATGTAGTAAATTTAATAATGGTTTATTACTTATTTCTTGGTTACAATGATATTTAGACATGATAAATTCATCAAATATTAATAATTACTATGTTAAATAAAAGTTCATCAAGTAGGGAATATAACTATTTAAAAAGCTCAAGAATTGAAATTTAAAAGAGCAAGTTATGAATGATTAAAATTGACCACACAAATTAGTTTTTGTAATAGGTTCCAGTTGTGTACTATGTATGCTAAAAAAGTCCATGAGAAACCTACCTATTGGGTAGATTCTTACAGGTTGCAAATTTTTCTTGTACACTTTAATAATAGGAGCTTAACATTAACTGCTTAGATTTCAAAAAATTGTTGTTATTATAAAAATTGTGACATATTGTCACAAAATAACTTCACAGTTTTCCAATTAACACTTCATTTGTAGCCCTATGTAAAAAATTCACAGTCATATTCTGTACTTGGATACCTTATAGCAATCTATGAACAAATCTAAAAATGACTATGAGCATTTGCTTAACATTCATCTAGTAGATAGTTCTCTCAACTTATAGATAGAATGCAATATAAATTATAGTGAGAATCCAAACAAAATTTGAGTCATAATGCCAAAAATCTCCAATTGATTTATTTTATCTTACCTTACCTTGAAACATTTTGTTATCTATAAACATCGCATAATTTATTTGACTGCTTACCAGTGATCCATACTAGAATCTCTTAGGTATTTGCCTAATATCCCAATGATGAACTCAATATCTAGACACATACATACTTGAGCACACGTAAACTCCCAATAAGTATTGTATAGGGAATCATATATTTTTTTTTTACTGAATATTGATTTTGAGCATTGACTAAAACTAAATTTGTTTGCCTTAGCGACAGATGTATATTTGTTATTATTTATATGTTGAATTTCATCAGTACCTTTTCGACATAACTCTTTTACAATAATTAAAAGATATCTCAAGAGCATTCTTGGTGAATCTAGATCCTTATGCAAAAGAGACATTCCCAAGATCATTCATTCAAAATTTTATTCAATTGAAATTTCTTGATTACATAAATAAGCCCATATTGTTATATGTAAGTAATGTCATAAATATATAAAATCATAATAATATATTTACACCTATTGAATTTATGGTATATACAATCATTAGCTACATTCACCTTAAAACCACATGAGATGACAATTTGAAATTTGTAATACTATTGATGAGACACTGGTTTAGTCCGTATACTGATCCTTATGATTTGTAGTCCAACTAAGTAGATCAAAATCAAATTAAGCCACTAGTGCTTTTGTAGTTCTAAAAGAGTCTTTTGAGAAAACGTTAGAGAAAATCCCTTTATAGTTAATACCTTTCATTTGCATGATTACAAGGTGCATTGAACCTCTCAATATTTTTTTTGGAGTTCCTCTTGGCATTAAATATCTATTTACAACTAATGAATTTCGCACTTTCTAGTAATGGGATGAGATTTCGGACACCATTATCCTATTGGGGACATCTTTTTTAGAAGATACTTCTACTAATTAGAAAATATAAACTATATCCTTTATGGACTTCATTTCTTCATATATGGCACCTATCAACTCATGAGGGATAAGCTTTACAACTTGAAAGAAGTTGATCGGATCATCTTTGATTGCACCACTGTTGATTTTATGTCCTTTGAAAAAAAATTAGAAATTCAAAATTATACTTCTTCGCTCTCTACTAGATCTCATTAATGACATATGTTGTTGAGTTTGTTCTTCTAGAATAATATCTTATAATAGTACAAGGAGCCTTACAATGTTATCTTCCTCTTCAAAGACCACATCTTGAGCCACAAACTTAACTTCCTTAAGAATTGAACACTTCCGAGGTCAAAGCTAATCTAACTAGCTTGGAAGTCCACGCTTTGTTGTTACTTAGGGTAGTGAATGCAATAGCAACTCTTATAAAAAATTATATGGATTTTATTAAAGTGCAGATATAATTGAAAAGTTACATGATTCATATACCATGAAAACATCTTTTATTGTGCAAGATAAGACCAATACATTGTTTTCCAAGCAATCAAACCAATGCTCTGCTATAAAGCCATATTGACTTTGCTACACTCAAATGGAAAACATATGGATTGCCAACTCCGGTTATATACATATCTATTGGCTAGCAATTGAGGTGGGAATATATTGAGATGCCCAACTTCATCTTCTATGATAATCTCCTCGCCTTGAGCTTGTAGCTCTTCTTTCTCTTCTTACAAGAGAGTGGGGAGATGAAGAGTAGGGAAAATAACAATAAATGAGGTCTTGTTCAGTGGTTTGGGTTTTGTCTATGTGTTTATGGGATTTGAGTTTGACGAGAAAGGGCTTAACTTTCTCTTGTTTCTTTTAACAATATAATAATATGGGAGTTCAACCCCAAACATAAACTCAAAGATTGGAAAGGAATGATGCAACAGTAACCATAGGGGTGAGAGAAGTCGCATTTCCCTAAGCCAATGGTTGGAGTATGTGAGAGTTCAACCCAAGCGTTTTATGCCTAGCCAATACAAAAGAGCCACTTCATCACTCGTGTGGATTGAAAATTGCATGCTTGCTCAATAGGCTTTCGACCCAATTGGGTGATCTCCATTTTAGTGAAATAAAGTACAAGAAAAAAAAATCCAATTATAGGTCCCATGTCGAGTATATAAAAAAGGTAAACTACTGACGAGGAAGCTTGAATTTGGATCGCTCCTCTGGAAGTGCGGGGGAAAACCATGGAACTAAGCATTTATGTGGCTCTAATGTCCGATGAAATATTATATACTAAAATAAAGAGTGCATACATGTCAACTGGAGGTTAATTCTCTTCAACTTTTATATATAGTATAGATAGTTGGATCATAGGGTACGTTATCCCTAAATTGTTAGAATAACCAATAAAACAACAATGAATCGTTGTTTTGTCCATTTTTCCTTTTACTTGGCTTGTAAGGTCCTACCTCAGTTGAACAATCTCGAATGAGTAAAAATACCTTAATCTAAGCTTTTTACAAATTCACAAATCATATGGAATTTTAAACATTGCTCTAGTAGAAATGCAAGAGTATGTAAATTGTGATCAAAGAAGTATGGATGTTATTCACTTGATCCGTTATATCTACCATAGTATTAACCAGCATGATCAGATCCGACGACCTTAAAAATATTGAATACTTTTAGAGCCCAGGACTTCTCAATAATCAAATGCAAGAATCCATATCATGTATAATCATCTTTGAACAAGATGAAATTTTACTGACCATTCCAAGAAACTGTAAGGAACAATTCACAAATATTCAAATGACTTAGTGTTAAGACACTTGTTTTTTTTTAATAGCACCTAGGCTCCTAATCCTTGTTTGGTTCCCCTTTACACAATCAACAGTAACCTTGACATATGTTAAATCAACACGATTAAGAATTGAGTAAATTAATAATTCCGTCCCTAAGAGATGGGTTTTGCATCACTCGGGTCCCTAAATGATTTTTTTGCATCACTTAACTCACTCAAAGATGGATTTTGCATCATGCGAGTCCTTAGGTAGGTTTTTGCATCAATCATACCCTTTTCGTGTATCAATTATATCCTTCATGATTTCAATTAGATCTCTCCTAATATCAATTGGGTCCTTGATGGTTGGTATCAATTGAGTCCCTTATTGTATCAACTTTCATGGCATCAATTAGGTCCATCAGAGTATTAATAAGGTCATTCTGTTCAAATGAAAGTTCATGATGCTAATATACTATCAAACAACTCCCATCTCAATTTCTTTTTTAACAATTAGGTCCCTCTCCATTTATCTTTGTTTTCCTTAGTTCTCCTATGAAGTGTACTACTGATATGGTATCTGATGCGAATGACATGCATATATAAATGTTAAGATGACATGTTCGGATAATAATTTTAAATAAAACCTTTAAAAATGAATATTCTTATTTCTTTTCTAAATTAGAAAAAATTTCTAATAATTCAGAAAGTTTCACAAATTAGTAAAAAATTAAGAAAATTTGTAAAAACTTTAGAAGAATTATAAAATATAGGAAAAACTATAAAAATTTTAAAAATATTCAATACATATATAAAACATAAAGAAAATATTAAAAAATTTGTGAAAAACATAAAATTTGAAAATATTTACATATTTTATAAAAAATAAAGCAAATAGAGAAAATAGGAAAATGTAAAAATAATTGAGAAAAATAATACCTTTTGAATAATTTTGAGAAAAAAATTAAAATTAGAAGTGAAAATATATAATAATTTTTTTTGTAAATTAGGAAAAACTTAAGAATAAATGTTTAAAAATCTAAAAACGTATAAGAAATTAAAAAACCAAAAAATTTCATAAAATTCATAAAATAAAGAAATTTCAAAGGTTTAGAAAATTTAGAAATTATTCACAAAAATTAGATATTTAAAATTTATAAAATGATAAATAACATATGAGTTTTTCAAAAATGATATACAATAGATATTGTAGAGGGGATGTACTAATATTTTGCCACCATGCGTGACATGAAGAGATATATGGGGAGGTTAATTATTTTCCAGAATTTTTGAAAAATTTCAAAATTATTGTAGAGTGACTAGTATTTTTATATTTTAATTTTTTTGAAAATTTTTAGAAATTTTGGGATTTTTATATTTTTCTACAACTATTGAAATTTTTTCTCAATCTTTTAAAATTTTTCTTAACTTTTATAAATTATTTCTGAATTTTTTAAAAGTTTAAGTTTTTCTAATTTACAGAAATCTGTTTTGAAAACTTTTTAAAATTTTTTAAATTTCAAATTAATCTTTAAATTGTTTTTAAATTTTTGGAATATCTTAAAAATTTTCAGGTCTTTTAAAAATGATTTAAATTCCTTATAATTTTTCTAATTTATATTGTTTTGAATTTCTTATTTTTAATGAATCGTTACTATTTTCTGAATTTTTACAAATTTTATGAATCTTCTAAAATTTTTCTTATTTTTTGAAATTTCTTTCTATTTTACAGATTTTGAAAACCATTTTAAAAAATTTTTAATTAAAAATTATACGGAGCTCTACATTAGCACCTACACACGTGTGACGTCCCCATTAGATGCCACATTAACAAAATGCTAATTTCCATTAAAATTTAAGGAGAAGTTAATGAAGGATCTCTTAATGACCTAATTGATATATGAAGGACCTAATTAATACCAAGAGGAACCTAATCGATACTATCATAGACTCATCTGATGTAAAATGCATATCTTGGGAAGTTAAACGAGGCAAAAAATCCATTAGGGACCCAAATAATGCCAAATCTATATCTCAGGAATGAAATCGTTAATTAGGTAATCAAGAATTCCATTGGGAACATGCTTCTTAATTTGTTGTGTGGATACTTGACCTAATCATTTGTGCAATAATTAAGTGGACCTTCCACTGATAATAATACAAACATATACCCACGGTTTTGTTAAATGAGGCAACCGCATCAAGCATATTAAGGCTATTATGAAAACTTAAAGAATCGGCGCCAACACGATTTGGATAAGGGAGCAAACAAAATAAATTATTTTCAAATGGACAGTAAAAACCCAATTTGTCCAAAATGAAAAAATGAAATAGAAAGAGAATTTCATTTTAAGAGGGTGAATATAAGTGTCCTTTAGGTCCAAAAAATAAATAATTATTAACAATAACTTTTTATAAATAAAATGGAGGACATCAGGTATGACAACCCTGTCACTCTGCTACATATTTAGTAACTTCAACTTTTTTTGTCTTTGCCCCCATATAGATGGATCTTTCACCATTAATCAATATTTGGCAACTTAACCAACCCATTATTTGTGGGTAATTGATGCAGTAGGGGTGATGGGATTGATAATCGCGAATAGGGTTAGTCTTGTTGATGCAATGTCCTGAGAGTGATTAAAGGGGAACAGAATCCTCAATTTTATTGAATTAATTTAGTCTGGCAGCTCAA
Source organism: Lagerstroemia speciosa (assembly GCA_037672795.1). NCBI lineage: Eukaryota > Viridiplantae > Streptophyta > Magnoliopsida > Myrtales > Lythraceae > Lagerstroemia > Lagerstroemia speciosa. The sequence goes on from CM075292.1 coordinate 4,460,031, forward strand.
TAGCCAAACACGTTATTTATAATGAAATAGTACATGCATAGAAATAAAAAATTATGAAAAGACCCTAATTAAATAGAAATTATAGGAATTTCCAATAAAAATAAGAAAATGGGAAATCGAGGTCCTAAACAATGGAATTTGACCTAAAACAAGTTTTACTAAGTAGTAGCACAATCTTCTTCCCTCGAAAGAGGATAGAATAAGTGTTTACTTGTCCATCGTGAATGACCTCACAATCAAATTGCCATGGACGTCCCAGAAGCAGATGGCATGTATCCATTGGAACCATGCCACAGTATACCTCACTAGCATATGTTGTTCCAATTGAAAAGGAGATTAGGACATAGTTTGCCACAACGTCTATTCCCTTCTATAGCCAGGCTAGCTTATATGGCTTAGGATGCTTTTATACTTTTACCTCACTAATTGTGTAGGTGGAAGAGAAGAGACCCTAACATCACCAATCCTCTTTTGGGGCATGTGGACTGGGGAAGGTCCTACAGAGCATCAACAGGGGGATTACAACATCTTCAACAAATTCGTCTACGATCTCGTCATTTGGATCCTAATCAAAGATGGAGTCTGCATCGAATTCAACATCTTCAACTGCTCATCCACAAATAATCCAAGGGTGCTATGATTTGCCGTATGGTACCTATTGATATTGTGATTTGTATGATTTATTTGCCAATTCCTGACTTAGATAATCGAGCTTTGGGCCACTTTTCATATAGTTAGAAGTAATTGCATATCATTGTAATTGGGAAGTCAAATATAGTGTTTGAGAATATTTAGTATGAAAAAGATACTGTCGACAGTTATTTTATGCACAAGAAATTGAAGAAATATCTAGCAATCTCCTGGAAGAGGAAACTCAAGCACGGTTGAGCACAAAACAGGATGACCGTGGTCCCTAGACTACAGTCTACAGAGAGCCTCACGAAACAAGGGACTTGGACCACGGTTTATAGACCGCGGTCTACAAAGAGATCAACCATGAAGGGACTTAGACCGCGGTCCACTGGGCATACACAAGCGATACATGGTTTCAAAATAGGAAACTGCCGATTCTCAGTCCCAACGACTCAGAAAAGTCTCCACCTATCTCCCCACAATTATTGTTCTAAGAAGAAAAAGGAAAGTGGTCAAAGACTTGAAATATTTAATTGCAACAATTGAAGGAAGATTTGAAGATTGAATCTTTCTCGATAGATCCCGATAGATTCCAGATCTTCCATTATATAAAGGACATCCAATCAGCAACTGAGGATGACGAATTTTTGCACTTTATTCAACATATGTGATCGTGTTCAAGAGCAAAGGAAGGTGGCAGACTTGAAGTAAGAAGGAGGGTTTGTGCTTGAAGATCGTGAATACTTGATCAAGAGATTCGACTCGACTCGACCACTATCTAGAGTTTCTTCTATCCTTTTCTTGATTTCATAATATTGTCCTAGCTTTTGACTCTTATATTTTTTGTCACGATATTTAACTAAACCCCTAGATTCCTTAGGGGATCTTTTTCGATATTTTAAGTAAAGTTTTTTTCTCTCATGTGTATGATTTTATCGAGGTACACCTCCACGATTTTATTTATGCATATTTCGTTCTCTATGCTTTCTTTTGGATTGACCATTCACTAGGATGAACTTGAGATGGAGAGGAGCCTCGAGAGAGGGAATTGAAATCACGCTAGAAATTGCATAATCTAGGTTAACTTATGCCGAGAGGTGAGATTATTCGTGCGAGTGCATCGAGAGATGGTGAGCACCCTAGATAGCATATTAGGGTTGATTTAATTGACCTTTCAATATTACTGGCCTAGAGATAGAGTGGATTAGTATCTTTCACTATTATGACATCAAGAGATACGTAAGATGGTAGTGGAGAAACCCTAGAATCCTATGTTAATAACATATTAGGATTAATTTGCATGAGAGAAGGACTTTGCTTAAGACTAACATAGGTGAAGTTGTGAACCATAGGAACTTTTCGATTGATTGATTTTTGCTTATTTACTTGTCATTTTAATCACTTGCATCTTACTCCAACTATTCGATTGACATGGCTTGGAAACGCTTGTGCTAATTTTAGTGATTGGTAGGAGAATCCTCATGTGAACGATATTCTATTCACTCTTTATTACTTGACTATGACATATACACTTGTGTGCACTCTTTAAATTACGCAATAGTACCCTCGGCCAAATGCCTTATTTATAAATAAACCCCAGAGGGATAAAAAATGAAAAAAATATGAAAAGACCCTGATTAAATAGAAATTATAGAAATGCCACTAAAAACAAGAAAATGTAAAATTGAGGATCTAAACAGTGAATTTGACCCAATCAGGTCAGCCACTTCCGTAATTGCCTTTTAGTTATCCGGATGATCCAATCCATTTATAAAAGTGAAATCCAACTGAACCAAATCAGTAATACTACTAGAGAGTTTGTCCAACATGTGTATCAATAATAAGGCAAAATAAATCTTAGAAAAATAAAGAGAGTCAGAAAGTGTGCCTTTTGTTATGCTGAGCGCAATATTTAGGAAAAATTGTTTATGCACCTTGCTCTTACAAAAAAATAGGTAGAACCCTTGGTCCGTTGATTTTGCCTCCTCTTTTGATATTGAATACTTGTAACTTCCCTAGTTTTTTTTTTTTTCCTTTCTTGCTCTTATCCGCAAGAGTTGGATGCCAAGTTAGCGTTATATGTCCTTTCTTATGTCAACCCTTTTCTTCTTGCACATTATGATAAATAAGCTCCTAAGACTTCATTTCTTTTAATAATTGCAATTGACTTTAAATTGCTCAAATTTTGCAGAAGAGATAAACAATGGACAAGCAACTCCTTACACTATTGCAACTTAAGTGCCTTACTTTTTGAAGCAAGATTGGACATTCATTGCCTCTGTTGAATTATATTATATTGTGAGTGAACCGTCACTATGGGGCTCAAACCCATGATCACAAGGGACCGTCGCACTTGCGGGCTTACATCAGTAAGGGACTACCGGAGATCGAATCCGAGTTTACGTCACTATGGTCAGGTGCTCACACGTATTGCATTATTGATAATGGGTTTACAAAAGTCCCGAGCCCATTTCCACCCAAAAGCCTAAGCTGATAGGTGGTGATACCTAGTTCTCTTATAAACCCATTATTGTTCTCTTATTTGATCGATGTGGGATCTTAACACCCCCTCTCACGCGCAACGTGTTAAGGGGTGTAACCCAACTCTGATACCATGTTGAATTATATTATATTGTGAGTGAACCATCACTGTGGGGCTCAAACCCACGACCACAAGGGACCGCCGCACTTGCGGGCTTACATCAGTAAGGGACTATCGTAGATCGAATCCGAGTTTACGTCACTATGGTCAGGTGCTTACACGTATTGCATTATTGATAATTGATCTACAAAAGTCCCGAGCCTGTTTTCACCCAAAAGCCTAAGCTGACATGTGGTGGTGCCTAGTTCTCTTATAAACCCATTATTGTTCTCTTATTTGATCGATGTGAGATCTTAACAGTCTCTATACCTCTTTGAGGCAAGCTTCGTCAAAATTCTGCTCATCTAGACCTTGTCATTTTTCTAAATGCACTTCTTAATAGAATTTAGAAACAATTTGATATTTCTTCCTAGAAATGGCGCACATGGATTTTTTTTAAATTGCACAAGTAATGATCATAAGAATCGACCAAATAGAACAATTCCACTGCTTATTGTTCCCCAAAGCAGTCGAATTATAATTTATAAGAAGTATTAAAATGAAATATTTGCAGGGAACAAAGTAGTAGAATTATAAAGAAACAGAGTAGGAAAAAAAATATATATATATATATAATGAGAATTTAATCAAATTCACATGTTTAACAAATAAAACAAAATAAAAGCAGATCTCATTACGAGACACCGGACACCACATTGATGCTTCATCTCTGAATGAAAGTTTAACTTATAAGTAGTACTCTCAATTTAGTAATCAAATACTGAGTCAATTATGTTAAATAAAGGATTTTTCTCTAATAGACTCATGTTCACATGAAAATATTAAAATCGTTACATATTTATTACCACAAGCATGTATATAACTTGGCCAATCCTTCGGGTTGGTTATTGTTTTTAAGATGTTCCAAACATGGAAATATTTTATGTATTAAAAATAGATCAATATAAAAGCTGGATTTAGTGAGCTGTTTCAATAAATCAATATGTGAAAATTAGCATATGAAAATTGCCATTGGTTTATTCAAATAATCAAAATTAGGTTTGAATCAAGTTAAAATTAGTCTAGAATCAATATGGCTTGGCCAAGGTAAGATTTCAAGTGAAATAATTTGAATAGGCCTATACACAATAAATTTATACTATTACATGCAAACGTTTAGGAAGTTTAGTGTGTTTTTCGTTTTTCATATTTGCCTTCAATATAATTTACATATTAAATTTTATTATATGCATCCGATTTCTAAATTAAGGGTAAACTAATAATTTCAATCATTTCTCTCTCACACTATATCTATGATCTTAACAGTACATATCTTTCATTAACTGTTTAGACTCCCTCAACTCACTCCATTTTTGTCACATTTTTTAATGAATAATTTGAAATTGTAAAATTGACATCATATACTAATGAAACTGAAAATGCTCTACTTGCTACTATAAGTTAAAGAATTTCAAATGAATTAAATTATAATAAGTTATAAATAAACAATCTAATTATATAGATTCATTCTCGTTTTACCAAATTCAAATTAAATTATACCTAATTGCGAAGAATGATGTTGAACTGCGGTTAATTTTGACCGAATTTTGTTTAGACCAGAATTTAATTGATTTGAATTAGTGTAAATATGGTCAAAACTGTTAGCTAAAATTGACGTAAATTGAACTGAATTTGACTCATACCTTACAAAGGCTAAATTGGGCCAAAATTGCTCTGGACCGACCAAAATTACTCTTAAAACAGTCAACATTACATAGAATCAATCCTCCAACAATTGACTTTGGTCCAAACAGTATAAATCAACATGTCCAGGGTTCACAATTGCCCCTAATTTTAATCTTAAATTAATTCTATCTCTCATATAATTAATTTCGCTATGTTATTAGCCTAGGGTTCTAGGATTTCTCCAATACCTCCTCACACACCTCTCTATGTCGTAAGAATGTGCCTAAGCGGATGATACCGGCTCATTCTTAAAACAGTCAACATTACATAGAATCAATCCTCCAACAATTGACTTTAGTCCAAACAGGATAAATCAACATGCCTAGGGTTCACAATTACCCCTAATTTTAATCTTAAATTAATTCTATCTCTCATATAATTAATTTCGCTATATTATTAGCTTAGGGTCCTAGGATTTTCCCAAAACCTCCTCACGCACCTCTCGATGTCGTAAGAACGTGCCTAAGCGGATGACACCAGCCCATTCTATCTCAGGTGATTAGTGTTGAAAGGCCCATATAAACCAACCATAATTTGCTATCTATGGTGTTCACCGCCATCTCTTGACATACTCACACGAATAATTCCATCTCTCAATGCATATTAACCTAGACTGTGCACTTTCTCTCGATACTTCTCTAAATTTCAAGATCATTTTTGTGGGTGATAAAAACAAAAGTACAGAGCACTGAATATACATAAATAATACTAAGGAGTTCTGCCTCAATAGAATAATAAACATGAGAGTGAACTTAAACTTAAAACATTAAATTAGGTTCCATTGTTCCCTGGGAATGTAGAGGTTTAGTTCAACATGAAAATTGAAAATGCAAGAGACAAAAGTTAGAGCAACATAATGAAAATAAAGAAAAAGAAATGATAGAGAAAACACAAGGTCATGAAGTAGGTGAATCTCTCGATTGCGGTTCCAACAAGCATTAATCATGTCCTCCTCTTTTTGCTTCAAGTTACTGCACTTCCTTATTATTGAAACACCCAAAATATGGTGAAGACTGATGTAAAAGTTGTCCCCTCAAGATGCTGAATGAGTTCCCTTTAAACAGGAGGAAAAATGTGGCCATTTGATATATTCTCAGTCTTCAACTTTCCTTCTATAGTGTAGTCATGTTGCCACTTTCCACTTGCATTTTTTATCAAAACATCTCCCCCCACCCCTAAAGAACCTTGACCCCAAAGGTTCCATAAAACTAGCGCCAGAAATACGAGGTTCTGGTGATAACGGGTTGGCAAGATGGTGACTGATGATACGCTGACCCATAACCGCGAATCATGTTCCCAATTGTGAAGGTCAACCATGAGATCATGTCCAAGGATGCTTTGGGCTATCAACCACCAAACAATCTGGGGTCCAATTTTAAATAGGGAATTCTGACATTCTTCCTTACCTTCTCCTGATAGAGACTGCTAGCATAGCATTCATTAAAATAGTATTTGAAGTGAGAACAATAATGCATTCTAATGTTATTCTTGTAAGCGAGATTCTTGCTTTTTCCATTTTCAGGTGGTCTCCACAATTCCACGAGCAGCATCGAGCCAAATGCCCTGCTCACCAAAGATATCACTCTTATATTCCTGTTTCAGCGAGGTGACGAACGTGAAAGGAGAGCCAAGAGGGATCGACCATCTAAGGGCAACATCAATAGCTCTTCTATCGACATCTTGATGAGATGCAAAGTTAGTATTGAATCTAGCACCAATGATTCCTTTGCCTTGAACACAGAGTCCTCTCTCAGATAGGCCTATTTCCTTTTCATGGTTATCTGCCTGAGCAGCATTGAAAATGAGAAGCACTATAAGGCTATTTCCTAAGAGTATCCCATATATCACCCAACGTCCCATACTCGTCAATAAGTCCAACAGCATGAGCTTTAAGCAAGGGACCAACAATATGATATAAAACTTTGCTTCAATAAGAGAATTCCTCAAATTTTGAGTCCGAGCAAGCCTCTGGGAATGCCAGCTAATATCGCCATTTTGCCTAATCCCCTTAAATGCGTCAAGTAGCAAAGAAAACAAATTCCTTCCCCTGTTCATAGCATATTCATCGTGAGTAGCAAGATTGATCTTATTCTTTTAGAACAGGGACCTCTATTATTGAGTTCTTCTCTTTTAATCTTCCCTCTATCCAATATAGCCACAAACTCAATGCTCGAACAGGTTGTGACCAATATTGAAGCAGTAAACTAAGGCTGTTTCTCCATTTATCCACATCATTCTCTACATTGTTGGCAGAATAAGGACGACCGGTAATCACCAGAGGAACATTCCAGACCCTCACAATCACTTCCTTATGCATCTCATAAGCCATTTTAAAAGTGCAAAAATCAGAATAATGTGTCGCCTTCTCGTAGATGTATCCAGAGGTCTGTCGAAGTACAATTCCATATGACCAGGAGGCTCAACTTTAACACCATCTCGTTCAGTCTTCTTTCCTTGAATCGGCTCTATGGAAATCAGCCGAGAAATAATTTATTGACATTGGAATGGTGGAACCACTACAGTTTTACCATATTCCTCATTCATAGACTCAAGTTTCCCCATCCATCCATCAAAAAATGCTACGAACATATTGCGATCAGGGAAATCTTTATCTTCGCATTTCCAATCAGGAAGTTCAGCACCATAAGAGGCCTAGAAGACAAGTCTATGCTTCAGCTTCAATAACTACCACCTTCCATGCGGCTTCCTCAGTGGAGTCACTAATTGCCTCTATGTCAACTTCAATTAATTCCAAGGGCTCAGATGCATCATCCTTTAAATTCGTCAATACTAGTAGGGTAAATTCCTATAACCAAGCTAGTGTATATGCATCAGCAAGGGTTCGGGGTTAAAGAATCCCCACCAAATTCCTTATTCGACCACTTTTTTTTTTTTGGCCGAAATCCTTATTCCACCCCTTAAACCACCTAAAAATAGACTTACAACAAGCTCCTCTTCCAAACAACACCACCTAAAAATAAACTTACAACAAGCTCCTCTTCCAAACAACCATCATTGAGCAACGAAGTAAATGGTTCGATATACTGTTGGAGTGTAATTGTTTGAGATCGCTCCTTGAGTTTTGTAATAGCCTCTCGAACTTGCTTGTCATACATTCTAAGTTTATTGAATTGCTCTTGGAAATCCCTAAAATTACCTAGGTGGTCCTCCACCATATGAGGGACGAGCAGGTCTTGGCGCAGGTGTGGCCTGAGTCAATCTCGCAAGGTTTCTGGCCATTTGTGCTTGTTAGACTCTCATGTCTCCAACCAGCTTATGCAACTCCTCCATGACCTTCTTTGACTGCTCGAACTTCTAGTGTGTCTGCTCACGCAGCTGCCCCCCCGATCGAACGTGCATTTTAAATCCAGTTAAAATATTCTATGTGACGGAACCATAAATCAACCCAATCTGTCAATATAGGAGAATTTCCAAATTAAATAATTCCTTCATCATGGAAGATTTTTCTGAATAATTTGGGTAATTCCATTGGTTAACTTATATTTTACAAAAAAATCTCACCTTTATCTCATATTGCTTTTCGTAACATAACAATTCACTTTCATTTTATTTCAAAAATTACCGCCGTCCAATTCTATTAAAGATTTTATGTACATAAATAAATAAGAAAATTTGAAAAATAAAAAAGGTAAAATCCAAACATAGAAAAATTAAATAAATAAAAAATATTATAAATTTTTTTAAAAAAAATTTAAGTGAAAAATTGTAAATTTCAATTTTAAAATATTAAAAATAAGTTTATAAGAAACAAAAAGTCACAAAAATTGAAAAATAATTAAGATAAATATATAATTATTCAAAATTACAAAATCAATATCTCTACAATATTTCGCATTCAAATGCTTATTTTCTTTCTCCTTCTACATCAATTCCATTGCCTTAGCACGCTAAGTCCAATGAAGTTTTCGTGCAATTTAGTATATTATGTACCATTCTAGAATTTCTTTTACTTGTCAAAATTAGGGCTAATAAATTCTGCCATGACGTAACATGAAATCAGTCAAATTTAGGATTGAGTTTAAACATTTTCATGTCTAAACAAATCAAACCCAACTAAACACTATAAATAAACATGTATACTCATGTTCAAACCTGTATAATCCAATTAAACATGATTAAATCCATTTACTAAATTATTTTATTATCTCATAAAAATATTTTGCCACATTCAATTATTTACTATTGTAAGATTTATTAGCAATAATTATTCTTCATAAAATATCGTATGTTGCATATTTAATTGTTATTAAAGGTTTTGTCTGACACTATATAATGCTTAACTGTAATTATATTATTTTTTTATAAGACCGTGCTTATATATATATAATTTGTTTTTGTGAGGGAGTTTAATCTACTCAGGTCCCACAAACTCCCCACTATACCGGGGACCATTTGTTCCCTGCTCCTTAGGACCGCATGCATTGGTGGCCTCTGAGAGCTCCACTCTAGGTACGAGTCAAACCGTTGACCTCAGCGACTGGCTTTCACAAGGTCTTGACGGGCACTCTAACCAACGCAATAACTATAGGGAATTATATTATTTTAATCATATATAAATGTCTATTTTAGTATCAATATCATATAGTTTAACTGTGTAATAGTATAGACATTAAAATAAACTAATTAAATGGGTTAGTCGCAGAGATGGCAATGGATACCCAGACCCGCCTCGCATGGGTCGGGTCACATGGGTCGGGTCACACGTGAGGGAAATTGATTAATACTATATAAAATATAATTCAAAATATAATATAAATATATATATTCATAATAGTATAATTAAAGAAATTTAAAAAAAATTAAGAATTTACATAATTTTGATAAAATAGAACGATTATTATCCAATTTATTAATATACAAGTATTCATAAAGCAAGTAAATTAATTTTAAAATATATAACGATATTGTATAATAATAGATAAATGCGGGCGGGGCGGGAAGTCAGACCCATGTTCGCCTGACCCGCGCATGAGTCGGTGAAAACCCACTCCAAACTGGGGCAGGTCGGTGGGTCCAGGTTATCCCTAGTAAGGTGAGTCAACCTGGTTAATACACAGGCCATTTGTGCATGACCCTTTTAGATATGTTACATTAAATGTATCATATTTAGGTTAATAAATTTCAATGGCCCTTTTAGATATGTTACATTAAATGTATCATATTTAGGTTAATAAATTTCTAATTGGAATACGTTTAGATAATACTTGTTTAAATACAACATGATACAAATTAACAGCACCAGTGGAAATTTGACTTCAACCACAAATCGAGTTTCAATCTCCTTCCTGAGAAGATAAGTGTTCATGAGCTAAATTTTCTCATTGCATATCTTTCTCCAAGAGCTTGGAAACGTATCTTTTGAAAAACGAAATCATGGCTTGCTCATCTCACGGTCAACGTTAAACTACCAATTAGTCCATTACTATTTTGAAGCAATCAATTGACATTCACATTTACACGATCCACATTCAAAGTGGAACACTCTAAGCCAACAACCAAAATTTCTTTAGTTTTAAATTATTGAATTTGTAAGATATTTTATTTTTTAATTTTTGCCAGACGGAAATACTTTTGATGTACAAATTATATGGATTATAGTTTTTTTATTTCTTGGAAAATATATTTATTATTTTCAACTTTGGATACTTTATAAATCTTAATTGAAACCTGCACAATTTAACGTTGCGACTTTTTATTCATATTTTATTTTAGTAACCTTTTCATGAAATATTCAGTTGTTTAAAATACTTTTGTACCTCTATTCGTCTAAAAAATTCAATTTTTCTATCAGAATCTATATAATTTTGAATGTTTGTATATGATTCAGTTCTTTTTACATATTTTTTATAATCTTACATTTTAACAATTCTATTTTCATTAGATTTTTTTATTAGTTTTTATTTTTAGAATTGCTTCTAGTTCTTTTTTTTCACATTTTCCTTTTCTTTAATCAATTTTTCTGAATCTTATTTTATTCTTTTTTATATTTTGCTTGGTGACTAATTATCTATCGTGCCAAGATCTTAATGTCAATCCCGCCCGAGGACCGATAAATCAACTAATGAAAAATGATCACTGGCATAGAATGGCAAAACATTCCTGACACAAAATGAAAGATACGTATTATTATGTTACAAGTAAAAATTCAAAAAAATTAAGATTTTTGATAAAAATACATATTCTTTCATGTAAACAGTGAACCTCAAGACCTGCATACATAAGTGTATATAATACAGTAATACTAGACCAGAAAAGCAGAACACTGCTCGTGAAGCAGTGAGAGGCCCGACATATATGCGCCAATCACCATTTGTATCTAGAAAAATTAACTAGTAATGGCAATTTACATCTTTCCTAGTTTCTTTATCTGGGTATATGTATATCAATATAAACAATAATTCAAGGCTGGGATTGTGAAAGCACCTTATTTGTTATATAGGCCCGCATGCATCTGCTGAAATTATAGAAACTGATGGGCTGTGGTATCGTTAGTAAGCCAAACCCCCAGAAAAAGCATCTCCATCATGCAGCAGAGACTCAGTGAGCCAGTACCCATCCCAGGAACCACCAAATCTCTGAAATTTATGAACAAAAGTCAAGGTTGAGAGTATGAAATGAGGATTTAGATACATCGAAGAGCGAAAATTTCCATCGATTTGGAGCTATCTTCTTTGATAATTGATCAAAATGGTCAAGATTCTGTTCCAGGTGCTAGGAGTCCACCGTATAGAAAAGAAGGTTATACTTCACCTGCTAAGCAATGATATTGAAACCAGACAAGCCCCATTATCGAAACGTCAAGTTGTTGGAATTCAGAGAGGTGAAAGGCCAGACCTGAACCATTGTAAATTCAAATATTTCTTCCTCCTCTGGCCGCGCTCCTTGTACCCACACTCGCTGCTTATATCGATTCTACCAACCAGGATATTCAGAGGAAAAAGGACAGCCAATCAAAATTCAATAAAAGGTCAACTGAAAACAAACAGTTATATCAAAACTGACTTGGACGAGAGAAAGTGAAGACAATTCTTAGTTTGACAAGAGAAAAGGACAGTGAGTTTAAACATATTTAAGACTTGATATTTACAAAAAAAAATGTTGTTATCCAGTTTCATCAGAGAATGTTCTCCTACCACTAGCAAACTGAAGCAATACTATTGGTCAAGGCAAACATGTTTACCTCCTTCACAAGCAGGCTGCTCAAGATTTTCCTGTCCTTGTGGCCAAGTAACACTCGGTATGTAGAATGATGAAAAATTCTCCTAAACCTTTCAAACTTTTATGCAAAACAAAACAAGAAAAGATATTATCATGGAATTGACAGATAAATAAATTGAATAATGTGATTAGCTTTGTTCATGCACCTGCCCCAGATCAAAGAAGGGTCCAAAGTAAGTTGACCTCTCAAACGGATCAAACCCAGCAAACTGCCAAATAGATATCACTCCATTTAAATGTCCCAATCAATTATACTGGAGGAGTAAGTGAGGTATGAGTTTACCCTATACATTACTTCTATTCCATAATCTTGCCGTGGCTGGTCATTGTACTTCAATGAATCAAGCTGTTGTTGCACGGCTTCCTCTGCAGTAAACTATAACCAGACTTTAGGATATATTATTACTAACAATCAATCATGTAATGATATTGCTCTGGTAACCAAAATCTTTTGAGTAAGAGCACTTACATTCAGCCTTGGGCCAAACGGTCTTTTCTTCCTGGACTCGAGCCTACAATACATAAAATGACCTTAAATCTACAGAGCAGTCTTCTATCCTTGTTTAGGCAGAAAGTAGTCAATAATGAGTCTGCATGGACATGATAATAAAAAACAATCCTCTAGATACAGCTTTCATTGCTCCCATTTTCACTCCAATGCAAAAGGTAAAACCAAGCACCCTTTTGGCAAAACAAGGGGCTAGGTAAGTAAAATGAAGCTAGAACCAACTACCAACTCTGTGGGAGAAGTTATCCAGAATTAGAAGTTTCCATGCAATCCATATATCCAGAATGTCTGTTTATAAAGTTCACGAAAATGAATTCACTTAAGAAAACAGATAAAGTTTGGGACTTTAGAAATCCCATCAGCATAATTTTTCTCTGTGCATTTGGACTATACAGTTATCTGTGCATTTGGACTATACAGTTATCCCATTAGGAATGGCTCTGGAAATGATGAAACCTCTAGGTGTTATTTTAATATTACAAATTCGTTCCTCATTTTCCCCCTACAAAATTTCGGGCACACTTAGTAAAAGAGAAGATACTACTGAAATATGACAAACTATTTTCGTCTATCTTCTACTATTGAAAGTTCAAAAGATCAACACAAAAAGCCATAAACATTTTAAATCAAAGGAAGGCCTAAAAGTTTTTAAAATATAACAAAGGAAGCAGCAGCAATGGTGATATCAGACCATCGAATTCAATGACAACAGACTTAGCAGTTAAATAAAGAATATCTACACCAGGAAATATATCTACTGAATTCCCCTTTTCAACCCGAAACAGTTTCAAAGATATCTCTCGTAGCAGCTACATGAATTGTAGTTATTCCGGAAATTTCCATCTCTTACAAAGCGATAACTCAGACATTTCACAATACAAAAGATCCCCACAAAGACATCCGCAGTTCACTTGCATTAGAAAAAGCGAGATGAATGGCCATTGTCTTCTCAATTGAACCCAAACTGTATTTGCGACATGACTAGTACTAAATCCCGCTGGAATTCACTCGGGCAGGAAAATTATAATATCGAATAATGACATAAAAGCCCAAAATCCCCTTAATTTGGCATAAGGATCAGAATCTGCAAGATCGTAAGCCTAAACAGATGATTGTTTTGGGGGTGAGGAGGGCGCGGGAAAGTACCAATCAGCAGAGAGATAATCAGGGACGTCAGCGGAGGCCGCGAATCGAGGCCTTGCAGAGAACCTGGGTTGCTTGCTGCTTCTGTCTTTCAAGAACTTGACCTCGGAGAGAAGGGAGACTGGCTGGGATGACAGGAAAGAGCAAAACGACATCGTTGCCCCCACCCTAAACAACCAAAAAGCTCGGAGTATATCGAACCCTCCTTGAGCTCGTGACTAGCGAGCAGTGGTCGAGGAGAGAGACGACTCTCATGGCCGGGCTTAGGATTGGGTTGCAAAGGGAAAATGGGCCCAACGTTGTGTTGAATGAGCCAGTTTATTTATTACTTGTGGCAGAAGGGACTTTTTTTTGTTTTTTGCACCACACAGTATCCCAGGCTAACCGAAGCGCACATCGAGACTAATCTGCGGTCGGGCTGGGATCCCTGCAAAAATTCTCGTCGACCCTATCCTGGGATCTGATCCTGAGATCATCCATTTGGGGGTCGTGGCAGAAGGGACTGTTTATAACTACGGAAAATAATTCCTATTCTTAGTTTACATGTCACAATAAAAATTTATTTAAGAGTAAATTATCATTTTTGCTCCTAATATTTCGTGCAACTATCATTTTTATCATTAATCTAATTTTATCTTCAATACCGTCCTCAATATTTAAGAAAGTGCAATAATTTAGTCATTTACAATCATTTTCATCCCTAATATTTCATATAATTATCATTTTATGTTTCATACAGAGGGACTAAATTGTCATTACTTGTTATCCTGTCGATTGAGCAATGCCCTTTTGGACATTGGAAAAAGAGGTCGTTAGCATACCTTTTGAAGTTTTGGAGAATTGAAGATAAGGTGGAGATTTGTTGGGCGTGTCTTGCATTTTTTACGGTGGTTTGAATCAAGTTCCATTTACTTATTTTTCTCAATTTAATACTCCATCTTCTTTTAAGATTATATCTTGAAAATATTGTGTATAGGATATTTTGGATAGAAATAAAAAATATATTATATTGAGTCTATAAATTTGTTGAAAACATTTATGTAGAGTATGTTTGGTATGCTCAATGGGTGATGAGACTCTTGTATCTAAGGGTTTTGAGTTTCGTCTTCTATGTTATGTTGTACTTTGAGAATTGAGTTGTGTGTCTATCATTTACCCCATCTTATAATCATCCCAGTATTACTCAATAATGAAGACATTGCTGAACTTTCTTTTGATGTGGATGTATGGATGGCACTTTACCGTTGTCCCAATCCATGTACATCATATGTGCTATTTCTTCTCTCTTTCGCTCTTCCTTCGCTATTGTTGTGATCCAAATCCTATAGAGGAAAATAAGAGAGTGAAATTGATGATATAATTACAGAGAAGAGGAGAGAAAAGGTTAAGGTTTGGAGTACGTAGATACCTCATTTTGTCTCAATCTCAAATATTGAGTGAGGATGTACTAATAGTTTATTTAATATAACACTTCAAGAGTAAAATTGAGGATCAAATTAGAGTCAACACAAAGCAAATTTAGAATCATTGTCAAGAGCAATAAATTATCTTTGATTCGACGTATCATGGGCCCTGAAATTTGATTAAAAAACTGATTTTTTCAAGTGAAAGTGGACGAATTTGTTAAATTCATTCAATCCTAACTAGTCTCATTCAAAAAATCATAACTAATTCTTTGGATGTCCAAATTGAGCAATTTTAGCTTTAGTAAATTCCAAAGTCATTCAAAATTAATGAAAAATAGAATATAGCATTAAAAAGTTAAGAATTGGCACAGAAAACTTAAAATTTGGACCTTAGTGCTTTGAATAGATTAATAATGGCTAATTGGATTCGAAAAATTAAATCTTGCAAGCTCGGAAGCCTTTTCACTAAATTTTCCACTTGACGACTTCTAATTAGATAAATTTTACTAAGAAAGTATAAAAATGGAAAACAAAAGAAAAATGATGGAGCTGATGTGAGATAAAAAAAAAGAGGGAGGAATGCTAGGGTTTCAAATGAGGAGCAACTGCCACTTAGTAGACAGGTTAAGAAAAAACCATTGGCTGAAAAAAAAAAGGAGAATGGCCGGAACCCCCAGCTACGGGAGAAAAACAGAGAAACCCTCAGCATCATGGGTGACGGGGGCTTGAGCACAAAAAAGAGGGTAGGAGAGCACGAAGAGGGCAGGAGGAGGCAATCTTAGTCTTCAGCCGGCTTGGACGCCAGAAAGCTGCCAGCGGATTAGAGAGCGCAGCCCCGGCGTCTTCGTCACCAGATCATCCTCCGTGGCAGGTTTGACTGAAGGTGGAACTCGTTCATCCCAATTCTCTCAACTTCGGTACGTGCCTCAGTGACTCGATTCCAGTTAATCCATGGTTCCTGCTCGAAACCCCAGCGCTTACTTAACTCTTCTCGATTCCCACTTCGACCATTGATGTCTGCTCCAATCTCCCCTAACTACGTCTGTAGACACTCGATTTTAACCCGGTCAAATCCCGTTTTGTTCCTTTCAGTATCCCGTGTTTTAAATTTTATTTTAAAATTTTGATTTTTCTATTTTTATCTTTATCTTTATTTTATTCTATTTCATGCATAAAATTAAAGCAAAACTGAAAATACAAAACAAAGAGGTTTTAAGTGGTTAGTGAATACAGCGTTTATGGACACCCAATTTTGATCCGGTCAAATCTCAATTCGTTGCCATTGGGGTCCCATATTTAAATTCTACTTCAAATTTAATTTTTTGTATTTCGTCCTGTTTTATTTCGTACGAAACAATAAGGCAAAAATTTGCACATTGAAATGAAAAAAAGGAGTTTTTTTTTGTTTGAACAGTGCCGAGCACTATTCTTCTTCTTCCTTTCCCCCGCAATTTCACGGAGAGTCACGGCTAGCCTCAACGTCGGCCACGGACGGCCTTTTCGACCACCTCTAGTCACACCGACGACTCCGTCGAGCTCCCGGCTCCACCCCGAATCCATCCCCATCCACTCTCGATCCTATCTCTCTCCCTCTCCGGTCACTTCCGTTCATTCTTTCTCCACCTTTCGGCGCCGAAATCGTCTGTTCCGGCACCGTATCCGCCTCCTCTGACATCCGCCGGTGTCAGCCATCAATGAGCCGCCCTTGCTGACCTCCCCGATCCTTTTCACACCGGCTCTCTCTCTCTCCCCCCTCACAGCCGAGATTCGTACCACCGACTGCCGTGCACGGCACCTCCTTCTGATCGGCCGTTTGGCGTCGTCCTGCTCTGACCGCCTCTGTTGACTCTGTCGGACCTCTCCCGTCCAGTCCGTACTAGTCCCGTCCCTGCTCGTCAGCCCCTCTGTCTTGTTGACGATCTGTAGCTCTATTTTTCATTTTTTATTCAATTTTCTGTTTCTCCATTTTAGCCCTTGAAGTTTCTGGTATGTTACGATTCAGCCCCCACAGCATTTCTTCTATAAATATGCCATTCATTTGCAGATTTTGGGAGGAGGAAATACATCAAAAAAATACACATTGAACTCTCCCTTGAATATCCACTCTTAGACTCATGTGTTGAGCAAAAAAATTTCAAGAATCTTCATCCCGTTCCAAATTCCGATCTGCCGCCGACCCGAGCCCGATTCCGACACCAACTTGGAGTTCTTCATCGATCCGAGCCGAGCCCGTGCAAATCATCAAGAACAAGCCCGAGTCCGTGTGAATCGACGAGTCTTCCTCAAATCCCGAAGGTGCTCGGGTTCGACATCAACCAAGCCGAAGTCTTGTTCATTCCTCGACATCGTCATCGTCGGTTGTAGGTATAACTTCTTGATCGGGATTTAGACCTTATCCTTGTAAATAATTTCTTTCGTTTTCTTTTATTTTCCTTTCTCCTTTTCAAAAATGTTTTACAAAAAATGGAAAATACAAAAAAATGAGAAAATAAAAAAATTAGGATCGTGTTTTCATGAAAATATGGAAAAGGATCCTTGAAAAAAATGAAGACTTGTTAGTTGGGTTTTTAGAATGAATATATATTGCTCTTTTTTTAAGGAAATATAAGAAATGATAAAATGAAAATATAGAAAAATCAAGAAAATCAAGAAAAAAAAATTTTTTTATATAAGAAAATCGGGGAATGACTAAAAATGGGTTGTGCAAAAATCATAATGATGAAAAAGATTGTTCAAAGTCGGGTTTCAAAATTTTGTTCATAAACCCGACCACTTTTTCGAAGCATTTAGGTCATTTCTGGGGTCAAAAATATGTTTCAAAGTGGGTCTAAATATTTCCTAAAGTTTAGGGGTCATTTTTTGGAAATCTTAGGTCTTTTTAGATCGACTCGGAGTCTTTTATCGGTCTTTTTAAAACCAGCCCAGCACCATTTCGAATTTTCCAGCTCTGTTTCTGATGCTTCTATTGTGTTTTAGAATGGTCTTAGATGTCGTGAAAATTTGGGGGTCTATTTTGAAAATTTTGGATCGTCTTGGGATTGATTCGAAGTCTTTTACCATTTTTTTATCTGTCCAGATTGATTCCGAATTTTGCAGATCTATTCCTGATGTCATTTTGTGTGTTTAGGAGTGTTCTTAGGCATTGTTAAAGTTAGGGTTGGATCTTGAAAATTTAAGATCATTTCGGATCGATTCGGGATTTTCGTCATGTTTTGAAAATTTCACTCTAGCCCTACCCGAATTTTGCTGATCAGTCCCCCATATTTTGGTGTGTTTTGAAGTGGGTTAAAGTGTATTCCAAGACTTAGAGTTTGATCCTTAAAAATTTTGAAACATTTCGGGCCAAGTTCGGGTATTTTGAAATGAGATGAATCGATTTTCGGGAGTATCTTTTGAATCTTCCAAGGGTAGATTTGTTCGGGTCCTGAATGATTTAACTCAATTTTTATGTCATTACCCAATATCTCTTGTTCTTATTTTAAGTAAATGAACCCAAAAGAAAATTTCGTTGTTTTGATTCAAATAAATCTATCGTGATTGAATTGATCGATGTAAATATTGGTTGAAATATTTTATTCACGTGTATTGTTTCGATTATATGTGAGAAGGGAAATTCAATGTATTGTGTGAATCAATGTAATCGGGTGGGTGTGAGATAGAGAGATGATGATGTATGTATGTAATCCCAAATATAGTGAAAATCTTTACTTTCTGCACTTAGAATAGGACGGTTAGTGGCATGCTAGGGTCGTGGCACGAATTATCGAATTTCTCTCTGGACCATCGATTCAAACTTCGATCAGGGAAATAATTGGACAAATTAAAATGTGCAAACAAACGACCTAGACTTAGGGACAGGTACCAAGTTTGAGCGTATTTTGGCTTTCAAGCTTCAAGATACGTAACAAGACCTCCGGACTCAAATCTCGGTTTCAAGACCAACAACAACCTAGGTGGTTAGTATCATGATCACTCAGTGACTTAGGCGCCTAAACGGCCTTAATAAACGGTTTAGTGGGGACTCCAATCTAACACCGATTTAAAGTCTTAAGCTAAGCCTCGTGCGTGCCTCATGATCCTTATTCTTTTTCTCAAGTCGGAAATCTCGACGTCCGACAGCTTGGTGACTCCGCTGGGGACATTTTGAGGGTCTGCGCCCCATAATCCCCGGTCTTTTGTTTGTGCACTTTACTTTAGTATTGCATGCCCTAAACGATCAAACCCGGATCGTAGGAACTTCCCTAGGAGGGGTCAGTAGAAGTATGCCCGTCGTGGGAGCTCCCACCGGAAACGACTTTGAAACACCTTCGCTTGATTCGTAAGCCCAAAGCACCCTGAAAGGGGAACCGAGAACACTACTGATCAAGGGCCTTTTAGCACCTACCCTTAGATCCAAGCCTCATGCATAGCATTAGACCTCCAAGCATCCTTGTCGATTGTAATTTTTCCAAGGCCCATATGCTAGCTCATCTTAGGTTAGTCGGGCCTTTCTTTTGTATTGAGATTTTATTGTATTTTTTTAATCAATAAGGCCCATAGATTATTAGCCTATGTAGGTATAGAGTGGCCTTTTTCTTATATTTTGGTATGAGCTCCTAGTTAGCTAATTTTAGGTTAGATAGCTCATAAAATTCTGATGTACATGTAACTATGATTAAATTAGTAGATTGATTTTATTTTTCGAACTTGCATCATGTTTTCAAAATAAAACCTAGTAGAGTTGCCATTCATCCTTTAAGTCGCTTGTTCATCCGTCTGAACGGGGATGGAGCCCATATTTTCTTGCCCCGACATCGATCATCTTTCATCCGCTGTTAATGACATCAGTTGATTTCGAAGGGATTGGAGCTTGCTGGAAGCTATAGCTAATAGAAGATGTGTTGCCTTTACAGTCATTCGAATCAATATAACTATAATAGGAGTGTCGGGAGCTTTCTAGGGATTCGATTGGCATCAAGGAGTCAGTAGGCGAGTGATACTCGATTATTCAGAATGTGGCCAAAGAAGTAGAAGCATCTATTAATCTACCAGATAAGGAGTTGGACAAGATGCACCCCATGAGCCGTGATACAGGTCCAGCTTACAAGGAGCACTCTCAGGCCCACAAGAATAGCACAAACCATGGCAAACAAATAGTTTGATTGAGCACTTTCATGGAAATTTTTTTTTAAAAAATAATAATAATAAATGTTCAAATTTTTTTCCCAAAATATTGTCATTATTTTTTGAATAAGTATTGAAAGTGCTCAACAAGTTGATCGCACTAATCAGGCAACTTAAGGACGTTCGAGAGGTACCTTGATTAAATACCCCGTAAAGGAGCACATCTCATCTCCTTCTCGTGATATATAATCAGGACCAATCTACCGATAAGAATGGCAACTCGCTAGCGGATTTCTCATGCATTCCGATTCAATTTTCCAATTGTTCACTTCTTTTGCTTTTCTTTTTCTTTTCATGTAGGTGCGACTACTGAATCTCCGGCTGATAGGGGTCCTACCCGCATGTGAGCTTGGAACATGCTACAGGATTGAGAACATTAAGAGCAAACGTAGTTGCATCCCTGTCGCACCTCTGGCAGCTCAAGTCTAAATGCCCACATTCACAGCTCATTGGAAGACACCATGATACTGACTAGCCCCACCTCTTTCCAAAAGCCAGTACTCATCATCGAAGGGAATGTGGAGGAGGTCTTGGCTTAACCTTCTGGAACGATCGGCGTTGCATCCCATGTCGGGGCTATTCTAGAGGAGACGTCTCGGGAGCCCCTGATCTGCCCGCTTGCAGGAAATGAGGAGCTACCCAATTGGATTGCAGTTCCCAGGCTTCCACTCATGCCTCGTGATGAGTAAGAAAGTTCGGAAAATGATGTTACCCGCACGTGGTTTGCCATGAGCCCGTGACGGATGAAGGGATATTCCCATGCCTTACCTTTCTAAATGACAAAAGATGCGGTAACTCAGTCCTTTTTCGAGAAGTTCTTAACGACTCTGACCCAATACTTTACGGGGAAGAGTCGTGTAAGGATGACACCCCTAAAGAGATCGTGGAAAGCTGGGAGCGGTTCGAAGAAAACAAGCCTATGACTGCCGAAGGTACTGATGTGATCAATATTGGCACAGAAGAGGAGCCACGAACGCTTAAAATCCGGGTTGGCTTGGATGAAATTCAACGTGCTCGAATGATCGATTTGTTGAAGGAATTTCAGGAAGTATTTGCGTGGTCCTACATTGACATGCCTGGACTCGATCCTGAGATAGTGCAACACTTTCTACCAGTCGACACTAGTAAATTCCCTCCTGTAAGGCAACATTTACGCAGGCAAAAGAAAGACTTGATTCTACAAATAAAGGAGGAAATCGTGAAACAGATTAACGCCGGCTTCTTGGAGGTGAGTAACTACTCAGAGTGGGTAGCCAATATAGTCCCAGTCATGAAGAAAGATGGAAGAGTACGAGTTTGTGTGGACTATCGAGACCTCAATAAAGCTAGCCCAAAGGACAACTTTCCACTACCTCACATCGATGTGCTTGTTGATAACACTGCACGTCACGAGATGTTTTCCTTCATGGATGGTTTCTCGGGTTATAATCAAATACGAATGGCGGAAGAAGATAAGTCAAAACCAACTTTCATAACCCTGTGGGGAACATTCTGTTACCGAGTTATGCCCTTTGGGCTAAAAAATGCAGGTGCCATTTACCAACGTGCCATGGTCACCTTGTTTCATGACATGATGCACAAACAGATAGAAGTTTATGTGGATGACATGATCGCAAAGTCGCGTGAAGGGGAGGACCATCTGGTGAATTTGCGCATGCTCTTCCAGCGCCTCCAAAAATAGAAGCTCAGACTCAACCCAGCGAAGTGTGTTTTTGAAGCCGCTTCAGGAAAACTTTTGGGGTTCATTGTTAGTAAAAAGGGCATAGAGGTCGATCCAGATAAAGCCAAAGCGATCATGAATCTACCCCCACTAGCTACAGTAAGAGAAGTAAGAAGCTTGCTTGGGAGATTGAATTATATAGCCCGTTTCATTGCCAATCTCACTGATAAATGTCAACCTCTTTTTCAGTTACTACGAAAAAATGCCGTTATCGATTGGGATGATGATTGTCAGCGGGCCTTTGAAACAATAAAAGCTTACTTGGCTAGTCCTCCAGTACTAGTCCCACCCACTCCAGGTCGGCCACTCATCATGTACTTAACTGTGCGACGAGAATCGTTAGGCTCAATGTTGGGGCAGGTGGATGAAACAGGACACAAGGAGCAAGCTATCTATTACCTATGCAAGAAGTTCACTGAAGGAGAAGCACGATACCCAGAAGTGGAAAGATTGTGTTGTGCACTTGCATGGGTAGTCCAACGTTTACGTCAATATACATTGTACTACACCATACACCTAATATCCAAGACAGATCCATTTCGATATCTACTAGAGAAGCCTGTGTCAACTCGGAATTTGTTGAAATGGCAAGTTCAGCTGGCCGAGTATGATATCCATTATGTGCCTAGAGTATCAATGAAAGGGCAAGCCTTGGCAGACCACCTCGCTGAATTTCCAATTGAGGATGATGAGCCACTTAGGGATGAACTCCCAGATGATGGCATCTTGGCTATGGAAGAAGAGTCGGGACAAATACAAGGATGGAAGATGTATTTTGATGGGGCAGTCAACTCAACGGGATATGGGATAGGAGCAGTGTTGATTTCTCCACAAGGTCGGCATATTCCAATAGCTGCTAAGGTAATGTTTCCTTGCACAAATAATGTGGCGGAATATGAAGCATGCATCTTGGGCTTACGAGCGGCAATAGATATGGAAATTCGTGAACTCGAGGTGTTTGGTGACTCAATGCTTATCATCTTCCAAATAGTGGGACAGTGGAAGACGAAGGATGAGAAGCTACTCCCATATCACCTATACCTGGAAAGGATATCAGAAGAGTTTGATCGGATTAATTTCTCCTACACTCCACGAACCACGAACCAATTCGCTGATGCTTTAGCAACACTCGCTTCAATGGTGTGTATTTCAAGGGACAACATGATCGACCCTCTCGAGATCAAAGTCAACGATCATCCCGCACATTGTTGCATGATCGAACAAGGAGAAGAAGCCCCTTGGTTCGCGGATATTAAGAGGTACCTTGAATTCGGTCTATTCCCGGATGGCGCAAATAAGAATGACAAGAAGACTATTCGTCGGCTTGCCTGCCATTACTTCTTGAGCGGGAACGTGCTTTATCGTCGCTTATTCGACACCACTCTACTACAATGTTTGGACACTAAAGAGGCTGAGCACTTGATGAGTGAAGTCCATGAAGGGAGTTGTGGACCTCACATGAACGGGCACATGTTGGCAAGGAAGATCATGCGAATGGGTTATTTCTGGTCAACCATGGAAGCAGATTGCATCAAGCACGTTCGACATTGCCACCATTGTCAAATGTATGCGAATCAGACTAATGCTCCTCCAAGCGACCTGCAACCAATGTCCTCACCCTGGCCTTTCTCCATGTGGGGAATGGATGTAATTGGTCCTATTTCACCCATGGCATCTAATGGACATGTCTTCATCTCGGTGTCCATCGACTACTTCACCAAATGGGTCGAAGCCGAGTCTTATGCCTCAGTGACTGCTAAGGTGGTAGTTCGATTCCTCAAGCGCAACATAGTGGCTCATTATGGTGTTCCTGAGACCATCATCACGGATAATGCAAAGAACTTCAACAATAAGGCGATTGATGAGCTTTGCGAGCATTTCAAGATCAAGCACCTCAATTCTTCGCCTTATCGACCTCAGATGAATGGTGCGATCGAGGCTGCAAATAAGAATTTAAAGAAGATCATCGAAAACATGACGGTGACTTACAAGGATTGGCATGACATGCTCCCTTGGGCTCTCATGGCATATAGGACATCTATCCGCACATCGACAGGGGCAACTCCATACTCGCTTACATATGGGACTGAAGTAGTTTTGCCAGTAGAGGTCGAGATCCCGTCAATGAGAGTCCTTGCAGAATCAGAGCTTGAAGAAGCAGAATGGGCTAGATTACGATACGAGCAGTTGAATTTGATTGATGAAAAGAGGCTAACTGCACTGTGCCATGGCCAATGTTACCAAAAGCGCATGGCTCGGGCATTCAATAGGAGAGTGCACTGGCGTGTGTTTGAATCGGGGGACTTGGTACTCCGAAAGATATTGCACATAACTCCGGATTCACGTGGGAAGTTCACTCCCGAATACGAGGGACCTTACATAGTCAAGAAGGTTTTCTCGGGAGGTGCCTTGATTTTAGCTGATATGGATGGGGATGAGCTCCCAAGCCTTGTCAATGATGATTCTGTAAAGAAATATTATGCTTAACAAGGCACATGTTTTCAGATGCCATCTACTGTGTGATCCTAGAATGAGAAAAGAAGCATAAAGAAAGAGATTCTTGATAAAGAACCCATGTGACTCACAGTCCTGTGGGAGAATGAGAGAAAAGACAAAAAAAAAATCCCGCTAGGTCGAAAACCCGAAAGGGCGGCCTAGGCAAAAACAAGGGAAGAGCGATGCGGTCGAAAACCCGAAAGGGCGATCGTAGCAAAAGGAGAGCTATGGAGAGAAAAAATAAAACATGCCCGCTAGGATGCGGTACTCTGCCCATTCTAGGCAAAAGTTAGGGCTTGAATTACTGAAATAAACAAAATGCCTCAAGGACAAGCAAGCCATTATTGTTGCATCACGCCATGACAGAAGGAGTCTAAGCACGTAATCTGGGAAGTTGCCAAAGGCCTACACGATCTCAAAAGGGGGGTCACTTGGAAAAGAACTGAGTTACATGTATCATTTGAAATTTGGGGCAATCTCAAAAGCCCATATGAAGTTCTCTCTTTGTCTCATACCTCATAAAAAATACTTTCTTGAAATTTTGGATATCCAAGGACCTCGGTCAATTCCTGCATCTGCTGCAAGCTATGCATCCCTTACATCTATTCACGAACTCTTTTACTCATCTGAGCCATGAGGGGTCGCAAGTGAGCTAACGAAAAGCTTGGTTAGTAAATCTTTCTCGCAGTTTGTCAGATCATGGGCTCCTAGAGATGTTTGCTAAGGAGTAATCCCCATGTGGTGTGGCGAAGGGGTAACAAGGGTTACGTCCAATGGCTACCTTCACTTTCTATTCTATGGGGTTCAGAATTTCAGGAAGCATCAGGGGCTAGTAGAGGAAGTTCTCAAAAGGCGTACCCAGAGTTGGATGTCTCAACAACAAGGAGCACAAAGAACACCAATTTAAAGCACGATCAGCACATCGTGATCAGGATCATGGTCCCTCATCATTTGTTTGACCATTGCAGGATTAGTTGAGAAAAGTCTTCTTCGGTTTAGACGTTCTGTAAAACTGAACACAGTGGGAACGTCTTGTAAATCCGTCTTCCCTCAGTGGAGACATTCTGTAAAACTGATTACAGTAGGAGTGTCTTGTAAATTTGTCTTTTCCAGTTTAGACGTTCTGTAAAACTGAACACAGTGGGAACGTCTTGTAAATCCGTCTTCCCTCAGTAGAGACATTCTGTAAAACTGATTACAGTGGGAGTGTCTTGTAAATCTGTCTTTTCCAGTTTAGACGTTCTGTAAAACTAAACACAGTGGGAACGTCTTGTAAATTCGTCTTCCCTCAGTGGAGACATTCTGTAAAACTGATTACAGTGGGAGTGTCTTGTAAATCTGTTTTCTCCGGTTTAGACGTTCTGTAAAACTGAACACAGTGGGAATGCCTTGTAAATCCGTCTTCCCTCAGTGGAGACATTCTGTGAAACTGATTACAGTGAGAGTGTCTTGTAAATTTGTCTTTTCCGGTTGAGACGTTCTGTAAAACTGAACACAGTGGGAACGTCTTGTAAATCCGTCTTCCCTTAGTAGAGACATTCTGTAAAACTAATTACAGTGGGAGTGTCTTGTAAATCTGTCTTTTCCGGTTTAGGCGTTCTGTAAAACTGAATACAATGGGAACGTCTTGTAAATCCATCTTCCCTCAGTGGAGACATTTTGTAAAATTGATTACAGTGGGAGTGTCTTGTAAATCTGTCTTTTCCGATTTAGACATTCTGTAAAACTGAACACAATGGGAACATCTTGTAAATCCATCTTCCCTCAGTGGAGACATTCTGTAAAACTGATTACAGTGGGAGTGTCTTGTAAATCTGTCTTCTCCGGTTTAGACGTTCTGTGAAACTGATACAGTGGGAACGTCTTGTAAATCCGTCTTCCCTCAGTGGAGACATTCTGTAAAACTGATTACAGTGAGAGTGTCCTGCAAATCTGTCTTCTCCGGTTTAGAGGTTCTATAAAATTGAATACAGTGGGAACATCTTGTAAATCCGTCTTCTCTCAATGGGGACATTCTGTAAAACTGATTACAGTGGGAGTGTCTTGTAAATCTGTTTTCGCCGGTTGAGACGTTCTGTGAAATTGAATACAGTGGGAACGTCATGTAAATCCGTCTTCCTTCAGATAGTAGGCCTGAACCGAAGTACAACTCAAGGATCACATGATGTGAGCAAGCTGGTTCAAACTCTGCCGAACTTCAGGAGCCATCGATTCATCAACCTCATGCTTCAAGGATGATGGTGCACTAGGTCAAAATCGGTTTCTATTAATCTTTGGGATAGTCACTCTACGAGCGCCAGCCCAAAGAGGGGCAGCTGTAGACATTCGATTTTGACCCGGTCAAATCCCGTTTCGTTTCTTTCAGTATCCCGTGTTTTAAATTTTATTTTAAAATTTTGATTTTTCTATTTTTATCTTTATCTTTATTTTATTCTATTTCAAGCATAAAATTAAAGCAAAACTGAAAATACAAAAAAAAGAGGTTTTAAGTGGACAGTGAATACAGTGTTTATGGACACCCAATTTTGATCCGGTCAAATCTCAATTCGTTGCCATTGGGGTCCCATATTTAAATTCTACTTCAAATTTAATTTTTTGTATTTCGTCCTATTTTATTTCGTACGAGACAATAAGGCAAAAATTTGCACATTGAAATGAAAATAAAAGGAGTTTTTTTTGTTTGAACAGTGTCCGTCTTCCTTTCCCCCGCAATTTCACGGAGAGTCACGGCCAGCCTCAACGTCGGCCACGGACGGCCTTTTCAGCCACCTCTGGCCACACTGACGATCCCGTCGAGCTCCCGGCTCCACCCCGAATCCATCCCCGTCCATTCCTGATACTATATCTCTCCCTCTCCAGTCACTTCCGTTCATTCTCTCTCCACCTTTCGGCACCGAAATCGTCTGTTCCGGCGCCGTATCCGCCTCCTCTGACATCCGCCGGTGTCAGCCATCAATGAGCCGCCCTTACTGACCTCCCCGATCCTTTTCACACCGGCTCTCTCTCTCTCTCCCCCCTCACAGCCGAGATTCGTACCACTAGCTGCCGTGCATGGCACCTCCTTCTGATCGGCCGTCTGGTGTCGTCCTGCTCTGACCGCCTCTGTTGACTCTGTCGGACCTCTCCCGTCCAGTCCGTACTACTCCCGTCCCTGCTCGTCAGCCCTTCTGTCTTGTTGACGATCTGCAGCTCTGTTTTTCATTTTGTTATTCAATTTTCTGTTTCTCCATTTTAGCCCCTGACGTTTCTGGTATGTTACGATTCAGCCCCCACAGCATTTCTTCTATAAATACGCCATTCATTTGCAGATTTTGGGAGGAGCAAATACATCAAAAAAATACACATTGAACTCTCCCTTGAATATCCACTCTTAGACTCATGTGTTGAGCAAAAAAATTTCAAGAATCTTCATCCCGTTCCAAATTCCGATCCGCCGCCAACCCGAGCCCGATTCCGACACCAACTTGGAGTTCTTCATCGATCTGAGCAGAGCCCGTGCAAATCATCAAGAACAAGCCAAAGTCCGTGTGAATCGACGAGTCTTCCTCAAATCCCGAAGGTGCTCGGGTTCGACATCAACCAAGCCGAAGTCTTGTTCATTCCTCGACATCGTCATCGTCGGTTGTAGGTATAACTTCTTGATCGGGATTTAGGCCTTATCCTTGTAAATAATTTCTTTTGTTTTCTTTTATTTTCCTTTCTCCTTTTCAAAAATGTTTTACGAAAAATGGAAAATACAAAAAAAAATGAGAAAATAAAAAAATTAGGATCGTGTTTTCATGAAAATATGGAAAAGGATCCTTGAAAAAAATGAAGACTTGTTAGTTGGGTTTTAGAATGAATATATATTGCTCTTTTTTTAAGGAAATATAAGAAATGATAAAATGAAAATATAGAAAAATCAAGAAAATCAAGAAAAAAATATTTTTTTATATAAGAAAATCAGGGAATGACTAAAAATGGGTTGTGCAAAAATCGTAATGATGAAAAAGATCGTTCAAAGTCGGGTTTCAAAATTTTGTTCATAAACCCGACCACTTTTTCGAAGCATTTAGGTCAGTTCTGGGGTCAAAAATATGTTTCAAAGTGGGTCTAAATATTTCCTAAGGTTTAGGGGTCAATTTTTGGAAATCTTAGGTCTTTTTAGATCGACTCGGAGTCTTTTATCGGTCTTTTTAAAACCAGCCCAGCACCATTTCGAATTTTCCAGCTCTGTTTCTGATGCTTCTATTGTGTTTTAGAATGGTCTTAGATGTCGTGAAAATTTGGGGGTCTATTTTGAAAATTTTGGATCGTCTTGGGATCGATTCGAGGTCTTTTACCATTTTTGTATCTGTCCAGATTGATTCCGAATTTTGCAGATCTGTTCCTGATGTCATTTTGTGTGTTTAGGAGTGTTCTTAGGCATTGTTAAAGTTTAGGGTCGGATCTTGAAAATTTAAGATCATTTCGGATCGACTCGGGATTTTCGTCATGCTTTGAAAAATTCACTCTAGCCCTACCCGAATTTTGCTGATCAGTCCCCCATATTTTTGTGTGTTTTGAAGTGGGTTAAATTGTATTCCAAGACTTAGAGTTTGATCCTTAAAAATTTCGAAACATTTCGAGCCAAGTTCGGGTATTTTGAAATGAGACGACTCGATTTTCGGGAGTACCTTTTGAATCTTCCAAGGGTAGATTTGTTCGGGTCCTGAACGATTTAACTCAATTTTTATGTCATTACCCAATATCTCTTGTTCTTATTTTAAGTAAATGAACCCAAAAGAAAATTTTGTTATTTTGATTCGAATAAATCTATCGTGATTGAATTGATCGATGTAAATATTGGTTGAAATATTTTATTCATGTGTATTGTTTCGATTATATGTGAGAAGGGAAATTCAATGTATTGTGTCAATCAATGTAATTGGGTGGGTGTGAGATAGAGAGATGATGATGTATGTATGTAATCCCAAATATAGTGAAAATCTTTACTTTCTGCACTTAGAATAGGACGGTTAGTGGCATGCTAGGGTCGTGGTACGAATTATCGAATTTCTTTCTGGACCATCGATTCGAACTTCGATCAGGGAAATAATTGGACAAATTAAAATGTGCAAACAAACGACCTAGAATTAGGGACGGGTACCAAGTTTGGGCGTATTTTGGCTTTCAAGCTTCAAGATACGTAACAGGACCTTCGGACTCAAATCTCGGTTTTAAGACCAACAACAACCTAGGTGGTCAGTATCATGATCACTTAGTGACTTAGGCGTCTAAACGGCCTTAATAAACGGTTTAGTGGCGACTCCAATCTAACACTGATTTAAAGTCCCAAGATAAGCCTCGTGCGTGCCTCATGATCCTTATTCTTTTTCTCAAGTCGGAAATCTCGACGTCCGACAGCGTCCCTTGCACCACCTAGTCACTCCTCCTCTGTCCTGAGCACCGTCCCGCCTTTCCTCGGCTCCTCTTCTTCTTTCGTTCGATCAAGCTACCACCGCTTGACCTGCCACTGGGCCATCGCCACCTTCCCTGCTCCAAGCCGAGTCACCCCTCTCCATTGAACCCAAGCTTATGTAATTCAGAATAATATAAAATGAGAACAATCTCTATGGCCACACAAAGAAAATATTATAAAGAAAATGAATTTCTTGATTTTCTTTTTATAGGTACAAAATCATGCAAGAAAGAACCTTACCAGAAGTGGAGTAGAAGAATATGGATTTTCCACCAAAACCGATGCAAATGCAGAGAGAGAGAAGAGGGCGAGTTCTAAAGCTTGTGGTGTGCAGATCCTAAGGACTCCAGCCATTGGCGGGAGCCACGAGAAAGCCGTTTATTGTAGCTGAAGTAGTTTCTCATCGTAAGATCACTTTTAGCTTATAAACCTTTTTAAATTACCATTCCTCATCGATGTGGGATTAAGTTTTTCATTATTCCCACTATAGGCTCCATGGGCCCTATGGGCTCTTGTGGGTTCAGACTTTTCATAACCCAATCCACATTACAAATAATAAGTCCATGGACTTAAACTCATTTCAATCCTTTCAATTTCTCATTCAATTGGACTTAGACCCAAATATAATTTTCAATTCATGAGGATAATTTCTCGTTCAATTTCAATGCATTTTTCCAACAGCTTCCAGTACTGTGCCTCCTCTGCTTGAGTCTTCTCCACCGGCCAGCTCCAATCCTTTAGTCGTTCTTCTTCCTTCTGCCTCCTGCCACAGACTACGGCTCCTCTGCCACAGACTACGGCTCCTTTGCCTCACCGAGCCCAATCAAACTTCTTTCACCAGGCCTTCTACGTCCTGCCATAGACCACAACTCCTCCGCCTCACTGAATTCCTGCCACAACGACTGGCTCCTGCACCTTGATCCATCGAAGAATAGAGACCATTCTCTGCTCGAACCTCATTCATTGGATTCTCTCCTTGCTCGTGCCATCTACCCTGAGCTTCCATTGAACTTGTCCAGATCAGCATCAGCCTCGTGCTCCCACTAAGCCTGTTGGAGCATTAGATTCTTACACAGTGACATTTTCGAGCTACTCATCGCCTTCACAAGTTCCTATTGTGGTAAATGGGTAAGGTTGGCCGAAGCTTCACCGCTGGTTGATGTATGGCTGATGGCGGGATTTGCAAAGACTTTCTGCTTGTCTTCTTGCTATGCCATGTACTGTTGGCCATAGGTTTATTATTGTCGTAAGAAAATACGATCATGTGTGGACCCGATCGACTTAACCCGAGCCTGTCTCAATCATAAAGTGCTCTTTTTAAATTTGAATGGTTGCGTTACTTCACCGAGAGGTCATGTTTGTCATGTGAAAGGTCACAACTCCTCCCCTTCAACTACCAATAAACAAAATGGTATATACGAATGCAGTTGATGAAGCATGAGAGGCATAACTTTTAGACAGAGAAAGGGAGTGAGTTTAGGTTACATGTTACTCCCATTAAAGACCAAGTTAAAGGATTTTTGTGTTGTAAATCGTATTTGGTTCTTACTAGGCGACGTAGTGAGGATCCATCATTGGTACGTTCTTTTTTGTGAATATATTCAATACGTGATTTAATCCAATACAATGATCTTGAATAGTTAAAGGTATGTCAACAACCTATCTTGGTATTTTGATATGTGTGAATATGAATTTCTTTTATGTGATATATGAATTTGTTTGAAATTCAACATTCATTTTGAAATTTCAGCATTGGTATTAGAGCCTCCATATCAATATATGATAAGTCAATGTGCATGATAATAGACTGGTTCTATAATTGTTGTTCTAGATTAGATGTTGATTTTTTTTGGTTAATTTTTATATCGTTAGATTCCTCATGTCAAGATTGTTGATTTGATGTTGATTTTTTTGTGTTAATTTTTATATCATTACATTCCTCATTTCAAGATGATTTTAACGATATATATTACATTCCCTGTTTTGATGTCAGATGACAAAGTTATGATCATTTAAAGTTTTGGAAAGAATCAAAATTTTTTCGGTATTAGGAATAGCAGGAACACATCCATAATTTTAGCCATTCTCGAAAGGAAGAGTGTGACTCTTCCCAAGATTTAATTGAGAAACCGAAAGTTACAATGACTCCACTCGTCAAGTGGAAGCGGAAGCGGTCACGCAAGTGCTAGTAACAGGTCGGCAAGGCGGCGTGTGGACCCCACATTGCGGCCATGGATAGTAGATATAAAGAGTAGGGGCTGTGCTGAAGTCTTGCACACACAATAGGACGATTTGTGGCCCGTATGGATTGGTCCAATGTTTGATCATCAAGCCGTTTTCACCGTTGAAATCCTAACTCGATTTTCTATATTTTGATAGTTTTTTCAAAATTTTTTAGAAATTGAAAAGGGAATAATTTCTGAAATTGTATAAACTAAAAATACATGAGTTATGAATGTCTCACTCAATATCTGAAACATGTGATTGCTTTCAAGATGAAACATTTTCATTTAATAACTCAATTTATGTAATAAATTCAAAATAAATTTCTTGCACTTGAAAAATTTATGAAATTTTTTCTTGGAGATTTGTACTGATGCAGAAATATTTTGGAGTGATTTGAAAATTTTATCACTTGGAGATTTTTTTGGATTATTAACCATATTAGTTGCTTGATTAATTAGGAAAAATATTGTAACATTTTGAAAAATTATGAAAAATGTTCATGAGTATCAGGAATGTATCGGAAATGTTTGAGAGTAATTTCTAATTTTTTGCACGATACTTAATATTTTTCTTGATTTTAATTGCATATGATTGTTTGATTGGCTGAAGAAAAGTACTATAGTATTATGAAAATTTAGAATAATTTAAAATAAATATGATATAGATTTAATAAGTTATATTTAGTGGGAGATTTTGTTGAATGAACTAGTTTCACTTCAAAATAAGTTTATGTGCAATATTTAAATTTATTGATAGTTATAGCCAAGGCAACGTGGGTGATTAGGAGCACTGCAAATTTTTGATCTCGCATCTTTGATTATATCTATTGGTTGTTTAGATTATTAATGCATAAATCGTGTAATTGTTTGTGCTAATTTTGAAAATATCCATGCGCATGTATGTTAGATTTCATAGTGGCATCGAAATTTGTTGTCGCTGATTTGATGAAGGGTAAGAAGCTGGATGGCAACAACTATGGCATTTGGTGTCGGAAGATTTAGTATCTCCTAGATGAGCAAGAAGTCTTGGAGACTTTAAACCAGGCTATGGAAGCGCCTGAAAAAGGTGATACACCTAGGCACCAAGATCTAGAAGCCTTCCAGAATTGGCTTAAGAAGGGTCGTTGTACGCACTTTACGATATTAAGTAGCATGCACAATGATCTAGTTGATGAGTTTGAGATGTACCCAACTACTCTCAAGATGTGGGAGGCCCTCAAAGCTAACTTCAGGTTGATGTCCCTCACCAAACTCAGGAAATTGGACATGAGGTTCAATTCTTGTATCGAGAGGTCAGTCAAACCATGAAGTAAACATCTCCAATGGATATCTACTATGATTTGAAACTGTAGGTCTGGTGGGGTGACCCTTTCTAATGAGCAATAGGTTCCAGCAGTGATTAGATCACTACCTAGTTAGTGGGAGCATATGAAAGCAAATATGACCCACAACGAGAGCGTTAAAACATTTGAAGATATTCGTCGCCATTTAGAGCAGGAGGACAAGCGCATGAAGGGTTCCAAGCCCAATTATGAGGCTAACGTTGTCGCCTTTAGTTTGCATAAGGCTTATGTGCCAAAATGTAAGCGAGCAGGAGGTGTTCCTGAGGACGAGGGCGTACCTGCACCCGAGAAAGGTAAGTTCACCAAGCGCAAGAGAGGAAAGCGTGGTGGGAACGAAGACATGAGCAAAATCAAGTGCTATAACTGTCAGAAAATGGGACACTTTGTTCGTGACTACGTAAAGCAAAGAAGGGATTTATAGCCCTTTATTCTCATCCTAAATATTTTATGGTCACTAATATTTCATCTGCTAATCCTACTCCTTTATGGATTGTGGACTTAAGCACAACCGATCACCTAGTGAGGAGTCGAGATGGGTTTGTGGAGTATCACCAAGTTCTAGCCAAAAGAACGGTGCATACGGGAAACAGTTCGAGTGTGTAAATACTTGGAATCGGCACTTACAAGCTCAATCTACGAGGTAGTTGCACATTGCATCTATATGATGTCCTTCATGCTCTTGAGATCCGGTAAAACTTGTTATCAATTATGGGTTTATTAGATTTTGGTTTTAAATTTGCATCTGAAGGCTCGTCTGTGAGCAGTTTTTCTTATTGATAATTATTTTATGGTAGTGGCTTTATTTCAAATGTTTGATGTTGTTAGAGATTGAAAATTATAAGAATGAAAATGTTGATTCCTTTTCTCTAACTACTTCGAGTAATGATGATGTTTACACTAATACAAATAAATGGCATGCTAGATTAGGTCATGTGGCTTAGATCGGATGAAGAATCTTATTAGAGATGGTCTTTTAGGTCCTTTCGCAAAGATTAGAATGCCAACTTGTGAACATTATCCTGAAGGAAAGACAACTAGAAAGCAGTTTGGTAAAACTAAAAGGCATTTGTTCTATTACAATTAGTTCAAAGGCATTTGTTCTACTGCAATTAGTTCACTCAGATATATGCAGACCAATGAATGTAAGAGCATGTTCTAGTGCATATTATTACGTGTTTTGGTCATATCTTCTTGATATCCCACAAGTTTGATGCATTGACTTGCTTTAAAAAACATATGAATTTTGTTGAGAATCAATTATATAAGAAAATTAAGGTTTTTAGAACTGACCGAGGACACGATTATCTATCGAAGCAACTTAAAAGGCTCTGTGATGAAAAGGAAATTAATGTACAATTAACTATACCCAGAACTCTACAATAAAATGGAATGACAGAAAGGAGAAATGCAACCCTCATATATATGGTTAGGTTATGATGACCTTACTAGGAAGATGCGCTATTGATTGCCATCTACATACTCAATCTTGTGCCCTCCAAATCAATTCCTAAAACCTCCAACAAGTTATGGATCTGCGAAAAACTTGTTTTAGGACATTTGTGGCCATGGGGTTTGGCAGCATATGTGCATGACTCTTCTCGTTAGCACGGGAAGTTAGGCCCTAGAGGTCAGAAGTGCATCTTCATTGGATATTCTAAGCACTCTAAGGGATATGAGTTCATTGGTTAAGAATGCTGATGAAATTGTCTCTGAGACTAAGTCAAGAGATGTAGATTTCTTGGGGAAAGAATTCCTTAGTAGGGGTGAGGTGTCAAAAGATATTGAGTTATATGAATAGGACTCCAAAAAAGGTGGTCTAGATAATTCGGTAGAGAATGGGGAATCGATTTCTCTACCTCCCGGAATAGTGGGAGTGACTTAACAACAAGTGAACCTAGTTCATTGGAGGGAGCTCAGTTTGAGCCTCAACTACGAAGAAACATATGTGGAAACATTCCTTGTCTCCGGTTCAAGTTCAAATGAGATTCTTTCATGATTGTTATGCAAGATGATGCAAAGCCCAATTTTGTGCAAGAGGTTCTCTCATCTCCTGGAAGTAAACAGTGGACGAAGGCAATGAATGGGGAGATGGATTCCATGAGGACCAACCACGTCTGGGACTTGGTTGACCTTCCACATGAACGTAAGACTTGGGAACAAGTGAATCCTAAAAGTCAAATAGAAGGCAGATGGTTCTATCGATAGATATAAGGCTCGCTTAGTAAGAAAGGGCCATACCCAGAAAGAATGCGTGGATTACGAAGAAACTTTTTCTTCAGTGGTTAAGTTTACTTCAATCCACATCATTTTAGTTATTGTGGCACATTTGGATCTTGATGTTGTGAGTGATTGTGGTAATGCACGCAAGTATATGTATCGCAGACAAGTAATACATAGTGAGCAGAGTATCATTCCCACGAGGACTCTTCTACTAATCACTAAAATTGGCACAACTAATTCTAAACCAAGTCAATCGAATAAGTTGAGAAGCATGCAGGTAATTAAAAAGACAGGAAGTAAACAAATAGAAATCAGTTGATGAAGAACTCCTAAGGTTCACAACTTCACCAATTCTAGTCTTAAGCAAGAATACCTGTTCCACACAATTAATTCTGTCATATTATTAACCTAGGGTTCTAGGGTTTCCCCACTTCCATTGTACGCACCTTCCGATGTCATACGAATGTACCTAAGCAGAAGACACTAATCCACTCTATTCCTAGGCGATTAATGTTGAAAGGCCAAACTAAACCAACCCTAAATAGCTATATAGGGGGCTCACCATCTTCCGATGTGCTTGCACGAATAACCTCACCTTTTGGCACAAGCTAATCTAGAGTATGCAATCTCTAGCATGACATTGATTCCCTCTCTCGAGACTCCTCTCCGTCTCAAGTTTGATCTCGTGGGTGATCAGACCAAAAGAAAGCATGAGTACGAAATTGCATAAATAACACCAAGGAGGCGTACCTCAACAGAATCATACATGTGAAAGAAAAGAGCTTTACTTAAGATATAGAAAAGGTTCCACTGATCCCCCTAAGAATCTAGGGATTTAGTTCCACATATTCAAATAAACTACAAGAGTTGGAAGAGAAGACAACATAATGAAAATTAGAAGAAAATGGGCAGAGAGAACTCTAGATAGTGAAGTCGAATATCCTGATCTTGACTTGACGAATTGTTGTTGTGGTCCCTCTTCTTGTATTGTAATAGGTGCCTTTTTCTCCCACTCTGTGTGTGTGTGTGTATATATATATATGTATATATATGTATGTATGTATATTTTCACTTGTAGGGGGTGCACCACTATATATAGAGCAAGTATACTTTATCTCATCTTGGTTTGATCAGTGTGGGATTGGAGGTAGTGGGCCCCAGTAATTCGTCTCAGTAGACTGCGGTCTAGCCAAAATGGCTTAGTAGACCATGGTCTCTCCCCTGTTCAGCACGCAGTTTTCTTTCTTTAGCCATAATTTCCTCGTTTTAGCTCTGATTCATGATCCGTTTGATGCGTTGGAATCGTGACTTGCCAAGCTTTCCGATGACATATTATTCACCATATTTCTCGCATTTCCTTCCCTGCACATCAAACAAATCACAGCAA
This sequence comes from Lagerstroemia speciosa, assembly GCA_037672795.1. NCBI lineage: Eukaryota > Viridiplantae > Streptophyta > Magnoliopsida > Myrtales > Lythraceae > Lagerstroemia > Lagerstroemia speciosa. The sequence goes on from CM075292.1 coordinate 4,497,281, forward strand.
TATCTAATCCATATGTAGAGTCTGCAAACTATCATTCATATCCATTCAATCCCAATGATGAAAAGTTATGCAATCAACCTCTAAATGTATGGGAAGTGGCTTCAAACTTAAGATTCTAGGTCGGGAATGGACAAATAAATCATACAAATCATTATATCAACAGTTGAACTAACCAAATGGATGTTAAAACTGTATTTCTCAATGGAGAATTGAATGAGAAGGTCTATATAGATCAACTTGAAGTTTTTGTGGTGCAAGGTTAGCAAAGTCTGTAAGCTCTAAAGATCCTTGTATCGCCTTAAACAATCATCCATATAGTGGTCTATTTGATTTCATTGAGCCATTGCGTTTTACGGGTTTACGATGAATGAGAAGGATCATTGTGTGTATGAAATACTCCAAAGGAAGTTTCCTAACCACGTCATTGTATATTGACGGCATTCTAATGGATGGAAATGACATGCAAATGCTTGTCGAAGTTAAGGAGTGGCTATCTCCCAATGTTGAGATAAAAGATATGGGTGAGGCAGATTACGTGCTTGGAATTAAGATCATACGAGATTGTTCAAAGAAATTGTTGGGATTACTCCAAGACAATTACATTCAGAAAATTCTTGGACGATTTCAGATGCACAATTATAAGCCATATAACACTCCAGTTGTAGCTAAGGGTGAAAGCTTGAGTCTTAAGGTGTGTCATAAGGTCATGAATGTGTTGACCTGGACTAGTAAGAAATAGACTTGCATAACCTTGTCCACAATGGAAGTAAAGTTTGTTGTATGTTTTGCTACTGTACAAGCAACTGTATTGCTGAGATGCTTCCTGCATGACCTTAATGTCGAGAAAGATGATTTGTATCCAGTAACGATATATTGTGATAGCATGACTATATTGGTCTATGGTAAGGATCCGAAATATCACGGCAAGATGAAGCACATAGAGGTCAGATATAACTTCATCAGAGATATGATTGCGCAAACTGAAGTGAAATTGAAGCACATTGCAGATCTCCTAACTAAGCTTACAACTTCAGAGAGTTTTAGGACTCATGTAAGGGCAGTGGACTTTGTAGATGGTGATTGTGTTTTCATTTTATGTGATGGATCATTCCATTTTCAATATGACATTTGTTGTTATCAGATATTTTCAATTAATGCATGATATACCTATGATTTAATTGTGCATTCTATGAGATAATTAGTACGAAACAAAGATAGTATGTCAGTAGGCTAAGATTGACTCTATCACTTGTGAAATCACCCTTGGCGGTTGTTATGGTAAGCAATGATGAGACAAATAATACCAACGATGGTTTGGGAGGATGAAGTTTGAGATACCATGTGTCACTGAGGATGGAGTCAAGCTAAAGTCTTAAATTCTTGACCAATATGAATATTCCCCTTTATTCATTGTACTTGATATTGATAGCCAGATATGAGACCTTAGTTTGTGGCACCTTGAAGGTTGAGCTAATAGGAGACTCAAGTTAGGCGCTTACGAAGCAATTGAACGCAGATCTGTACAGTTTTTATAAAAGAGCTTAACATGCACTTTGAGAAAGAGTAGCACGTATTTCATACTACATGTGCGAGAGTGACTTATTAGAACATGGATGAATGAATCCTTGCTTCATCACTGTGTGAGTCCTAAATAATTTTATAGTGCTCTCAGTCACTTTCGATTATATTAGAAAGTAAGAGGCTAGTGATTGCTACTTTGGCATGTTATCTCTGGTCAAGATTGATGGCACTGCTAGGAAAGCAACCAGTTCTGAATGGAGTGATGTGAGAGTGAAAAGAAGACTATGTCAATCTCATTGATAGATTTGGTTCGAATACGTTACTATAATGTTGCTTATTGAGTAGCTTGGACATAATTGCGAATACAAAAATGAGTAGTTGAGTATGCTATTTCAAATTATTAACGATACTTGGCTTGATGTGATACAAAATTAGTCTAGGGCACTTGAGAAACTTATTTTTCTAGGGTCAACGCCTTTGTAATGGCTCTAATGAGTTTCTAATGAGCTCCTTGCCTTTTCGTGTGCTCGACGGTCACACGACATATTTACCTGTATAAACCTCTTTCTAATGGTTGTGAGTAACACAATATCAATATAGTTCCCCGAGTGCGGGTAGGAGATATAAGAAAATACAATCCACCTGCCTGGACCTGATCAACTTATCTGAACCTGACTCAGTCATAAAGTGTTATCTCTAAATTTGAATGGCTGCATTACTTTACTGAGGGGCAATGTTTGTTGTGTGAAAGATCATGACTCCTCCTCTTCAACTACCAATAAGCAAAATGGTAGATACAAATGCTCTTGATTACACGTGAGAGGTATAACTTTTAGAAAGAAAAAGTGAGTGAGTTTAGGTTATGTGTTATTCCCGTTAGAGATTGAGTTAGAGGTGAATTGTGTTTTGTTCTCACCCAATGACATAGTGAAGATCCATCGCCGGTGCATTCATGTTTATGAAATTATTTGATACATGATTTGACCCTACACAACGATCTTGAATAATTAAAGTTATAGCGACAACCCGTCTCGATATTTTGATATATGTGAATATGGATTTCTTCTATGTGTTTGAAATCCAACAATCATTTTGAAATTCCAACAGTTGTGCCATGTGCATGTGCTTTCTGAGACCCATGTGAAGCTGAGATGGTTAATTTTCGTTAGTTGCGGTAATTTGTGACGGAGTTTGGCTTACTTGCTGGTCAGAGTCAACCTATTCATTGCTTGTTGTTTTTAGTTCGAGCCCCTATTCCTCACTGTAATAGCTTGCCGCAAGATGACATGCAATGATGTTGAATGGTTATAGTTATTCTTCTTTTGATGTTAACCTTAGATGCATTGTTAGTCAATATTTGTTTGAAGTGTAGTAGTGGGTGGTTCATGTTCATTTAAGGTGCTCGTTGGTGCTATTTCAATTCATGGGCTACTTGGTGCTAGATCTTTATAATAGCTGATTTTGCAGTTGATGGAGATCTTACTCTTGGGTTGGCTATTTCATTCTATCACTGCTAGGTAATATGTATAGTGTCGAGCTTGTTGCATGCTATTGTTTCATGTTGGGCTTATCTATCACGACATAGTCTTGTTACATATGTTGATTGGCAATTGTGTATTGTTGGGGTTGGCTGATAAGGTGTTGACCATATTGAAGGTATATTGCTTGCATGATTTTTATGGGTTGATTGATATGTTGTTGCCCTATAGATGGTGTACTAACTTCCTTATGTGCTTGGCGGCTAATTTGGTTTGGCCTTGTTAAGATATCTGGTTTGAGTAAGTGGATGTTTGATCGCTGTTAATCTATTCGTGCATTACATGTTGTTTCCCTTAGATATCAAGTTCAATGGGTTTGATGAAACTTGGATTAGTTCGATATTGACTCGGTTGATCCTTGCGTGACTTCCTTGGTGATGCGAACCTCGCCAACAACGTGATGAGACCCAATATCAAGTATGATAAGAACCTCACCAACACGTGATGAAACCCGTATACGACTAAGGTCTCCAGGAAACGTGTCCTTATCAAGCTCGAAAGGTGGAACCTTGACCCATTACCTATAGAGAGGTAAGAACCTTGGTATAGTGAAGACGCCACAATCAACTATGGAAGGGTTGATTGATAAGTCGGGGATGAATGCCACGGAATACTCCGATAATTCAAGTAGTTCTTCAAAGAACCAAAGAGAATAAAATCTCACACTTCATTAATGAATAAAACTGATCCCCATTCGTCCAAAGGTAAGCACCAGCCTTTAAATAGGCCAAAGTGCAATATTACATCAAAAATAACCTTCCTAAATGGTTCTCATAGGATAGGAAACTAATTAGAAAGCAAATCTAAGTGTTATCCCAGAGAAACTATAATATATTAACAATATCTTCAGAACTAAATAAAGGGGAAGGAAATATATTCTACTTGCTAAAAGAGGAAAGTGATATATTCTTATAGATAACTTCAATATATCAGCATTAACTTGTGCTTCTCTTACCTCTTTAGTTCTCTCAACTACCTTTCTTAAAAATATTCTTTCCCTATCATCTTGTTAAGATATATTTCTTGAAGATATTTGCCCTCTTGACATTCAACTGAAATATATTTGTTGAATCACTTGCACTCTTGATGCTTAGCTGAAATATGTGGCCCTCATCATTTGTCCATTTATGGATAATGTTGAGTCGTTAAGCTTGCTCGTCACTTGTATGCATATCCATATCCGCTTCTTCGTTGTGCACGAGCTTCTCATCATCCGATCATGAGAGACTTCGATTGTAGGCTTCAAGCTCGTATCTTGGGTCACATCATTCCCCTCCTCTTGAAAAGGATTTGTCCTCAAATCATGACCTACATGAAAAGAAAATAAATTACTAATTCTGAAATTATCAATATCATTATACTCGCCTTGTTGTTCAGAGTTGTAGGCATCATTATTAATGCACTCAATGACTTGGAATGGTCCATCTCCACGAGAAAGTCGCTTTGAACATCGTTGAGCGTGAAACCTCTTCTTCCTCATGTGCCATGAATCATAACCTCCTGGATCAAAATCAAATTTCTTCTTTTGCCTAATGATTGAATGTTTCTCATAATGCTTCACTTTCATCTCAATTCTAAGTACTTTTCTCTCATGAATTTGCTCAGCAACTTCAACTTTGTTCTGTCCATAAAAATTAATAAACTCAAAGAAATATAAATCAAACAAATGATAAATATATGTAACAAACTCATATGAAATTTCTAAAGATGAAAATCTTGTCATAGAGTAGTCAAACCTACAGTAAGAAAAGCCAATATGTGGTAAATATTCTTCACATACTTTGGCGTCAATTTTCGCATAGCAAGTCAAAAACAATAATTTGTTTCCAATGTCTCTCAAATTTTTCCAAGTGTAGTTCAAAAACATAACTTCTTTACTCAAAATGAACACAATATGTAACCTCAAAATCATTTCAAAGATCAAATCATCATGTGTGGCATCATCCATTATATGACATGGAATATAGTACCAATATAAGCTAGATAAGCAATGGAAACCACTTACCTGACTTACCAAAGTAGATATTGGCCAACCTTGGATTGCCTTTTCCTCTTCAACATGATTCTCATTAACAGTAGCACTCAAAATCAAATCAATAAACACAATCTCATCCATACAAAGAGTTCGGGTTTCAAGTTTAGCAAATAACGATTCTTTGCTTAAGGCCTCTGAAACAAGTCTTGAGTATTTATCATGATTATCTGGACTCTTATCATAACGAATGCCATCAACATAATTAAATGCATGTAAATTATGACTCATAAGTCTCGTGAAAGCGTTAGGCCTATTAATCAATCCAAAAGGAATCGTCAACCAGTCAAACAAATCAAGTTTTATTAGGAATGTATTGATGAACTCATATCCCTCTTTCAACCAAACATGATGAAATTCATTTTCAAGATTAGGCTTTGAAATCAAATATGCATCATGAAATCCATCTAACACGCGATCTAAATGAGGAACAGAATTGGGGCACATGACCATGGTGTTTTTGATGGCTTGAAAATCAGAAAACCCTATCCATGCTTGATCCTCATGCTCTAGCAACATTAAGACAACAAAGTGACTCATGTACTCACTAGCTTGTAGATTTACCACTTGCTCAATGGGTTGTAGTTGAAGCTCCTTCATCTCCTTATGATTACTCCTAATGGCTAGTTGGTTTGAACTTGATCCTTGATGGACTCCCTTGACTTCCTGCAAATAAGAAATAATATTGCTCGGCAAGAATCCGACAAGATTGTTAGTAAATAAAATCGGCTCCTTAATCATGAGGGGCTGATGTAAAATTAAAGAACTCTCAATCTCACGGTCTTTTTCCTCTCTTGCACTCACCAATGAAACATCTCTCTTATTTTCTCTCTCCTCAATCTCTTTTCTCTCATTTTCTTTTTCCACAACTTCAATCTCTCTCTCTTTTTTATTGCTCTCTGTTTCTTGACACTCATCTTTCTTTTTATCACACTGTTTCTAAGTGCTATCCCAGAGAAACTACAATATATTAACAATATCTTCAGAACTAAATAAAGGGGAAGGAAATATATTCTACTTGCTAAAAGAGGAAAGTGACATATTCTTGTAGATAACTTCAATATATCAGCATTAACTTGTGCTTCTCTTACCTCTTTAGTTCTCTCAACTACCTTTCTTAAAAATATTCTTTCCCTATCATCTTGTTAAGATATATTTCTTGAAGATATTTGCCCTCTTGACATTCAACTGAAATATATTTGTTGAATCACTTGCACTCTTGATACTTAGCTGAAATATGTGGCCCTCATCATTTGTCCATTTATGGATAATGTTGAGTCATTGAGCTTGCTCGTCACTTGTATGCATATCCATATCCGCTTCTTCGTTGTGCACGAGCTTCTCATCATCCGATCATGAGAGACTTCGATTGTAGGCTTCAAGCTCGTATCTTGGATCACATCACTTGGTCTAGGTGAATAGTTAATCATAAGGTGGTCGGTGTGAATGTGCCATCGTATATGGGTTCGTACTCAATTCTCCCATCTTGGGTTTGTCGGCGAGAGAGAATCGAGACATTGAATGGAGTTGTGGTTGTTCGATTGGTAGCCAACATCTTCATTTTTATGTCAACAATTAAACAGGCCTTTATTTAATTTTTACTAGCTTAGTAATGATGGTAGGATACCCTTATTTCTTGCCATTTTGAGTGCAAAAGGGTGGCCGTTATTGTAGCACATTGATAAGTTGGCTAATAAAGTTGTCCTCTTTGATCATACTTTTGTTTGTGAGGAGATAGATCTATGTTCATTGTCATCGAGGTAGGTCCTTGGTCTTATGCATATCTTACCTGGTTCTATTTGAATTGTGTTGGTAAATGCCATTGCATTTGAGGGTCATGTTGAGCACTGTTGGATTTAAGTCATTCCATGTTTGTTTCTAGTCATTCTCTAATTTCTAACTTCGAGTCTTAGGCTTACTAAAAGCTGCTACACTTGTGGGTTAGTTGATGCTTGTTTCTTTCTAGTCTTTAGTATCTAGTCTCGAGTCTTAAGTTTTTCAAACTGCGTTGAACATGTCATGCCTGATTGACTCTTGTTTCAATGACTCTTTAACCCCCAGTGTTGGGTCCTATGCTATCATATTTGGGGCTTTGTTGTAGCTAGTTAGGGCTTGATTTCCGTAGTCCTTCGGATTCTAATGACGGGTTTTAAGCTTGTTAATCAATGTTGAACTTTTTGTTGTTGATTGTTTTCTATTTTTATAGCTCTAAAGCTTTCATGATGGTCGGAACCCTAACATGAGTTTAGGTAGAAGTCAAGATGGCGGTCCTCGCAAAGGGCTTGGAGAGGGGATTGGAGAAGAACGGTGATGGATGTAAGCTCGATTCAATCAGAGCTGAGGGCGGCATGAAGAACCGAGCAAAGCAGGAAATTGGTAGATGTGCTTGACAGGCATAGGGATCGAGTTGTGAGAGCATCCTAGCGGCAGGCCCGGTGGAGGTGATTGTCACGACCCAAATCAAGCCGTGACTTGATTCGTGGCCATGACCAATCATGATCGATCAAATAAGGTTGTGTAAGAGTGTGACTCGTTTAAAACACTGTAGTGCACCGAATTAACCCTATTCCTTTCATGACCGATTAAAACAACTCGTACTTGATCATTCAGAGCAAACTATACCATAAGAAACTCAATTGTTATTACAACTCTTTTACTTGCATTTACATGTGTACAAGACTTGAAATTAAGTCCATATTCATGTCCTACATCCTATGTAGACCCTTGAAGAGACTTATCCAAAAGGATCACCATGGCTGACCACTATATGTACCTTCTATCCAAACGAACGACTTCAAAAACACTTCTAGGTATATCCACCGCTCCTAGTCCCAAACTTCAACTCTTATGATCTGAGATGTTAAAATCAAAGGGGGAGCTTGCATTGCTCAGTAAGTTGGCAATCCATAGTTCAAACATTAAAATCCATCAACTACAATGAAAGCTATTCGGTACAATCATTTCAATTCACAATAGAAGCAACATTCAACCACCAGAAAGTATTCATACTTACTTGTAGACACCATATAGGTTTGCACAGGCAACAATATAACTTGATTATGCAAGATCATATAATTTAGTGGAACCATGAGTGAGTGCAATATTCAACAACTATCTAATGACCTATTAGCTTTGTGGATGCATGCACGTAACCGACTGGCCAGTGGACCCTTCCGGGTAATCGTAAACATTACCAACCGATCAGTGGTCCATTCATCTCTTCCGGGATCATATCATCGTGTTCCTCATGGGAACCTTCTGTATCAACTTTCTTATAACATATACCAACTGATCAGTGGCCATTCGTCCCTTCCGGGACATCCCTCCTGAGAGATATTCGTATAATTTGTCCCTTGCGGGATATGCATATGCTTACATGCTATGGATGCTTCAATCACTTAGGCACTTATATAGCCCGATCATGTGACATATTAATGTTGCACATTCATGTCAATTAAATATATCCCACTCTTATGGGAATCAAAGAAATGTCAGCAATATGCCCCATTCACATAACCATCCAAAATGGATCATCATCTTCAGCAAGCTTAATGGAGCTTAAGCACAGTTCTTAAGAATAATTAAACTTGTCTTATCATGCTAATCCAGCTTATGACCACCTAAGCCATCTCATAAAACTCTACAATGTAGTAATCGAATGTTACTAACCAAGCTCGGTACTTCTAGTTACACCAATTAAACCTTAACACAGCAACAAAGCATACAATATCATGCTAATCATGCTTAATTAAACTTAATTATGCTCATTAACCTCTAATCACAATAACTTAAACATGGCAGATTAGCAAACATCATTGATCAATTAACTAAATCACACACATTAAAATATTCATCACATCATTCTAATGATGCTGAAAACATGTTCAAATACATCTCTAGAATACCATTGATCCTTCAATCAATAGCAATACTGCTATACCAATTCAAAGAAGTAAATAACTGACTTATATAAACTAATCACCACCTACTTAAGCTAACAATGATCTTAGCTAACATCAATAAACATCAAAGCTAATGAATATTGATGTTTAAACTGTGGAAAACCAACTTACATGCAAGGCTTTCATATCTCTTCTTCCACCTGCAATCTCTCTCTCTCTCTCTCTCTCTCTCTCTATATTGTTTGCTTCCATGGCTGCAAATGGTGATTAAAGTGAGCTATATTTGTCTGAGGAAGGAGAGCTAGCTGAGTTATAGGACAGGTGTCACCACACCCTTACACAACTCTTTTTGACTTTTTTGCTAATTCTTTCCCCCAAATACTTTCTGCCACTTCCCTAAATATATCATTATCCAATTCACAAATTCGTCCAAAGCAGAGCTGGGCTGGAAATGGGCTTCACTTTGGGCCTAAATCCAAGTAATTATATCAGACTTCATAGCCCAATCCAAATTCATCATAGGCCTTTAGATGTTTTATGTAATCTTGGCCAATTTGTATGCCTAATTCAATAATCTAATTCCATTTGATCTTCAATTATAGTTAAGCTCAAAACAAGATATGTTGTAAGATCAAGATGTGTCTAAGCCCAATCTAAGAGGTGAATATGCAAAAGAGTATTTAGATCCAATTCAGGTTATAAGATAAGCAATTTAGCTTTTAGATCTAATCTAGGCGCACTAGCAAGTCGAGTTATAAAATGTACCCCTGGTAAATCCATCTAGGCGTATTGGTATTGGGTTATCACAGTGACCTTGTCAAATAATGGAAAGGGAAGAGCCAAGGGAAGGCTGGGCAGCTCTTGGCGACATGCTGGCGGCGAGGCCATTCCTCCATCTCATTGATTCTCTCCTTTCTTTCCTCTCACTAAGAGTTTTACGGTTCTCTTGCTGTGGCTGGGGGTTCCACCGCCTTTTTCAAAGCTATTTTGCCCACCGCCGACTTTCCTCCTTCAACCATTGCTTTTTCTTGTCCGAGCTGTATTTTCATTCTATTTTTTTTATTCTTTATATTTCATATTTAAATTTAGTTAAGAGTATTTGAAAGAAATGGGTTCTTGAAAAGTCCATCGAATTTGCCATGTATGATTTTTTGAACCCGATTGGTTTTTATGGATAGGCTTAGCACATTTGGATTCAAATTTCAATTTTTCTATGCCGAATCTTAGCTTCTTATATATTGTATTCTTTTTTTTCTTCAATCTTCAATGAGTCAATAATCAAATGACACCAGTCTTCCACAACTTGAACCTCTTAATAATTAGTTACAATTTTCTAAATGAAATTGACCGAGATTGAATAAATTGGACAGAACAAATTTGTCCAATTTCACTTAAAAAATCATATCTTTCTTTATGAATCGAATCTCGGAGTCCATGGTATGTTGAATCGAAGCTAATCAAATGATTTTTGCAATGGATCTAAACATAATTCATGTTGACTCCAATTGTATCCTCAATTTCGCTCCAAAACATCACATTGGATTGTGTATCGACATGTGCTCACTCAATTTTTCGAGATCGAGATGTGAATACTTTCCAGGCTAAAAGGGGGTGTCTGCAGTACTCACTAATGATATAGCACTCATTATTTCTCCGCTTAATTTCTTTTCTTTGCTTAATTTTTTTCTCTTATTTTCTTTTCCCTTAGGTTCAGGTTCAAGCTTTCTCTTATCTCAAATTCTCATTTGTATACTTTTTTTCTCATTCTCAACTCTTATATGCTTTTCAGCACACTCTTTTTTTCTATTGCACTCTTTCTTTTTCTCACTCTCTCATTTTTTTATCACCCTCTTTTCCTTGGTCATTCCCTTGACTCTCATGAATTTTCACAATTTGTTTGACATCCTTGAAGAGCTCAGAATAAGAATTAGATGATGGCACTTTTTCTTGCTTGGGGGCTGATCTCCATGAACTTGTAGAAGCCACATTTGTACTTCATTCATCAATGTTTCCTTGTTTCAATTGTCATTTAGCTTTCATGGCATAAAGTATCATGTCTTTGAACTCCTTATAGTAATGCATCGACACTACATCCACAATCTCATGATTTAATCTACGTAAGAATCTATCCATGGTGGCTTCTATATCCTCCTCTATATTGGCTTTTGTCATCACAAACTTCATCTCTTTGTAGTATTCAAGAAAGTTATTCAATCCTTGAATTAGGTGCTGCAACTCTTAACAATAGGAACTTGAAAGAAACCGTCTCCTCATTATTGACTTTTTCTCGTTCCATGTCTTAGTGGGTCGCTCTCCATTTTGTCTCCTGCTTGTAACTAGTTGACCCCACTAAAAAATAGCATGGTTGAAGAATTGTATAAACAAGGGCTCTATTCTCATTAAAAGCAACATCGAAAATGTGAGAAATCATCAAGTAAGCAGCTATTGAATTATGGATATTAAGCAACCACATTTTCCTTAAAAATGCAATGAAAATCTTGGGTAAATATGCTGCAAAGAGCTGCTGCTTAATCAAGCGAACAAGGGCTCTACTTTCATTGAAAGCTAAGTCGAGAATGTGAGAAATCATTGGGTTAAGACTAGCGCATTGAGCATACAATCAACAAGCCATTTCTTCTAATAGTGAACACAATCAAAAGTGCCTTAGCTTGTCATAGACCCAGCAGACATCATCATTCAGCCACTTGAGTATTTTAGATAGTCGAACACTACCAACACACCGATAGCAATTAGACCACAGAACATTCCCAACACCACTCGCAGTAATCAGAACACTAAATACTATCAACAGACTCACAACAATCAAATAGCTGAACACTACCTCAACTTCGTGGCTACCAAAAATAAAGTTACTTTCAGCACTCCCACAATATCCAAAACTATATTGACAATGGCTATGGGACATGAAACTCTACCTACTTATCACTAGATTATGGAATATGTTGTATCCTAATCAGGGGAAGCTTTCGGAATACTATCTAGAACATTGGATCAATCGAGAATGTTTGAGGCACTAGCGAACTATGGGAAACAGAGATGACCAGAGTTGTAGCGGTTTTAGGTCACTATGTCAACCTCCTCCTTGTTTGCCACCCCTCAAAATGGAGATAGAGAAGGACTTTTCACAGAGAGCAGGGCAGAGGTTGGCAATCATCTCCGTGTCACATCCAGTTTCTATTGGAAATTTAATCCATATCATATGGATGATGCCACACATAATAATTTGATCTAAAATATATTTTTGACATTGCATAGTGTGTATAATTTGAATGAAGAAGTCAAGTTCTTGAACTACTTTCGGGAGAATTTGAGTTAATATGGAATCAAATTACTATTTTTCACTTATTACAGAAAAATTGATATTACATCATCGGATGAATATTTAGCACATACTGAGTTTTCTTATAATTGGTTTGACTATTCTATCATAAGATTTCCACCTTTGGTGATTACATATAGCTTTGATTCATATCTTTATGATTTAACTAATTTACCTTTATTTGAGCGTGTGATTTTAGATGATTGGAAAATTGCTGAAGTTGTTGAGCAGATTGGTGATACAAAAGGACTTAATGCTAAAATGAAGGTGAAGCATTATGTGAAAAATTAATCATGAGGCGAAATAACAAGTATGTTTTTGATCCGATAGGTTGTGCTTTGTGGCACAAGAGAAATAAGAGATTTAAGAGGCCAAGATGTGCTAGACAACTTCCACTTGAAGATGGACCAACTAGAATTTTGAAACACATTGACAGTAATTCCAACAATTTAGATTGGTATGGTAAGTAACTATTACTGCTACATTCAATGTAGGTGAATTATTATTATTATTTTTATATAGGTTAGGATTTGAGGGCAAATCCTTTTCAAGAGGAGGGGAATGATACAAACAAAAGCATGGGTTTGAAGAATGGGTTTGAAGAATGTGATTAATATTTTTTATGGTCCAATGTTCAGAGCATGTGCGAGATGAAAGAAGAGGACATGGACATTTATACAAATGATTGAAAAGTAAAATGAGTTAATATTATACATGTTATCAAAAAAGCAAGTGTCTTTAAAAAATATATTTCAGTTTAATATTAAGAAAAAGAAGTATTCACATGAAAGGAGGTTGAGAATAGCTCAAAAGTAGTAAGAAGAAGACAAGATAAGAAGATTCCTAGCAAAATATATTGTAATATATTTGAGCCACTTAGAATATATCACTTTCCTGAATAGTGTTATTACTTTCATGTTTTTTATTATGCTAAAGATAGAGGTTATATTTCATTTTCTTGGAGGGTAACTTTTAGATTTACTTTCTTTATTAGTTTCCTAATCCATGAAGATTAATGTGGAAGGATATATACATGCAAATCTTATACATTAGCCTATGTAAAGGCTGATGTTAGGGGTTGGACAAATTTGTATCAAATTATGGATTAATAATTTGTACCAATTGAGAGTTTTTACGTTATTTGGTTTTTTGAAGAACAAATTCAACTTATCAGAATTTTCCATGGTGTTTATCTTCGACTTATCAATCAACACTTCCATACTTGATTGTGGTGTTTTCATTATACCAAGGTTATTTCCTCTATAGGTAATGAGTTATGATTCCACCATTCGACCTTGACAAAGATATGTTCTTGGAGACCTTACTCGCTTCTGGGTTTTATCACAAGTTGGTGAGGTTCATATCATACTTGATATCGGATCTTATCACATCATTGGCATGGTTGGTATCATGTGGAGAGATTAAAATGCACTCCCAATATGACTACTAGTGATTCTTGTAGTTTCATGGTTGACATTTATCAAATTCAGCTTGATGAAATGTAGTTGTGGAGAGTTGTGCATATTGTTAAATGGATTATAGAAGGGTCAGAAAAATATTGCCAAACTATGGGACTATTGTACAGAGATCAAAATAAGTATTCTTAACTCTGCTTTGTAGCTTGGAGTTGAATGACCAATCCTTGATTTGCCTCCAATGTTTAATAGATTGTACATTTGCTTTGATTTAATCAAGTAACCACTCGTAAATTATGTGTCAAGCACCTATAAGCCAATATATGGAAACAATGGAGTAACACGAAGTTAAGGTCCAAGTTGTGGAGTCGTACTAAGTCTAAGATCATGCAGAAGTGATAGAAATTATGAAGAACTCAAATCAATGAATCAAGCTCTTAATAATTTCCTCCATAGAATTGGACAAGAATAGCATCCAAAACTACATCCAAGAGTAAAGTTGTTTAGCAATATTTGCAAGCAATTTAATACCACCATTGTGTAGTTAAGTGGGAAGCCCATCTTGACCATGTTAGAAAAGGTAAGGAATTGCCTTATAAACAAGATGAATAATAGCAAGAACCTAGTGGCTAGTTATAAGGGACCTATTTCACCTACTGTATAGAGGAAAGTAGAATAAATAAAAAAGGAAAGTAGTTCTTGGAATCCACTGAGGCTAGAGATGAGAATGAACCCAAACACCAATTGTAGAACATTATGAGATTTACTGACAAGTATGTGGTAGACTTCAAAGAGGGCACATGTTCTTGTAGAGAACTGAATTTGACTAGAAAGTGCACATTTAGCTACTTTTTTGGAGTATAACAACCTGATACAAAAGCAATTTATGCATGCATTATACTCGAAGATGATATAGGAAGGTAGTTATGGGTCATATATTATATGAATGAGAGGTTAAAATTAGTTGGGAAAAAACTCATCGGTATCCTATCCTCCCTTTGTACTACTCCAAGGGTGGCGGAAAACCCAAGAAGTAGATGACCAAAAAAATGATTTACACGAAAATCTTTTTAAAATCAAGAGAAAATATGTTCCAATAGAATGTGAAAAGTGTGACAACCAAGGTCACAACAACTGAAGGTCTCATGTAACCACGACCAGAGATACAAATGCCTAGAAACAAAAGACAATTCTAAAGGACAAGGTACTATTATCTGAAAATTAAGCTATCTACTTATTTATTTACTTGGTTTATCCAATATATTTATTATTTGGCAGGACAAGTCCATTGAAAGAGCAAGAAATGAATATGCATCTTCATGGGCAAGTGGAGAACTACCCACACTAGCAAAGCAACAAGTACTGTTTTAAACTTTTCAAAATTTTTTGGCTTATGCAGTGTGGAAGTTTGAATGATGTGATTGGAATTACAACCACTACAAATCCAATATTCTTCCTAAGTCCAACAACTAACTCAAGTCTAGCATTTTCTCCTAATCTATCACCCATCCTAGGTCTAATCTCTACAACAAATGTAAGCTGAATACTTGTTCCAACTCCAATAGTTTAGGCCAAGGATCAGATACTACGGGTTCCTATTTATAGAAACCCTATATTTACACTCTAATTGTAAATATTTTAACTTGGTTTTCTTTATTTTTTAACTGAAGGGGGTAAAGAAATGGATATATGATTACAGTATAGCTCCCAATAGACCTCAAATGATAGCTCACATGCAAGAAGCCTAGCTGCATAGCTCATTTAACATCCACATTCAGATGAATAAAGCTGCAGCAAGACCCGTCGTCTTGTAGGCCTTCAGCTCATATCTCACATAGGAGGTGTTAGTTGAAAGTTTCCCAACTGAGAAGCCTCATAACTGCTCCAACCCATTCTCCTCCCCCTAACACAGTTCTTGCAAGGATAATTGCTGCTCCATTTCAATGGAGAGTATAACAATGTATTATTGGGAAAGACTTCTAGCTGTTAACAGAGTCACTAGGGTTAGCATTGTAGCAAAGATACTTTGTTAGGAGCCAATGAGATAGATAGGAGCAAATTTGCATAGTTAGCCTCTTCAAGTAAAGAGTCCTCTTGCAACTTCAACTAGAACGAGTCAACTCAAATATCAACGGGAGAAATAAATTATAAAGAATAAGATAGAAGCTCTTAAGATTAATAGCTTTCTGAATTAGTGGTTTAGTAGCATTTTATACAAGAAGATCAATTGCCCTTATGGCAGTTTATTTTGTCAAGGAAGATTGATTTCTTATGTTATAATGAAATATCAGTTATGCCATGTATTGATGAAATTAAACTATTCATATTTTTAAGCTTATGAATAGATTGTATACTTATTCATTCTCATGCAAACACAAGGTTTGCAAAAGATATAAAAATTAGCAACATCTTTAATAAAAGCAGAGCAGTTACATAAACTCCATTTTGACTTCCAATATAAAAAATCCCATATATCAGAGAGACTCAAACACCAACTCTATGCTACTTTGTCCTAATACTATGTTTAAACATCTCATTTTGGCTCGGAAAGTACCTGGACTTGTACTTTGAAAAAATTGAGGAACATCTGCCCATACTCTATCTAATACGATGTTTAATATTATATCAAGGATCCAATTAAGTTTATCATAGGGCAAATTTAGAGTCATCGCGGAAAACATTTAATTATTTTCAATTTGACATATCATGATGCCGAGATTGATCCAGCAAAACAGTTATGATTTTTTAAGTGAAATTGGCCGAACCTATCAAATTTATTTATCTCAGTTAGTTTTATTTGAAAAATTATAACTAATTATCAAAAAGTCCAAGTTGAGCATAATCAATATCATTTGGATTTACACTCACTAAAGATTGAAGAAAAAATAGAACATAGTATCAAGAGATTGATAATGAACTTATGTGGGGTTAGTAGAAATTAGGTGGGGATGAAAAATTATATGGGACATATTTAAGGATTTTTTTTTTCTGAATTTTCTTCTCCAAGTGGATCTTTGACTAAATAAATTTAATAAGAAAATATAAAAGTCAAAAATAAAATAAATTACAACTCATATAAGATGCAAAGCGAGGTTTTTAGAGAAGGAGGGAGCTGCAATAAAAAGGGAAATGCTCTTAGCTGAAAGAAAGAAGGAGAGCAGAAAGAAAACCTCAGTGAATAGAGGGAGAAAGTGGTGAGACCCTCGGCTCAGTAAGTTGCCAGAGCTCGATGTCAAGTGCCTTACACCACCAAGCCCCCATCGGCTCAAATCGTTGCCGCCTAGTCACCAGTCACCACCCAAGCTCCTGCCATGCACAGCCTTTGCTCAAACTTTTCCATCTCCATAGCCTCTAGTTGCCCAAGCTTCATCAGTGGCATTGAAGCCATCCAAGCATCGCGGTAACCGTTCCTGCATCTCCTCCTTGAAGCCAAGGTCTGCCTCTGTCCTCTTCACCACCTGGTAGCCATCATCACCGAGCTAGGAGGTTGATCTCGTTTGTTGCTATCCGACACCTGCAATCCTCTAATTTTGGAGCCACTCCTGCCACCAAGTAATTTCCTCCGGCCTTCCTCCCACCACCAACTGGTATGGACTAAAGAAGAGAAAAGGGAAAGATTGAGAAACGGAGACTGTAGGAAGAATAGAAGAAGGAGATTTCAAGAGAGAGAGAGACTACAGAGAAGAGAAAGAGAACATTTCATTTTCGTTGATGCTGAATACAATGGCTTTTGTTTGATCTTATACATCTACTTTTCTCACTCACATTTTTCCCACAACTTCTTTTTGTTTCCAATTAGACCCTCTAGTAACTTTTATATGTGTTACACCCAAACCTACATGTATCAATACCCTCCCTTTTAAGGCACCTTGCCCTCAAGGTGCTGGTCAAGTTTCGAAATGTCGTCACAACCCTATGTAATTAGTGTTATTCTCCAAATGCAGCAGCTCCATTATATTTGCAGCTTCATCATCCACCTTAATAACCACATGTAGTTGTTCTTTCTCATATTCGTCATCTTCTCTTCTGCTTCCTCCAAGTTAGCTGATATGAAGGCATGCCCGTGCATCGAATGTTTTGGTATCATGTTTCCCTTAGTTAAGCGAAGTCGGCAAGGTCTTGTTACTGAGAAAGAACCCTTGCAATTGGAGTGATTTCCACTACTCTGGTTTGGCTTGGAATGGGTCCACCGAACTAAGAACTACATCACAGCCTTCCTATAGTTGCGTAAAATCAGATAGATTTTCATATGGCATATGTGATTTCCCTTGGGAATCTGAAACACATTCTCTCTCTTCTTCCTTCTACTCTATGCCTTGTGTCTTGCGACAAAGACTTGGTGTAGAGTTCCAACACAAATATCAACATCTCTTTTACAATTGAATGCATCAGCTACTCCATCCCCATTCATGTCTAAATACCAAGTCCCTATCAGGTCAACTTCTGTCCTCTTTGGCTGAACAACACATTTTGAGATATTTTTCATGTCATCCACTAGTTCGTTCATAAATTGTCTTGTGAAGAAATCTAGCATCTACACGGCATGAGAGTTCTTGGCTACTATGTATAAGTTGAGCAACCCCTCAATTGTCAGCCTCACTAAGGAAAGTGCAAGCTCCATTGTCTCAGATGTAGCCCCCCTCCCTTCCTCATGGTCGAAATTTGACAAGGGCATGGACAAAGTCTTGGACCACCTCCCCATTGCCTTTGTTACCTGATATTGCAGCTTGAACAGCTAATTCGTAAACCAGAGTCTCATTGGAATTACTGTTTTTGCAAAGCTCCTTATTCCCAATGAAATCTTGACACAACTACTACACCATTGGAATCGAGGTGGAACCATCGAGAAGCACCACATTACGAGCACTGCTCTTGTCCAGTTTATCATTCCTCATACACTTCCTAGTCAACATTTTATATTTCTCAAATAGATTCCTATGGAAATCCTCATTTCTATTGCTGGTATTAGCAAAGTAGAAGTCAACACCCTCCTTAAAAGTTAAAAGGTGTTTGCTATCAAGCCGCAAGAGGACAGATCGCAAGTAGTAAAATCGGTGAGCGGGTATCGTTCCCACAAGGATCAAAGCTATCAAGCACGAACTCAGAAAACAAAGTACCAATCCAAACCACACAATAATTAAGTGGATGCGGAAATAGTAAGAAAAGAAGTAAAAGCAAACAATACAAAGAAAAATGAAATAGTTTTATACGATCTCGACAAGAAAACGATTCTAGGGGTTCAGTTTCATTTAGGTCTTTTCAATCCTCTTGGACTTAATTAACCAGATCATGTCAAGCGTCCTCTTCTCCTATCCACTGGTTTTAAAATTACCTAATCCGACTCTCGTCGTAACTAGGTTGTATCCCTAGGATGATCCTAACCCACTCTATCTCTAGGTAGTTAGAATTAAGGAACCAAAGGTCGTGTTCATAATCGTATTTGGATTCCTAGGGTGATGGCCACCTCTCGGGCCTTCTCACGTGTCTCTTCTAACTCTGAGAATGACTAATCTACCTCTCGGTATGATTATTCATAGCTATGTTTACTTAGGCTGCGGGATTCTCACTCTCGTATCTCCTCATCATCCCTTAGATTGATTTATCGAGTTGGCCAAACATCAATAAATGCTTGAAATATAGCAAACATAAGGGAAATAGAACACCTTCATAGATCCGGGCAATAAAAGCTAAATACATGGATTAAATAAACACTAAGATCCACTTAATACCCTAGACAATAAAACTAGCCGGACATGGTTACGTTACAAAACATGTTCATCCGATTTAAAAGTTATGAAACCAGAATGAAAAGAAAGAAGACAAAGGTAGAAGAGGTTTCAAACACTGATGCTGACCTTGATTCCTTAGCTCTTCTACCCATGACACGTGTTCGACGCCCTGGCTTTGTAACCTTAATCTGCCAAAGAACCTTGTCCGAGACCTTGCCTTCTCATATAAAGCTATCTCTCCCTCTCTATTTTTTTTTTGTGGGGGTAACCCTCTATTTATAAGGCATTTCCACCTCCTCCAAGCTCGGTTTAGTCAGTGTGGAATAGGAAGTCTTGGGTCCCACCATTCGGCTTGGTAGACTGTGATGCACATATTTGGGCACCGCGGTGCACTTCTTCCCTTGATGCTTCTTTGTAAACCGCAGTGTCCCATCACGATATGCTGAGTCTGTCCTGCGCAGTTTACCTTATTTGGCCATAACTTCCTCATTTTAGCTCAAAATCATGCATGGTTTGATGCGTTGGACTCTTACTCGATGAGCTTTCCGTTGATATTTTATTTGGCATGTTTTCTATTGAGGAAGTTTTAAAAATACCTAGATAAACGTAAAGGATGGATATTAACCTCCTAAGGAGCATAAATACTCATATTTCAACTTATTTCAACAAAAATAACAAGTGGAATGCACGTTCTTATTTCAAGTTTAAGGTCTGAAAATATAACTTCTATGGTCTTATCACACCCCCAAACCTAAACTTTTGCTCGTCCTCGAGCAAATCTTTAAGCACAATGATTCATCTCCACTTCTTCAATTGGTAGCAATGCTCATAATTTGTTTTTTTTTTGTACTGTCAAGCCTTTCCCTTAAAGTTCTCACAGAGGGCTATGTTTCCTACTTAACTTTGAATTTCATTGATTCGAACCTCATGATTTCATTTCAACCGTGCAGTGTCGTGCAGTGTCGTGCAATCCCTTACACTTAACCCTAGGTCTTGACCTCCCTATTGTGTATCATAAGGAAATACTCATGCAAACATGCGTCTAGCTATTAGTCCCATGCATGATATCACCTTTTTGCTCATATTTAAAAAAAAAATATTTATGCTTAGCAATTAACCTTTATTCAGGTGTTGCACGACTTTCAAGGGCCAGCACCTCCGCTGGCTCTTTAATTTGCTCACACACTTTTAATTAGCCAGTCAGATGAACAGATAGTCCCCTACAAGTAAATGCCAAGCCGTATTGCCAACACACTTAGTGCATCAATTTGGGCTCAAACCTGAACAGAGGTGCTCAAACCTGAACACATCTTTTCTCGTATACTCAATTTTAGCCTAACACATTTTTGCAAAAGCATTTCCAAATATGACACTTACTACCCTTGACTTAAGATCCAGATGTAAGGTTCGTGTACAAATTAATTGGGGCTGAAAATCATCACAAGATTTATCACAAATTCACTTAGAGTCAAGCAATCACACTAGCCATTAATTATCATCACAGAATAAGGATCAAGTGAAGTTCCCTACTCACAACTTGCAAGCATCGCTATTCATAAAAAACATCATGATTTTTCAAAAAAAAAATTTGAAATCGAAAACAAATGCAAGATGAAATAAATGTGCAATTATCTAAAACCCTAGCGCTATGCAAATGCAAACAAGCAATTGTGGTGCACAATCTAAATGGCTTTGACACAAATTTTCATGCTTTATCCCACCCCCCCCCCCCCCCAAAAAAAAACACTAAGCTAAGCATTGTCTTTAATGTTAAGAAAATGAAAGAAAAAGGGTTAACGAAGGCTTCCCTTGTGTCAAAGTCGATGGGATGGCCTTCTAATCGTCCTCTTCATCGCTTTCCTCACTGTAGTCACCCGAGTCCACATCTATTTCATTTGTATCTGCGGACTCCTCCTCATTTGTCGACGGAATGGGCGGATATTCATAGAGGTTGATTCGTAGTGCTTGCTAAGAAGTCCTTCATTTTGTTCCTGGATGTGTGTTGTTTGTTTGATGAACCGAGTCCACTTCTTTTGATGTTGATTCATCTTCACTGTTAAGGCATGTGTTTCTCGGATCATTCAAGTGACTGGATCCTCCACCTGTTTGTGCTCTTCATCTGCTTGGTGATCTTCTTGAGCTTCCTTGTCTTGGTTGTCACTGCCTCGCATGTCGCGAATGGTTGTTGCATTAATGGGCTTATGGGTTGTGACGTCATATGTTGCCTCGTTCAAAGGAATACCTGCACACCGACAAAGTGAGGTAATCAAACAAGGGAGTCACATACGACCTCCTATACCATGCCTATATTCTTGAATTTGGGTATGTAAGAATGCAACAAGATCAAAATGATGATGTGTCTTGATGCATTATATAAGGTATATCTGCATCTTAGTAATTCAAGACAATGTAGATGTAGGCATGATACGAGATGTCACAAAGAGGAGCCACACTCGTGCTCGATAATTCAAATGTTTTCTCAAAATGGTTAATTGATCCTCAGTGTGTGTATACCAGTTTGCTCCGGGTTTTACAATCGCATTCAACATGTCATCTTCATCAATATTTTCTATCACAGTATCAAGCATGGGTGCATGTGGAGTCCTAATGGCTTGCCTAATATCCTCTATCGTGAATGGCATGTGCACTCCTCTCGTGTATACTGTCTCATCATCCGAGTGGGCCAAATTAGCATAAAATTCTCGAACTAAGTTCAAAATGCCCAGTTGGGGTGGTGCACAAAAATGAGTCCAATTCATAGCAGCGATATCTTCCATGAAGTTAGCCATCAAGTTCTGGTTGTCGAAAATAAATCCCCTCTCCGCATGACACTAAAGATTCTTCCAGATGTTTTTATAAAAAAGTTTTGCCTCATTAGACACAAAATGAGTTGCTGGTGCACCAGTAGGTTGTGGAGGATTGTTAATGCGTCTTCTACTACGGCGGCGCAAGGGAGATGCCATGGCAACCACACAGAGCAATTAACAATGACACTTGGTGCAAGGGAGAAAGAAGGAATGAAGTTACCGCCCAGGAAGTTGGAATCCTAGGAATTCACCACCGAAGACTTGATTGTGGCTGGTCGTTCCCATGTAGCTTGCTCGTCTAGAATCGTCCCAAGGAATGCTTGTTCCTTATTTGCAAAACCAATCAGGACTAAGATGAGAGGAATAAGAACAATGAGAGAGCAATGAAAGAGCAATTTATGCATTTAAGTGCTCAAAGAACCCTCTTTTATAGCCTCTATGGGATTGAAATTTTGAATTCAAGATCAAACTTGGCGCAAGCCTCGACAACCAAGGTGATTCCGTCAGGAATCTTCTGATCTGGGTGCAGGGACTTATCCACCGGGGTGCAGTAATGTCTAGTCACTGTCAGTCTGTGGTTGTGGCAGGGAATCCCTGGGAAGCAGTAGGCTCACTGTGGTGCAAAAATTTGTCCACCACAGTGCAGCTGTGTTTGTGACAATGCAAGCAGCACATCTGCCATGGTGGTGTAGCGCCTAGTCTCCTTGCTCGGCTTGCTTGCCGTCCTAATGCCTTGCTGACCTTTGGCTAAAGGTTTTGATTAGCCTCCTCTGTCCTTGGGTTGATCTGTAACCCTAGAAAACAACATAATATACAAGAGATCAGGAGCTGGGCTTGGGCTAAAAGGATTTGGACTCAACCAGTGGGCTGCAGCCCAATGGTGGGGCACCGCAATGTAACATCTTTGCACCATGGTGAGCTGAGATGTGATACAACCCAGTTTTTCATCACTGGGCTGTCTTGAGTCTGACAGTCCTCCTGTTTTTGAATATTGCTTTAAATAGGTAATGCATGCTTGCTTGTAATAAAAACTATCCTAAAATGCATAATTAAATAAACAAAGTGAAATTAAATGAAACTGGGCTTGGGTTGCCTCCCAAGAAGCGCCACCAAGAGAGTTTGTGGTCCGACTTTCGATCTTGTCATCCTCTTTGTCCTTTGGTTGAGGGTTCCTCCTGATTGATGGGGTCCCCTTCATAGGTCTTTAACCGATGTTTATTCACCTTGAATTTCACCTTTGTCTTTTCCATTCATTAGTTTGACAGAATCATATAGCAAGACTTGAATAACTTGGAATGGCTCCGACCATCGTAACTTGGGCTTCTTTGGAAAGAATTTAAATAGAGGATCATGGTAAAGAACTAATTGACCGGGATGAAATTCTCTTATCGTAGTCCTTTTGCCACGTCATCTCCTTGTCACACATACTTGGGTTGGATCGGGTGGTTTTCCTAAAGGTTTAGCCAACTTCTTTGGCTCTCTTGAAATTACCTCCACCTGTTGCATGTTTTCATGTTGCTCACCAACACAATGTTGATCAACCTCTTGATCCACTTCATGTACATCCCTACTGTGACCCTCTTGAAAGTTGTGATCAATGTGCCTATCAACGACATCAATGGAGAAGCATTCATTAGATATTGGATCCATGGAACATAATACTTTAAAAGTCACCTTTTTCCTTTCAACCCTCATTGTAAGCTCTCCTTTCTCCACGTCTATCAATGCATGACCTGTAGCCAAGAAAGGTCTTCCAAGAATAATTGGGATGTTTTGATCTTCTTCATAATCAAGAACAACAAATCAACTGGAAAGATAAACTTATCAATTTTCACAAGAACATCTTTCAATTACTCCACGGGCATATGCAATTGATCGATCTGCAAATTGAAGAGTAATAGATTTAGGTTTCACTTCTCCTAGTCCTAGATCTCTAAAAACCGAATAAGGCATCAAATTTATACTAGCACCAAGATCACATAATGCCTTACACTCAAAATTCATTCCAATCGAGCAAGGGATAGTGAAACTACTTGGATCCTTGAGTTTTTGAGGTAACTTACATTGCAAGATCACACTACACTCTTCAGTTAAAGGAACCGTCTCATAGTCACCAAGCCTACGCTTCTTCAAAATGATTTCTTTCATGAATTTGATGTAACTCAGCATCTGATCCAAAGCTTCAATAAAAGGAACATTAATATGTAATTTCTTAAAAACTTCTAAGAACGTAAGGAATTGATGTTCAATTTTTTTTCTTTTGTGCTCTTTGTGGGAAAGGAAGAGGTGGATAGGTCCACTAGTCTTAGGCTGGTCAATGTTGCTGTCTTGAGGTGCTTCAGTTGGGGGGTCATTGCTGACTCCTTCTTGGACTGCGGTCTTGGATCACCATCTAACCTCGTCTCATGTGTTCACTATCTCCTTCTCGCTCCTTAGTGTGATGGCATTCACGTGCTCGGATCTACCTCCCCTTGGATTTGTCTCGGTGTTTCTTGGAAGTGATCCTTGTGCTCGAACTCCAACGGCTTGAGCAATTTGTCCTAGCTACATCTCCACATTCTTAATTTGTGCCTGCAAGGTAACAATGCTATTAGTATTGGATTGAACACTAGCATTAGTGTTCTTGATAGCCACCATAAGCTCAAGAAAAGCATTTTCTAGTCTTGCAATTCGCTCGGAGTCATTTGGTGTCGGCTTTTGCATCGGTTGGAAACCTGGTGGTTGAGTCGGCCGGTTGCTCGCATATGAAAAGTTGGGGTGATATCACCAATCCGGATTGCAAGTGTTTGAGTGTGGATTATTCCTCGGGTTGCTTCCCACAAAATTTGCCTCCTCGTGCCCGGCTTCTATTGGGTAGTCTTCAAAGGTTACTGATGTCGCTCCGGTTCCTTGTGGCTTCATGGTTGCCATTAAGGCATCCATTTTAGCCAAGAGGGCTATTAGAGCATCCACTGACTGTATTCTAGCTGTCCTTTTTTGCACCATGTTTCGCTCCGATACCATATTTGTTGCTAATGCCTCAATAAGGTCTATATCTCCTCCGGTGTCTTCTCAAGTGTCATACCTCCTGTAGCAACATTGACATAAGTTTGTAAGGCATTGGAAATTCCATTATAAAAGTTGTTTACCACTTGCCACATTGGAAGGACATGATGTGGACAACTGTGCAATAAGCCCTTGTAACAGTCACATGCTTCCAGCAAGGTTTCCATTGGAAGTTACTTAAATGATGTGATATCGCTCCTCAACTTAGCCATCTTGGAGGGTGAAAAATATTTTGTGAGGAACTTCTCGATGATGATGTCCCAACTGTTTAGGGATTCCAATGGAAATAGGATAAGCCATATCCTTGCCTTGTCCCTAAGAGAGAAAGGAAATAAAGTCATTTTAATATAGTCTTGAGGAACCCTGTTTTGTCTAAAAGTATCATACAAATCATTAAAAATAGCAAGATGGGCATGAGGGTCCTCATTAGGTCGGCCGCTAAACGAGCATGCTGTTTGGATCATTTGGAGCATCACCAGTCTAATCTCAACCATGTGAACTTGTACAACTAGTTTGGTGATACTTGATCGATTGTCCGTTCACGGTCTCACATAGTATCTCATCTTAAGTGCAGGGTTGTCTTGCAGGTCCTCCATGTTATGAGAAGATAAAATCTAAGCAAGTGGCTGTTCTTACCTCCTACAAATGAGGGTTCGCTCTATTTTCGGATCAAGCAGTAGCAAGTCTTGTTGAGATCTCCTAATCATACATTGAGAAACTACAAAACAAGGGAAAAGTAAAGAAAAGTACATCGGTTTGGTTGAAGTCAAGTGCTTTAATTCGGGTTGATAGGTACACTCTAATCTTTGGCAGCAGCACCAAAAACTTTGTTCGCTATCAACCCTCAAGAGGACGGATCGCAAGTAGTAAACCTGGTGAGTGGGTATCGTTCCCATGAGGATTAAAACCTATCGAGCACGAACTTAGAACATAAAGTACCAAGCCAAACCACACAATAATTAAGAGGATGCAGAAATAGTATGAAAAGAAGTAAAAGCAGACAATCTAAAGAAAACAAAAATAGTTTTATACGATCTCGACAAGAAAATGATTCTAGTGGTTCAGTTTCATTTAGGTCTATTTCAATCCTTTTGGACTTAATTAACTGGCTCAAGTCAAGCGTCCTCTTCTCCTATCCATGTGTTATAAAATCTAATCTCACTCTCGTCATAACTAGGATGTTTCCATAGGATGATCCTAACCCACTCTATCTCTAGGTAGTTAGAATTAAGGAACCAAAGGTCTTGTTCAATTTGGATTCCTAGGGTGATGGCTACCTCCCGGGCCTTCTCACGCGTCTCACCTAACTCTTAGAATGACTAATCTACCACTTGGTATGATTATTCCTAGGCTATGTTACTTAGGCTATGGGATTCTCACTCTTGTGTATCCTGACCATCCCTTAGATCGATTTATTAAGTTGGCCAAATATCAATAAATGCATGAAGTATAATAAACATAAGGGAATCAGAACACCTTCATAGATCTGGGCAATAAAAGTTCAATACATGGATTAAATAAACACTAAGATCCACTTATTACCCTAGACAGTAAAACTAGCTAGGCATGGTTATGTTATAATACATGTTCATCGGATTTAAAAATTACGAAACCAAAATGAAAAGAAAGGAGACAAAAGTAGAAGGGGTCTCAAACATTGATAATGAGTTTGATTCCTTAGCTTTTCTACCCAGACCCATGTTTTGATGCCCCGGCTTCGTAACCTTAATCCGCCACGACCTTGTCCATGACCTTACCTTTTTATAAAAAGCTCTCTCTCTCTCTCTCTCTGTTTTTTTTTTCTGGGGATAACCCTCTATTTATAACGTATGTCCACCCCTTCCAAGCTTGGTTTGGTCAGTGTGGGATAGGAAGTCTTGGGTCCCACCATTGGCTCGGTAGATCGTGGTGCAGAGATTTGGGCATCGTGGTGCACTTCTTCCCCTGATGCTTCTCTGTAAACAGCGGTTATGCTGAGTCTATTCTGTGCAGTTTACTTCGTTTGGCCATAACTTCCTCATTTTAACTCCAAATCATGCATGGTTTGATGTGTTGGACTCCTAACTCGATGAGCTTTCCGTTGATATTCTATTTCACATGTTTTATGTTGTCCTGTAGACACCTAGATAAACTTAGAAGATGGATATTGACCTCCTAAGGACCATAAATACTCATATTTCAGCTTATTTCAACAAAAATAACAAGTGGCAGGCATGTTCTTATCTCAAATTTAAGGTCTGAAAATATAACTTCTATGGTCTTGTCACAAGGACACGTCAAAAGTACCCCCACCAGGGTCAAAAATTAGCTTATGATCGTTACCCATGCCGATTATGGCTGTAATAGTGGGCTCACATGCAATACTCTTGACAGCCGTATCGACACTGCCTTCCTTAGTGATCCGTTTTTGGAAATGCTTAAAATTGGTTGAGAGGGCAACAATAGCTTCCTTTGCGATGATGTTCAGGTAAGCTTCATCAAACTCATGCATCTTTGTGAAGATCCCAATTGACAATTCTTCAGTAATAGGTCGTTTCCCTTCACCCTTATAGTTAAGGACTTTCACGGGCTCGTCACAATGATCTATGACAAATAACTTCCAATCAGCTTGAATCCAATAGCTACTAATCCTCAGCTCTTTCGGCTTCTCTCCTAACATTTCCCTAACATGGGTTCTAGGGGAAACAACTTCAAAATTTTCAACAGCTGGCAGCTTGAAAACTTCGTTTCAACTCACTTCTACTCCACTTTCTTCTTCAAAACTCTTCAATTTATTTACATCTAGCTTTGGACATGTTTGTTCTTAGGCAAAAAAATAACTACATTTCTAAAACTACCGTCTGTGGCTTCTCATCATTTCGGTCTTCAATGTCGAAAAAACTTTTATAATCTTCTCAATATTCCTTGTTAAGGGAATCAAGTGTAGCTGACTCCTTTTGGGGTTCCTGGGAAGCTATATCAGTGGACCTTTGAAAAGTGGTTTTGTATAGGAAAAGTGCTAGGAGTATATGAGTGAATGGCTTCCTGCAACCTAGCTATTGCATATGCAACATCAAGGGTTTCGGGTATGAATATACTCACAATATGCTGAATCACTAGCCTCAAACCTCCTACGAAGAGGCTAACGGCAAGCTCCTCTATTACCCATCCATCCTTTAACAGTGATTCAAATGGTTCATGGTACTCATGGAGTGTACCAGTTTGAGAACGCTCCTTGACTTTTGCAACTAATTCTCGCACTTGATCATCATTTGCTTGAAGATTGTTGAACTGCTCTTGAAAAGCCTTGAATAGATCGTCGTCGCTTCCCATCTCCTACTGGGGATTGATCTCTAGGGTTTCAAACATAGGTGCCAAAATCATGCTCTGCTCACGCAGTTCGTCCACTACTTGATCGAGCCTCTAAACTTCAGCTACCACCATTGCTGCTAAGAATCGCATGATACCAAATGGTACAGGCTAAAGAAGAGAAAAGGGAAAGATTGAGACACAGAGACTATAGGAAGAATAGAATAAGGAGATTTCAAGGGAGAGAGAGACTACAGAGAAGAGAAAGAGAACATTTCATTTTTGTCGATGCTGAATACAATGGCTTCTATTTCATCTTATACATCTACTTTTCTCATTCTCACATTTTTCCCACAAATTCTTTCTATTTCCAATTAGACCTTCTAGTAACTTTTTATATGTGTTACATCCAAACCTACACATGTCACCAATCGAACTTCTCTGGTCCCCTTCCCATGCCACCAAGTTCTCCTCCACAACCACCACTAGATGCACTGCCCCTACTCAAAGTCTATCACCTGAGCTATTAAAAGCTCTCCCTTGGTAAGGTTGGTAATTTACAGGGCCCTCACCTCTATTTCCCTAGACCCGGATGATTGGTTGATTGATAGGCTGGTGATGTTGGAGCTTTCGGGAGAGGCTATTAATTAATTGAATGGATATGTGTTCGTATTGATCTGTGGATGTCTTATATGCTGCCTGTTTGCCTTGAACGAATGGACATGTGCCTCTGAGATGGTTGAATCACTGCCGATGTGCAATGTGTTTGGATCTGTTTATTGCGATCATTGACTGAGTTTGGATGTTTAAATTTATTGGTTGTCCCTATTCATAGCTGTCAGTGATGATTTTCTGAAGATCACTGTTGTTTTGCTGACATACCTACCTATTTGTGATTATATAGTTGTGGTTGTTTGTGACTTGAGGTAGCAGCAGCTTTTAGCTCAATGATTTCCTAAGATGTCACAGCCACATCCAATGGGAATAGAGCCTTTAGGTGTCTACTATCAAAGCTACACCTGGTCCAATGATTTCTCACAATTTTAATGCTATATTCGACAGGAATAGGGCCAAGAAGCTCAATAATTGTTGCTGGCCATTACTTGGAGCTTTTCTATTAGTTTTAACATAGTTCATGTTGTGAACAAGGATCGCTGATGTTCAGTTCATGCTGCTGGCCATTATTTGTTCCACTTCTCTTGATTTTAGTGTCATTCTTGTTGAGAATAAGGATTGTTAATGTTCACTTTTCACGGCTGAATGGGGGCTATAAATGTTGCCCTTCAACACCTTATCTCGGTTTTAAACTTACTAAACAATGCTAAACTATTTGGTGGTTGAGGGAAGCTTATAGTAGCCACTCTTAGTCCCTAATCTCAAATTTTGGTCTTCTGAATCGCTGCTGCTCCTTACTTGATTATCCTATGGATTTCAATGTCGTTTTTTTGGGGAATGGGCTGTTTAATATTGGGTATTGTAGCGGATTATCGCTCAATGATTTCTCACGATTTTGATATTATTTTTTATGAAATAGAGCCTTTACTTATCTGGTTTTGCAGCTCCTCTTTGCTCGATGTTTTTCCTAAGTTTTCGTGACATTTTCGACAAAAACAGAGCTGCTTAGTGTGCATGGTTGCAGCAGCTCCTTGCTCAATGACTTTTTCTGTCTTCGATGTCATTTTTTAGGACATTAGAGCCCTAATTCGCTTGCCATTTGCTGCTGCATGTTTGGTGTTTTGATGCTGGTTCTTAAGGTGTTTTAGGCTCTAAGTTTCGAGTTTTATGGCTATCCAAAGTTGCTGCAATTTCGTGATGGTTTAGTGCTTGTTTCCTAGAACTTTTAGGCTCCTAGTTTCGAGTTTTGGGCTTAATATTTGCTGTTGCATTTGTGGTAATTTCGTGCTAGTTTTTAAGGTTTATAACCTTTAAGTTTTGAGTTTCAGGACAGTCAAAAAGTTGCTACATTTTTTTGTTTAGTGTGTGTCTGTTGTGATTCTTAGGGCTCTTAGACTTGCGTTTTGAGCCCACCATCTATTGTTACACTTGTGAACATTCGGTACTGGTATTAAGGTGTTTTAGCACTAAAGTTTTGGGTTTAGGCTCATTAATTGTCATTACAACTTGGTTATTCCGCACTCCTTTTTCTCTATCTTTCTACCTCTAATTTCAGGTCTTAGGCTGATTAGTTATTGACGTTGATTGCGGATAAATTGTTGGATACTTTCTCCAACAATTGATGTGTAGTTTAATTGTTATTTTTCTTATTTAGGCAAGGAGTGGGAAAATTATCATACTTGAGTGCATAAATGTATAGGGTGGATAGTGTGAGAGAGAGACAGTGAATGCTTGTAATCAAAATGCAGTGGAACCCTTTACTTTGCTACATGTAGGCTAGGATTGGTAGTATCATGCTAGGGCATGTGATCTTGATTATTGATTTAAAACCTCGATTAGAGAAACAATTGGACAAGTTAAAATGTGCAAGCAAACTAACAACTTTGATTTAGAGATGAGTACTAATTTCAGACGTATCAATGGGCTTACGAGCTTTTCGAACATAATAAGAACACCAAATCCAAACTCTAGTTTGAGATTGACAAATAAGGACTTATGTGGTTAGTATCATGCTCCTCTAGGCAAATAATATATTTCTGATCAATTTTAGGATTAGTCCTTAAATGATTAGTGGTGACTCTAAAATCCAAACACGGTTAAAGTCCTAAGTTAAGTCTAGTGCGCGCCCATAGCCCTTAGAGCTGCGATCATAGCATGCGTAACATGATGTCATGACCAATGTAACCAATACAATAATCCTAATACCCCAATTCATATATTTAAACCTCATCAATTGCCTCTGTTGAAGAGAGGAATTAATGTTGCAGTGTAAAGTTAGCAATTTATTTTTGTGTATCGGGGCATTAAAAAATAATTTTTGCCACTCCATTACTTCTAACTTGAAAGCCACGTAGGAAAAATTCATAGCTAAACTTAGTGAACAAAAGAATGAATATTTGAGTGTAGATGTTGACAAAAAAGAAAAGAAACTAGGGTTGATGGTTGATTCTCTCAAATATTAATGACCAAACTGTAAGTATACTCAATAGTCAATTTTGAACTACTACAATTCAAAGGATTTGTTGACAAATTTTCTAAATGTTTTTCAAAGCATATAATTTTGTTTTTTATGATGTTAGATTTATTATCTTATTATTATTTCATTTACTTTTATTTGAATGTTATTTATAATTCAAAAAGTATTTTTTTTGAAAATTTTACTCCTATTTGAATCTTCGCCATTTTAAATATTTTTAGATTTTAGTATATATAATTCTTGATTATTAATTTTTTATATTTTCTAAGTTCTTCCAAAAGTTTTGGGATTTTCTTTTTATTTCTTTAGAATCTATGCTAAAATTTTATATAAATAGTAATAGGGAAAATTATCTAAAAAGTTATATGGATTTTCAAAATTTTTTGAATTGTTACATGCTTTATTTTTAGCCTAGAACATCATATTATTTGCTTCATTTTTCCTATTTTATCAGCCATTAATTTTTTGGCATAACACCATTAATTTTTTTAATGATAAAGGAGGATAGCACTAGCGGCAACCCGGCCACCCATGCTACGCAATGTTCAAATTTTTATATTCAACCACAAATATAATTTTCTCCATAAATTTTATCTAACTTTTCAAAAAAATTTTATTTTTCTGTAATTTTATTAATTTATTGATGTGATTGTGATAACCCATTACTAATATGCCTAGACATGATTTAAAAGACTAAATTGCTCATCTTCTAAGCTAAATTGGACCTAAACACTATATTTGCATTTTCATTGCTTAGATAAGACTAAGACACATCTTGGTACTACAACATATTTTGTGTTGAGTTGAACTATAACCCCAAATCGAATGTAATTATATTGTTGAGTTATGCTAAAAGTGTGGCTTAAAATTATGTAAAACACCCAAAGTCCTATGATCCAATTGAATTGGGCCATAAAGTCTGCTATAATAACTTGGATTTAAGCCCAAAATGAAGCCCATTTCCAGCCTTGCTCTATTATGGACAGATTTTTAAATTAGATAATGATAAATTTTAAGAAATATCAGAAAGTATTATAGGGGAAAAATTAGCTGAAAGGTAAAATGGCTAATATAAAGGTATAGTGACACTTGTCCTATAACTGAGCCAAGCACATGTCCTTCAAAGACAAATATAACTCCTTTTGGATCACTATTTCAGTCATGACTGCAAGAACCTTATAGAGAGAGGCTGGAGATTGAAGGAAAGACTTTGAAAGCTTTACTTAGGTAGGTTTTCCGTGGTTTAGATATCAATATTTATTAGTTTTAATGTTGACTAAGGCTATTCTCAGTTTAAATATGTTGTGATTAGTATATATAACTTAGTAAAGAAATTTACTTTGCTGAAGTGGTATGAAAGTATTGTTCTTGGTTCAAGGATTAATGATGTTATAAAGATGTATTTGAACATATATTCAGCATCACTAGCTTGGTGTGGCGGATGTTTTGATGTGTGTGGTTGAATTAAAGGACCAATAATGTTTATTAATATGCCATATTCAAATTGCTGTAATTAGAGTTTAATGAGTATAATTAAGTTTAATTAAGCATGATTAGCATGATATTATATGTTTCATTGCCGTGTTAAGGGTTAATAAGTGTAATTAGATAGCACCAAGCTTGATTAGTAATCCTTATTACTACATTGAATAGTTTTATGAGATTATTTAGGTAATCCTAAGTTGGATTAGCATGATAATACAAGTTTAATTATTTTTAAGGATGGTAATTAAACTCTATTAAGCATGCTTAAGATGATGATCCATCTTGCATTTGCTATATGAATAAGGCATAATGTTATTGTATATATGATTACTATAAGAATGAGATATGCTCTGTTGAAATGAATATGCAACATGATATGTCATAAGTGTTTTAAGTAATTGAAGCATGCATGCATATGCATATCTTGTAAGGGATAAATGATGATAAGATGCCTCGAAAGGGGAATGAATAACCACTGATCAGTTGACAATGTTATAAGAATAATGATATAAAAGGTTTCCGTGAGGGACACGATGATATAATATGTTCGCGAAAGGGATGAATAGATTACTATTCGCTGGTAATGTTATACGATTATTCGAAAGGGTCCACTAGCCAGTTGGTAATGTGCATACATTCATAAGGCTATTAGGTCATTAAATAATTGTTGAGTACTCTACCCACTCATGATTCCATTGAATCATATAATGTTGCTTATTAAAGTGATAATGTTACTAGTGTAAATCTATATGGTACTTGCAAGTATACATGAATATGTTTGATTATTGGGTGTCGCTTCCATTATAAATGGGAAAAGATAAGTTGAATTGCTTCCATTTTGGTTGGTGAATGTTAATAGTTAAATTATGGATTGTCAACTTACTGAGCAATATAAGCTTCCATTTATTTGACCATTTCAGAGCAATAAAATTGGAGTTCGAGGCTAAGAACCATGGATAGCCCTCGAAGTATTTTTGAAATTGTACTTTTGATAGAAGTTACATAGTGGTCAGCATCTCTTGTGATTCTTTTTTAATTGATTTGTTTCAAGAGTCTCACCATGTAAATAGTGATGTAAGATATGAGTATAGAATTAATTTCGAGTCTTGTACATATATAAGTGCAAGTAAAAGAGTTATAATAGTAACTAAGTGTCTTATGATATAGTTTGCTTTGAATGATCAAATATAAGTTGTCTTAATCAAGTATCAGTGAACTAGAAGTGATTTGAGTACTACGGTATTTTCAATGAGTTACACGCTTCTACAATTTTATTTGATTGACTATGATTAATCATGATCACGAATTAACCTGAGGCTTGATTCGGGTCGTGACGGTGATAGACACAAGGATTGTGATGTCTTATTGATGCCACATAAGATGTCGTACATGCACTTAACGGAGAAAATTAATAGCGTTATGATGGAAAATTTGTTGGTGACAAAACGGGCAAATGATAACAAACCGCATGGTTTTTTAGATTAAAAATAATGTAAGTGATAATTCGAACGTGAATTTGAAATAATTTTCTATAAGTAATACCGCACACAAATTTCTGAGTTGCTTTTAATGTAGTTAAATCCACGTCATCAAATCGATAGAAGAATAAGAGTAAAAGTTAACTAAGTCATTAATATTTATTTTAGCCCTCAATTTTCTTCATGTTTAATTTTACCATTGGTTTACGCACAAAAAACTGCATTATGTCTCCAATTTTAGTCCCTCCATTGACGTCAAATGAAATGATCTTTATGTCACTAAATTTGTTGCAAATTTAGATTGAGGATAAAGTTGAAAATTGAAACAGCTATTAATAACTAAATTGACAGTTTACTCTAAAAGAATGTAGTATTAGATGTCCATTTAAAACTCTATGCCCTGCATTAGGATTAGACATTACTCATTATTTTTTGTCTACTCCTTCCTTTAACTATTACTCACCTTGCCTAAACTTCAGAACATGTACCTATTCAAACAAACAACAATCAAACTTAATAATGTTAAAGTCTCAAAACTCTATCTCTAAGTACTAAGTAGAATCACCATATTTATCGAGAATACAGCTAGAATTAGTAGCCTTATCATGTATCATCGTTCAATTTCTACGTAGCCAAGTTGGTGTCCATCAAATGTCTAGACACCTTATTTTATTCCGGAAAGAATTCAGACTTTAATTTGAGAAAATGGATAGACTCGTGTAAATAGACAATCATGACACTGGAGGTCAAATTGAACTTCTCGAATATAGTGAAATTAGATCAAGTTTCATTTCATCAAAAAGGGAATTGAATCATCTTTGACTTGGTATATCCGAGACCCCGAATTTCAATTTGGAGTGTTATCCAATTTCGACCTCAACCATTTCGTATTTTTCTATTTTATTTCCAATTTTATCAAAAAAAAGGAAAAGAAGAAGAAAAAGGACGAATGGAAAAGGAAATACAAAAGTAGATATAAGAAAAGGAAAAGTAAAATAAATAAAGAACAATAAAATGAAATGAAATGAAGGGTAAAAGGAGGTCAGCTTTCTTCCTAGGCGTGCCTTCAGAGCGCTCGAGGGAAGGCTCCGCAGGGCGTCGGCACCTCGAGCCCAACCCGCCGGCAGCCACCGACAGCCGGGTCAGCCGCCGGCCTGTCTCCTGCTCCACTCTCCCGCTTCCTTTTAGGGCTTGTTTGGATTGAGGGGTGAGGAGGTTTATGGAGGGGGAGGGTTATGGAGGTTTATGGAGGTAGAGGTTATGGAGGGTTATGGAGGTAGAAGGTTATAAAGATTTTTGGATGTATACATTATCGAGAATTTCGTAGCCCTCCATAACTCCCCAATTTGGGGGGTTGAAAATTTAACTTGGAGGAGGTTTATGGAAGGTTAAAAACAACCCTCCATAAACCTCCATAACCCTCCATAACCATCCTATTTTAATTTCCAAACAAGAGTTGAACTTACACCTCCATAAACCTCCATAAACCTCCTGTTTGCCAAACAGGGGTTGAACTTAACCCTCCATAACCCTCCCCTCCATAACCCTCCTTACACCTCAATCCAAACAAAGCCTTAAGACTAAAACTCACAGCGCCAGAGAGGGGCGCGGGGCCCTCAGCCGTGACCAGAGATCATCACCGGCTCCAGCTTCTGCCATCAGAGGCCATGGCGGAGACCTCATCAGCACCTGATCAGCACCACGCCCTCCATTCTACAGCTCCCACTCTTTTGGGACTCCGATCACCTTCGAAGACTACAACCTCTGTGCCTCGCCAAGCCCAGATCC
The DNA here is from genome assembly GCA_037672795.1 of Lagerstroemia speciosa. Lineage (NCBI taxonomy): Eukaryota > Viridiplantae > Streptophyta > Magnoliopsida > Myrtales > Lythraceae > Lagerstroemia > Lagerstroemia speciosa. Next base: position 4,533,740 of record CM075292.1, read on the forward strand.
AATCGTCCAGCCCCAGACCGGTGAACCATTCGACCGTCCTGCGCACGCCGAACCACGACAAGCTCTGCCACCGCCACTGTCGTGTCTTTTCGAAGCCCTCAGTCTCATTCTCTTCTACCAAGAAGAGCCATTCGAGTCTTCGCAGGACTGAAGGAGCGGGAGTAGTCGTCAACTTCTTCGCTCTATCCAAGTTCACCTGAGCACCTGGAAATAGAGGCCTCACCTCTAGCTGCTACGGGCATCCCTCTGGCCGTGCTGCTGAAGAGTGTCTACCAAATGCTTGTCTGATCATCCCGAGCGTGATTTAACCAGTTGCAGACCCGAGTTCTCCTGGTGCAAGCTCGAACCTGCTGCTTTCCGTCCAGCTTCTCGATAAGTCAGTTTAAGTGCTTTTAGTGGCTGTTTTGACGTTGTAATAGCTGTTATTCGTTGCTTACTGCAATGTTACTGCAGTATTCGATGTTGGCCATGCTGTGTTTCTTGTTTTAGTGTTTAATCGCTGTTTAGCTGCTTTCTAACTGTTGTTCGCTGTTTTCTTCGGAATTTGGGATTGCTTTACCATTATAGCTACTGTTAATAGTTGTTTGCTGCATATTAGGTGTCGTTAGTGGCTATTTTGATACTATGGTTGCTGCAAGTCACCATTTCGGTGCTACAAAGTTGCTGTTAAGTGTGGTTTGGCTGCTGTTTATTGCTGTTAGCTGCTTTTGTTGCGGTTCATGTGCTGTTAGTGGATGCTTAGTTGCTCTCGTTGCTGTTAGTCAATATCCTGCTGCTGCCATGTGTTTTTTTTTTTTGCTGCTGTCCTGCTAATGTGGCTAGTTTTTGCTGCAGTTTTAATGTCATATGGGCTGTTTATTATCAGTCATTATAGCAAATCTTCGTTCACTGTTTTCCCTTGGTTGTGATGACAACTTTGATGGGAAAGAGGGTTGTTTAGTGTTCACGGTTACTGCTGGTCATTACCCGAGGATTTCTCGGGATTTCAATCGCATTTCAATGAGAATAGAGCTACCTATTACCTATTATTGCTGCAGCTCCTTGTTCCGTTTGTCTTTTGTTGTAATGATGATTTTGATAAGAGAAAAGGTTGTTTAGTGTCCATGGTGGCTGCCGGTCATTGCTTGAGGATTTCTCACAATTTCTATGCAATTTTTTATCATAATAGAGCTATCTCCCATCTGTTGTGACAGCAGCTCTTTGCTGCATATTTTCTCATGACTTTCATGTCATTTTCAAGAAAAATGTGGCTGCTTCAAGTTCAGGGTTGCAGCAGTCCCTTTGCTCGATGATTTCTCACATTTTCATTGTTGTTTTCAGGAGATTAGACCCGTAGTTTGTTTGGTCATTGCGGCAGCTCCTTAGTGGGAGTTTTTCCTTAATTTTCAATGCATTTTTTAGGGGAATAGGGCTGCATATTACCTGGCCATCGCAGCAGCTCCTCACTCGACATTTTTGTTGATTTTCAATGACATTTTGAGAGAAAATGGGGCTGTTCAGTGGCTGAAGGTGTGGCTGCTCTTTGCTCAACAATTTCCTTTGTTTTGATGCATTTTCGAGGTGAAATAGGGCTGTCCGCTGTCAATCATTGCAACAGTACCTTGCTTTGTGTTTTTCTGTCTCTTCAATGAACTTTTCGGTATAGAGAGGGGCTGTTTAATGTCTGGGATTTCGGCTGGTCGATGCTCAATTTTCTTGTTCATTTGGATGTTGTTTCTTATCAAAAAGGGGCTATCAATTCCTTGTTAAATGCTGTTGCATTCATGTTTGTTTGCCACTAATTCTCATGTATTTGAGCTTTTAAATCTTGATTTTTAAGGATGTCAAAAAGCTACTGTAATATGGTAAATGTTTAGTGATTTTTCTTATCACTTGTAGGCTCCTGGCATCGAGTCTTGGGACTGTCAATTGCTACATTATTTTGTAATTGTTTGAGACATGTTTCCAGCTGTTCTTCAGCTTCAAATTTCGCATTTCAAGGTTGTTTACTTGCTGAATCATTTTGCGATTGATTGAGACTTATTTTTGGTCATCTTTAGTTTCGATTTGGGTTTTGAGGTTGTCACATGAGATGATGAATGATTATAATTGAATATAGTGGAATTCTTTACTTTTCTCCATTTAGACTAGGACATAGTTTGAACCACGATTAGGGTAACAATAGGACTTGATAAAGTAAGGCAAGTTTAGAAATACTAGGGTACGATTTAGGACGTGTCGACTGGCTTGCGAGCGCTTTGAACGTAATAGTTGAGATCGACTAACAAAAATTTAGGAGGTTAGTGTCATGCTCCCTTAGGTAAATAATAGGTGTCTAATCGACCTTAGAATTAGTTCCTTAAACGATAGGTGACAATTCCTATTACATTTTTATTGATGATCATGAGGTCGCGAGACAGCTTGCAGAGATACTCAATTTCAGGGTGTGACAGAATGTGAGCTATCACGTACTTCATTAGACTTCAAATAGTAACTTCCTTGTATAATGAATTTTCTTCTTCTTAAGCATTTTTTGATTATAAAAGCTATTAAGGCGTTTATAAAAGGGGCGAGAATATTGGATTAAAGAGGCATGAGAAATTTCATTATTGAAAATCAAATAAGAATCCTTAGCTTTATATTGAGAAAAATGTCAATATACTGAAATTCATTCTCTTAATTGTGGATATTTTATACCATGATAATTCTACCCTAAATTGCATTTGTTGAATACCAACCCAAATTCGATATTTCTACTACCATTACTACTAAGATTAATGGTAGATCGGGAATTATGGTTAAAAGAGTAATTTAACAGGTGTTACGGAAATTTACAGAAAGTTAGCAACCAATGATAGGGTAACAACCTTTGAAGTCCAACAAATTTATTCCCGTACAATTATTTTTCTGGAAAAATATTTTTGCATGTTTCCAAAAACTTGCATAGGAAAAAAAAATAAGGAAAATGTGCATAATTGCCTTTGAACTTTCATGTAATTTTAAAGCCACTCCAACTTTTCAATGTCCCACCGCCCAATTTTTATGTTGTTTTTTTTGCCAGCAAAAGACTTCATTCATTCATTTATCGCAGAACAATATACATGTACAGAAGTAGATTCTATCGCACAAGGATCAGAGATCACTAAAAGTAAGTAACGAAGGAGGGATTTTCCGTACCCAGTCCTCAGGCACCTCTCCTCTTATACCATTGTGCTACACAATTAGCACATTAATTGGCATTTCGTGGAACAACATTGATCTATATTGAATCAAATCGACTCCACATCGCTGTAATTTCTTGTAAAATGGATGTATCTGCCAAACAGAAATGCCATCCTTCTGAGCGAAGGCTTTGAAGACTACCTCAGAGTCCACCTCAACGATTTTGCGCCACTCCTTTTTGGCAGCCCATAAAATTGCCTCTTTGACAGCCAGTGCCTCAGTCATCTCAGCAGACAAAGTGTTACAATCTTTTCATGTTCGTCCAGCATCCTTCCCTCACAATCTTTGGAATAATTCCAAAGCTTGCTTCCTTAATCGACTATCAAATGTGCCATCACAATTTAGCTTGATCAGCTTGATCCATCTCTGCCTTGAAGTTGCACTTGCCTCCATTCCTTCTGCTGGTTGACAGAAACCATGGATGGACTTGCCAAATTCTTGCAACTCCAGAAATCATATATCCCCCTCTTTATTTTCCTTATTACTTCTTGGATCACAGGATTATTTTCAGCAAATATTCCCTCATTTCAAGCCTTCCAGATATGCCAGACAGTATAAGCCATTAAGGATGGCATTTCACTTTTAGCGGTTCCTTTAAACCCCAGATTGCACAGAAAATCTTCAACCCATTTAGCGGAGGAGCTAACCTGCTGCACATTAATCCTCATGTTCATGACCTTAAACCAGATATACGATATCCATTGGCATAGTATCAAAGTATGCTCAACTGTCTCGTCCTCTTGACAAAAAGAACATTGTCCAAATGTCCCTGCTCGCCTCCACACAAGATTAGCATTGACAATCAAAGTATTATGCACAGCTTTCCAGAGGAAAAATCTAATCTTGGGAGCACACTCTATCTTCCACATACAGCTCCAAGTCCTCTTTTGAACATTAAGATAAGAAGATGCCACAGAATGCTTTGTACCATCCCTCTCCTTAGAAAAGCATACATGGATCCAGCTGTCAACTCACTCCTCCTTTCCAAGGGCCAGATAATTCTGTCCTCAGTTTCTCTGGAGTATAGTGGAATCTCTTGAATCATTTGCTTCCCCTCCTTTCCAATTACTCCTCCTACTGCATACAGTTTCCACGTTCTAGTAGTTCTATCAATGAGCTGACAAACTCTAGCATTCTCACCAACCCCATATGGAATCAGAGGCCTCAACTTTTAATCAGTAGCTTTGGGAATCCAATTGTCTTTCCACACTCAGAATTCTACCTCCATCACTAACCTGCCAAAGAAGGCCTCTCTGCATCTGATCCCTGCCCTCAATGATACTCTTCCATAACCAAGATGCTTTAGGACCACCAGATGCCTCCAAGAATTGAGTCTTAGGAAAGTAAAGTCCTTTCAGCACCCTAGCCCACAAAGTGTCGAATTGTCTAATAATCTGCCATGCCATCTTAGCCAATAATGCTTGATTAAACCGCAGCATATCCTTCAAGCCTAATCCTCCCTGTCCTTTAGGCTTTGACATCTGCTTCCAGCCGACCCAGTGGATTTTCCTCTCTTTCCCTTGCTGACCTCACCACAAGTTGGCCACCATTTTAGTAATCTCCTTACACCATCCCTTTGGCAGTTTAAAATAACTCATGACATGCATCGGAATAGCAGCCACTACTACTTTAATCAATCTCCTTTCCCGCTTGTGAAAGGAATTTTAGCTTCCATCGAGTCAGCTTCTTGGTAATCCTTTCCTTAAGGAAGTTAAGCACAGCCCTCTTAGACCTACCCCATTCAATAGGGTTGACTAGATGTTTTTAGGCTTAACAGTGACATCAACTCGCAGAACTTTCCCTATCATTTTCTTCGAAACATTCCTCGTATAAATACCGAAGATGATAGCCCACATTATTTTGGATAGAAATGAATTATTTTATACTAGATTTTTATCATTTATAGTAAAAAAATGGTTTAATCATTAATATTTATTTTAACTCTCATATTTATCCTTAATATAATTTTGTCATTAACTTAGTCACGAATATTGCATTACGCCTACGGCTTAGGTCCCAATATTATAATGGGGTCAATGCCACCGTCACGGACATCTGACGGACAACTAAAATGATAGAGAAAATACATATTTAGGATCACATTGATGGTAAAATTAGATTTAGAGTAAAGATATGGGCTGAAACAAGTGTTAAGAACTAAATTGATTGTTAACGTAAATAACTATGGATGGTTGAATATTTCTGAGAGTAAAATAAAATGCATGCATTGTTATATTAAGCATAAACCTTTAAAAAATTTTAAAATGGATAAATAATAGGATTGATCCCAAAATTTGGTTGGATTCTCACTTTTAGTATACAATTTAAGAACGCGCAAACTATTTTGTGTCTTGGTGAGCACTCATTTATTTGTTATTAGAATTAGTGGCTAGTCCTACGTAGCAAGTTTATACTGATTATATATGGCGGACAATGGCTTACGTGGGAAAGTTACTTGCACTTCATGATCCAGCAAGTTAAAACCCCCCGCCGGGATTCTTTAGTTTAAAATTAGACGAGTGAAAATACATAAATCACCTTGTTTTGTCTTTCCCTACTGACTTCTAATCTCTCTTTTTACCCCTCCCTAATACATGAAAGCCTTCTATTAACGGACATACCACAAGGGTATTTCTTTAAGTTTATAGAATTTTACTAAAAATTTTTAAATTGTTAAATTTTATTAGTTAAAAATTCCATCTTGAATCTTCAATAGCTTGTTTACCTTCGACAAATCATACAAGTCATTTGCCAAAAGTTGAAAGAGGAAATCGCGAGACAACCTAAACCATAGGCTGCAGGTTATCTAACAAGGAAAAAAATAAACATTAGGCTGCAGGTTAACCCTCCAAACACAATAGATACTGAATTACGACCTTTATCCTTGGCGACTAGGGCGCGGAACGACCATTTTCTTCGCTGTAAACATGAATTTGCGAAATGATCAAGTGACGCTCATTGGTAAGCGAAAATCGTTCTACCCTAAGAAAATCTGAAAAACTAAGACATGCAAAACATATAACTCACAAAATTCCAACGGCACCAAGACCCCATATTCGAGCTTCATAGCAACAGTCCTTAGTCACCTCAAATCAAATTTTCGTTTCTTCAAAGCAAGTCAATCCATACTGAGCAAAAAGTAGCTAAGACATAGGACACTCAAGTGAACTATAACATGTAACATTGTATGCATTGTCATAAGGCAGATCATGTTCCGGCGTTCCTACGGCCTACACGGGCAACGAACCCGGCTTTGATTGGGGCAACAGACCGTCCAGAACCACACTGCCAAAAGGGAGAGATCACCATTCAGAAATTTAAATAAAAAAAAAAAAAGGGTTCATGATTAACCCAACCTTAGCAAATAAGATGGACCAGAAGCCCAAGAAATGGTAAGAAAAAAAAACTTAAAGAATGCTAGAGCAGATTTAGACTCAACCTTCTCACATCTGAGGAAGAAGAGTCTGTTCTCCTTGGACAGTATAGTGTCCGGACTTTTGCAGCCAAGGCAGATAACATATTCATCTGGAAGTAAGCAAAAGAAGATAACAACGTGAAGACAAAATAATATGATACTACCCAAGATTTTTTTTGGAACTAAATATGTTCTTACCAAAGACAAAATTCACACCCACACATATATTTACATCTTGGGCAAAGAAAGATGTATTTTAATACCTAAATATATTTATGTACATTCATCAAGCACTGGAGGAACAGAAACAAATGCAACCATGGTTTATAAAGTAATAGAAATAGCAAAGATTCTAGTATCTGATTCCATTGCCAAACAGTGCAATTTACTGCCCGCAATCTAAGTAATGGCTTCCAACTCACGATCTTACCATTCAACAAGATTGACAAAGCATTATATACAAGTGCTACAGTTCTCTTGAATTCAAATTGGCATCTTACCACCTATCAAAGATAATAATATATTGAAACCAACTTATACCAAAGGTTACTTACTGATATATCGTCGCAGAATTCCTTCAAAATTCTTCGGAGCGAATCTCCCTTTGACGACCAAGCGCTGCTGTCCATCAAGTGATCCACTGGTTCCCAACTCTGCGAGCAAGAAAGCCTGGACATGGTCGGGCTGCCGGTGCATCCTAACATTGATTTGTAAATTGGAAGGACATATCAACCTCACAACCATGTTCAAAAACATACACTGCAAGTAACAGGTACATGTACACAAAGGTCATAGACCAAAAAAAAACAAAGAGAAGCGATGAGTATGATACTAAAATGTAACCAATTGTACAAGTAGAGAGCTCACTCACGTCTTGCAAAGATCCATGAAATTCACAAAAACTGTTTTCTTGGTGCCCTCACGGAGTACCTGCGGAGGCCTCATAACTGTTCTACGCCTATCACCTGCAAGCTCTGGATTGTTCTCACGGAGAATGTTGAACACCCGACCAAGTAGCTGCAGAAAAATCAATACAAGAAATTTAGTGGTACTTTAGTAACACAAGATAATAAGAACCACAATAGTAATAGAATAAAAGAATACATGACAGTGATACAGCACAACAGAACTTAAGCAATTCTTATCTGACAGGGGTATACAAGAACAGTACTGTCCGAACAATAAAAAGTGCACATACCTCCTCATATTGGTAGTCGCGGTCACTCCCTTCCCATGGATAAATTTGCTGAAGTAAAGTTCCATCCTCATCCTCATCTTCACCAGCATGATCTACATGGAAAGCACAAGTTCGCTCTCAGATTGGCTGATTAATTTCAAAAAGTACGGACTGATATTCCTTACCATCCACATCCTCCTGAAGGTCCTCATTATCATCATTCAATGCAGCCTTCACCTACAAAAGCAAACACAAGATAAAACCATCCTCCAAACAGTTTCTTCCAGCAAATGCATCAGTTTCTAACAAAAAAAGGAAAAAGAATGAGATAATTCCCACAACCAAAGCTTGCCTGTTTCTTCTTCTTTTTTTTTAAACCAGCAAAAGTGTTGTCCAGTCCATCAGCAACTGCAGAGACAAAATATTAATAAGGGAATCAAAGAGAATTCACCTAATGACAAGATGGCCAAGAAATGAAAATACGCTTCCACCTGAAAGAGACTCAGTTCTCTCAGCAAGTTTGTCCACAGAGTCATCAGCCAGGTCGGCCATGACATTCTTTTTCTTCTTCTTCTTCTTAGCTGGATCAAATGGTGCAAGCTACAGTAAATGCACAAATCAGTTAAGATGGACAGTGCAACCAACACTTGGATATCTATTTATCTAACAGATAAAGACAGAAAGCCTGTGGCCAGTCCATTGATGGAAATGATTTTGCAGGAACAAGTGGGATGGATGACATTCCGCATAAAGCTAATAACAAACATGCATATCCAGATATAAATATATATATTTATATGTTTTCCTGTATATTATAGTTTATCTTATATGTAGGTAAAGGATTTGATATTACGATTACCATGCAACACAAGTTCTCAACACCAAGAAACAAGGCAGCAGAGTCTAGATTGTGGATCTACAGAGGCTGAAACACTAAGAATTCACAAAATATATAAAAAGAAAACAATGGCGGAAGATTCAACCAATCGAATACAGAGAGACCAAGCCTATTCTCCAAATGGTATAAAATAGAAGCTACTGCAATTGATTAACGAACTTCCATTATAGGATACTGAAGACACAACATGAGAAAGAGAGCACGACAGAAAGGATAAACTTACATCTGACACCTCATCCTTTACATCATTCGAGGTCTCGTCTGCCATGATTACTGTAGAAAAATGAGAAATCTCTAATCAGAAACCCTGAATAATCATATCCCGACATTAAGCTCAGGTGGTAACCCCATCAAAGTCCACGTATAGAGCTCTAAAGAAAATGGTATTAATCCAGCAAATCGTTGTCCTGCAAATTCGTACAATTCGGTAGCAGAAAGCGAAAAAATATTTTATTAATTACCTACCATAAGACTAAGAACATCGACCAGGAGAAAAATTAACCGAGATCACACAATAGACGGCAAATTTAGATAGTACAAGCAATAGCCAGGGCGAATTTGGATCGCAAAATAATAACCATCCGCTGCACGGACAATCGGGGAACAATTCCAATCTGTACCGGCCAGTAATTAGAGTTACGAGCAACAATTACAAAACCCAAGAACTAGATTGAGGAAAGGAAGAAGATCTATAGCTTACGAAACCTGTTTCACTTCTATCAGAGATCAAGCAATCAGAATCAGCTGCGCAGCAGAGGACAGATCGGCGATAGAGAGTGGATAGAGTACCAGAGAAAACTTCTGGGGAATGACAGAGAGAACGGTAGGGTTTCACATTTCCCTTCCAAATTATAATAGGAATTTTTTTTTTTAATTTTTTAGTTATTTAAATTGTTACCTGGTATTTTAGTTTTGAAAGAACAAATCGGCACTTTGGCCCAGAAAAGAGAATCTCAACCCTATCGCTGGGTCGTTTAGCCGACTGCAATTCCTTTTTTTTTTTTTGGCCGCAACGACTGCAGTTTAGTTGTGGAAAATTGCACGATTAGTACAAAATTTGCCAAAAAAACAATACTTTGTCCCAAAAATTAAAAAAATCGAATTTTGTGATGTAAATCTTTTTAAAATGAAATATTTGGTACAAATCTGTTAATTTTTTACAAATACCATTTTTGTTAGATGATGTGACAGTGTAAGGGATAATTATCCCGCGGTAAAAAACTTTTACTTGATATAATATTTCAGCAAAAAAACTGAAAAATGTAATATTTGGATTGAAAAAAATTTAAAAATTCAACACTTTAATAGATTTTGTTAATTTTTTACTGATGTCATTAATGTTTTCTTACGTGGCAAGTCCAATTGCCCAAAATTAAGGATATGAACATGTTACTATGATGCTGGCCAAAAAAAAGAATATGTTACTAGGACAAATTTGGTGATGTGGCACCAACAAAAATATTTTTAATAAAAATAAAAAAGCATAAAATTTAGAAAAACAAAGAGTGGGGTACTAGCTAAGGGTTTTTTGCATAGTTTTAAAAACTGGACCGAACCAGCCGGTCCAACCGACTGAACCTGTAACCGGTGATTGGTCCGGTTCGGTTGCATAGTTATCTCAATTTGTACATTGACTCAGCAGGAATCGGTATTGTACACCTCTTCTGCTACATGTACACCTCTTCTTGAGATAACCATGAAGAAACACATTCTTAACATCTAGCTGCATAATTGGCCACTGAAGAGCAACAACAATGGAAAGAATGGTACGAATGGTGACTGGTTTGATCATCGGACTGAAGGTTTCATCATCGTCAAAACCTTCACGTTGATTAAAGCCCCGTGCCACCAAAGGTGCTTTAACTCGATCAATAGAGCCATCTGGTTTTTGTTTAGCCATGTATACCCATTTGCAACCAATAACGTTAGACCCTGGTGGTCGAGGAACGAGATCCCAAGTGTGATTGATAACCAGGGCAATATATTCATCCACCATTGTAGCACACCATTGTGGATCTCGACGTGCTGTCGTGAATGAGTAAGGCTTCCTAAGATGGGCAGAGGCAAGGAGTATAGTAGGATAGTGAGGGCGAAGAAATCGATGAGGTGGCAAAGACTTGTCCCTGGATCTGGTTATCATGGTGTGAGATCGCTGTGGAGGAGGAGGAACATTATCTTATGTCACAGCAGTAGGTGGTCCATCCGTAGTACGAACGTCTGGCCCAAGTGCGGCATCCTGAATCGGTGACAGAATAGGAACAAGCAATGAGGTGACTGGTGAAGGATCTGCACAGGAGGAAGAAGCCGCTGGGGTGTTGAAGGGGGAAGAGCGTTGTTGAGGAGGAAAAGAGGACTCATCAAAGGCAACTGTGAGGGTCACAAAAATACAACTGGTGACTGGATCAAAACACCGATATCCATGAAAATGATATGGATATCCAAGAAAAACAAATGGAAAAGAGCGAAAATCCAGTTTGTGACTTCTATAAAGTCGGAGATATGGAAAACAAAGACAACCAAAAACTTGAAGGAACTTATAATCGGGAGGGTGACCATGTATAACCTGATATGGGGACGAATAATCGAGAGATTTTGTCGGAAGATGATTAATAACAAACACCACTATCTCAAATACAAAATCCCAGAATTTTGAGGGTAAGTGAGAATGAGCAAGGAGTGTGAGGCCCATATCAACAATGTGTCGATGTTTGCGCTCAGCAGAGCCATTTTGTTGCAGTGTGTGAGGACAGGAGATACGGTGGAAGATCCCATTATCATGCAGTTCCTTTTGAAAATCCCGTGATAGGAATTTTTAGCACCATCAGATTGTAGGGCTTTAATTTTTCGACCAAAGAAATTTTCAACCTAAAGTCGAAAAATACGAAAAACTTTCGAACATCAGCTCGTGATTTGAGAACAAAATACCATGAGTATTTACTATAGTCATCTAGAAAGTGAATATAGTATAAGTGACCAGAATGAGATGGAACAGGTGTAGGACCCCATATATCTGTGTGAATTAGAGTCAGAGGAACAAGACTTTTATTTAATGTCAATGGAAAACCAGACTGAATACTTTTACCAATATGACACGATGCGCACAAATGATTGGCATGATCATTATTAACTGGAATATGAAATGACAATAAAACATGACGAACAATCGGGAATGCCGGATGACCTAGACGTTGATGCCAAAGAGTGCTGGAAGAAGGCATCGTATGAAAGACACGTGGCAGAGAAATAGGCTTGTTCATGGACGAAAGGCAGTAGAGTCCATCTTTAAGATGACCCCGAACCAGCTCCGGGTGTGTATGCAGATCCTTTACAACAAAGAAATTGGGGTGAAGTTCAAAATAACAGGAGTTATCTCTGCTAAATTTAGGTACGGAAAGCAAGTTTTTAGAGATATAGGGTGCACAGAGAATATTATGCAGCTGAAAAAAATGATCTAAAATAGTAAGGGAGATAGAACCAGAAGAAATAATTGGGAGACCTGAACCATCACCGATTAGGAGTTCGTCTGGACCAAAGATGTCTTCCTAAATATTAAGGTGGAGAAGTCCGTTGTAACATGATGAGTAGCCTTGGAATCAATGTACTAGTCAAGATCACATACATTTGATGAGTCACCTCCGTGAACAAGATTAACCTGCAGAGATTGAAAATTCTATGACAGAATAACACATGTGGCAGCAGTATGTTCGGACTAATAACACCATTGACAGGTTTCAGTCTGAGGGAACTCAGATCCCCTTTTATTCGTGACAACTCCAGAAAGGAAGGAGATAGGCGGCCTGAAAGCTAGCGGCCCAAAGCTAGAAGATGAGCCAGCCCGCTGATTGAATTGATGAGGATGCAGATTGAATCTAGAAGAAAGCCCAGGCCCACTGAACTAATTGACGACTATTTGGTGGGCTGAGAGATGGGCTGGAGACTGAGCCCATACATTATGGCCATATTTTGGCCTGATGAAAATGCAGGCCTTGTAATCCTCCGTTGTCCACTTAGCTGTTAGAAATTAGGGCTCCTCCCACTATGTCTTCCTCCTCCAGATCTCCCTTAGCCATTGCCACGACCAGAGAAGTTTCGACCATGACCACCAGTGGCGGCAGCGAAATTAATAGACGGTGGTTGACCAAGAATTCCTGCTGTAGCAACAAGACAGAGAGATTATCAGTGTTCATGATTGACATAATGGGTGCGAGAGAGTAGCAACGGCTCCCATTCTTCTCCTAGACTCGAGAGAATTCTATGACTTATGTCGGCCATCGGTTGTGGTCATCCGAGTAGGGCAAATTTGATCATTAACTATGTGACTTCTTTTAGGTAGTCACTCATGGTAAGGTCACCTTTGCGTAATTCTCTCCATTGTTGATCTACGAAATCAAATTGGGCAATTGCTTCAGAGTCAAACAATACTATAAGTTACGACCGGGCAGCATGGGCTGAGGTTGTTCCAACCAGTTGGATACCAACATCAGCTTCAACTCCTACAAGAATATAGGTAAGAGCAAAACAATCTTGTTTCAACCATTTCTTATACTCAGGATTTGCAATCTCTTTGATTTTTTCTCCCTCTGTTGATTGAATTTTCGCAGGTGGAGGAGGAATAGATCCATCAGCATACTCCAAAAGATCATAAGCCTCAAGCAGAGGAACCATAATATTGCGCTCCAGGTAGTAATTTGTGCTGTTTAATTTGATTGAAATAGTAGGCAGTGTTGAGGAGTTATCGTGGTTGAAGGATCCATGAGTGTCTGTGACAGAAGGTGGAAACTGTTTTGTGGAGTATAGAGGGTGCAAGGAATAAGATGAAGAACTAGAGGATGAAGTCAAATCAGAATTTTGGCTCTGATACCATAATAGAATAGGATAGAGGGATTACCGAGAGAAGAAAAACCCACACAATTATTGTGTGTGTGGGATTACACTATTATATATTGTATAATTGGTATAACACTTTTAGTAATATAAAATACAATTGAGTGTAGATTATTGACTTGCCTAAACTATTATAGACTTGATTCTCTCTAATTCCATCTATTAGAATCAATCGAACTTGAAAGGATTAAAGGGATTAATTGAGCCTAAAGAATCAGATAGGCTACCAGATTGAAATGAGTTCACATGCGAATTGTTGTTGAACCGTGTTGGATCATGTCATGATTGCTCATGTGTTCGGTTGTGAATGAGTTTGGCCTTGAATTATGTCGTAGTTGAGGTTTACGGCGTCCTTTTCTCTCAAAATCCTATAGGCACGATAAACTGGGGAAATGTGGAAAAATGAGTTGCGGAAGATCGCCATGATAAATTGTGTCATCAAAACTTTATTTTTTATTCGAGCTTATCACTGTGCTTTTTTCCCCTTTTTTATTTTTTGTTTTCTCCTTTTCCCTTTTTTCCTATTTTCTATTTTCTAGTTTCTATTTTCTTTATTTTTTCCATGTGTGTTTAATTAGTTTTTTTGTTTTTAGTTTTATATTATTTTTTTCTTTTCTTTTTCATTTTCTCTATGATGCAGTAGGAGTGATAGGATTGATATTTACTGATAGGATCGAGTATCATCGAATCAATGTGAATATCACAATCAAAAGGGAACAAAACCTTAATTTTATTGAATCAATTTAGTTTGAAGACTTAATGACTGAACACCTTATCATAAAGAAACCATCGAGGAATAAAAATGAAAAATCACAAAAAGACACTAATTAAAAAGAAATTACAGGAATACCACTAAAAATAAGAAAATGTGAAATTAAGGGCCTACATTTGACCCAAAATGGGTCAAATCGATTTCCCGATTGCCTTCTAGGCTTTCGGGTGATCCAATCTATCCACAAAAGTGAACCCCAGCTGAAATGCATCATTCTCCTTAAGGTGGAGGAGATTCACTCTCAAATCGCACAATTGATCGTCACTTGAAGAGTTGTCACTACATAAAGAATAAGTTGTTTGAAATTGAACACATCATATATTTGTATGCGGCTTGGAAGCTAGATGTAATAGGCATTTGAATTGATCTTCTCAATGATTTCCATAGGTCCAATCTTACAAGCAACAAGTTTACTACATTAGTATGTCGGGTAACAGTCCTTAGTCAAGACTGCCCACACATAATTGTAATATAAAGAAAAGGATTGCCCAATCTAAGACTAACTTATCTATAACCCATACCAAAATACAAGAGAAAGGCCCATCTACACCTACGTAGACTCACTTTGGTCCTTATTGGTCAAAAATATATTAGAATTACAAATACAAAAGAGAGATACACCTAACCTAGAATTAGCTAACCTATGGACCGTAAAAGTTACAATCAGCAAGTATGCTTGGAGATTTGATGTCCAATCAGCAAGTTACATGAGGCTTGGATCTATGGGTAGGTGCTAAAAAGTCTCCAATCCATAGTGTCCTCCATCTTACTTAAGGGCACTTTAGCCTTTCAGATCAAGTAGAGGTATTTCAGAGTCATTTCCAATGAGAGTTCCCATGACGAGCATGCCCCTGCTAATTCCCTATGAGAGAATTCCTACGATTAGGGTTCGATAAAAAAAGTAGGGTATGTAGTAGTGCCAAAATAAAAAGTACAAACAAGCAAACAACTAGGGATTTTGGGCCAAGACTCTCTTCGATCCCCAGTGGAGTCGCCAAGCTATCGAACGTAAAAATTTTCCAACTTAACAAGCCACAAGGGGCTTAGGCATAGAGGAGACCTAGCATGGAACTTTAATTGAATTTGGATTTGGAGTCAATACTAATCATTTAATGACTAGTCTTAAGGTCGAAAAGAAACGTATTATTTACCTAAATGAGCATGAAACTAATGACCTAGGTTCTTATTTATCAGTCCTAAATCAAAGTTTGAGTTCAGGAGGTCTTATTGTGTTTGAAAGGCTTGCAAGCATATTAACCACCTCGCGAGTTGGTTATAGGGCAAAAGTTTCCATATATCTATGATTCAATTATTTCAATTCTTGTGATTATAACTATTTAGAGTGAAACTAATAACGAGATGGCAAAGCTGTTCTGGGGCCGGTGATCATGGCTCGACTAAAGGGTCTAGTGTGGCAATTAGGATCAGCCAAGATGGGTGGATGAAGATAGAATGGATTATGGAGTGGGCGTGAGTCGATGATGATGGTCTGGAGAATTCAATTGGATCTCCGACCGGGGGCCATTGAAAGAGAAACATGGCGAGATTTACAGTGAATCGAAGCAGGACAAAGTGAACGGATTCCAAAGAGCTGTTTGAAAGTGATGCGAACCTTACCAAACACGTGGCAAAACCCGACAACAATATATGGAAGAGAACTCCCAAGATCTGCAAAGAACAAGTTTCGAAGGCGAACTTTGACCCGCTACCTAGCGAGATAGGAACCAAAGCTACGGTTTGTAAATGACGCCACACCCCAAGGATCAAAGTGATAAGTTCGGTTGTAGAATACCACAAGAAACCTTGATAAGTTGTACGAGTCTTCTCAAGAACTAAGAAGAGCAAATTCCTCACAAAATTATGTATTGAATAACAAAAGAAATCTGAAATTCGTCCACCCTCAGCCTTGACATATAAATAGGCCACAATTACAAGATATGCAAAATATTATATCTTCATATTGCCTCCTATGTAATAGGCAACAAAAATATTCTAACTATTGTTTAGAAAATAATGAAATATTACCCTAATATTCTGACTTAGAAATGTAATGTATTACTTAGACTTGTACTATTCTTCTTTGACTAGTATTATTCAACTTTGACTCGAATCTTCGAGAACTTCAATAATGTTGACATATGTTGCTGGCACACGTGGAATTGCTTCAGCATACTTTATTGAGTTCGCTAGAGTCCAAATTCCCCAAACCAGCACGTTTAGATCTTCTCTAAGCTTCTTAACTCGTGCCCTCATAATTGACTCATTTGGAACTCTAATTGGATCGCTCGCATCATACTCTTAATTTGCATCAGAAAGTTGGCGTAGATGGGGGTTGCCGGAGGCTGGATTCGGTAGGTGGAAAGAAAGCCCGAGGCCACTGATGGCAGATACGGAGGTTTCTGGCTTAGCAGGAAAAGAAGATGATCGGGCTATGATGTGGGGGGTCCCCGATGATCTCGTGCTCTCTGCCGGAAAATCAAGGATCGGTTCCCCATGCTGATGGAAGACTTCTCCCCTGCTTTTTCCCGGTGGCTTCTCGTCTGTAATCCTTCCTCCATCCTCGCTGAAGAATTTTCCTCCTTTATTATTATTATTATTCATTATTTTTAAATCTTCCTACCTCAAGGTTCCGACTCTCGAAAAGGTCCCCAAAATCCTAGTTTTTGTCATCTTATATAAGCGGTAATTTATTTCATATTTTTAATTTTTATATTTTTCTATTACAATTTAGTTAGTTATAATTTACTTTAAAAAAGGGGAAAAAGACACTCAAATTTGTCCAAGGTGAGCTTTCTAATTCAATTGGCAAGCCAACTCAAGCTTGAAATTCGATTTCTCTTGAATGATTCCAAATTCTTCGACACTGCATTTTATATTTTCCTGATCCTCCATGAGTCTGAAACCACATGGTACTGGTCTTTACTTAATTTGGACATCCCGATAATTAATTACCATTTTTTGAATGAAATTGGTTGGGATGGATGAATTTCACATATGTGGCTGCTTTCACTCCGAAAATCATAACTAACTATCGGCGCTGAATTCCAGATTCCATGATACATTAAATCGAAATTAATTAAATACGATTATAAAGAGTCTAAAATTTGCTCTATATTGACTCGAATTAGATCCTAGATTTCACTATTGAACGCCATGTTAGTTCATATATTGGCACGTACTTGCTCAATTCTTTAAAATCAAGGTCTGAGCACTTACCGGCCCAAAATGATGTGCCTACAAGTGTGGGCGCGTGTGACAGTGAGTGTGCGTGAGTGTGAGTCGGTGCGGGAGATAGGGTGGGCAAAAGGACAGGTTTAATAAGAAGAACTAAATGGGATATAATGGGATATATGTTGATTCTATTTTTTAAATGAATAACAGCTCGATTAATTTCTACATGTAATTAGTGTGATGAATTAGTCCGAACTGAAGTAATTTAATTAATAACAGCAACAACAACAACAACACAGCTTGATTGTCAATAAAACAATCTGCGAATCATTTCACAGAACATCATACAGCCTTCGCCCTTCTCCCGTTCAAAATCAAACCCTAGTTAGAAGAATGATTGAATGATCAGGAGCTAGTAAGCGGAGCAAAATTGATCACAGCTGCTTCTCCCCCTCACCATTCTCCGCAATCTTTACTCCTGAGGCCAAGTTCCTAGTCATTATGTAGCGGCTTCAAAGTGAAAAAAGTTACCTACTTTCATTCTAGGTTTACATGGTGTTGTAGCCTTAACTATTAAAAAATACTCATTCTGAACCTGATAGTGAAGCGGTGAAAAATGCTAACTTGTGGCCTAGAAGAAAGAATAGATTCAGATTTCGATTAGCCATTGGAAAATGCATAACATATAGTAATTTGAGAAGTTAGTAGGATCATTAATTAAGAAGATGAGAAGACGGATATTTCCTTTGCACTAGACAAACCTCATGCTCTTTCGAGAGTGTGCATATACATGTCATCGAGACCTGTGGTTGTCATAGTTTTCTTAAAACTTATTTATTCCCTCTTGGTCGTGCTAAAGAAGTGTGGACTTCAGTCTTCTAAGATACGACAACTTCTGAGCTCGAGCCGGTATGAAACCCCAAAGCTGGAGGGCGAACCGAACCAAAGCTAGAAAACCGCTGGGAAAATGATGCTGTGCAGATTAATTGCACCGAACTGGTGATTAAAAGGGTTAAACCGGGCATTAAGAGCCCTTATTAAGGCCGGTTGATTAATGCCCTTAAATTCGTGGCTTAATACAGCCTTAACTTGATGTTAATACACCTAAACTGCTCACTCGAAAATCCAAGGAGACGGACCGGTTTGGTTCAGTTATGGAAGGAAAAAAAATTGTACGAAATAGCAAAACCCTCTGCTCGCGTGAGGCCCACGATTTGCACCCTACGCAGATGCACGAGGCGAGGCTAAGTCGTATAACATAGCTAAGGCAGTTACTCATCATAAAACCACTCTTTACTTATAAACTCTTTAAAATTACCATCTCTTATCAAGGTGGGATCAAATTCCCATCATTCCATTATGAGCTCTATGAACTCTCGTAAACTTTTCTAAACCTAACCCATATTACACAAATTAGTCCATGAACATAAGCTCAAACAAAATTCCCTTCAATTTGTGAGAATAATTTCTCATTCAATTCTAAACCAATTTTCCAACACTATGTCCTTTGCCGCTAAAGGCATGTCCTCCAAATTGCCCCACTCTAGAGCATCTGTCGGCCACATACAGCACAACCTAATCCATTTTCAAGAATAGATGAATCATGAAAGAGTTCAAATTGAAGAACATATTTGGAGGAAGAAATCTGCAAAAGAATTGAAATGCCAGTAGCATCTCGTATTCTAGATGAATGTACCTATAAAAAGGATAAGAGATAACAACCCATCTGGTGCTGATTAGAGCATCTCGTAAAGTGATTCTCAGAAAAAGAAATCTGCAAAAGAATTGAAACATAATCAACATTACCAATTTCTCAAAAATTGTGCACTTCAAGCAGAAATATGGTATTGTGATAAAAGAGAAAAATATAAGTGCTGGAGATGAAAATTTTCCGACTTGGGAAGCCTCTAGGGCTACAGGCGTGCATGAAGTCTAATTTGGGATTTTAATCATATTTAGATTTAGAGTCACCACCAATAGTTTAAGGACTAATCCTACAGTCTATTAGAAATATATTATTTACTTAAAGGGGCATAATACTAACCACCTACATTTTTATTTATTAGTTTCAATTCAAAGTATATGAGTTCAGGGGTCTTGTTACGATCGAAAGGCTCACAATTTAATTGATGCCCACTAAATCAGTACCCATAACTAATTCTAAGTCATTTGTTTGCTTGCAAATTTTAATTAGTCCAATTGTTACCCTAATCAAGGTTCAAATCAATAGTCCAAATATCAAAATTAATAATTGAGGAACATGCTCTAGTATACTACTAATCGTTATAATTTAAGTGCAGAAAGTAAAGCTCCACTATACTTTGATTACAGACATTTATCATCTCTTCCACACTACCCGTTCCTTACAATTATGCGCTCAAATACATTGATTTCCAATCCCTCTTAAACTTTAAAATACATATCCGAGTCATTGCCAAGGCATCAAACAATCCTTCATAAAATCTTTATGCGATGTGGCATCGACATTTCAAGACACTGCAACTCGATAGGGAAATAAAAAAGAGATTAAATTATTAGAAAACCCAATGGGAACTTATTGCGCGTGGCTCCAAAATCGTTGAGAAAAATGCAGAGAACGTAAAAAGCATACAAAGATGACAATGCAAATATAAAGCCTCAAAACAAAAGATCTCCTCAATTTTAGTAAAAAGCATATTACTCTCGTGACCTCATGTAATTGATTCAGTAGAAATTTTCCAAAACCAATTGTCCTTTTAGTGTTGTGGCTACCCAGACTCGATGAGAATGGATCATCAAATGCCAATCGATCCTCACGTGATTGTGATAATCTCAAGGCCAAAACAACAAAATTTCAAGTTTCAGAAAGACCATGAAAATTAGACGATTTGGCATTAGCATTTGTTTGCACAAACACATATCCTGAAGCTAGGCTTCTCTATCTTTACATTTTTTGAAGCCCGGTTTTGGAAAAGATTATATGACATATGTTAGAAATGCATCCTTCAAACATTATCAACAGTGGCAAGGACTCAATCTAGCTAAAGAAGGCTCAGCAACGTGGGAGATTATTAACGGCAGCCAGAGTACAGGAAAAAAAATCTCTCAACACTACGACTCAATGAAATCAATGAATCAATCATGAAAATAGGGCAGCAATTGATCCTGACATCGACTTGTATCACCAAATACAACCGTGAAGATGGACCAAATGCAGTGGACAACAAGATGTCCAACTCGGCTAAGGCTCAGCAAATCGGCCTCCTGTAATAGCAGTACCGAAATCACAAAAAAAGGTGAATGATATGCAACCATACTGATGAAGTAGAGGAAAACCATCAGGAGCTGATCCACTAGCCCAGCAAACGTAGACTAAAAGCCGGAGCTTGCAGTCAGAGCTTGCTTTTTTGCTCGCTTCAGCTTTTAGCCCAATAGCGTATCTTCTCCATCCTCACACCTCGAGTGTGCATTTGTCTCTATGCCCAGTAGCATATATTCTCCCTACTCATGTCTAAATCATGCATTCGTCTCTATGCCCTAAGCATGCATTCATTTCTATGTCCAGTAGCATGTCTTCTCCTTTCTCATGGCCGAGCATGTATTCATCTCTGACCCAATAGCATATCTTTTCCTTCCTCATGCCTTGAGCGTGATTCGATTTCGAGTCTAGTAGTGTATCCTCTCCTCTTCAAGTCCATTAGCATGTTTTCATCCTATGCCCAGTGGCATATCTCTCCCTCTTCATGCCTAGTAGCATGTCTTCGTCTCTACGACAAGTAGCATAACCTCTCCTCTTCATGCTCAATAGCATGTTTTCATCCTATGCCCAATAGCGTAGTTCTCCCTCTTCATGCCCAATAGCATGTTTTTCTCTCTATGCCTATTATCGTATCCTCTCCTCTTCATGTCGAGTAGTGTGTTTTTGTCTCTATGCCAGGTATCGTGTCCTCTCCTCTTCACACACAGTAGTGTGTTTGCACCTTAATAGCGTATCTCTCACGCCCCTAATGTGCATTCATCTCTATGCTAAGTATTATATCTTCTCCCTTCTCACACCTCAAGTGCTCGTTCATCCCTATGCCCAATAGCTTATCTTCTCCCTTCTCATGCCTCGAGGCGTGCATTCATCTTTGTACCCAATAGCATATCTTCCCCCTCCTCATGCCCCGAGTGTGCATTCATCTCTTCCTCTCCATGCCACGAGCGTGCATTCGTCTCTGCACCCAGCAGTGTATCATTTCCCTCCTTGCCCCAACCAGTGTGCATTCATCTTTATGCCCAGTAGCATAGCACTCTCTCCTCACCACCCAAGCATGTATTCATATCTACACTTAGTATAATATCTTATCCCTCTTCATGTCCTGAGCGTGCATTCATCTCTATGCCAAGTAGCATATCTTCTCGCTCATGTCTCAAGCATGCGTTCATCTTTGCTCCCGTAGCGTATCTTCTCCCCCATGCTCCGAGCATGCGTTTATCTCTACACCCAATAGCGTATCTCCCCTCTCCTCATGCCTTGAACATTCATTTGTCCTTATGCTCAGAGCACATACTTCAAAGTCAATGGCACAACAACCCAAAGTCAATCTATATTTGTCTTTGGACAGCCGCTTTACGAGCGTCAACCCAAAGAGATGCAACTGTAAACCCTCAATTTTGACCCAAACTGACCACATTTTATTTTCATTTTCATTTTTATAAAACTTTATTTCATGTTTCATGTTTTATTATAAGAAAATAAAAATTAGGAAATTTAAAAAGGAAAAGAAGGGAACAACATGAACAGTGCACTATTCATCATTCCCAACCTCTCCCTCGCTCAAATCTAGAAGAATGCTAGGTGGCCCGACCAGTAGTGACAACTGTAATCCAGGCTCTCTTTTTCCTATTCGATCTCCCTGATCGCTACCTTTCTTTCTCATCCCCCTCTCCAATCTCTCTCTCACACTTGTCGTTCTCTTTCTCTCCCTTTGATTTTTCTACCTCCCTCCCATGATCTGACATCAACAGCTACTTGGTCGACCGGCCACTTCTTCTCTTAGTCTTGTCTCTTGCTGATATGCCTAGTCTAACCCTATCCATCTCATCCTCTCTCATGCGTACCCCTCTCTCACCTGTACTCCCTCTCTGTCCCGAGCTCTCACTCTCTCTACTCATGCCTGACACCATCAGTGGCATGTCCAACCGATTATGCCTCTTCTAAATCTATGTTGGTCAATAGTGTCTCATTTCTCTAGTATGTCTCTCATCGTCCTCTCCCCCCCCCCCCCCCCCCCCCCCCCCCCCCCCGCGATTTCTCTCTGTCATTACCATGAGGATGCTCGTTCAGCCACCTGCACAATGGCCTCTATGCTGGCCATGCCTCTTGTAGGTCACTGCCCTGCCATGCCAGTCCTGTTCCCCACTGATTCAAATCAGCCCCTGCTCCCATTTTGTGTTGTTACTCCATCGTGCCTATGTTCGTACATTTTTTTCTTCTTTTTGTTTTACCTTATTTATTATTTCTTTGCTTTCTTCTTTACTTTCTCAATTCTGCCCCAAAATTTTGATTATTCTAATTTGCCCCTAGTTAATCCTCCTCTATAAACAAATCTGTCCATTTATTTTCAACATACTCATACACACATACAGTAACCTACACATATATCCATATCCTCTCTAACATTTCTTCTATACTCTCTCTTCCATTACATATATTTCCACTATATACATATATTACCCCGTATCATATAACCTTCTATCCATTATGTTCTCTATCCACCATCCACATATCAAAGATCCCTCCTTTCATGCCTCATATTGAACGATCTCATATGTCGAGAAAAGTTCAAGAATACACATTCTCACTCCAATCTTACCCTTCTCCAGGACCATCTTCGAACCCAATCCCGTGTGAATCGATTCTCAAAGTTGTGCGAGCCCAACACCTAGCTTGAGTTCATGGGCATCATTGGGATCATCTCTCACCCCGAAACCATCATCATCTCGGTTATAGGTGTACATTTCTAAACTCGAGTTTAGGTGATAGTTCTCGGAATTGGAATTTTTTAAGTAAATGATAGTTTAAGTGAACAGCAGGAAAATACAAAAAAGGAAGATAACTGGAAAATGATGTTCATATTTTCATGAAAAGAATAGAAACTGAATCCTCAAAAAATGAAGAACTTTTTAGTTTAGTTTTAAGGGAATGAATATGGTTGTGGTTATCTTTTGCGAAAATATTTTAAAAAAATATAAAAATAGAAAAATAAGAAAAAGAAAATATTTGGTTAATAAGTTGGGGAATGACAAGAAAATGAGTTACAAAAAAATTTGCAACCTCAATTTTTTAAAAGTTAAAATTCAGACCTCCGCTTTTTTTAATCATTCCAATCAATTTCTAATGTTTCCACGTGTTTTAGAGTGATCTTAGTCATATGTGAGGTTTAGGAATCTGTCCTTGAGATTTTTAGAATGTATCGGATCAATATGGGTTCCTTTCTCGAGCTTTAAAATTTTGTCCAGCCACTCTTTTGAAGTTTTCAGATCAGTCCCTTATGTTTCTATGTATTTTATAATGGTCCTAGATGTTTGTGAAAATAACAATCAAAAGGAACACAAATTACTTGACAAAATTTGTTCATTTTAGTTGTTGCTTTCATTTTTGGAGCGTATTGGATTAAGTCGAGAGTCTTTTCTTGAACTTTAAAATTCTATCCAACTCCTTTTCCACATTTTTTAGATCGGCCCTTTATGTTTCTCCATATAAGCACTTTGTTATGTCAGTTTCCTCTTGTATCAAGTGTAAGACCTAGTTAGAGGCTGTCCAGTTGAAGCACTGACATTAGGCAATGGTGCTGAGTTGTAGGCCTTGGAATACAATAAGACTTGGAAAATTGTGTCGCTACATGAAGGAAAGAAACCAATGGGTTGTAAACGGGTTTATAAGCTTAAATATCACTTAGATGGAACCATCAAAAGTTGCAAAAAATGATTGGCTACTAAAGGTTGTATACAGCAAGAGGGAATCGATTTCTTGGATATATTTTTAGCCATGGTCAATTGGTGTTGGGAAAGTGCGAGTCAGATTAATTGATAATACATCGAATAAAATCTTTTTCTTCTAGTGCAATCAAAATATGATTGAATAATGAAAGTAACAACCAAAACGAATGCAAAGAATTTTACATGGAAACCATAACATGGGGGAAAAGCGACGGCAACAGACCATATCAATTTTTCACTATATCAACGGAGATTACACATTTTTCTAAAGAAACTATTCCCTTGGATCACCACAATTTGTCAACCAAAAAATTTGTTTCACTAACTTGATTGAAAATGGTACTTAGAGGCCTCCAAATCTGATCTCCACCATTAAAAAATCCTAGGAATCATGAAGTTGTTGTCAAAATTTTATTCTAGTTGGAATTCTTTTGCCCCTCCATTCGAGGTTTGACCTCTCACCACTCCCCACAAAAAACTACGATGTACTTCCTTTGTTTTTCCTGAACAGTTGCTAAACAAATTTCCCATCATTTTTTTGCTGTTTTCTATTATTTCTTCATTGTCTTCAGCCGTCACTCACTGCTGTATATAATGATCACCACAAGCAGCCTTAATTGTTGCTCATTTTATACTTTTTTTGTTGATTAAAAACTCTTTAAGGAATAAGCCATTCTTAAAACATTAATTAAAGCCCATATGAACTAATCTGAATCGACTGAATCTAAGTCGTCCTCCAAATTGAAGGGACAACCCAACAATTGGTAACAGTGTCATGCTTTCCTTAGCAGTAATTATAGGATGGAGCCCCTTTCTCAAGTAGATGTCTCCAATGTATTTTTGCATGGAGACAAACTTAGACGAAGAGGTTTATCTGACTTTACAGAAGGGATATTGTAGAGGAGTGGTGTAGTATTTGCCTGCAAACTGTAAAAATCCTTATGTGGATTGAAACAAGCCTCAAGGCAATAGTTTAGCAAGTTTTATGCTTCACTTCAATAAGAAGGTTTTCCATGCAATCATATCGTGATCATTCACTGTTTATAAAGACATCTTTTGCTTCCTTTTTGGCCATTTTGGTCTATATTGACGACTTAATCATTGTCAATAATGATCAGCATGCTATGAATTGAATAAAAGGGACAATGAACAAGAGGTTCGAAAAAAGAGATCTTGGTACACTGAGATGCTTCATGGCCTTTGAGGTTGCTCATTTAGCAATAGGAATCACAATTTGCTAGAAGAAATATGCACTGGAATTACTGGCAGGTAAATGATATCTAGGTTGCAAGCCAGTGCCCACACCCATGGAATAAAATACTAAGTTAAGTGTAATAGAAGGTGAACTGCTTATAGATCCCACAAACTATAAGAAGTTAATTGGGAGACTTATATACTTAACAATTACGAGGCTAGATTTGAGTTACTTAGGGAATAGGTTTAGTCAAGTTATGTCTGCACCTAGAGATGCCCACATACAAGAGCACAAAAGGATCCTTCCATATATCAAGAATGCCCCTAGCCAAGGTCTTTTCTTTCCTATTGATTCAACCTTGTGGATAAAACTGTTTGTTGACACACTTAGGGGAGCATGTGTGGACACTCGTAGAACAATGAGTGGATTTTGCATCTTCCTTGGCTTATCATTCATGTCATAGAAATCAAAGAAGCGAGTTGTATCGTGATCCTCTACAAAAGCAAAATACATCAATGGGCAATGTGACATGCGATGTGGTTTGGTTATTAGCAAGCTTGCTTTTCACACTACAGCAAATTAAGTTTACCATAAAAGGAAAAAGCACATAGAACTGAATTGTCATTTTGTGTGATAGAAAATTCAAGATGGGACGATTAAAATGATGCATATCACTAGCAGGAATCAGTTAGCAGATGTCTTTACCAAAGCACTACACTCTCGGCTTTTTCAATCGATCATTGGCAAGATGGGCATTCATGATCTTTACTATCCATCTTGAGGAGGATTGTCACAAAATGAGCTTCCGTGCTAGCGGACTCTTAGCTCACATATTTTACAATTTCTATTTTTAATGTAATTTCTTCTCATTGTCAAATTTACACGTGAGGAAAGAAGGGAATAAATTCTGTATTGGTGAGGTTTACGGGAGCATCATTGAGATGCTAATTGTGCAGATCTCTATACAAAAAAATAATGAAAATAAACAAGCTGAGCTCCATTTTCTGCTCCTTCCACTGCTGTACTCTTGATCCTCTGTTTCTCGGTGCCATGCTCTGTTTTCTGTTCATCTTGATTCTTTCCTTTTTGTGATAAAGATGATAACGGATGAGTTCAGTGCTCTACAGCACAACAACGAGGTGAAGAAACTACATTTCTATCACCGAGCCATTTCCTCCACTAACCAAAATTTCTGGCAGCGCATCACCATCAATCAATTACGCTGAAGAAAGATCTCCTGCGACATCAATCAGCGTCTTCCATCAGTTAAAGGTAGAAACTGTGGGTTCTCTGTGCCGTGGGAAGAAGACAGAACATGTGGGTCAATAGGGAAATCAGGTCAAATCCGCTAACATCTCCAGTCCATTTGCTCAGCGGGCCTTCAGCCCAATTGCTGGTCTGCGTGATTCATGCGCCATTCTACTTTCAAATTTGGAGATTTTAATAGCCCAAGTTAGAACCAGACAGCACGAAGAAAGCTACAACTGTAGAATACAAGAATGATAACTACAGCTGGCCATTAACTAATATCATATAGGTCTCGGTGGCAGATATCACATCATACTTAGTTTGAGAAATAGTAGTGCATACATTCACTATTAGGTGGTAATAATGGGAAGAAGATAATCCGATTTTGCACCTAAGACAGGTGCCTTAGTGTCAGGGAAATTTCTATTTTCCTCTAATGTCATAATGTCCCCAAGCTTGGATATCTCCACTGGATACTGAAGTAGGTGTGCTGGTATGTCTCTCACAACCAAATTATCCGCATACAGTTTCCAGTTTTGCTCCGCCAGGGCATTCACTCTCCGTATGCACTTTAGGCTCTGAGGAGTCTCAAATACATCTTCAAGTTGTCGAAGATGTTCGTACCACAGGGCCATTCGAAAACCATATATCTGACCTCTAGCGGGTTCAGTAGTTGCTAGATGTTGAGGTTGGTATGCTCCCATGGCAATCTCTGTATCTCTAGCTCCATCCATAGACCTTTGGTTGATGTTGGCTGATCCAATTATTACGTACTCATCATCAACTGTGATAGACATAAAAATGAGCGACAATAAACACATAATAAAGTAAGCCTAATAATTCGAAGGGATTAACACAATTATTGGAATTATAATATGTCGGAGAATTACTTACCAATAATCATCTTGGAGTGAATATAGATCATGAATCGCCTCGCTTGTTGAGCATTACCGTAGTCACTTTCTGGCTCAGGTTTAACCTCCGGTCTATATTCACCAGGTTTCTCAGACTCCCGATTCCCGAGGCAAAGGAATGTCAGGTAATCTCTCGGGTGGAATCTGTCCGACAGACCTTTCCTCTGAAGGGCATTGGATATATCGGTGTACATCATCTCCATGGTCCTCCTTTGCCAGTCTAATATTGCCTGGACGGATGCGCTCTCTGGTACACCTTCTGGCCACATGGGGATGACTACGTACGCAGAGAACCTCTCCCCAGACTCGATTTTGCTTACAATTTTTAAAGAAAGCTCCTTCGGAATTAGATGCAAAGCGCCGATGTCCTCGACAGTGATGTCCGCCGATTTCTTCCAACCAAATGAGCTTCCGAGGAAATACTGGTTCTCAATATAGATGAAGTCTTTTGCTCGACGGATGGCATGAATATAAGCATCCTGAATGCTCCGATCAACAATGTTACCCTTTTCGTTAACAAGTCCAACAGCAGCTGCTTCACTCGGTGTCCTGGGAAAACCTGAAGCAGCCCCACCATCTATTGATCGAAATAATTGGACGCTCCAACTCTCCCGGCTGTCTGACAACGCGATCGATGAGGGACGGACTATGATTTTGTCGAGATCCTTTATGGGAACGAGGTATCGTTCCTCTGCTTGCTTTCTCCAACGTTGCTCAAAGTTGTATAAGACATCCCAAGCGACGGGACCCTCAAGACAACAGTGAATGTCGTGCCATGGCTCCCGGGGCCCGCCCTTCCTTATCGATGCTCCCGTGAAGTTAGGTTGATGGAAATCGTACTGGTGGACGGAGCCCAAAGTCCTGAATAGAGGGTGATCCTGAGTGTCATACCTACCATCACAAAGATCAATCCCCCCGATAAAGCTCACTATCCTTCTCTTCTCCGACTCTCCCTCTGCTTCCACATCGACAACTACTAGCTTCTGATGGTGAGTAAAAAAGAGATCGTTAGTTGCTCCTTGGACTATGCTTCTCCCACTGCCGGGATTCCTAGGACACAGAACACATCGAACATTTGTGCCCCGGAAGAAGTCAGCAGTCTTTTGGTCATGTGTCGCCATTAAACCATCTCTCTTGATCTCGGTGGATGTTTGATCATCCCAAACTAGCAAAAGCACGGTCATGCCCGGATCCTCCGCCTTTCTCTTTAGTAGTTCTCCAAGCTTAATGTCACTTCCTGTCTTACGGCCCCGAGGGTCCCTTACAAGGGTTATCTCCGTGTTCACGGACCAACCAGCAATATAAATCAAGTGCTTCGCGTATGTGATTGCACTGAAGATGTCTTCCCAACATTGCTGAGGCTCGTATCTTGATCCGTTTGAGAGGCGGATCCAAGGCTGAAAATCGTCTCCTGCATGTGCATCTTGGTATAGGGTAACTTTGCAACCATTTCTTTGCAAGAAGAATGTGTTGGGGACACCCTCAAAGTCAGGAGTCGGGATTCCTCTACACCAATTGCTATCTTTGGTCACATCTGAAAATTGCATTCTCACGTGAATTTTCGGATTCCCATGGACACGGCTACCACGTTCATCAACTATATCGACCCATTGATCAACTATGTATCCTTTTATGACACCCTCCACTGGTACGTGTGCCCTTCCTATCAATGTTGCACTGACTGGGTGCTCACCTTTAACTGTGAATATAATCTGTGAAATATGATGCGCACAATATATACGGAAGTTCTCATTCCAAATAAGATTGGAATTGTCCATCTTTATCATGCTAGTTCTTGCTACTCTTGCCCTATCCAAATCTACGGTTGCATAGAAGGTATCAATCTGAAAAAGAAAAATCAAATGATGTGGTTTACTGGACATAAGAATTATCTATGTGAATTACAGTAGTTTATACAAAAACTCAAAAGGAAATTGATGGATGATCATCCACGAAATAACTCTGGCTTTTTGCATTTTGAGAAACTTACATTACTTCTTGGATTTTTCTATACAGTATTCCTTGTTAACGAATGCATTTTTTTTAATCTACACACTAGTATTCAGAAGTTCTATGTGCATCTAACTAATCCAATTAAAGTTGAGTTGGTCTATTAAGGTGTAAAACTCTTAAGTATCATTTTTTTCACTCACAAATACTAAAACTCGAGACTTTTAATTAAGGGGACCAAGCACTGAAATTTGTGAACCAGCTCATTTTGGTTGATGAATGAATGTTTAATAGGTTGCTCTATTTATTTTTGGGGACAGGACAGGACAGGAACCTAAGTGATATATGCTTGTACTAAATAATTGTTTGACTTTGAAAATTAAAAAAAAAATTGAGGAAAATGATTCCTACATTCACTATTAAATTACAACAAACTGTTTGTACGTATTAACTATTCAATATAAAAGTGATAGTATAACAACAGCTTATAAGTCAGGATAGGCTTCTGAAGGTCAAACAAGTGAAATTACTTACTATAATTTTTTTTACTTAACACTGTATTTCATTAAAAATACAATTTATTTGCAATTTAATCATCTGTTGTATCAATAACTGTTATTCTAGTCTTTTGGTCATAAAAAGTGAATCAAACTAGATATCTATTGATCGTTCAAAACCTGGCTGATTTCAATTCATCAATTAAGTTGTTATTTTAAATATTTTAATAAATTAAGCTAATTAATATCTACTTCGTAAATAATGTTTGACTAATTTATCTTGGTCAATTTCGTGAAAGTTGAATATCGGAAAAACATTCGTGAACGTTACTTCAAAATTTGTAAGTCATTGGGTAACCTTAAAAATTAAACAGATTGTAATTTTCGCATATTTTAAGTCTGATAAAATTTAATATATTAAATTGGTTTATGAAATAAACTGTGTGAAATCAGTGTATGGAAAAGGTGAATTAAAAAAAGTGCGAAAGTTGAGAAATAAATCGAGGATTCGTTAATTTCAAATCAAAAGAAACATCGCACTATAAATTCTCTTTTTTTAAATTAAAATTTTAATTAGTAAAATAATTGTTAAGTGGTGGACTCCTATTATTTTAATATTACGTCTTCTCTGTATATTAATGCCAAAAACAAAAGATAAGGGATGGATTTTGAGTTTCGAGGAGCTATCTTCTTTAATTTTTCCTTGTTTTTAGGCACTTATATATTTATATTTATGTTGTATGTGCAAAAGATTTGACAGGTTGACGTCATTTCACTTTTCCCAACTATCTGTTAAGATATAAAATTTAATATTAACATCCATTGGATTAAGAAAAGAATGATATGATGATAAATTCACTACTGCATAACTATCAAATCTTTTCATGTTATCACTTTCTCTTTCTTATTTCACACATACTTTAGTTTTACAAATTTATTAATTTACTTCATATGTATATTATATTTGCAACTAGGGCTATTCAAAACAACCATAAAACCGGTTCGAACCAGTTAACCGAACCGATCCTAATTAAAAATAGCTGAATCATTAGAACCGGTTCGCTAATGGTTCGGTTTTTTTACTGAGAAGTGGTTCGGTTAGTTACTTGTTATCATTGGTTCGGTTAATTGCGGTTAACCGAACCGACCCATTTTCTAATTACTAATTAAATAAAATAAAAAATTAAAATTAAAATATGCAATTTTAAACAAAAAATATATGTTTTACATAATTTTTACTGTTCGCTTCAGTTAATTTCTGAACTGAACCGAACCAATTGTGTTTTTATAGTGATTTTTATTTATTTAAATAAAAAACCGGTTAACCGGTTAACCAAACCATTTGAACCGGTTTTAAACAATTTAGTTTTTTCTTTCTCAAATGGTTACGGTTCGGCCCCTATACCGCTCGAACTGAACCGAACCGAAAATGTGGCTCGGTTCGGTTCGGGATGGTTTTCGAACCGAACCGAACCATGCCCACCCCTATTTGCAACCAGAGGTACGGTTTTTTTTATTTTATTTTTTCAAACCACCCATTAATATATAAAATTTAATTCATGCATATTTTTCTTCAACTACCTCTTTGCCAATTTTATTATATGTAAAATTACTTTATTTTTTCTTAATTTATTACTTAATTTCATATTTAATTTACTAAAAATTCAAACACTCTTAGCGTTAATTATAATTGAAACTTTATTCAATCATTTACGTATCAAAATTTTTCATCACTTTCATAAAATTTGCAAAATTAGTACACAGTAAGGGTTTATATCTAGTTTATATATATATACACACACACATTTGAGGGTGACTTGTGCTATGCATGGATTGTAAATTATACATTCTATGATAAAAATTTAGTGTGATCAAAGAAATACAAAATTGATCAAAAAATAAAATTTAAGATTAAAGTACATAAAAGAGAGGAGTTCAAAGTTTAATAAAAATTATGTTAGAACCGTGGAATTTGAAGAGTTTCAAATGAATAAAGTAGATTTCTTGTGGAAGTTGCCAACACTGTAAGAAATTGGATGATTTTAAAAGAGTAAAAAGAGATTGTATGATTAAGAGAATCATAAAAAATAATTGAGAGAATCATGAAAACAGTTAATAGAGTATAAGAAGTTAATAAAATGGATAAATATATTGAAATTGTAGAAATAATAAAAAATTATTTTCATATCTTTTATTATTTTATTCAAAGTTAAATTTAATCAATTATAAACTAAATTTGATTCATAGCATTTTTAAAACTTGAAAATGATACAAAAACTGTTTTCGGTTTGCATAAAGTAATAGATAACCAAAATGGATTGGTTAAAGTGGTACGACACTTCTTCCCCTTAAGTAAGATACCGGGTTCTAATATTATGAATGTAGAGAATTCATCTCAAGAGAATTTTTCCCCTTAGTGGGCCCGCCCGACTCGAACTAAATTAGTGAGGGCCTGTTGGATTTCTGGATACCAGTGATTTATACCCAAAAAAAGTAGTAGAGATAATATCTAAGGTTGTGTTTATATATTTTCTTAATTTCACTTTAAACTACCAACATCTAATACAAATCTAGTAATTTTTATATTTTGTATGTGTGAATTCAAATAGGAAATTTTCCGGGAAATCTTATATTAAATACAAAAACCCACACAAAATTTCTCCTGGTTAGTCTAATTAATAAATTGTGGAATTCATTTATAACTTAAGATTTGACATGTAAACTTATTTTGATTTGGCAACATAAATATATTATGTCTGGATAATATGAGATGCATCTGATGATTTGAAATATTATGTTTTATTCTATGCTTAAAATAACAAGCTTAATCCATCTTTATCAATGTGAAATAATCTATACATTGTGATGCGATTATTAAATTTAGGAAAACGACAATAAAATTTATAAAAATAAAATATTGCTCTTGAGGAACATGTTACCGATAAGAAAAATTATAAACTTGCTGTAATTTTCAAACTGACCAGCCGTATGAAAAATAATGGAATACCAAAATTAATTACCTGAGGCTGGCCTCGCACAAGTCTTTTGACTTGAGAGATGAGTGATTTTCCCCGAGAACTTTGAGTTCTTGAAGCCTTCGTACAGTTAAACAAAGAACACAACAGGAATAGTTTTAATAGGATCAGGTCTTTCAAAGCAATAGGTCATAATGCTCTAACTTTTCTCCTTTTTGTTATGTATTTGAAAAGACCTCAATATGAGCAAGCAACTAAATAAAATATATGGCGACGAGAACTTATTTAATTTTAGAGACTTGTTTCTCACACCCATTTCAGAATTTAATTTTCAGCAGAAGTATGTAAAATTGTATTAGATAATGTATTAAATTTAGTAAAATTGTGCATTTAATGATGTAAAAGGAAGTTATTAATATGAAATAGAAAACAATGTGATTAGAATAACCCTTTTTTTTTTTGGTGTACACATAATAGAATAACTTACATATTATAAATAACTAACAGAAAGGTGGAGAAGTAAAAAACAGTAACGTTCCTCACCACATATATAATAAGTGGAGAAGGAAATCTCCTCAGGAAAGATATTTTTATTTATATTTAGATAAACATACTTTGTTTTTACATTTTTCCATCTTTTAAAATTTTTTAAAAAATTGAAGAATTCATTATGGGTAAACAGGCCGCACGAAAGCACTTCTTTGCCTTCTCTATTGCTCTCTTTTAAGTTTATCTACAAGTAATGAGATTCAGGATTAATATAGCCTAATCATTACTGTAGTCAAAGGCAAAGAGCTGATGTTGCAAGGTATTGTTTAGCAAGTAGGTGATGGGAAAGCAAATAAGAATCTGGGATGAACCATGGGATCCAGGTAAACTGCGTAGGATTGAAGGAGGGGAAAAGATTGTACGTAGAAGGGAAGGTCTCCTTATTGAATGATAAAAGAAAATGTGCACTTTTAATCTTCTATCTTTTTTTATCTTTTGTCATGTTTATCCTTAACTTTTTTTAAGACAGATTTAGTTATCAACTTTCTTAGTCCTCTATGATTTCAATATAAAAAATTGATTATTTTAAAAATGAAATGTTGATAACATGGCAAAAATATTATTAAAAATGATAAAGTTAAAGAAAAAAGAAAATATATATTGCTCTCTCCGTTGGAACGCAGGCGTGATTGGACTGCCGAAACGCTTGTCCTACATATCAAACAGTTAGATCCTGATATGAGTTCTTAATGAGGTCGACAGACTCAAAATCGTCATCTTCATAGTTTCGGCCATGACCAACTCATTTTAAATGATTCTGCCCCCTTGAGATCGGCTAAGGCAATCTCTGTCTTGGACCTAACTCCTCCGGCATACGCTATGATGATATTGCCGAACCCATGGAATAATTTGTGAGCTGCGTTCCATCCACGGATGTAGCAAGAATGCAAGACGGTGGTGAACTTATGGTGAAGAACTTTCTTCTATTTTGAGCTTTGTTTTTATCTTTGCCATGTCATCAATTTTTTCTACTAAAATTTCAATTTTTAATATCAGAACAATAAAAGGACTAAAAGTATACTTTTCTAAGGAGATTGAGGATCAAGTATGTCTCAAGGAAAGGTTAAGGACAAATATGATAAAAGAGGAAAAGGCAAAGGATTAAAAATGCAATTTTCCCGTTGATAAAGGCAGGCTAAAACAGAATTTCAAGGACTTGCAGTTTCATGTTTCTGCTGAGGGACTGATGCCCACTGTAGCACTTCCTCTCGTTTCAGCTTAGAGACTTGATAGATTGATCTGGACGCACAGTATGAACTGGAAGCTATCTTAAGTCTTCTTATTGCTTCATTAGCGGGAAGAGGAGTGAATGTGGAACTTGTAGTCCTTCTTTTGCCATATCTCAGCAATTTTGGAATTTGATATGGAGTATTGATGTTCAATCTAAAATTAAGACCTTTTTTTTTTTTTGTGGAAAGAATGTCTGGATATATTGCCAACTGCCACTAACCTTGTGAAGAAAAGAGTGCTGGCGGAGAAGAAGTGTCCTTTTTGCCAAGAGGAGGAATCAATTGAACACCTCTTGTTACTTTGTGAATGGACAAAGCGTGTTTTGCTTTTTATACTTGATTTGAGGATGGATAAAAATAGGATAAGTAGATTTTATTGCTAATTTGCTGAAATCTTGCAGTCCAGTGGGCTAGGTGGTGAGAACAAGATGTTTCTTTTACAAAAATTAGCGATCTCCTTATGGCATATATCAAAGGAAAGATGTAAGGCTCGGTTTGAATTTTGTTTTCCTCAGCCTCAAAGGGCGATTGTGAAGATTAATAGAGATCGATGGAGTACGTAAAATTGATGAAGCTTAAGAATTTGCATAAAGCCTCATCTGGTGCATGTCTGTAGCAGAATAAACCCCTAGATAAGTGGTTGTCGCCCGAAGGGGAGACCGTCAAACTAAATTGCGATGTTGTCTGGTTTGAGAAGGACTTTAGTGTTGGTTTGGGAGTGGTTGTGAGGGTTGCTAATGGCTGCCTGGTAGGGGAAGTAGGGAGGAGTATGAAATATCGATCAAGTAAAATTGCTGAGGATTTTGTTGTTCCTGAAGCTGTATACTTGGCGAGAACTAAAATATGGAAATCAGCCATTGAAACTAATGCTGCGGAAATTTTTCACTGCTTTCATCAGAAGGAGATTAGAGACTGGCAGCTTAGCCCTCTTGCTAAAGAATTTAAAAGCAAGCAGATATTTCTTTCAGAAGTTGAAGCACAATCTAGCTCAAAGAAAAACTAGAAGCTATTCGGATTGGATTGCATCTCGATCTAAGAAGGAAATGTGTCCTGTGGATTGGGTTTTTCAGGCCCTATCCTCTCTGTTTGATTTGCTGACTGTGGATTGTCCTACTGCCGGTCTATTGTCTGTAAGGGTGATCATGGTGTTTTTGGTAATTAGGATGATCATGGTTAAGGAATAAAGTTAGTTTGTTTTCCGGTAAAAAAGAATCTAACCTACCAATAGATATTATTTTAAAAAATTATAATCCTGTAAAGATCTTGATATTATAACGTAGCATAAATTATATTAGGCAAATAGTCTAGAAAATCATATAACTTTCCAAAATTTCCTGTTATGCTACACATCTGTTTTTCCTTATAACATCACCTAAATTGCCCATGTGGTATTATAGGATACGTGGCAATACAAACAATTGACACATGACGGTTTTGTTGGTGTGACATTTACAATTTCTAACAAATACTTAAA
Source organism: Lagerstroemia speciosa (assembly GCA_037672795.1). Lineage (NCBI taxonomy): Eukaryota > Viridiplantae > Streptophyta > Magnoliopsida > Myrtales > Lythraceae > Lagerstroemia > Lagerstroemia speciosa. The sequence continues at coordinate 4,570,252 of CM075292.1, forward strand.
GTTTTGGAAAAAAATCAGAAAAAAACTTTAAAAAATATAAAAAAAGAAAAACATTTTGAAAATCCTAAAATTTTAAGAAATTAGTAAATTCTAAAATTATAAGAAAATTTCAAAAATTTCAGAAATAATTTAGAAAATTCAGAAATAATTTTTAAATAATTTAGTTTGTTTAGAAAAATTTAAAAATACCTAGAAATTTTTAGAAAAACAAAAATATTATCAGAGCCAAACTATAAAGTATAAAAATATTGATATGCTTGAATCAAAATGATGGATCAAAATGTTCAGCTAACAATGAAACCCACCATACACTGACTCATCTTTCAGATGTTATTTGGATGATGAGTTATGAGAGTAATAAAGGGGAAAATTATGAAGGGGAAGCGATGGGAAGGGTCTGAAGGCGTGACATAACCAGACTCAAATAACCCCTGCATTACTATCATAAAGATAATACTTATTTTTTTTCATAAATTATTGGTACCCAAAAGTTCAACGGATTACGACTAATCTAGCTTGAGCCATGTGGGTCCCCTATGACTAATCCACTCAGCGTGGAACCACCTACATCAGTTAACGTACTTTGGTCTATTACTCTGATTGCTCATCAGTCCGAACAGCTTCCGAAAGATGGAGCTATCCATTGTGGGCTTCAACATTGGTAGGATGTTTCGATTTATATTTTTTTACAAAATTTTTATAATTTTATCTGATATTTTGAAATTTTCTTTTTTTGGCAATCTTAATTTTTAAACTTCTCCAAAATTCCAAATTCTGCAAAGCTTTAATATTTTTAAATTTATCTTAAGCATTTTTAGTTTTTCTATTTTTATTATCTTCTTAATTTCCATATTTTTCAAAATTTTTCCTAATTTTTTAGAATTATTTAAAAATATTTCTAGATTTCTAAAAGTTTCAATTTTTTTGAAAATTTTAATTTTTTTGCTAGATTTTAGATTTGTTTTAGCATTTTCTAAATATATTATAATTTTTTTAAAAATTTATGAATTTTTCAAAATATTTTCTTTTTTTCTGAACTTTTTTAATTTTCTATTTTTCTAAATTTTTGAAAAAATTTTGAACTTTTTTGTTATTTTTAAAAGTTTTGATTGCCACATCAGCAAAATTGCCATGTGGTACCTGTCCATATTGCCACATGCCCTATAGTGGCACATAGTGCCATGTGAGTAATTTTAATTGTACTTTAAAAAAAAAGTAATTTTAATGGCGTTATAAGGAAAAATCCGATATGTGATAAAATGAGAAAAATGGAGTAAACAACATGATTTTTTAGGTCATTAATATTGTAAGTGACAATATAGAGAATTTAAAAAAACGATTTGATTTTCTAGATTACTTACCAAATAATATTTAGTTTCATTACAAATACATATGACGCATGATATTCATTTGAATTACGATCACACAAATTAGCACACGCATTTTTTTTTTGAGGTCCAATGTAGTATAAATGGCAAAAAGGGGGGGAAAAAAAAAGGAATTATGGTCATTTGTTATTTGGAATGGAATTTTCACCCTGCACGCAAGTACGTGAAAAGTGCATATGATAATATTGCATTGGATATTGAATTAAAACAGTATGCTAAAAGTATTCACTCTTGATTTAGCTTTGTTAGTGATTGAATACATACTTGAGAAAGAGTATATGAGATCACGATTTTATTGCAGTAAAAAGATAAATACGACAGACAATCTTTCGGAAGTTTAATAGCACTACTAAATATTGTTAGCTTCACAATTCAAAATAATACGAGCTGCATACCTTTCCGAAGGAACTGAAACAAGACCTGGGCCGTAGCTTTTCGATGCTACATATCGTGACATTTAGCGTCCCGTGGAGCAGACAAGGCATTCTTAATTTCTGCAAAGCTTTAACAAAGCAAAGTATATATAAATAAAAAATTATCCAACTGGAATTATTAAGAAAATCTGAACAGAAAGTATAAATGATTTTTGTTAATTAAATAACATAAAGTATAAGTTTTGTTAATTAATAACTTTGTTCAAAATAAATGATTTTTAAAAGATCATATCTTTTTCTCTACTATAAGGCAGATTCAATAGCTTATTAAATACAGGCGCAAACCAGTATTTATTATTGTATAAAATTAGAATTTTAATGTAAAATTTTCGTAACTCATTTCTATCTAAAAGTCTAAACTAATAAGTGATAATATCTTATTCTCCTAGAAACTCATGATTATTTACTGACATTGGTCTTGTGCGGAAGATAAACTACCACAATGAAGACATTTTTCTTCCGTACTTAGGCTAATATACGGGTCGGATATTTCTTCCATACTCGATAAATATTCTACAAGCCATATATTTTTCTTTTGTCCTCCGACTTAATTGATCATGAGTTCCCCAGTAGATTCTAGCTTGGTGTTAGTCTACAGAAAAACCCGCTCTCCTTATGTAAATATTTTTTTTGGGTAAGATTTTTAGGTAAGAGTCCTCACGTAAAATTTTCATTAAAATAATAAGAGCCTGGACCTATTTTTAAGTAAAAGCCTACACTGATAAGAGGGTGTCCAGTTTTACTACAAACTCAGGTTTATTTTTTAATTTGATCAATGTGGATTTAATCATAAATATTTTAACATCGGAAAAATCTTTCTTCTATATTCCTGGGTATATTATTACCTCATCCACAGTGACTCAAATAGTAATCTATTACGACATTATATTGAGAAATCGTGGAAAAAAATGCAGTTTCACTGATATGCCTATTTGAGTGCAAAAAATGATGTTAATACAATTTATACTTTTCCTGTACGGGATATCCAATACCTAAAATATCTGTCTGAAAAGTATAATGAGATAAACAACATGGTGTGACAAATTGGGTTTCGAGATAAAAACTGGGGGAAACATTTTATAAATAGGATCACATAGGTCTCTAAGTGGTTGAAAGATGAGGGGTACAAGGAAGTTTCACCGGTGACATGACCTCCAAAAAAAATAGGACAGGAGCCGTACCAAACTATAATAAGTCATCTTTTTATACCACACCTTTCCTAAAATGAAGCTTGAAAACTATCTCAGGTTTCCGGAGCTAAAGTTAACGCACAACCTAGAACACTGGGTTGAAGATGCTAATCACTATTCACAAAAACGTGTAGTGAAACATGGGAGGAAAATAATTTATATGAATGCAACCTTGTTCCATGCATCGGAAAGGGCACCTGCTTTGTTTAATTAAAACTAGTTAACACAAAAAGGATTGTGCTCTTTTGGAAGATTATGTGAAGAATGCATTTCATCACGAACATCTAGAATTTATGTAGTACTTGAAAGTGGCATTAGTTGTAGAAGGCTGGGAAGCGGAATTTAACTATGCTGTCAACATCTTGAAAGGTAATGGCCTCATAGCACTTATACATAAGCTTGCTTGGACTATATATATATATATATATATATATGTCATTTGGAAAGAGAGAAATGTTAAGAGTATTCCAAAGCTCCCCAACACCCGAGAACGTTTGCTGTTACTCAATCTTAGAAATACTTAGGAGTAGATTAGCTTCTTTTCAGAACATTGGATCGAGTATTAAAGAGGAGCAGCTTATCTACTGCTATAACACTAGGGTATTTTGTGGTAGATTTTGCACATTTTGTAAAGACATTATTGAAGTTCTTATTAATGGAATATATATACTTTTTGAAACAAAAAAAAAAGAAGGAAAAGTGGCATGGTTGAAGGGAAAGATAATATGCACGGAAAAGGGGAAACTTACTTTACTGGAACAAAGGGGAATTAATTGACGTCGGGAGAATGATTTGATAGGAGCTTTCTGCAGTTCGTTGTGGGTATGCGATATTGGGGAAGTGACACGAGGTTCAAAATATAAGGGGTGTAAGACAGGGTGAGAGAGAGAATTGGAATCTTAATATATAACTTTTGATGTCCATCAAAGCAAGAGATATGCCCGCAGATGATTCAAGGCAGAATCAGTTCCATTAACCCTTTGCTTCTTAGCGCCCATTATCCACACACGGGGGAAACAGCCAAAAAATATTCAACAATAATTTATTAAGATTGTTGTCAAGTATGTTTATATATATATATATATCTATATTTAAATAGACTACTATATTGAAAGTATAGGTTTTGAAATTGGACCGGGAAGGAAGACGTAAAAGCATGAGTTCATGGGTCGAGAAATTAGTAGAAATGGGATTAGTTTTGAAAGTATTTCGTAAAAAGTGGTTTGTTTGAAAATAATTACCGAATTGGGGTTTATTAATTGCATCTTAAAGATGCAATTTATGTATAATGATGCAATTTAATATATATATATATATATTTATATTTATATAGATAGGGAACCACATCTTGAATATGCGTTCTCTTTATCTACTTCTTTTCAAAACACAAGGCTCTCGGAGTTAGATTAAATATTTAGCATGTAATATACAACGAGTTCGTTTTATAATTATCTATCAAATCTTTATACAAGTAAATTTTTATAAAATTTTAAGGGTAAATTTTACAAGTGTAAACACCCAAATGATGATTTATATAACGAATTCTGATGTGTCATACATTGATAAAGCTTATTAATATATTTAGTAATCAATGTATGACACATCAGAATTCATTGTATAAATCATCATTTGTGTGCTTACACTTGTCAAATTTACTCTTAAAATTTTGTGAAAAATTTGCAGGTGTAAAGATCTTACACAGATTTATGAAACGAGCTTATTGTGTATATGATCTGACACAGATTTACGAAACGAGCTTATTGTGTATATATACACATGTTCATTTTATAAATATATACACAATAAGCTTGTTTCGTAAATCTGTGTAAGATCTTTACACCTGCAAATTTTTTATAAAATTTTTAGAGTAAATTTGATAAGTGTAAATACACGAATGATGATTTATACAACGAATTCTGATGGTTATACATTAAGCTCTAACCAAAAGCCTTCAAGTTCTTAACATATTTAGTTATCAATGTACGACACATCAAAATCCATTGTATAAATCACTATTCGGGTATTTACACTTATAAAATTTACTCTTAAAATTTTGTAAAAATTTTACTTATATAAAAATTTGATAGAGATTTATAAAATAAACTCGTTGTATATTATATACTATATATTTAATCTAACTCTCACCTGAGCCTTGATTTTTGAAAAAAGTAGATAAAGGGAACCACAAGTTTCTATTAAAATTAAGGGGAAAAAAGACACTAAACTGTATTTTGAAGATGCGATTCATTATACATAAATTGCATCTTCAAGATGCAATTAAGAAATCTCAATTCGATAATTATTTTTAAACGAACCACTTTTTACGAAGTACTTTCAAAACTAACCCCATTTCTACTCATTCCTCTTCATGGGTCCATTGGTCAAAAAGGGTTGGAAGGATTCAACTACATATCTAATTAATAATAAAATATAAATTAATAATAAACATTATTTTTATGTATTATAAGGTGAGGATGGCCCGTCGATTTAACTTTTGATGGATGGATGGCCATTTAAAGTTTTTTAGTTTCCTAGAAAATTAAATATGAAAAAAATTAGAAAAAAAAAATTGTTCTGCTGCCATAGCCAATCTCCCTGCATCGTCGTTCGTCACCGCACCCTTGCCGCTGCTCTTCGTCTTCCTTTCCCATATCTTTCCCATCCTAACTGCAGCCCTTTTTTTTTTTGGTAAGACACTGCAGCCTTACTTCTGCTCTTCTTCTTCCTTTTCCGTTTATCTCCCATCCTCATCTCCCTCACCCATTAACTTCATTGATCACAGATTCAGTAAACTTCTTTGAATCTTTTTAATTTTTTAGGGAATCGATTTTCTGACCAGTTTTTATGGTCCGAACCATGCGTTTGGGCACAGGATATTCACATGACGCTGGGAACGTCACCTTGGAACCAGAGGGAGTTGAAGTGGGAGAGGTCAAGCTAGGTGGTTGGGCTTACCTTTCTAACATCGGCGGGTGCAAACCTATTCCAAGAGGTCAAGGAATTGAATTCCAGAGTATCTTCATGCGATTTATTGCCTTAATTATGTACGTAGTGCATGTCCATGGCAGTATGCAAGTCATTGGTTATTCTTCAAAAATAAGGAGAGAAGCAGTACGGTAGTAGATTATTTTATTTTATTTTATTTTATGTATACTACTAGTATCTAAAAACTTATCAGACAATTGCCTAGTTCAATTCGAGTCGGGTCCACCCGATAAGGGGCTAAGTGCTCATAACATAAATTTTCTCCATTCACAAGACTAGAACCACTAGTTTTTAAGGATTCACCAATTTTTAATTGAGCAGGCTGATTTTGATGGTTGAGCTAATGAGTAAATAGAATAATTTTTGAAACCAGATCAAGCAAGTGACCAGTTCTCGGTCGAACTGATCGAACAAGCCGGTTCTGTCCGGTTTTGGAATCATGATAAAAAGACATTTGTTTTTAGTATCATTTTCACTTATTATCTATCAATACATATAATTTAATTTTTAATAGCAGTTCGTTTAAAAAAATATGAGTGCATTTATAAATTCACTATTATAGAGTCATGTATTCTTTTTTCACTCTCACTTTCTCTCTCTTTTATATCTTATTTCACACATTTTTCTCCTACTTTCACCCTACTCTTTTTATTATATACCAGTATTAGACCGATGTTATACATGGCAATATCATTAAGTATAACTAATAGTAGGCACCAAAGTTGAAGTATAAATGTCTACTCAAGGTCGAAAGTTATAACTGATGCAACATGAGAGGTGAAATGAGGATTGCAATCTAAAATTCGTCGATTCACATAAAAATAACGAGAATGGATGGAAAATTTGAGAAAATTCTTATAATTGCATAAACTTGAATATATTTATATAGTATGTGGGAGAGAAGCTCCTTTCTCTATTGTCTTTTTCACCTTCCTAAATTCAATTTTTAATAATTATTAGATTAAAAATTAACTAAAATTCATTCTTTAATAATCATTAGATTAAAAAATTTAGGGTGATGGTAAATTTACTAAAGTATAACTACCTAATTTTTCTTTAATCTCATTTTCTATCACATCTCTTCTTTAACTTTCATTTTCTCATACTTACTCTATTCCCTCTTCATTATCACTTAATTCTTCATAAATTTATTGTTTATTCTTCATATTCCATTTATCAAAGAATCACATATTGCAAAATTAACTGCAACTAAAATTTTACCTAATCATTCCTTACATATTCACTTTCTTCTTGAGTTTTAATTAAATAACAAACTCCGTACGTAACACGGACTGAATTCTAGTATTATATATTGAAACATATCTTCCCTTTAGTCTCTTTTTTACTTCCCCAAATTACTCATAATGGACAAAATTAATTTTTTAGTAGCTGTTAGGTTAAGAAACCTAAGAGTATAATGGTAAATTCACTAATGGGTAAATATCTAATCTTATCTACCTTCACACTCTCTCATCTCTCTTGTATCACACAAACTTTTCTCCTAATTTATTACTTAATTTTTAGATTTGATTTACTAAAAATCATATAAATCAAATATACTCGAGATTTTAGATGCAATAACACTTCGTTTAATCATTTTTTTACATGTTCATGATTTTCACCAATTTCATCGAATAACAAATTCATACATAGCATGGATCTACCTCTAGTATCGATAATATGAACTACTATTGCATGTTTATATTTTATCTCTTAATTTTGATTAGATATGATTATATCTTATATATCTATCTACATTAATGTATAGAAATATTTGAGATGTTGTTCTGAAACTACCTATTAATTAATAAAATTGAATTGTTACCATTAAATCAAGAAAAAAAATGAGGGTGTAATTGTAAATTTACTAATATTGAACTATTGTATATTTCTCCACTTTCGCTTTCTCTATTTTATTTCACAAGATTTTCTCTAACTACCTCTTCATCATATTTACTAGATATAAAGTCACTCTAAACAAAAATCACTGTATTTTTCTTAAATTTTTTTTTTTACTTATTTTGATATTTAATTTGTTAAAAAATCACATGCTCTAAACAACAATTATAATTAAAATTTTATTTAATAATTGACACGTTCACTTTTCATTAATTCCATTAAATGATAAAATTCATGCATAGTATGAGTGACATTTATTCTATTCTATATTAATATGGAAATGTTTGGGGGTTTTGACTTTTTTTTTTTAGTTTTTCAAACTGCTCATTAATGTACAAAATTTAATTATTAATATTTATTACGTTAAGAAAAATGGGGATATGATGATAAATGCACTAATATTTAACTACCAAATCTTTCTCTACTATTACTTCCTCTCTCTTATTTCATATTATTTTTTCTCCTATTAATTCTTCGCCAGATTTTTATATATATAAAAAGCTATATTTTTATAAATTTTTTTACTTAATTTCATATTTAATTTATTTAAAAATCACACGATTTGAATATTAATTATCAACGAAACTTTAATTAATTATTTTCCATCTTACTTTTTTTCTTCAATTTCATTAAATAACAAAATCCGCACATAACATAGGCCAACATCTTGTATTAATATAGAATATTCGGAGGTTATGGTTTCTTTTCTTTTTTAGTTTACCAAACTACCCATTAATGTATGCAATTAAATTGTTAATTCATTAGATAAAAAAAGGATTTGATGGTAAATTCACTAATATTTAATTATCAAATCTTCCTCTCTTTTATTTTGCAAAGATTTCTCTCCAATTTCATCTTCACGATATGAAATTACCTTATTTTTATCATAAAAAAATTACTTTACTTTTCAAAATTTATCACTTAGTTTAATATTTAATTTATTGAAAAATTAGGCATTCTGAACATTATTTATAACTAAAATTTTATTGCATCATTTATATATTCACTTTTTTTCATCAATTTTATAAATTAATAAAGTCTATAAATAGCACGAGTCGACATTTAGTTCTATATATCCTAAAGATATTATGAAAATACCGTCATACCTTTAAAGATTTCTAAATATATCAACCATTTCCCTCTCATCAACAACACCCTCTACTAAGCGAAAAAGAGCAACAATATTTATAAAACAAATAAAAAGCAAAAAAAAATTCATATTTCTTTAATCATCCTATTATTTTTTTGATTATCTTAAATTTTTATGATACGATGTATAATTAACAATTCTGTACGTAGTACAGTCACTTTCTAATATATAGTCTCTAATAGGACCAACCAACGAGATGAACCTGGGCCGACTCCCTCCCAGTCGGCCATTCAATCCAAGCCGACTCTTAGGTAGTTGGCCAAGCGACCAACTCTTTTTCAGTCTATCAAGTCCTCCGCTCGCCTCCTGTAATTCTGACCTCAACGAAGACAACATGCTAACTCACACATATAGGACACGCGACCCAACCCTTGCACAAGTCTACATATACCCTTAATCCATTAGCTGTCAGGTATCTAATCTATTGGCGTTCCATTCACTCTCATATACTCTACCTATTTTCTATTTACACTCTCCTTAGTCTCTTTGTTGATTTAACACCGGAATGGTCTAGCAGCCCCCAGACTCGACTTTCCAGTCGGTTTCTCAAAACACAATTGAACCCTTAGGAGCCTTGAGGCCATCAAGCCTGCTCGAGGAGTCTCTGACTGATCAATATTCATTTGCACAACCCATCTTCTTCATATGGTAGACCTACATGAAGAGGGAAAATTACACCAGTTGTATAAAATCTTGCAGAAATGTAATATTTTTTGTACAAAAATTTAAGAAACATCACTCATTGGTGCAATAACTTAAAAAAATATCAGTTTGATAAAAATCATTAATTTTGCCATTGCATACTATAGATGCAGAAGCTAATTGCGTCATATAACGCGCTGACTTGTAAATATATAATGCCTATGCGACATAAATAAATAACATTTAAATTTAAAAAATTACAATTAGAATTTTTTTTTTTTAAAAAAAGAGGTGCATGAGGAAGAGGTTAGGGAGACTGCGAGGGGTGGTGAGGTCGCTAAAGGGGGAGATGATTAGCAAGTATTGGCTCCTCAGTCTTCCATTCCCTTTTTTTTTTTTTTTGAATTTAGAAAGAGTGAGCAGGGGGAGACAAGTGGAGGACTCCCCGTCGGCCACCTTGCCCAATGATATTGTTGGATTTAACAGTTTGGGTAATCTAGCGCATGGTGTTGTTGCTGGATTTCCTTTAAGTTCTTTAGTCCTCAAATACTACATTGGATAGACTTCAAATCCTCCATAATGAAAATTGACCTGATCCATCCCATTTGATCGTAATTAAGCAAGTCAATCCATGACGTACCTTAGGCAATATGTTTCAATAATTCATGATCGGTTGTGAGATAAATTGATCCATATATAGGACTCATATCCATTTTACTTATAAAAAAGGATCATGCTTCTTTTTTTTGGGAAGAAAGGATCATGCTATTAGAATTGTTAAACAAACGAATTTAACAACATTCTTAGGTGGCATAATTCCAAATTAAGGAGTGGAGGTTTTGATGTTATCTCAGGTACACATTCTAATTTTTCACATTGAAAAAGTCAAATAGCAGTTCTTACCCTCTCCCCTTGTTATTTTTGGTGTTGTTTATGTATAACTGACCATCTCATTTGTACAACCACCTGTAGTTGTTACGAAATTCAAGCTCCTTTGATCGTACAGAACCATAATTGTGCTGCTCTCTTCTCTGTTTAAAAGCCATCGCATCTTCTTCCTCCTTATACCCAATATCTTCAATCGTTAGCTCTTCCCATCTCTCCATTCCCTCATATATATCTGTTCTTCCCTCGAAGTTAATCTATGTTAGCAAAGGTATGTAATTTCTATGCGCTCGTCTACCAAGTTCTCTCAATAACTTATCTTTTACTATTATTTGAGCGTTCACATTATGTTTGTAGTTTGACTTTCTTTTAATTTTTGTATGTCCAAGGAACCTTTTTTTGTTAAACTTTCATTGTTGGTATGATCTTTTTGTATCATCTAACTTGACTTTCTATCGGTCATTGACAGAGAATAAATATTTACAAGTAGACTTTTGTTGAAGGCGGCCTTCATTCTTTTTTGTTGTGTCCATGTGGATCAATCTCCATCAGACTAACCATCCTTTAACTCATTCCTAAATCAAAAATACTCAACCATGGAAAAAAAATCAACCTTGTAGGCTGTTCGCATTTATAAAAGAATGATAAATCACAAGGTGATTAGTGACAAACACACATGTTTTATACTAATCCCAATATTTATTGGTTAACTGCAGATTTAGGGAAGTCAATGCTTGTATGAAATCTAACCAGTTGATCTCCGGTCCCTTTGAGTGATATGGCAAGCAAAATGAAAGCTGATGGTGTTCAGATGAAGCTGAGAAGGGGCACGTCTCCTTCAAATCAAGGGAAAAAGATTACCACAAAATCTACTTCATCAGGACAAAGAGAAATGTCGCCTATCTCTTCGTCAGATAGGTCAATTCCCAACTACCTGAGACCCACCATCAGCTCTTGCGTTGAAAGTCCAAAAATCTTAAAGAAACAGGGTTCTGAGAACACCTCAAAACCATCTCTCACTAGAAGGCAGTCCTTTGACAAGCCCCCATTGATAGCTTCTCAGATGCAGAAGGTTCTACCCTTAGGCTCGAGAGAAAGAACCCTGATGACCAAATCATCATCCTCGACTTCCAGATCCACCTTGTCTACAAAGATGCCAAAGTTGCAAGCAAAGTCAATGCCTAAAGCAATCACTTCACGGGCCACGATTTTGAAAAATGCGAAGAAAGGCTCCCCTAGTACCATTATTAAGGGGCAAACTGAGCCTAGCAATTTGGTAGGAGGTGAGAGAGTTCATGATATTGAAGTTGTCGCTGAGACTCAAGACAATGATAAAGCGTCAGTTAAGGAGGTTGATCATTGTGAAAAGATAGAGGATCAAGTTGACGTTGCTGCATTGCATCAGCCGGAACTCCAACAGATAGAGGATGAGGAAACTGGGGAATCAATCACCAATGAATGTAACGATAATGTATTGCTTGAACACCATGAGGATGTGCTTGTAAATGGAGAGGGATGTGCTCAGGTTCAGAGAGAAGAAGTACAACCTGTGGAAAATATTCTTTTGAAAGAAAAGATCAATGATGATGAAAATCACAAGAGGGAAGACCACAATAACCATGAAGAAGCTACAGAAAATGGTGACGAGATGAGAGTTACCGAGGTAGAGATGAAGCCAAAAGAGTCTGGAAATAAGGTTGATCTCATAGATGAAAGTGTCACGGGATCCAATTATGATGGTGAACCAGCGAAATATTCAAGCATTGAAATGGTCATCGAGGTGGGAGAAGAAATTAATGATGTGATTAATAAGCCAAGCGAAGGACAAGGGGTGGAAGGCATTCCAACTAGGCAAGTTATCGTGAAGCCTAATGGAGAAGCAAATACAGTGATACAGAAGAACCAAAAGAATATGGGGAAGGACACCCCCGTGTATAATGACGTGATTGCAGAAACTGCAAGTAAACTCCTTGAGAAGAGGAAGAACAAGGTGAGGGCCTTAGTCGGTGCTTTCGAGACTGTCATCTCCTTGCAAGAACCTGAGCCATGAAATAGTATCATAAGATATAAACATACTTATCTTAAATTGCAAAACTTCCATGTTAGGTTCTCTAGTAGGAAGAATATGTTGGGCCAAGCAATCTACTCAAGGGCACTGAAAAGTGTGGTTTCTAGTTTCAGTTTAAATTGGAGAATTTGTGTCTTTTGTAGGTTTGACCTAATGTGTTCTAAGTTATGATCATCTATGTAAATTCCTTCTAAACTTATTTGTTGCGTTAAACGAGGTGGGACGTCGAAAAGCAAAACTTATATTAGCATTGATTGGTGGTGAAGTTTACTGTATTTTGTCTTTCGTCTTGTATTTGACACAATTTGATACTTATCTTTTGTTTAAACAATCAAGAACATGCCTTTTTACATCTTTTGATCGTGTACTTCTTATTCCCATAATTGTGGAATTCAAAATTTTATTTTCTTTAGTAGTATCAGAAAAAGAAAGGTAACTGATAAGTAACATATGAATATATATGATATATAATGGCAAATAGTCTAAGCTAATCTTTTTCTGATAGCGGGCCTCTGTGATTTAAAGAATCTAATGTAGAAACTCCTTATTAGGGAAAGGACAAATTCAGCCCACGCTCTCTTTCGCCGATTGTAGCTTGTCTCCACTATAATTGTACTTCTAGGAAGCGAAAATTATGACAAGTTTATTTCCTTTTCTAACTCTTATCCGTCCCTCCAATGGAGAGATGCTTCATTATCCAACACACAAAACATAAGTTTTCTTTGCAAATGAAATTTCGTCTTTATTGTCACATGATGCGCTTCTTCGACATTGAAGTATTTTCTCTTTAGAACTTCACAATTTCATTAGCAACCCTCCTAAGTCACTTCTTGGAGCATGGGCTCATTGCTAGGGCAAACAAAAAAGGTTGGGGCTTGAGTTTTATGATTTTATATCCTTGACTAGGAACAAAGACGGGAAGGAATCAATATGCATTTTTTGTGTGAGACTGCCCTCTAGGGAGATGGAGGGAAGGTGATCTGTTTGAGGCCTTGCACTATGCGTTATTGCAAGAGTGTCTTCTCCAATCGATGCTTAAGAACAACTTCATAATATCCTACTCAAATTAGTATTGTTCAATTACTACCATTTCTTCCTCCTTGCGGTTTGATCCCTACTTCATGAATGTTCTAAGGGGAAGGTCGGCAAGCGCTATGGATAGTGGAGGGAAATATTAGGTGAAAGTATTGGAGAAGATTAGATACAGCATGAAAATTTAGAAGAATGCCCTTTTCCACTTCACATTAGGTCAGTTTGATAAACAATCTGTAGTACTATACAGAAGCATTTACATCAATGAATTTGATGGGTATTATGGCTATGACGAGATATATTAATAATGTCCGGTGGCTTGTTTTTCATAATTTGTTATCTTGCATGACTTACTCTTACGAATGTTCTGGTGTAATACTAATGACTAAACATTGATGCTTGTCTGGTTTTTACTACTGCAAGCGACATGAGAGATGACGAACATTTAGCTTTAGCTTGAGTTGTGTGAATTGAGGTGTGGGGACTGTTGGTCAAAATATCCGCTAGTTGATCGGATGAACTAATGAGTCGGACAATAAATTGCTTCTTGAAAACACACTCAAGAGTAAAATCATAATAAATTCTATATGCTTCATTCGAGTATGATTCCAATCAAGAGAGGAATGCCCTTTTCAATCTCTAAGCCGCACAGCTTCTCTTGCGGCCACTCTCGTTGATGCCCTACGAATCGGACTTGATGTTGACTCCGACAAAGTTGCAAGCATTGTCCGTCAAGTGCTCAGCTCCTCTGATAGTACACCAGCTTCTACTACTCAATCTCAAGTTCTTGAAGTGTCTTGTGATGCAATTGCTCCACCCGCTGCTCCGATTCAACATAATGATGGTGCTGATGCTTCCGATTTTCAAAATCTCCCTATTTTACCGCCTACTGAGATCTCAAACCAACCTGCTCATACAAATCCAACATTGAATGGCTCGATGAAAAAATCCTGGAGTGAGCTCTTTCTCCCAAAAAGTCAGGAGAAGCCTCTCCAATTCTATGAGCATCAGATGATCAAGGGGAAGAAACTTGTCAAACCATCGAAGCAAGTGCTTGATGCACGTGTTAATCAATGGCGGAATGCTCTAGTTGGGCAATTACTGGGTAAACCTGTTAGCATCAACCGTATATCCTCGTTGGTAAATTATCCTTGGGGCCGAAAGGGATATGTTAACCTGCTAGAACTTGAGAATGGCCTTATCCTCTTCGATCTACTATTGGAGGAAGTCAAAAGCTGGGTTCTTAGCAATGGCCCTTGGCACATTAACCACACCCCACTTCTACTCAAGCCTTGGCAAAAAAACATTCAAGCTTTAGAGTTGCAGCAAGTCCATCCACCAATTTGGGTTGTTCTTAAAAATCTACCCCTTGAACTAATGACTCCCTAAGGCATCAGCTATGTAGCCAGCGGAATTGGAAATTCCTGTCTGCCTAGACAAATCAAATGACTCCATACGAAAGGCTGGAAAAGCCAAAGTTTGTGTTGAAGCTCGGAATGAGCTTCCGAGCTCCATCATAGTCATGCCTGAGGATGAGTCTACCATTGAAGTGGCTGTTGAATATCCTTGGAAATCTACTGTCAAACGCGTTCAAAAGAGATGGATTCCCAAAATAGATGTTGCTAAAGAACCTCCCACCGAAAACTTTATCATGCGCCCTGCTCCTACAGGCTCTGCCACTGAGATTTCTAGAGAAGGAACAACTCTTCCACAGGCTCTAAATAGCTCCATGGTTGTCTCCACTCAAGGTGATTCAAAGCAATCTACCACAACATCTGGTGCTAGCATATTTCCTGTCGAAATCCCTCAAGCAACCAGCCCCACTGCACTGGAGCAAGGGAAAATCAACATGGTGCATCTACTAGTAACAGGTTTGCTCTCCTCAATGAGGCTACTGAACCTTCCCCTTTGGAAGCGCCATAGAGAGACTCAAAATGCGGCAAAAAGAGTTAGCCAATTACTGCTCAATATTAAACAACAGAAAGCAAGGAGTGGAGCTACAATAGCCCTGGGTAGTAGCAATGTAACTGAAAACTCTTCATAATATCAAATGTTAAACATACTTACCTAGAATATAAGGGGCTTCAATAAGCCCTTCAAGCATCGTGAACTTAGGAGGCATGTATTTAAGCTTAAAAGTCAAATTGTTTGTCTTTTAGAAACTCGTGTACAACAATGTAATTCTAGTGACATTAGAAAAATAATATTGCCTGATTGGACTTTAATCACCAACTATCAACATTCCTCATTAGGTAGAATTTGGATCACGCATGATTGCTCGATATTTGTCAAGATCATGGAAACACAAGTCAATGCATTCATTGTGAAGTCCAGGTGCATTACTCCCTTGAACCTTTCTTTGCCAGTTTTGTTTGCGCTACTAACATTGCAAATGATAGGATCTCTTTATGGAACTCCATGAAAAGCTTTTGCTCTACTATTGGTAACAAGCCATGGATAGTTGCGGGAGATTTTAATACGGTCAAAGCTACGAATGAAGAAAGTAATGGAGATTCAAGTGTTTTACATGGAATGAATGATTTCAAAAAATGCTCATTTCCATTGATTTGCATGATCATACTTGGATAGGTCACCTTTATACTTGGACTAATAAAAGAAGTGAAGGTCATATAGCTAAGAAACTAGACAAAGTTCTCATCAATAGTACATGGCTGTTGCATTTCCCAACCTCTGTGGTAGAACTCCTCAGCCCTCTCATTTATGATCATTTCCCTAGTGTTATTAGCCTCTCTAGTGAGATACTTAAAAGGAATATTTCATTTTGCTTTTTCAATTTCTCAATGTTCGCAATTTTGGAATCAGAATATGCAAGTATACGCGTCAGAACAAGTAATAAAGTGATGAGATCGAGTATCGTACCCACAGAGACCTAACTTTAGAATCTAACTGATTATCAAAATTAAAACAATTATCCTTATTCAAACAATTAAAAGTGAAGGCAATTGAATCGAAGAAATCAACAATGAAATTGAATAACAATAATTCAGATTATGAAAACCTAAGGATCGCAACTTCCCCTAGTCGTTATTCTAATTCTGATTTGTCTCTACTTGTGCCGTCAATTGATTAATGTTACTAATCTAGGGTTCCATTCTCACTTTACGCAGCTCTCGCTTGTAGTAAGATTGTACTCTCAAGATCGTGCTAGCCTACTGTATCTCTAGGTGGTTAATCAGGTGAAAACCCTTTAAGTTTCAACCCTAATTGATTACCTGGAGTGATTAGGTATATCTCTATCCCTCTCACAAATAATTCTGTCTCTCGACACAAATTAACCTAAGTTATATTTTACCGGCTTAATCTAATATTCCTCTCTCGAGTTTAATTAGATTTCCACTTCAACCTAATTGTTGATCAGGCAATTAAGTTGCATTTTAAGAACGGTAAAAATATAAGCGACACAATCAATCAACGAACATAATTGAGATAGATACGAAATTAAGATAAACAACTAGATTTCATTGGTCACCTTAGGATGGAATGTTTAGTTCATGGTGAAAACAAAATTAAACAATGACAAGAATAGAGAAGACATCATCCAATTGAAAACGAAGAAAGGAAGAAACAAATGGTGCAAACTAATCCGGCGTCTCCGCTCGAATTCGATCTTCCGGCTCGATCTTCCTCCTTGTCTTCAATGAACCCTATCCTCACGTCTTCAGCCCAAGGATCCGATTCCCCGCTTAGGAGATGATTTCACTCTAATTTCTTCCCCTCCAAATAGAGATATTTTTCTTTCCTAATATTCTCAAGATAATATTCTCTCCAAATCTTCGTTTCCAACAATTATCTCTAATAATAGAAGGGAAACTTTTCAATTTTCTTGTGAATATCTTCAAGGATTCTCTAATGATTCTTCCTGTTCTTGGTATCCCACAAGTCAAGGAAACCTGATATTCCCGTATCCAGCAGATTCTGCGTGAGTGTCGTGACACCATGTTGCGACAATACGGAACAGAATAGAACAGAATGCAATCTATTCTGATTTGTAATGACACAGTGTCATAACATTGCTGATAGCTTGTAATCCTTGATTTCCTTCTTATCTTCTCAGGTCCATACCAACCCAGTACCTAACATCACAAAACACCATGAGGACAAGAAAATATCAAAAAGGAGACCAATGAGCATCCTAACTAAAACAAATGTAAAATTGACTTCAACTCGAGATTTCACAACCATTTAATATTCAAAAGTGACTAAATAACTCTATTTTTCCTAGAGTTGTCACACCCTCAAACCTAAACTTTGCTAGTCCCGAGCATAGACTCAAAAGAACAAAGGAAAATAATCAAACAAACTACTGGTAAATCAACTTAATTAGGATTTGTTCAGCATCAATCCTCCCTTTATGCTTTCAGGAACACCCTCACACTCCTTTCTCACATATATTTGGTCACAAGCCATGCACACACTAACTGAACCAAGCACCTACTTTCAAACAGATTCTCGTGCCAAGTTTGTGAGAAAACGAGCAGGCAATGTAAGCCACATCAACTCATTCATATTAATGCAAAATATCACACATGTCCTGAATTCAACCTCTCTCTCTCTTTTTCTTCTTCTTCTTTTTTTTTCAAGGGTTTTTTTATTTCTTTTTTTTAATTGCACGACTCATATATCTCGTCCTCATGGCGACCCATGTAGCGAGAAATCAACCAGTGACTCCCATTCCAGTTGGCCCAAGGCACTAGGTGATGAACACCTCTCAGGTCTATTCTCGAGTTAACCGATGGCACTAATAGATAATACAAGCACTTATCTGAGTAAAGCATTTATTGATTTGAATTGATGATAACTTTGCTCAAACATAGATGCTTAGAGCCTTCGCAACCCCCCCTTTTTTTATTTCATTCTCAGACATTACTTATTTAACAGTTTCACATCAATATGCACAGTCCTCAGTTACTCACATAGCAAGCTCAGTTTTTGTGTGTGAAAAAAAAATTAAGAGAAATCTGCTTTCCAGTAAAAGTGCCAGCCAGCCAAGAATGCAACACAACTCACAACTTCCTATCAACATGAGCTATGAGTGCTAGAGTGTTAATTATCCTCATTAAGCAGGGAGGTAATTAGTTGGACTAACCCAGATCAGTTGAACAACCAAAGCAACTAGATCAAATAACCTAAAAAAAAATGAAATTAAAGCCTAGAGTTCCAAGTCCGCCCTGACTATCATTCCAACGCCATTCAATATCAATCAAGCAACACATCAAATAGAACAAACACCCCCAAACCTAATCTAAACATTGTCCTCAATGTTCAAAATAAGAAAGAAAAAGGAGTGGGTCAGTGATACTCTCCGGAATCGATGAATGGTTTGCGGTAGTGTTGACACTTGATGTCTGCAAGTGGAGGCGAGTTCAAGAGTAGAGCAGCAATGAGAGGATTGGCTGGGTGAAAGGCGCGAAGTAGATGGGTCTTCGTATTTTTGTAGACTGCAAAAAAGAGAGCAAAAGAATGTTAGGATTATCATACTCATCTCTCTATCTCTTTTTTTCTTTTTTTTTGTTTTTTTTGTTAATGCCGTGACATACTGTCACAACAATTGACCACGGTTATTTTTTAGATTGCTCTCGGTTTTCAAAAGTAATGACACTGTGTCGCAACATAGTATAGTGACATAGTGTGATGACAATTCATCACAGATTCAATTCTGTTCGCTCTCGGCTTTCACATGTAATGACATAGTGTCACGATGTAATGTCATGACATAGTGTCACGATGTAATGTCATGACATAGTGTCACTACATCAGAATTAGCAAAACTTCTTTCCCAGTTCCTTCAAGGCTGCACCCCGAACTTGCTAACTTTGCAACCAACAAAAAAAACATGTACTTAGAGCTATCAAAGAAAAGACCAAAAAAAATCCAAATAATTAAGTAGAAATAAAGAACTTGGGTTGCCTCCCAAGAAGCGCCACATTTTACGTCGTTGGCTAGACGTCTCACTGTCAAACGTCCTTCAAAAGAGTTGTCTCGGTGTCTCGATTGGTGGTATCCCCAAGGCAAATTTTTAGCCTCAAATTCCTTTTGGAGTGCCGTGCTTTCTTGTTCTCCTTATACTTCCCTGAAGTCACATATGCTTGGCGGCAAAATTTTTCCAACTTGTGCGGTTGCTCTTCTCCTCCCTTTAGTGGAGCCCGCATGGGTTGTGGGCATACTTTCTGCTTTTGATTAGGTGGCTCTTCCTTTGGCAATCTGGACAACTTCATTGATGTTTTTAACCTCTCAAGTTTTGTTGACTCCTTAAGCGCACATGAAGTTGGTTCCAATTGCTTTCGTACTCCACCATTATCTTCACCACCTCGAGGTTGTCCTGAATCTATTACCACTCCAAATGCATTATCGGACCTGTTTAGCACATCAATTAAATAGCAATCATTAGGTTCATTAGGGTCTTTCACAGATAAAAAAATATGGAATGTTACCTCCTCATCATTAACCCTCATGTTAGTTCACCCTTTTCAATATCAATTAATGTCCTACTAGTGGCTAGAAACGGTCTACCAATGATGATCGGGATCTCTCGATCTTCTTCACAGTCTAGCACAATGAAATCAGCAGGAAAGATGAACTTATCAACCTTAACTAAAATGTCTTCTATGATTCCATAAGGAAATGCTAATGACCTATCAGCTAATTGCAAAGTGACCAAGGTGGGCTTAACTTCCCCCAAACCTAGTTGCTTGTATATGGATAAAGGCATCAAGTTAATGCTTGCTCCTAGATCGCACAAAGCCTTACCAGTAAACTGAGTTCCAATAGAACAAGGAATAGTGAAGCTACCTGGGTCCTTCAACTTGGGAGGCAACTTACACTGAACAATGGCACTACACTCCTCGGTAAGGGTTACCATTTCGTGGTTGCCTAACTTACGCTTCTTGGATAAAATATCCTTCATGAACTTTGCGTACTTCAACATCTGCTCCAATGCTTCTACAAAAGGGATGTTAATATGCAATCTTTTAAAAATATCGAGAAATTTTTTAAATTGCTTATCATCCTTCAACCGTTGTGCCCTTTGTGGGAATGGGAGCAGAGGATATGATTTTTCCTTAGCAGTTGGTGCATCAACAATCTCAGTATTAACTAAGCTTTTCTCCCCATGTTTCTGAGTTTCATCAGATGCCATGATGGCTAAAGGACTGTCATTTCCAAACTGTATCATGACATGTGTCACGACATGCGCTGGTTCTGCATCTTGATATACTCTTTTCCTGATTTCACGCCCATTTCTGAGCATGATGGCCATTACTTGCTCTCCCCCTCGACCTCTTGGGTTTACCTCCGTGTCACTTGGTAGTATGCCTTGAGGGCGATTATTAAATGCCTGTGCCAGTTGTCCAACTTGCACCCCCAAGTTCCTGAGTTGACTTGACTGAACCTGAAACATTGAAGTAGAGGTATTAGTAAGATTAATCAAGGCTTCCTCTAATTTAGATAATTTATCAGGAGGAGGAGGATTAGATTTGTGTTGAGCTTGGAATCCCGGTGTGGGTTCGGCTTGGAGTTAGCATAAGAGAAGTTCGGATGATTGCGCCACCTCGGGTTGTAGGCATTCGAATATGGATTGTTCCTTGAATTTTCCCCTGCAAAGTTCACCGATTCTTGAAGCTCTTCACACTGATTAGAATAAACATCCCCTCCTTGAGTGTAGCTAGATCTCGCTCCTTGCCCTTTGAGCGAAGCTACATCCCTTGACAAAGCATCAATCTTTGCCATCAATGCCACAACCGCATCAACTGAATAGATTCCTGATGATCCTCTCCCTGTTGAGACTCTCTCAGCTGGCCATTGGTAGTTGTTGTTGGCCATTTATTCAAGCATCTGGTAAGCCTCAGTCTCAGATTTTCCCATTATGGATCCTCCTGCTGCTGCATCAATGGTAGTCCGAAGAGTATCTGCAAGACCATTGTAAAAAAATTTGAATTAGTAACCGTTGAGGTATTTCATGATGAGGACATGCACGCACTAACTCCTTAAATCGCTCCCATGCATCATAAAGATTTTCTGTAGCGTGCTGTCGGAATGATGTGATGTCGTTTCTCAGCTGCATAGTCTTGTTTGGTGGGAAGTATTTGCTGAGAAACTTTCGAGCTACCATCTCCTATGTGTTCAAAGAACCTGGCGGTAGGGAATTTAACCAAGCTTTAGCTTTATCCCTTAGTGAAAAAGGGAAAAGTCGCATTCGGACTGCTTCAGTCGGGAGTCCATTGTATCGGAAAGTATCGCAGATCTCCAGAAATCTCGCAAGATGATTGTGGGGATCTTCATTTGGCATTCCCCCAAAAGAAGCTGATGTCTGCAGCATCTAGATTATGGCCAGCTTGATTTCAAAATTATTTGCTGCAATGGGTGGCCTCACTATGCGGGATTGATTCATCACTTGCGGTTGAGCATAATCTCGCAAGGTTCGTGGTTGAGGCCTTTGATTAGCTTCTGCCTCCCATGCCAAGACTTCTCCCTCAGCGAGAGGGAGTTTTTCTCCTCTGCCCTCCTCCATATCAACTTGTCTGATGCGTGATTGTCTTTGTTCACTTAACCTTTGATGAAAGGTTCTTTCAATTTCCGAGTTGCAAGGAACAAGATCACCACCACCATCTTGGTGCATATAACAAGTAGTACCTGAAAGGTAGAAAATTAAAAAAAATTAAAAGGAATGAACTAAGGATAATTTGCTTGGTATTAATATCAATTGAAAATTTAAAAAGTTAGGTCCTTGGCAACGGCGCCAAAAAACTTGTTCGCGATTTTAGAGTCGGAATACGTAAATGTACATGTCAGAACAAGTAATAAAGTGATGAGATCGAGTGTCGTACCCACAAAGACCTAACTTCAGAATCTAACTGATTATCAAAATTAAAACAATTATCCTTATTCAAACTATCAAAAGTGAAGGCAATTGAATCGAAGAAATCAACAATGAAATCAAATAACAATAATTCAGATTATAAAAACCTAAGGATTGCAACTTCCCCTAGTCGTTATTCTAATTCCCATTTGTCTCTACTTATGCCGTCAATTGATTAATGTTACTAATCTAGGGTTCGATTCTCGCCTTACGCAGCTCTCGCTTGTAATAAGATCGTACTCTCAAGATCGTGCTAACCTACTCTATCTCTAGGTGGTTAATCACGTGAAAGCCCTTTAAGTTTGAACCCTAATTGATTACCTGGAGTGATCAGGTATATCTCATCCCTCTCGCAAATAATTCTGTCTCTCGACACAAATTAACCTAAGTTATATTTTACCTGGCTTAATCTAATATTCCTCTCTCAAGTTCGATTAGATTTCCACTTCAACCTAATTGTTGATCAGAAAATTAAGTTGCATTTTAAGAACGGTAAAAATATAAGCAACACAATCAATCAACGGACATAATTGAGACAGATACGAAATTAAGATAAACAACTAGGTTTCATTGGTCACCTTAGGATGGAATGTTTAGTTCAAGGTGAAAACAAAATTAAACAATGACAAGAATAGAGAAGACATCATCCAATTGAAAACGAAGAAAGGAAGAAACAAATGATGCAAACTAATCCGGCGTCTCCGCTCAAATTCGATCTTCCGGCTCGATCTTCCTCCTTGTCTTCAATGAACCCTATCCTCACGTCTTCAGCCCAAGGATCCGATTCCCTGCTCAGGAGATGATTTCACTCTAATTTCTTCCCCTCCAAATAGAGATATTTTTCTTTCCTAATATCTCTCGAGATAATATTCTCTCCAAATCTTCGTTTCCAAAAATTACCTCTAATAATAGAAGGGAAACTTTTCAATTTTCTTGTGAATATTTTCAAGGATTCTCTAATGATTCTTCGTGATCTCGGTATCCCACAAGTCAAGGAAACCTGATTTTCTTGTATCCAGCAGATTTTGCATGAATGTCGTGACACCATGTTGCGATAATACGGAAACAGAACAGAATGCAATTTGGTTTGAGTTGTAATGACATAGTGTCATAACATTGCTGATAGCTCGTAATCCTTGATTTCCTTCTTATCTTCTCAGGTCCATACTAACCCGCAACCTGCAAAATAATCCCAACTCAGTACCTAACATCATAAAACACCACGAGGACAAGAAAATATCAAAAAAGAGACCAATGAACATCCTAACTAAAACATATGTAAAATTGACTTCAACTCGAGATTTCACAACCATTTAATATTCAAAAGTGATTAAATCGCTCTATTTTTCCTAGAGTTATCACTCAACATTGTAAAGTCACATTGGTCATAAAACATCACTGACACTTGCATGTTCCGATTGTTTACAAAGCTCAAGTCTCTTGGTAAAGGTCTTAAGGAACTTAACAGAACCCTCTATCTTGATATATGCACAAGAGTCCATGAAACCAAAGAAAAATTGGAGGCCATTCAACTGCAAATTTCTAATGGTCTAGCCAATCTAGATCTTGTTTCTTAGGAAAAAGCAATATGCACTGATTATGTCCATCTTAGAGTAGCTGAAGAGAGTTTTTGCAAACAAAAATCATGCATTAGATAGCTCTCCCTATGCGACCAAAATACTGCATATTTTCATAGAATAATGAAGTGTTGAGAACACTATCAAATTTCTTGTCACCTCAGACAGACAAAGGCTCACTGATCCCAAAGATATTGTTGCAGAGGCTGTGAGCTACTACACCTCTCTATTACGTACTACCGACCGTTTGGTCATAGGAGGAGACTGAGAGCAGCTGCAAAATCTCATTTCTTACAGGGTCAGCTTAGAACACCAAAACCTTCTGGTTAAGCCTGTTATAGCAGAGGAAGTGAAAACTGCATTATGGGCCATGGATAGTAATAAAGCGCCGAACCATGATGGGTTCAATGTATACTTCTTCAAAAGTGCTTGGAACATAATAGGCTTAGAATTTACCCAAGTTGTACTTTAATTATTCAGCACCTCAAACTCTTGGGTAGCATAAATAGTACTAGCGTCTCACTAGTTCCTAAGGTCTCTAACCCCACTAAAACAGGGGACTTTAGGCCAATTTCATGTTGCAATGTCATTTACAAATGCATTTCCAAAATGATTGTGGATAGACTAAAAATCATTTTGTCTTCATTCATTTCTCTTAACCAGTGAAGGAAGAGACATAGGTGATAATATATTGCTTGCTCATGAACTAGTTAAAGGTTATAAAAGGAGAGGCATTAGTCCCAGGTTTTGTAAAGGCAGACATCATGAAAGCCTTTGAATTTATTAATTGCAACTTCCTCATGAACATCTTGCATGTTATTGAAACACCTCGTCAATTCATATCTTGGATCAGATCTTGCATCACGGGGGCAACGTACTCCATCTTAGTAAATGGTAGTCTTGAAGGTTACTTCAATGGTAAAAAAGGTGTAAGACAAGGAGATCCATTATCTCCTTATTTGTTGTCATGGCCATTGAAGTCCTCTCGCAACTATTGAATAATGCAGCCACTAAAGGCTGATTGATTTATCATCCTTTTTGCTTAACACACTTGGGTTTTGCTGATGACGTGCTTATTCTCTTGAAGGGTGAACTTAGTTCCATTATTGCTCTCATGGACATTTTTAATGAATTCTATACAATGTCTGGCCTTAAGTTAAATCCCAATAAGACTGAAATATTCACTACCAGTTTAGCTCAAGAGCAAATTGCTAGGATCATACAACTTAGTGGTTTTAAGTATGGTAGCCTTTTTTGTGCAATATTTAGGTGTCCCCCTTGTCCCAAGAAGGCTAACCGATAAAGATTGTAAGCCATTCATCAATAAAATTACTTCAAGAATTGAGGGCTGGGCTGTCAAAAAGCTTAGTTATGCTAGAAGGCTCTAGCTCATCCAATCTGTGTTATTCTCTTTGACAAATTTTTGTTGCAAGGCCTTCCTCCTACCTAAAAAAGTGATTAGAGTTGTTGAGAGTAAATGCAGATCCTTTCTCTGGAAAGGCAAGAATGGGCCAGCAATAGGAGCAAAAGGTAGCTGGGACTCCATATGCTTATCCAAAACTGAGGGAGAATTAGGCCTCAAATAGCTCGCTACATGGAATATTGCTTGTGCTTTCAGATTTCTTTGGTTATTAATTAGTGGTGCAGGTCCACTATGGATAGCTTTGATCAAGGAGTACATCATTAAGGGAAGTAATTTCTGTTTCCTTCCTATACCCAATGATTGTTCTTATGCTATGAAGAAACTTCTCAAGTTGCAATCCTCTACTTACTCTATGATTAAATACAACATTGGAAATGGATAAAATACTTCCTTTTGGTTTGATAATTAGCATCCTTTAAGTTCTCTCCATTCTTTGCTTTCAAACAACAATATAAGTGGTACTGGCCTACTTTTGCATGACAAGGTGGCTCAATCAATCAATTAAGATGGATGGAATTGGAGGCCATGTAGATCAACCATAATGCACACAATATAGTAGCAAGCCTACGACATTCATCCCTCTCTTTTTCAACAAGACAAGATTACCTGGCTTCCCAATTCCAAGGGGATATATATCACTTCGAGCAAATGGGATTATCTTAGACCAAAAGGAGCTCGAGTACCTTGGCACAAGTTAACATGGTCACAACCACTTATACCTCGTGATACATTCATTTCATGGCTTGCCATAAAGAACAAACTTAGCACCTTAGATAGAATTCAAAGGTGGAAACCCGGTACCAACTCCAATTGCATCTTCTGCAATGAGGCATAGAAGTTAAGAAATCATCTATCCTTTGCATGTTCCTATACTCAACTCATATGGGAACGCATCCTTGGCCTAAATTAAGATCACGGAAGCCCATCTGACTGGGAGACTGACCTGCTGTGGGCCATCAAAAGGTAATAAGGCAATAAGCTCCAGTCCATTATTTTTAGATTGTCATGGTAGGCTTGCATCTACTTTGTTTGGAAGGCTTGAAATGAATTTATTTTTGCAGCTACTCCCTTCTCCCAACTTGCTGTAAATTCTCGTCTACTAGGTTTCTCTAACCTGTCTAAGAAAAGTAGAATAGATTTTCACAGACTGTTGCTTGTCAATTGGGGCATCCCCCAGTAAGCAACTTGCTTTTTGTGGTCGAAGCCTCCCGAGCTTGACCTATGAGCTCTAACTGTCATGTATATTTTGAACATTCTTTCTTATAATATCAATAGAGCATCACTGATTTCCATGAAAAAAGGAATTTAGCAGTAATATTATCCGAACTCTTATATTCTAACTTAGTGCTACTGTCAACAATTCGTCTATGTTTGCATTCAACTGACAAATTTTGTTACGGTGTATAAGGGCACGAGAGGTTATGGAGAATGCCATTTTGTTGAAACTTGTTTTGAAATTCACATGATAAGAATTCTCGAGTATCATTTGAAAATAGAGCTTCAATTTTTAGTTTAAGGAAATTCTCAACCGATAGTGAAAGGCACGAGAAACTTGGAAGACATCATCTCTAAATTTAAGCATAAAGAAAAAAGAAATAGTATTGATGAACCGGGTTGCAAATGTTATATGTATTAATGGATGGAACAATAAATTTGTTCACAGTGCACAGAAGAGGAAACTGAGATATTTTTCCCAATTGAAATGCATAATAAACACGGAGAATATTATTATCAATAGGGAAGGAGGATGTTGAGACATTTATCACCAAAAAAGAGGTAGGGTGATTCAATCATTTATGTCAAAGAGGACTGAACGAGGAAAAAGTCTTCAATGGAGTAGTCATACTATATCGCTATCGCTTACGTTGTATATTTGTCTAATAAGAATTTACTATTTATATATTATTTCCAATTAGGGTTTACCATTTTTTAGGTTTTTAATATTTTTTACCATTTATATATTATTTCCAATTAGGCTTCACCATTTATTTAAGGTTTTTTTTAAATATTTTTAAAGATTTTGTAGGATTTAATAACCATAATTGTATAATTATTGATTACATGTCAAGTTGTGATTAGATGGATATACCACGTAAGTCATGCTGACGCGGTATGACCGTTCCACTGAAAACTTCTTATTAACGAGATTGAGCAAGAAAGACTTGGGGGAAACAATATAACCTATCTCTAAGAGGGCCCTCAAAGTAGTTGCTACTATTTTTGCAATTACTTTACCATAAAAAGAGTAGTGTCAACTTCAAATAAAATAATTATTATTTTTAACAAATGGAGGAATTGAGATTTTTTTTTGAAATTTTAGAAGCATCCAAGAAAATTTGTGGAGGAATTGAAAGAAATGGAAAGGGTTGATTTGATGGGCTGACAGAGATTCGGCTTGATGGAAAATTTTATCAAACTGGTAAGGTACCATACCTTACCCGGTTTCCACCGTTGGATTTGTCGGGGAAATCCGAGCCCTCCATTAGTTGACCTCCTATACCGGTTGCCGGTTGCCAGTTTCCATTCTCTTTTCCCCCCTGTCATCGCTGAAAGCTGTCAAAGCTCTTTCCTCAATCCCCCCTTCTCCTCGCTCAAACCTGTTCTGTATGACCCTCACCTTGGGTTTTCAATTTCAAAAACCTCTGCTTGTCTCTCAGTCGCCGGCGTCCCTCCCAGACCATAACCTAGTCGACGTAAGCTGATCCGACTCTCGTTCACCGCCGATCCTTGATTCATGATATCTGAAGCCGCCATTCTGTTGATGTCAGGTGCAGGTGAAGGAGAAAGAAGACAGGTGCAGAGATTGATCTGGGAGATTTTGAAGATGAACAACTATTTCCTGGTGAAGGAGTTCGGTAGAGGAACTGCTAGCGTTCAGTTGAGCAAGGAGCCTAACAATCTCTACAACCTCAGCTCGTACAAGCACTCCGGTATGATTTGATTAATTTTTTCCCAAATGAAAAAAATGGGGATTTCTGAATGGTGTAAAAATCTTTTCTGTTTTTACCTCCCTCTTATTGATATTAGTTTATATGGGTTGGAATGTTTTTGTAGAAGAGAGGTAGAATGAGTATGTGTTGGCTGTTTGCCTTCGGAATTATGTTCCCTGCAATATTTGCTGGTTGTGGATTTGTGTTTTCCTGTGTGAGATCAGTCATCTCTCTGAGCTGATGGAAATGAAGTTCAGTGTGGAGAGGAGAATTTGCCGTTGAATCTCTGATTCATGAGCTGGTTGTTCCAGGAAGAAGTTTCTTTGTGATGTAAATGCTGGGAAATCTTTTCCCTTGTGCTTTTAGAAAAGTAGTAGTTTGTTGGTTGGTATTCAATCCTCATTAGTAAAGGTCTTATTATTGTGATTTTCAGGCTTGGCAAACCATAAGACGATCACCATTCAAGCAGAGGGAAAGGAGCATGCCGTGTTACTCGCCACCACCAAGACCAAGAAGCAGAGCAAACCCGCAGCCTTTCTTCACAAGTCTGTGATGAAAAAGGACTTCCCCGGGATGGCCAAGGGTGTTGAACCAGGTACTTTATTTATCTGGCTTTTTTTGGCCTGATCCTGTAGATTCCTGCGGCTTGTTTGTGTTTGTCTTGTAAATTTTTTCACTGCATTTGTTGTTGCTCCATTAATGGATGCATTTTGTCTGTTTCGTCTTAAGGAGGTTAAGAAAGATGCACTTTCAGTGACTTTGTTTCTTTTGACATTTCTGATTGTATCCTAACCTCCTAACCTCAATGATGAGCCATTAACGTGTTAGGAGAGCGTCTTCAGTTGGTTTCTTCAATGAAATGTAATTTGTTACGCATGGCTTCTGAGACTATTCTCTCATCTTTCGACCAACTTGTGGAACTTGCCATCTATACTGGAACAAAATATGCTTAGGTTGCGTCTATTGTTTTATCGCATTAGTCGTATTTCTTCCTAATGGGCAGACATAATCCTCTCATGCATGGCAGTTATAATCATTGTGTGCAAGCTTGTGTTACTTGGTAGATAGTGTAATTTTCCGCATGTGTATTTATTGTAGAATCACCATATTATGAGCAGTGAACCTACTGCACATAATGAAGTGACGATTATTCTCAATTGTTCCTGTTATGGTATCGGAGATTTAACTTGAGCATTTCTATAATCTTCCCTCCTGAAAACACATTCTCATCCATGGTTGGTGGGTCTCACTTTTGTACTTAAATCCCGTTCATCCATGTGACTTATTCTCCAAGCTGAAGTGACCTGATCATCTGTTACACCTTCTAATCTTTATTCAGTTTCCATTCTTTGAAAAATGCAATCTTCGGCTGAAAACCGATGAATTTGTCATGTTTGCCCTTTTGTCTGAATTTTCTTGGAAATTAAGGATCCTAAAGTATCCGGATAGATGTAGAATTTTGCATAAGAAAAGTTGAGAAAGTAGCTAGACATTTTGTCTGATGTTAAATAGATTATTAATAAGAAGTAAATAAAATATGTGATTTATGTAATGGTTTATAAAGTTTTCCCAAGATCCTCTAAATCATGTATCTATTTATACTATTTATACTATTATATGTCAATGTCTCGACCCTGATGTGCTGTAATGATTTTTTGTTGATTGCTTATCGTATGTCTCTCGTTGGAGCCGATACTTTTCCCTTGGTGACAACATTTGATTTTGTGATCGGCACAGGAAGTTTTCCTCTCCTAGTTTCCAGCACATCAGGGTCGAGACATCTAGATATGAAAGAGGTAATTTCAAGCTTTGATTGCATGAAGCGATGGAAGGTACACATATCTCTCTTGTCTTGAACTTATAGGTGCAATTGGTGCTTCTCTGGTAAATATTTTTCTGGAAATTGATTTGCCTTTGCGGCTATTCTGGTGATTTTAAATGAAGTTGATCTCATCTTAATTTTTCGAGATTTAAGGCTTAGTACAAGAAATACTGTTAAGATTGATCTCAATATTGAGGAAATTAGCTTCAGTCAAAAGAATAAGCTCACGAAAATAAATTGTAACTGTGTTAATAAGGTCGCGGGAAAGCTTTGTCTTCTATGAAATGAGAAACACACATAAGTATGCTAGATTACAACCCACATATTACATGTCAAAATTAGTCACCCTTTGCTGCCATGTTCATGGCTCCTGTCATGCATCTATTGGCGTCCTGCCTCCTTGTTATCAAATCAAATATGTTTTTATGAATGAATTGAACATCTTAGCTAATGATATTGATGAACCATGGGTTATAATCGGACCATTGACTATTGTAAATTTTGATAGGTTGGATATGAGTATTCCCTTTATTTATTATGGTAGATAAAATTAACAAATCTTCAATTCCTAACTCCCTCTTTTAGCCATGGTTCTCTTAATTTTTGCTTCCACAGTAATTCTCTTCTTAGAAGATATTCATCTAAATTATACTTCAGGATTCTTTCTTGGCATATGGTAGTTTGTACTTTCTATAGGTTCCTTTTCTTGTGTCAATTTTTTCCCGTTAAGAGTTTCATCAATTATACAATCAAAATATTGAAGAAATTTTCATTCCATTATTTTTAAAACTTATTTTGTATACCAGGTTTCCTTTGCTTGGTGAGAGGTGTGCTAGTTTTGTGAACACCGGTCATTCGACCTCAGTCCTAAATAGAGGCTTTGGCTAACCTCTAGCAATTTGTGGCACTCTGAAGTCCCCATCTATCAACAGCTTGACAGAGAAGGTAGTGCCACATTGGTGAGTAAGGTGAAGGTTGATTTGGAAAATGTAGGTACTTTGAAGATCCTAGAATTTAAAGGGAAAGGATGTTAGCGCTATTTTTTTTTTTTTGTGGATGGCTTTTCTTTGTTGAAATTTGTGAGATTGTATCCTATATCATGAAGCGATCCTTTCATGAATTCGCTGTGCACGACTTTTGGTCGATTATTAATTGAAAATTGAATAGTTTTGTTTTATATGGGAAAATTTTATAAAACCTTTAAAGTGCCATACCTTTGAGCCTTCCCACATTTGGATATATTGTGCAAATTTGAACCGTCCAATATCTATCGTTGCGATTCGGTTGCCAGTTTCCATTTTTTCCCAGTGAAAATGTCTCTCTTTTTGCATCCGGTTGGCATTTCTTGTTTTGTTTCTGTCGAAACATCTGTCGTTGCTGTTAAACCTGTTCTCTTTGACCCTCAGCTAGGGTTTTCGATTTGAGCGAAGATTGGTTTGATTCCTGAAGGTTTTTTGATCCAATGACCTTGGTTAGATCAATCATCATATCCTCCTGAAGGTTCATGCAATCATTGAGAATGAAGGAGTCATCGTAAGAAAGCAGCGTGGCAAATGTTGACAGCAAAGGTCAGTGTACTTCCGTTTATCTACTTCAAATCCATTGTTCTCAAGGTCTAACATAGCATACGAGTGGGAAAGGATGGTAAATCTTGTAATTCTGTTCAGCTTCTTTCTATTATTAACTCTGCATGCAGTCATCAACCATAGTCGGGCCAAAGAAATAGCATAGTAGGATATTTTAGCAACCTTTTAGTTCTTTCTGTATTGAAATGTATACCTATAAAAGTTTATAAGCAGTGAAACCCATTTCATTTGCATGTGGTATAAGTAGACTAATTGGTTAACTTTGTAGAAGCCAAATTGCATAGTATCTATTCATCATTATCATAGGATTTGGTTAATCACTCAAATGACATTCCCTAATTGACTTGTTTTGCATGAATTGGTGAGGTTTCTTCCAAAAAAAAAATAAACTTTTAGAAAATCAAGTCAAACTATATTTGAGTAATGTAATTGTACTCAAGTCATGAGTAATTTTATGAACTGTTGCGAACTGGGAGGATCCCCAAAAGTTGAAGGTGTAAAGCTCCTCCTACCACGCAAATGTGATCATTATTCCAAATGATATCTATTGATCTTTTTGCTCTAAGGCTATGTAAGATAGGATCTCCATTGCTTAAATAATAAGATGTATGGTGGAATGTTAAATTTCTCCATAATGCTCTGTTTCAATTTGAGTGACGAAAATGTGAATCCTAAACAACTTATCTGTAATCGCCATTGAAATTTTTGTCGGACATAGATATACAACATTACATGAACTCTATGTAGAGAGGATGGTCTGACGAAAATTTGAACACTTCAATCCTATTTTGAGAATATTCTGCATATTACTTTGTTAACTTCAATCCTATTTTTTGAATTTTCTGCACTTACTTTGGTAATTATGACTTTCTTATAGTGTGATTGATTTTGGTTGGAGTAAGTAGATGGTTAAAGTGAATTGGTTCAAACATATATGATTTTCTTAATGAAATTTTGACTTATTGACTTATTGGATTAGGTTTTTAAGGAAATATGATGAAACCGTGGCGGTACTAATCCGTGGCACTTCACCGTTGGATGTTCAGGAGAAATGTCAACCATCCAATGTTTGACCTAAATCTTCGGCAAGCAGTTTCCTTATTTTCGGGGTAAAAATGGCTCTCTCTTTGTCTTACTTTCTATCGTTGGATTAGTTGGATTTTGTCTGTGCTTGGTGAGTTAAGTATATATTAATCATAATGGGAGTCATTTGTTGGTTGGTTTTAGCATAGGATGTTTTTTTTATGCAAATACTGTATTGTTCGTACATGTTACATATCATGTTGGTCTGCTTGAGCGCATAGGGAATTGACTTATGTGGAAGGGAAATGCAACTCTTGAAGATGTTATGAAAGGAGGCAAATGCAGCAAATGTCGCAACCGTTTCCCCAAAGAAAGTTATGCGAGGACTAGTGTTTGAATTTGCAAGTTTACTATTCATTTAAAATGTTGGTGGTGTTGGTTTTGGATTGCATTATGACAATGGCTTTGTATTAAGTAGTGATGACAGTCAATGGATGACATTGTACTTTGATGTGTACGTTCGGATGATGTATTATATGAATCCGTAATTTATACATTTATGTTTACTCAGTTGTTAAATTTAATGAAAAGGTTGAACTTTACAATTCATTTTTTGAGGTTTGTTTAAGGTTGTGCAAGTAGGGTTTTGGTCATGGCCCGCAAATTTGACTACAATTGGCATGAAGCTCAAATCACTATATTTATAAGAGTGAGACTATTAATATGGTAGTTAAACAAGTAATTGAACGGTATGTTCGAGTCATAATCTTATATCATATTCTGAGGGACGTATTGATGATGGCTTGGAATTTTCATTTATCATGTGTATAAGGATCGTGTCATTCAATCATGTTTAATTATGTTTGGGATTGGGATGATGACTCAGGTTTGTGCTATACATGTTAAATGCTAATTTTGGTATGATATTGACCAACGTAATGTTTTCGTGGCAGCGAGCTTCATGAATAGTTAGCAAATGTGTCATTTGTCACATCATGGCAGCCGTGGTTCTTTATTAAAATGATGTTGAGGTCCAATCATCATATCAGGCTACGGTGAGCGTAGGTAAATAGATCATGAAGAGGTCGGAAAAATTTTGACTATATGTCGATTGAAAAAATGAGATGCACAGTACGTGGTTCTATAGGGGCTGATGATACAAGTATTATACCTCCCAACCTTGTGCAACAAGGCACCGATATTTGTGTCAATTTAAATGAGCATTGTAGGGGGCACCGGCGGCATCAATCACGTGCAAAGGCATAATATAGGATGAAAAAGACTGAACATGTGATGCTGCAGCGGCGTAATGTGTGTGGCAAAGCACATTCATTATTGCCAATCATATTCCGTGGACAACACATCAGAACATTGGTTGTTTGCTTTGAATAAAAAACCATTAAGCAACTTATAAAAAACCACCAATGTTTTTCAATTTAAATGACCATTATTGGTGGCAGCGGCGGCATGAATCACGTGCAAAGGCATTACATGGGGTGAAGAAGACCGAACATGTAGTGCTGCAGCGCCGTAATGTGCGTGCCAAAGCACATTCATTATTGCCATTCATATTTCGTGGCCAACACATCAGAACATTGGTTCTCTGTTTTGAATGAAAAACCATTAAGCAACTTATTAAAAACCACCAATGTTTTTGTCAATTTAAATGACCATTATAGGTGGCAGCGGCTGCATCAATCACGTGCAAAGGCATTACATGGGTTAAAGAAGACCGAACATATGGTGCTGCAGCGCCGTATTGTGCGTGCCAAAGCACATTCATTATTGCCATTTATATTTTCTGAAAAACACATGAGAACATTGGTTCTCTGCTTTGAATGCAAAAATCATTAAGTAACTTATTAAAAACCACCCTCTCCCTCTCCTTCAATGTAGTAGTTGTTTTAGTCACATCATACATAAAACTGTTGGTTGGGTGGAATTAATGCTTCTTCCATAAACCAACCTACAAGTCAAGGAATGTACAAGATAAATGACGTTATGCTGCAGAAGAAGCCTGTTGCTGAAGAAGAAGGCTGCTGCTGAAGAAGAAGAAAGGGAACTCAATCCTCTCCATGTCATGGGTGAACAAGTGAAGGCTGTTGAAGGTATAACATCATCATGTCTTCATTCAGTAGCCTAAGCAGTGGACTCTTCAACTATTACAATATGATATCGATCATACACCACTAAGCAATGCTTGTACAAGTTGGCTAGCAGAAGATAGTAAAAGTCTTTCTGTTGACCGTGTCATGGCCATCGTACATGGGAGTCGTGGCACAGTATTTCTGGAAATGAAATTCTATAGATATATAGTACGAATGGTATTCTATATTGTATTTATCCTGTATAACAGTCATATTTGTTGATCATACTATTTTGAACTTGTCACAGATATCATAGAAGGTAATGATCGAGCGTAAAGTCAATTAGAATATGAAGATATATATAAATGGTGTTTGGCTCATTGTTAGAAGTGGAGGACTTCTACAAGAAATTCGCTCATGCAAATGGTTTTAGCATTTGGCGGCATGACATTCAACGAAATCGTAACGGCACGAAACAATGTTGAAGTTAGTATGTAGTAGACAAGGGTTTCGTAGGACAGAGTACTTAGAACGACAGGACCATAAACGAGGGAAGAGACCCATTACTAGGGTAGGATGTCCGGCCATGTTCCGTGTAGGATTGACTGGGGATACATGGGTTGTTAGACAAGTGATATTAGAGCATAATCATGACTTGGCTAGCACAGATGAAGTCTGCTTCTTGCGTAGTAACTCCGACATTCCTCAACACACCATGGCAGAAATTCGTACGATGCATTCATCAGGAATGAGAGTATGTGACATCATGCAATTTTTAGCCGAGCGAGCTGGGGGCTTTGGAAATGTTGGCTTCTCTACTACTGATATATATAACTTCATCAATGGTGAAAGTAGGGAAGTCATACGAGATGGGGATGCAGAAACTGCTATTGCTTACCTAGTGGGTAAGAGGGATACAGATGTTGGCCTTTTCTACAAGACTCATGTAGTTGATGGTCGGCTAGCCCGATTGTTTTGGGCGGACTCTGATAGTAAGTTGGATTATGCATGTTTTGGCGATGTCATTGCAATGGACTCAACGTACAAGACCAATGCTTACAACATGCCGTTGATTGTTGTTGTGGGTGTCAACCACCATCACCAGACTGTTATTCTGGGGATTGCATTGCTAGAGGAGGAAAGCACTGAAGCGTACATATGGTTTATGGAGACGTTTCTCGAAGCTATGCAGGGCAACCATCCGAAATCAATTGTCACAGATGGAGATAAAGCCATTGCAAATGCTATACGTGCCGTTCTTCCACAGACTAGGCATCGATTATGCGCATGGCACTTAGAGAGAAATGCAATGGCCAACATTCATAATACAAGTTTCCTGTCTGATTTTAAGAAGTGTATGTTTTCAAACATTTCAGTCAATGATTTCGAGGCATTGTGGCATGCTGTGGTTGAGAGGCATCAACTTAAGGAGAATGAATGGATTAAGTCGACGTACAACACTCGACACCTTTGGGCTGAGGCATACCTACGAGGTCATTTCTGGGGTGAGCTTCGTAGCACCAAGCGATGTGAAGGGTTGCATGGCAGATTGAAGATGTATGTTCAGCGTAAGCACAAGTTATACGTCCTAGTAAAACAAGTAAGTCGAGCATTGAGGACGATGCGTCATAGCGCGTTCCGGGCTGATTACAATAGCAAACACTCCTTACCAGCAACAACGACTGTCCTTAAGAAGATTGAGGAATTCTGTGCTTCTGTTTTCACGCCTGAGTCATTCGTGAAGGTCCAGAAAGAAATACGGTATGAAGCTCTTCTATTTGTGACAAAATTGGGAGGAACTGAATTACGAAAAGCTTACACCATAGGTGGTTACAACAAAGCAAGTGCCACTTTCAATGTCATCTACATGGTCGATCTAGCATCTATTGTCTGCTCATGTCGCTATTTTGAGACCGTTGGCCTCCCCTGTAGGCATGCATTCCATGTTGCCAAGGTAAATAGCTTAGAACGAATTACTGATAATCTCATATTGCGAAGATGGACTCGTTCAGCTAGGACGGTACCACATGGACCAAGCAGTTCGCAAGTGTGTACTTCTATCGCACAGGACACTAGATATGGAACATTGATGTCTGCCTGTGCAAGATTGTGTTACTTGGGGTCTCAAACAGTTGCATCATATAATGACCTGCATAATAAGATAACTGAGCTTACAATTGAAGCTGAGGAAGAAGCCCATAACTCAATGCTCCCCAACCGTGGTGAGGACCAGATAGGTGATCCCGAAATTTGCATTACGAAAGGCATGAGTCATAAAGGAAGTAGGGCGAAGGCAGCGTGCAGGCGATGTGGCATCTGTCGGGAACCTGGCCATACTCGAGCTCATTGTCCAACTCACAGTAGACCAACTGAAATAATGTGGGCCACGACAGTGGAAGCCGAGCCGATTCATTCCATCAGCTGCTCAACCAACGGAGGACTGTACCAATATGCAAGACTATTTTTCGACTTCTACATCTGTCTATCAACATTCTGAGGGGTGGGACCCAATTGCTCGTAAGCTTTCACAACCGAATAGTTCAGTTGAAGAATTCGTTCATGTTGCGAGCCAAGGCACTTCGTCCATTCATGCACGATTTGGACGGTCAACCTCACCTTTCGAGTGGACTTTAATGTGTACGTCCATAAGTTCATAATTTTTAACTCATTCTCTTTCAATACTCTTTATTCCTCTAATTTACAATGGTTATTGAATTTCGCAGGAAATTATCGACGGGCGATGTTTGTATTATCGATCGAGTGAAGCGGATTAGTCTGTCACTTTTTGAACATATGTAGGTTATTAGCAGTTCATGTTATATTACTGTTTTTCGTATGTATGTACCTTTTATATGGACTATGAACATGTTCATGATGAATGAATGATAGTTTACCATATCTACCTACTTATTGCTTTTCATTATTCCCACTCCTGTATGAGGTGTGATAGCTATGGTCCAACACCATGGCACTATCCAATCCAATCATTTTGAATATTGACCAGTAGCTGAACAGTCGTGGCATCGAACCTTTGGCGTCCTGACTATTAACTGCATTCCTTTTGTAATTTACGTTGTACTATTGCGGCTTTTGCATTCAAACTATAGCATCAACACACTAGAACATATTCCTTTTTCCTACTGGAACGATCCCACGATACCAGTAAATGTATATTTTCTCATAACTCCCCCTCACATGGGAGCTTTGCCGTCATATATATTGCGCCATGACACATGGCATTCAATTCCCTGAGCATAGTTCCGCGTACCCTTTGCGCTATGTCATCACTGATATTGCGCTACGGCGCTGACCAATCGATTTATTTTATGAATTTGTCTTGCGCATACGCGCTGTTGCGTGCTATCTATTTCGCGCTATGGCTGTGCCCAATGGAGCCATTTTGCAATATTTTCCAGAATCATTGGAGTTGAGGCGCGTATTATCTTGCGCTGCAGCTCGGCCCAATAGCTGAACTCTTCAGAACCATTCCACCGTTGGATGTGGAGCATTGATGGTGGCCGTCCATTCAAAAAACCTAGAAATATATTTCCCACCCCCATTGTTTGGAGGGAAGACAGCATTGGTTCTGACCTCCACTCCTTCCACCCACGGGCGACGACGATGTGCAGTAACCTCCGAGAAGAGCACGAACAAAGGGGATGAACAACATCAAGAAAGGTCGCAGAAGGACGAGTACTTCATAGACGAACAACAGCAGCAGGGCAAGCAACGTTGGCGGCCACCGAAACAGCACGGACAGAAGGTTCGATTTCTTTTATCACATCAGACACCGACCATTACACGACTGCAGCTTCTCAGGAGAAGCAGAGGAATACCTCCTTAACACGAACAAGATAGGCCTGCTACTGACGTCGGCTTGACTGACGAGGACAGAGCGAAAGCAACAAACAGAGCCGTAGCAAGAAGGAAGAGAGTGCAAGAACTACGATTTCGGTTTTGAAGAAGATGAAGAGAAAGCGTACAAAGGAGGTTGAAGAGGCAATGCAGAGGAAAACGAAGATTGCAGCTGAGCAATGGTCCACGAGAGATGTCAATGTCATGGACTGTACAAATGTGCAAGAAGAGTCGAAGGTAAGTTAGTTAGCTGGTCGAAAATTCTTTTAATAGCTTTCATATCTCATGTCCTGATTGAAGTTGTTAAATGATTTCCCAGGTTCATTTGTTAACTCGTTGTTCTCCTGACCGTATTAGAAATATGTTTGAGAAATTTGATGACGAGAGGAGAAATGTTGTTATAGAAATAGGGTTTGGTGGATTGCTCAATGTTCCACAGATGCGGCTGCTTCGAACAATGTGTTCATTTTTGATCGAATGTTTTGATGAGACCAATAGGAAATTGGTCATTCATGATACAGAGAAAACTGTCAGTGAAGTTGATGTTCAGAGGCTGCTAGGTCTGAATTGTATTGGTGTGGATGTTCCAATAGATGGTTCGGAAGAAGACATTCAACCGATGTTGGAGGATTTGTCGGAAGCTGGCAAAATCCATTTGCTGAGGTTAGAGGCAAGGTTGTTAGATAGCAACAGTGATGTGACCACAGACAGTTATAAAAGGATGTTGACACTATATTTGATTGGATAT
Source organism: Lagerstroemia speciosa (assembly GCA_037672795.1). Lineage (NCBI taxonomy): Eukaryota > Viridiplantae > Streptophyta > Magnoliopsida > Myrtales > Lythraceae > Lagerstroemia > Lagerstroemia speciosa. The sequence goes on from CM075292.1 coordinate 4,609,851, forward strand.
TTTTTGTGTCCGACATCCAGTACAATTGTTAGTCGGAATCATCTATTTAGTTTAGTGCATGTAGAGGCAATAAGATCATACAACTGGGCTAAGCTTTTACTGGACAAATTGGTTGATGGGGTGCATCGGTTCAAAAGTGGTAAGAGGAAGTGGGTCGGTGGATGCCTCTTCTTCTTGTTGGTATGTATTTCTTTAGAATTGACATGGTTTTTTACTCTTATGATTACACATATATTTTTCATCAACAGTACTAACATACATGTCTTATGCAACAGTTACTTTACATTGATAATCTGCACCTGGGATTATTGGTCATTCCAATCAGTAAACGCTCTGAACCACGGTTGCAGTGTTGGGGGAAGAATGAAATCATGCACTTGGTTCACATCATTACAAAGCATGGTGGTTTCACTAACAGGAAAGTAAGTGTGTACATGGGATTATTGATATGATGGGAAGTAATGTATAAATATTCAGCACTGACATTCTGCTTCTTCATGCTTGTAGGTGGTTCTTTCCTCCGATGAGACAACATCCATCCATTCGAAGGAGCAGCAGAAGGGGGTAAATCCATCTACAATAGTTGCCTTTGTCTTTGCATACGTTTTATTATCACAACTCATCATACTTGGGACGATTTCTTCCCCTAGGATTTGGAAGACAGAATTTAAAAATGGAAAGACAGCTTGAACATCTGACATCGGAGTTGGTTGAAAATCTGGAGAAATTAAAAGTACAGTTAATGGAGGAGATGGAGAAGCTTAAAACTTCTATTTTGGATGAGATGAGGGAGATGTTACAGAACAATAACACGTCCCGTGGGGGTGGCAAGGACGATACACAGGAAGTTGGGAAAGTAAAGGAGTGCAACAAAGTTGATGCCCCTCCCCAAGAACTTCCTATCGATGACTTCACCCATCGTTTTGCCAAGATTGTTGATGAAAGCATAGGCCAAACAGTTGGGGTCCGACGATTATCTAGACTAAGTGACAAAGAAGTAGGACACTAAATCCTTTAAGATTACTCTCGTTCTGAAGAGGATTAAGTGTCTTACATATATCCTTTGTTCACTTTGTTTAGCTAAAGTCGATACCGTCCGATAATGTTCTGGCTGTCTCATCTACTACCCATTTTCATAGAAACAGAAGGCCCGGTTGAACCATCAGAACTCCTTTCGTGGAACTTGAAAAACAGGGGAAAAAGGGATCCCCGGCTGCCACCAAGCCTGCAGAACCAGCTGCAACTCGTACCGGTGCTGCGGCCGCGAAGAGAGTACTGACACGCTTCCTGTCATATCCAATGGTATGTGCACTTTCTAGGTATGTTCCGTCACTATATAATACATGTTGTATGACCAATAATTTTTCCTATAATGAGAGCAGAACCTTCGACTATTGATCCCTAAAAAGGAAAGGGACATGGGAACATGTCCCTTTAATGCTGAAGAGTTGAAGGTTCTAGACTATGCTCTTTCATCAGACCTCTGTCGGAACAAGCCAACGTGAGCAATATTATCAAACTTATTGTTTGGTTTTTCATCATCTGACTGTAAATGTAATATATGTTAGCAATAATGGAGTTTCAGGGAAGTCCTTGTTAGTGGGGACTTCTATTCTTTAAATAGAGAGGGAGTAAGCAGTCTGGCACGGGGAAAATGGGTTCGAGATGATGTCATTGACATGGCTTGTAATAAGTTCAATGACGATGAATTGCTGCGTGATCGGAAATGGAATTGCTGCTTTCTACCGACCTGGTTCACGGTACCACTAAGCTAACTCATACTTACATTGCAACGTGTTATTTCTTACAATGGATTTTATCTATCATTATTCATTACCCATTTGCAGGCAATGGCTTTGAACAACACTGTTGATAATGAGAAGTTCCAGAGTCTAAAGGGAAAGTACATCGGGAATCTTCAAAACTGTCAAGAGGTATGTCGGGTAGCATGAACTCATTTCTCATACAAACTCAATCATAAGTCATTTCATTCATTTGAACTGTAGCTCTATCTTCCCGTTCATGTCAACAATGCGCATTGGATTCTCTGTGTCATCAAAATGAAGGACAATACATGCATCGTGTTGGATACCCTAAATCCTTCAAGAGGAAGGTCGAAAAGGGAGATCACGAAAATTTGCCAGCGCTTGGTAAGAGTGTTAGTCTCCTGTCGCTCTCATAGTTACTATTGCCTATGACTAATAAACATTGTGTTTACATTGTGATTCAGCTGGTTGTTGTAGATGGTTGTTTCAGAAATGATGGGTACATTAATGTGGATGGGGATGTGCCAGCCAATCGATGGCCCATTGAGTTCCCATATTATGTTCCCAATCAAATTGCTCAGAATGCAGCGTAAGCTACATTTGCTTGCTTAAAACATATAATCTGACCATGAAGCATCCTCTCTTGTTGATATTATAATGTCTATGTTCCAACCTTTTTTGTAGTGATGATTGTGGTGTCTATGTAATAAAGTTTATGGAGTGTCGTTGTGCTGAGGATATCGTTTTTTGCATGGTAAGTTCACTGTGAATAATTAATGCAGAAGAATAATCTTCGTTCATCGGCAATTCTAATGGATATTGTTTCTTTGAACATGTAGAAGCCGACATTTGTCGACCGATTCAACATTGCATGGGACTTAATTTTTTGGAAAGGGAACTCGATTTGCCTGCAGTACGTCGATCAGCTACAGAGTATGCAGCAATGAATCAGCAACCACCGTCCATGCAGAGCAAACGCAAGAAAATCATCTAACCAATTATGCAATAGCCCATGTTCAGGATTGACCATCTGTATGTATATGCATTAATGATGTAGTCATTTTTTGGTAGCATAGTCGGCTGTGGTTTCACACCTGTACAACATGTTACTGACCCTGTATATAAGTCATTTTGTATGTATATGCATTAATGATGTAGTCAATTTTTGCTAGCATTGTTGGCTGTGGTTTCACACCTGTACAACATGTTACTGAGCCTGTATGTAACTCATTTTGTATGTATATGCATTAATGATGTAGTGTAGAACATGTTACTGCCCTTTATATAAGTCATTCTTTTGTACATAGATGTTTGTCATCTATCGTACGTTCATGCTGAAAGTAGTGTCATTACCGAAGGTCGTGTTTGTCATGGTTGCCTTCATGGACGAAGAGGAGGAACCATCGACCCTGGTCATTCGTGAATTCTGGAGTGTTAAGGCATTGCTCTGTGCAAAATTGGAACACCTACATCCTATTTCCTGAATTTTATTCGATTCCTTTGTTAATTACTATACAAAATTGTA